>JAPXFY010000013.1:60258416-60263416 GCA_030674185.1 Monoplex corrugatus
TTTTCTTGTCTACATATCTGTCTGTCGGATATTTTTGATTTCCGATGGCTTAGACCTGAAATTCTAGACATTGGCTCCTGCTAGTGTGCAGACGAAACAAGAACGAATCATTACCCTTGCAGACATTTCTTGTGGTTGCAGGAATGCAACGCTTCTGGTCCATATATCTTTTTTTTTTTAATTACTAAAGGGAGAGAAGAGAGAGAGAGAGAGAGAGAGAGAGAGAGAGAGAGAGAGAGAGAGAGGAGAAATAAATGAAAAACAGACAGACCACAGTCAGGCAGACGGAGAGGCAGAAACAGAGACAGGCAGAGAAATAGGGAGACAGAGACAAACAGAGAACGAGAAAAAATGTCAGACTTCGAACTTAGGAGGAAGAGAGAGAGAGAGAGAGAGAGAGAGAGAGAGAGAGAGAGAGAGAGAGACAGAGAGAGAGAGAGAGAGAGACAGAGACAGACAGACAGACAGACAGAGAGAGACAGACAGAGACAGAGACAGAGACAGAGACAGATAGACAGACAGACAGACAGACAGAGACAGAAAATGTCTGAGCGCGCATGCGCTAGTGGGTGCGTTTCTGCACGTGTCTGAGCATGCGTGTGTGTGTGGAGAGAGCGAGAGCAAGAACGAGAGCGAGAGGAGAGAGAGAGAGAGAAGAGAGAGAGAGAGTGACTGGCAGACAGACAGACAAACAGATACAGGCAGATAGACAGACAGAGTCAGAGAGAGAGCTAGAATTAATGTCGAAAGTTCTCGTGCAAGGAGACCTCACTTCTCAACAATGGGGTTTTTATTTTAAAGACAGCAAAGAAGGGGGTGAAATGAAAAACAGAACAAACAAATGGAAGAGCGTTTCCATCCTCTCACGCAAACAGCACCATTCTTATTCAGTCCCCCTTTTTGCACCCCACATAATTCAAAGCAAGAAAAAAAAAGAAAAGAAAACGATGATTCTGATCAGTTGTGTTCGTGCCTACGAGTACGTAGGAGCGGTAAACAGATAAAATACCACTTCAAAATATAGACTAGGTAAAACATAAGTCTAGGTAGGGCCTCAGGACCTGGCCAGCTGATGGGTTTATGTGCAGGCTTAAGGCATGTGCCATGATCACCATACACATGGCGCCTGTGACATTGGTGCATATTGAATTCGTTCCGGGCGCAGAGACATCATCTTGAGAAACTGAAACTGAAAATGTACGAAGGCAAACACATAATGCCAGGATATTGCCAGTCCTATGCTACCCTATCTTCTGCGTTATTTTGGTAGTTAACAACTTGATGCTGCTCGCTTAATTTTCTAAACACAGGAAATGTATGCATATCACCATTATGGTTTTTCAATGACAGTGACAAGGCACAATTGATACAAACCTTGACGAGAAATTAAGCAAAGACATGTAATCCATCAGAAAACAAAAACAACAAAAAACAAAAAAACCCAGCAACCCTCAGACCTATTGATGATGGAAACATATAATGAAACGCCACATATTCTGAGAGTCTGAACCTGATAATTGATGACGACGAGGGTGATGATGCTGGCGATCTGTCTGCCTGAGACAAGGACGCAGAATTTGATTCCTGTCATAATATTGTATCTTGTTACCAACTAGACTAAAGGATGTATTGTATACTCTTGCTTTTTAGACATAAAATAACACAGTCGCCAATTTTCGACCAAGAAGTTGCATGAACCAGAAAAAACACGAAAGAAGAATATGAACGCGTATTTTCGAGTGTTTTTTTTTTTTCTGGTTCCTGTTTGCTTGAACGCGGGCAGTCAACTTGTTTTGGAAGAAGTTGACTACCAAATACTCGTTCTCATTCTAGTTTTTATGCGTTCTGGTGCTTGTTATTGTTTTAAATCAGAGATAATTCTATAGACCTTTACGTCTAACTACAGGAAAAGCAATACCATTATGGCTGATCGTAAATGTTCCTCTTCTGTTTTCAATCAGACGAATCTTCAAGCAATCTCCCTAAACAGCTGCCAGGTTCAGCAAGAAGAGATCTTTTAAAAGTTTGGCGTTGAGCAGGAAGTGATACATCAGTGCGTAAAAAGACTCCGGCCATAAAGCACGTGTATTATCTATAATTACCGCCTGCAACAAACACCGCGTGCACCCTATTGCCTGCGCGTGAGGCATGTGTTATGTGTGATGCTTGTTTGTGGTGGTGGTGGTTTGGTTCATGAGTTTTGATGTCCTCTGACAGAGAAGGTGATGTTTTAGACTATAGGGCAGGTTTTGATTTCTTGTGTTTTACGGTGGTTGTAGTAGTGGTTTTGGGTGTTTGTGGTGTATGTTGTGTGTTGTGTGTGTGTGTGTGTGTGTGTGTGTGTGTGTGTGTGTGTGGTTGTGTCTGTGTGTGTGTGTGTGTGTGTGTGTGTGTGTGTGTGTGTGTGCGTGCGTGTGTGTGGTGACGGCATAGGGGCATCCAGGAGTCATGACCTGGATGCGGCCCAGTCCTATTAGAGTGTCAGGAGTTAAGGGCCGAAACTCTTGCTTGACAGGGGTTTCTCCTCTTAGGACCTTCTGCTGTCTGGCTTTCCTCAGAGTTTCTAACCACAGACACATAGAGAGAGAGAGGGAGAGAGAGAGAAGAGAGAGAGAGAGAGAGAGAGAGAGAGAGAAAGTATTAAAATGTAGGAACCATCATGAAATGAAAAAAAAAGAAAGTCTCCCAAAATGTAGTTGTACTACACAATGTGAGAGATAGAATGACACACACACACACACAAACACACACACACACGCGCGCGCGCGCGCACACACACACACACACACAGATATACATATATATATATATATATATATAAGAGAGAGAGAGAGAGAGAGAGAGAGAGAGAAGAAGACAGGCAGACAGACAGACAGACAGGCAGACAGAGACAGAGAAGACAGAAAGAAACATTATTAACATGTAAAACTTGCATGCAAGGATTCCTCTCTTCTGGCATACGAGTTCTTTATGTTGATGCCGACAAAGAAGGGGAATAAAACAAAAATAGGACATCACATGAACAGAAGAGCTTTTTCATTCTCCCACGCAAACAACAACACCACCATAATCATTCAACCCCCCCTTTTTATCTGCCTCCCTTTATTCTAAACAGAACAAAAACAATGATTCGGGTGAATCATGTGTGTCTGTTTGTGCATGTAGGCAGGGATGTGTGCCAGAAGGGCTGTTTTCCGCTAGATCTTCATCACCTTTTAGTGACAGTGTCCTATCTGCTCCAACGTTTGTCTCTTCAACACAGTAAGATCTACCCCATCACACCATCGCCATGGCGTAGTGATAGGCACAAAGGATCATCAACTGGAATGCTGTGGATTCGAATCCCCATCATCCCTTCTAAAATTATTGTGGGATTTTTCATCTCTTACCAGGTATTAGAGCTGAGCATGCTAATGGTTCATTGGGAAGACGGGGGACCTCACAGTTGTGTGTCATCCACTTCACAGATGCGTCATTCAGGGTGTTGCACTTTTTTTTTTCTGACCAGCGCCGCAAGTGTCTGATAGTGAGAGTAGAGTACAGCCCTGTCACGCAGTCTCAGTCCTGATGGAACTCCTTAGCATCATGATTATCATCCTCACTGCCATCATCATCAACATATTGTGAAAAGTCCTACAGCTTCTGTGGCCAGTATGGTGGGCGTAGAAAATGGGACCAACTCAAACAAACAAACCAAACAAACAAAACAAACAAACCAAACAAACAATAAACAAACACAGACAAATAGACAAAACAGACAAACTGACAAACCGACAAACGCAAACACAACAGACAAACAGACAAACAGGTAGACAAACAGACAAACAGACAACAGACAAACAGACAAAACAGACAAACAACAACAAACAAGCAAACAAGCAAACAGACAAGCAAACAGACAGACAAACAAGCAAGCAAACAAACAAACAAACAAAAAGAAGAATGGTAAGCACGAAGGAAATCTCCAAAAGTACAATTATAGTGAGAAAATATTTAGAAAAGAAAAGAGAAATAAGGGGAGAGAGAGAGAGAAAAAAAAAGTTCCATCTCCCAGTTTTTCAGACCTTACGGGAATTATCATATATCAGGCTGTACGTTTTACCCGTAATTCTTACATTTTGTCCATTGCTTTCCAAGTGCTAAGGCGTAAAAACAAAACATACACGAAAAAAAAACAATAAAAATATGTGTCTGCAGCATTTCCGCATAGCATCAACAAGCCCGTGTTGTCAATTCACAGACGGTGTGAGATTCTAATATTGGTCTGATTCTCATTCTGTCCAAAAGGGGGGCTCTTTGGTCTTTAATGGATATATAAAGAACATCAGTAAATTGTGTTTTCACAACAAAATCAAAATCAAAAATGAAAGCAAAACGAAAAACAGAAAACTGTGATTTGAAGTATACGCATGGTGATAATGTTTAAGTAAAGATTCATTAAAAATGCTGTGCATATAGATGAAGTTTTAGACGTGCTGATGAAATTTTAGCAAGAATTCATTAGATAGTGAAGGGTACTGTTTATTGTATTTCCTTTTTTACTTTTCTTTTTTCACCTTAAAACTTAGTAATTTGTGTGTGGAATTTACATTTAGCAAACGTTAATGACACAATAAAGCAGCCTAAAAACAGACAAATACATGCACTGTATAAATTGGCATATAATGAAAATCAAAACAAAAGAGCAACAACATTAACAACAAAACAAGAAACAGAACTGATTATTTACATCGCTTCACCATACAGCTCGTTTCCTGTTGTCAATGATTGAAAAAGAATAACGAATGTCCCCAAACACTCAATAGGCCAGACATTGATTAGTGCTATTGTTTTTCAATGTCTTGATTTTTTTTATTTTAATCAGAAATGATTTCTATGCAGTCTTGTGTGAGGTAAAGTTAAAGGTTATCCCATAGGGTCACAACACTGAAGTTGTAGGGGAGGGAACTCGTATATGCCTTGAATTACCCAGGATCAGCATTATGAGTGTGCACTTTATG
>JAPXFY010000013.1:60280916-60285916 GCA_030674185.1 Monoplex corrugatus
GAACAAGACGAAGAACAAGAAGAAGACAATAGAGTCGTACATTCCTTAGTCTCAATAGCAGACTGTACTAAACGAGGATTATACTAAGCAAAACGAAAGCAAAAGAGTCATAAACAGCAACATATAACTTTAAGACAGAAATATGTATTCATATCTATTATATACTGATCTACTGATCTATATAACTATCCACATGTATCTATCTATCTATCTATCTATTCATCTATCTATCTATCTATCTATCTATCTATCTATCTATCTATCTTCTATCTATATCTATCTATTATCTATTTATCTATCTATTTATCTATCTCTCTATCTATATATTATCTATTTACTTCTATCATATATCTATCTACTATCTATCTATCTATCTATCCATCTGTCTATCTATCTATCTATATGCTTATATGTCTGTCTATCTATCTGTCTGTCTATCTATCTGTCTGTCTATTTATCTATCTGTCTATCTATCTATCTATTTATGTCTATCTATCTATCTGTGTAAGTATGTATGTGTGTATGTATGTATGTATGTATGTATGTATGTATGTATGTATGTTGTATGA
The DNA here is from genome assembly GCA_030674185.1 of Monoplex corrugatus. NCBI lineage: Eukaryota > Metazoa > Mollusca > Gastropoda > Littorinimorpha > Ranellidae > Monoplex > Monoplex corrugatus. The sequence goes on from JAPXFY010000013.1 coordinate 60,281,486, forward strand.
TGTATGTATGTATGTATGTATTGTATGTATGTGTGTATGTGTGTATTTATCTATCTGTCTGTCTGACTATATCACTAAGAAAAGACAAACAAACATCAAATAAAACAGTGTAATCCTAACTCAACAGACACGAATCAATTGGAAGTCGGATCAGAGTGACCTTCTTGCACTTTACAGCAGGAGGTAGCTGTTCAGGAACATGAAAATGTTGGAGGTCAAGAATAAATGGTTTGCCTCACATTGGCAACACCTGTCCGCAGTCAAAGCACAGATGCTCATCTACACGTGGTCCTCTTACACCCCCCCCCCCCCCCCCACCACACATGTACTGTCTCGTTTCTCTCCCCTGGTTTTTCCATGACATAACAACGAAAACCTTTCAACTTTCTGTAGGGTAATGTTTTTTCAGGATGACAAGCAAAATCAAAGTTTTATGCTCTCTTGGACAAGAGGGTGGGTGGATTCAGCAGTTTGATGACATATATAACACTGATGTAGTATACCTTTTATTTCTTTGTTTAGAAAAGAAAAGACCAAAAAAAATAGCGGAAATACAGTAAAGGTAAGATAGCATTTTCCATTTCCGAGGGTAAAAGGAAAAGTACTTACAACTAGCTCTCACTGAAAGTAGGACTAAACTACACATGGAGAAATAAAAAGAGAAAGAAAGAGTCAAACAGGTAAACACAAAAACACACATAGAGGAATGGACGCGCGCGTACGCGCGCGCGAAATCCACACACACACACACATACACACACACACGCAGAGAGAGAGAGAGAGAGAGGAGAGAGAGAGAGAGAGAGAGAGAGAGAGAGAGAGACGAAGAGAAGTATCAGGCAGACAGACAGACAGACAGACAGGCAGGCAAGACAGACAGACAGGCAGACCAGAAGAGAGAGAGAGAGAGAGAGAGAGAGAGATAGACAGACAGGCAGAGAGAGAGAGAGAGATAAACAGAGACAGACAGAGACAGCGAGGCAGAGAGAGAGACAGACACAGAGAGAGACAGACAGAGTGAGAGACAGACAGACAGACAACACAGCAATCAGACATAGACAGACAGACAGACAGACAGACAAAGTCTGGTCTGTATGAATCAATCCTCCATTGCCCTTGGTGTGTTGTTAAGTGGTTTAAAGATCGGTTGCTGTAAAATATATCCGAACGCTACGGCGAAGAAGCACATGGAATTAATGCAGTGCCGTTTTCACAGAGCAAGACAGAATGAAGTGTTAGATCCCATCGTCAAGACCCTGAGCCATCAAGATACGCTGGGCCCACACACAACAACAATTAGGAGAAAGCTACATGCCACTCTAGAGAAAAACACAGGTATGCTGTCATGGAATCCTGAACCTTGTTAAACCTTGTACAGAACGCTTTTATCCTCGTCTTTTTTTAAAAAATTTTACGGTTATGGGGGGGGGGGGGGGGTGGGTTGGTTTCCTGTTTGTTTTGTTTTGTTTTTTGTTTTTGTTTTTCTGTGAATCTTTTTCTGTGTTTTTTTATTTTGTTTTCACTCTGTTTGTGTCTTCATTTGAGGTATTATGGAAAACTTGACAGGGTAAGACCCTATTTGCGCTGAAGGGTATTGTATCGCTGATAAGTATTAGTGTGATGATGATGATGATGATGATGATGATTGATGATGATGATGATGATTGATGATGGACGACGGAGCGATGACGACGAGACGACGACGACGACGACGACGACGATGATGATGATGACGATGATGATGACAATGATGATGAGAATGATTTATATGACAACGACGACGACGACGACGATGCTGCTGCTGCTACTGCTGCTGCTGCTGTGATGATGATGACGATGATGATGACGACGAAGACGACGACAACAACTATAACATTGCCAAGAAGATGATGATGACATTAATTGTGATGCAACTGATTTTTCTTCGTTTGTTGTTAAATTGTCCACCACCATCCTAAACTGAAAAGTTTCTGATTGTTTTCATGTCAGTTTGGTTCAAGCCCATGAAAAGGCAACATTGTAAATCTTGTGTGATTTGTTTGAAAAGAAACATACACAGAAGCATAAACAAACACAATGTGTGCAATTGATTTAAACAGAAACAAGCACATGAGTGACATAAAACAAAGACATTTTTTTTTTTGGCCATTGTTATAAACAGAAACAAACAGAATTTACATAACAAATACATTTTTGTCATTGATATAAACAGAAATAAACGCACAGTGATATAAACAAACACATTTTGAATGATTTATTTAAAAAGACAGACATATCTAAACGAAACATTTTCATATAAAAAAAAACGCAAACACTTTTGTGTCATTGATTTTAAACAGAAAACAAAAAGACACAAGACATGCAAGCAATAATCCTCAACAAACTAAAATAGCTGAGCGAGTTAGTTAAACGGGGATTTGCTTTTTGTTGTTACTATTTTGCTTATTCTAAAATGACACAGAAAACAGATTAAAACAATGACTGTACTTAATGCAGATTATACAAAATAAAATAAAATCAAACAAGTCAAGACAAAAATAAATCACACCAAAATATAACAGTAAAAGATGAAAATTGCAGACGAAAACAATATTGTATATATATATATATATATATATATATATATATATATATATATATATATATATATATATATATATAACGAGACAGTCTTGATGGAGGCAGACACAAGCAGATCACTCATAAGGAAGATTAGGAAAAGACAAGCAACATTTATAGGCCATTTTATGAGGAAGGGGGATTTGGAGCACCTGGTCACAACGGGAAAGCTGGAGGGAAAGAGAGCACCAGGTAGACCCAGGGAGAGAATGCTGGACGCACTTGCAGAGTGGCTGGGGATGAAGAGGGTGGGGGAGATGCAGGGGGCAACGAGAGATAGAGATGGTTGGAAGTCCATGGTCGCCAACGCCATGCGTCAGGGCACCTGATGATGATGATATACATATATATATATATATATGTATATATATGCATATATATATATATGTATATACATAATATATATATATGCATATATATATGTATATATATGCATACATAACACACATACGCACACACACACACACACACACACACACATACACACACACACACACACACACTCACACACACACACACTCACACACACATTTACACTGAAACCTCAAAGAAAAAACAACTGAAAAAAATCACCCCAGAAAGACATGGCATGCTGAAAATGTAGACTAGAATGACCTCTCTACCACTTAAACACCAGAGCTCCCTGCTCAGGAAATATATTAAAAAAGTCCTCCAAGAGGCCATGTGTACGTGTAAATTGTTACCCCTCTCACATTACGAAAATTATGTTGGGAGTCAAAACACGAGTACTCAACAACACATAATTCTCCTTGCCACTGGCGACACGTGCTGTCTCGTTATCCTGCTCCATAACATGACTATGAAAACCTTCCATCTTCAGAAGGTTTACTGACTTTTGAGGATGACAGGTGAAATCATGTTTGTGCCACTTTGGCTAAAGGGCATATACAACAGCTTGCTGAAACATCAAACCTGCCTGACGGTAGTAGACTGTTTATTTCTTTGTTTGTTTGTTAAAAAGACAAAAACAAGAAGAAAAGAAAAAAAAAGATAACACTATCTATTTACAAGGGTAATGGACAAGTATTTGCGTGCTCTTTTACACTTAGCTCTCATTCAACCAAAATGGGACTGCACTACGCATGTATGCAGACAGACAGAAGAGGGCAGAGAGAGAAGAGAGATGAGAGAAGACGAGAGAGAGGAGAGAATAGAAGAGGAGAGAGAGAGAAGAGAGAGAGAGAGAGAGAGATGAGAGAGAGGAGAGAGAGAGAGGCGCAATGCGATCGATTATTGTCTCTGAACGAATTTTACATCTGACGCATGATGACTGTGCTGTTGATTTTCCCAGGTAAGCAAGAAGAGAGAGAAGAGAGGAGAGAGAGAGAGAGAGAGAGAGAGAGAGAGAGAAGAGAGAGAGAGACAGACAGACGGACAGACCAGCAGGACAGACAGACAGACAGCAGACAGAAAAGATAGACAGGGTAAGACAAGAGACAAAGAGACAGAGAGGCAGAGAGGCAGAGATACATAGAGACAGAGACAGGAGCAATAGGGGGGAGGATGGGGGCAGAGAATATGACATTTTAAATTTTACGTGAGAGGAATGATATTGAGACAGAGAGGAGGAAGGGGAGGAAGGGAGAGATAGAGAAGAGAGAGAGAAGAGACAGAGACAGACAGGCAGACAGACAGAGACATAGCAGGAGACACGAGAGACAGAGAGAGAGACAGAGAGCAGAGAGATAGAGACAGAGACAGAGAGACAGAGAGAGATGGAGAGAGAGAATGAGAGAGAGGAAGAGGAGAGAGAGGAGAGAGAGAGAGAGAGAGAGAGAGAGAGAGTGAGTG
>JAPXFY010000013.1:60290916-60293416 GCA_030674185.1 Monoplex corrugatus
GAGTGTGTGTGTGTGTGTGTGTGTGTGTGTGTGTGTGTGTGTGTGTGTGTGTGTGTGTGTCTGTGTGTGTCTGTGAGTATTACACTAAAAAGAAAGAAAAAAAGAAAAACATAGAATAAAACCCCAAATCAAAAGTCGCGATCAGACGGTGGAGCAGGGTGACCTCCCTTGCACTTTACAACCGAGGTCGTCCGTTCAGGAAAACAAAAGTGTGTCGGGGGATCAGGTGCGAATTGTTGTCCTCACATTACCGACATCTGTTGGCAGTCTAAGCACGAATGCTAGACTGCACATGTTTCTTAGCATGTCACACAGCACGTGCGGTTTCGTTTGCCTGCGCTGCACTTTTCATAACATGACTATGAAAAGCTTTCAACCTTCGGTAGGGTAATGACTTTCGAGGATGACAGGTGAAATCTTGGTTTGTGCTCTCTTGTCTGGAGAGATACTGAAGCTTTCTGACACGTCAAACATGCTCGAGACAGCATGCCTTTTATGTTTTTATTTATTTATTTATTTATTTTTTATTTGTTTATTTGTTTATTCATTCATTCATTCATTCATTCATTCATGTATTTTTACGTATGTATTAATTAATTTTTTTTATTTTAAATGGGAGAATCAGGGGAAAATAGATCAATGATATGATTGCATTCTTTATTTATGGCGGAAACAGACAAGCACTTGGAGTGCTCTTTTATATCCAAGCCTCATTCAACGTATGAATAAATCATACTTTGGGAGAGAAAGACAGAGACAGAAAAAAAGAAAGATATATATAGATTAATGGAGAAAGAAGAGAGACAGACAGACAGAAGACAGACAGAACAGACAGACAGAGCAGAACAGAGAGAGAACGAGAAGAAACAGAGACACAGAGGCAGAGGTAGGAGACAGACACAGTGAGAGAGAAAAGAGAGAGAGAGAGAGAAAGAAACACACAGAAAGAGGAGTTTTACTTTTAGTGGTAATGAGACAAAGAGAAGAAGAGAGAGAGAGAGGGGGGAAAGAGAGAAGAGAGAGAGACAAAGAAAGAGAGAGAGAGAGAGAAGAGAGAGAGAGAGAGAGAGAGAGGAGAGAGAGACAGAGAGACAAGAGACAGAGAGAGAGAGAGGATGAGACAGAGAGAGACAGAGAGAGACAGAGAGAGAGAGAGAGAGGACAGAGAGAGAGAGAGACAGAGAGAGAGAGAGAGAGACAGAGAGAGACAGAGAGAGAGAGAGAGAAGAGAGAGAGAGAGAGAGAGACAGAGAGAGAGAACGAGAGAGGAGACAGAGAGAGAAGACAGAGAGAGACGAGAGAGAGAGAGAGAGAGAGAGAGAGAGAGGAGAGAGAGAGAGAGAGAGGAGAGAGAGAGATCTAATAAACTTGTTTTCCTTCCCGTGTCGTATGGAGCATGAGGAGAGATAAACAAGGAGAAAAACGCTCCGTACTGGTCATTCACTCAATGCTAACATTATGATTGTTGACGTATCATTGGGTCTGCTTTGTATTCAGCATTATGGTAAGACCATCTGTCCACAATCTCAAGACAGACCATTGCTGGTATTAGTTGTTTACAATGTATGTATCATCCCCTTTTCACTCTGGACTAAAATTCTGTTTTGTTTTGTTTTGTTTTGTTTCTTTTTTTCTTTCGTTTTAGGGAATTGCCTAACTGAAATTGTATTGATTTTATCATTCACCAAGCCAAATAAAAAAAAAATTAAGTCATCTCATTCTTTGTCTCAAGTTTATGGAAACTATATATTTTTTTTCATATTGATTGATTTTTTTCCTCTCTCATCACCCATTTTCGTTGTGGCCTTAATGAACATTGAAGCATGGGCAATTTTAAAGTGTTAATGGCGATGAAGATCATAAGCATGATGCTGTGGAGTTCCAGTTAGGATTGAGACTTCTTGAAAGGGCTGTGCTCTGCGCTTACGTCAACTAGGCTCAAGAGATACAAACACTTGTGGTGTTGACCAGGAGATTTGAGCAACACCCTCAATAATGCATCTGGGAAAAAAAACTGGTGGGAGACAAAAAAACAAAACAAAAACAAATTCACAATGATGTTGACAAAACAAATGGGGATTCGAACCCACAACCTTCCAGTTAATAATCTGTCGTGCTGTCTACCGAACCTTGGCAACTGGTTGAATCAATCATGTCTGGTTACATATCTGTCCATCATTACTCTCCTTCTCATTATCATCACATGTTCATCACAGAAATCAGGGAATCTTTGTTGATATTGTCATCATATATTGTCAACGTCGTCATTATTAGCTTCAGCTTCATCAGCATTAATTCCCTGCTGACAGCAGTAAGAATACAAAGAATTAGACAAAGCATCCTCATAAAAAAACATAGAGTAAAAAAACAAAAATGAAATAACAAGCATGAACCAAGGATGAAAGCAATCAGCAACAAGGTGAATGATATATATATATATATATATATATATATATATATATGTATATATATATATATATATATATATGTATATATATGT
>JAPXFY010000013.1:60300916-60305916 GCA_030674185.1 Monoplex corrugatus
TAGCTGGGCGTCTGTGTCATTAATTGTTGGAAATGGACTGGCCACGTCATCCTACTGAGGACTGCTGTCGAGTCACAAGGTTGGTTATGGACTTTGCGCAGGAAATAAGCGTGAAACATGTAATCTGTAATCAATGATTTAACCTGGCAAAAACGTTTGCTCTTTGTTTGTATGGCGGGTTTTAGTGGTCCTCCTATTCAGTCTCTTACGTGGATGCCTGGCTTTCAGGTTTTGTTGTTGTTGTTGTTGTTTTGTCCCAATCACCGTAAAATATTTTACTATTGTGTTGTATGTATCTAGAGATGATGTGTCAGCAAGCACTTCTGATGCCAGCAGATGCTTTAAAGTTCCCCTTTACAGGGTAAAATATAGAGAGAAAAAAACACAAGAAAATGTAGTATGGATGTGATTAAAATTTATGAATAAACGATGCTCTCTCTCTCTCTCTCTCTCTCTCTCTCTCTCTCTCTCTCTCTCTCTCTCTCTTTCTGTCTCTCTATCTCTCAATGTCTGTCTGTCTGTCTCACTCCCTATTATCTCTCTCTCTCTCTTGCTCTCTCTCTCTCTGTCTGTCTTTCTTTCTTTCAGATCAATGATAGTATCTAAAGAGTTGGCAAACATAACACTCACTTCTCTTCTTCCCTTTTTTTCCCTGCATGTCACATACCATACCCATTTACACTCTCACACACACACACACCACACACACACACACACACACACACACACCACACCGCACACGCAGCACGCACGCACGCACAAACATTCACATACACATAATCATTCACCCAGACAGACTGACAGAAAACACACTCACACACAACACATCACACACACACACACACACACACACACACACACACAACACCATACATACACACACACACACACACACACACGCAACAACACGACTACACGACACACGCACACACATATACACGCGGATTTACACATGCTCCCTTAGATGTTGTACCGTCACGGTAGCTGGGTGTCTGTGTCATTAATTGCAGGAAATGGACTGGCCACGTCATCTTACTAATGGACTGCTGTCGCGACACAAGCTCGGTCAAGGACATTTACGCAGGAAATGAGCGTGAAACATGTAATCTGTAATCAATGATTTAACCTGGCATAGAGTTTGCCCTTTGTGTGTATGGGAATGGTTTAGCTGTCCTCTATTCAGTCTCTTTATCCAGTCTCTTCTGTGGAGATTTTTGTGACTGGCTGCCTTGTTTTTAGTTTGGCTTGTTTTGCACCGATCCTGCAATAAAGTGTTTTACTAATGCGTTTATTTATCTATAGAGATGATGTGCCAACAAGCACTTCAGATGCCAGCAGAAGCTTGTTAATTCCCCTTTACAGGGTAAAACAAAAGAAAGAAAAACAAACAAACGAGAATGAACAATAAGAATGTGAGTCACACATGAAGTGGTACAAGAATAAATGTATAAACAAACAATGCTCTATCTCTATGTGTCTCTCTCTGTGTCTCTCTCACTCTCTATCTCTCTCTCTCTCGCTCTGTGTCTGTCTTTCTCAGTGTGTGTGTGTGTGTGTGTGTGTGTGTGTGTGTGTGTTGTGTGTGTGTGTGTGTGTGTGTGTGTGTGTGTGACCCATTTTCTGTCTATCTCTTTCAGTCTCTCTGTCTGTCTGTCTGTCTGCCTTTCTGTCAGTCTGAGACTCTCTCTCTCTCTCTCTCTTTCTCTCTCTCTCTCAATCTCTCTCTCTCTCTCTTTCTCTGACCCCCCCCCCCCCTCTCTCTCTGTGTCTCTGATCAACGCTATTATGTAAACAATTGGCAACATAACACACTGTCCTCCTCCATTTCACGTCTCTTCTTTCTCCTCTTTCTGCATGCTACATTCAAACACATACACTTCACGCACCTATAAACACGCATGCACGCACGAACACACACACACACATACACACACACACACACACACACACACACACACACACACACCACACACACACATATATATATATATATATATATATATATATATATATCACCCGCACGCGCGTACGCGCACATACACACACGCACGTGCGTGCACGCACACACACACACACAGACATAGACATACCCACACACACAACATACACATGCATTTACACATGCACAGAGAGAGCCAAACATGCACATGGACACCCACATTCTGTGCCGCTCAACCTACATACACAAAACTGGACACACACACACACATTTCGTCATTCATGTATTTTCTACCCAACTAATTTCCCCTCCATTCCGAATGCCGCTGACACAGAGAGACACCCTAACCACGAACATAACATCCAGGTCAGAATGAGCCCAGCACGTTCCCATCGTACCTTCCAATTTACGGCAAGTTTATCAGATGAAGGCCAGGAGCCATACATCACACGGAATATCATGTGCCTCTCCTCCGGAATGGATGTTGTATCGTCATGGTATCTGAGTGTGTGTGCGATTAATAAAGACATGGAATTGACTGGTCACACCATCTTAATAATGCTCTTGTGGCACAAGATCGCTTGTCGACTCTTGGTTGGAAAATGAGCGTGAAGATGCAATCTGTAATCGTTGATGTCACCTTGAGTAATGGGTTTGTATTTCGCTATATGTCAGCATGGTGTTTCTTTCCAGTGTTATTTATGCAGTTTCTCTTGTCGTGCCTGGTCAGTCAGATAGATTATATGGTTTTGTTTCCTCAGTCGTTCTTTTTTTATGTGCTTCTCTTTGTCTTTCTCTTGGTCTTGTTCTGTCTCCTCTGTCAGTCTGTCTTTGTTTCTGCCTGTCTGTCTGTCTGTCTCTGTCTGTCTGTCTCTGTCTCTGTCTTTCTCTGTCTCTATCTGTCTGTTTTTTCTCTCTCTCTTTTTCTCTCTCTCTCTTTTCTCTCTCTCAATGTCTGTCTGTCTCTCTCTTCTTCTTCTTCTTCTTCTTCTTCTTCTCCTTTTCCTTCTACTTCATCTTCTTCTCCTTCTCCTTCTTCTTCTTGTGTAGAACAGAAACAGCCAAGCATGTGCCCATCCTAACTTCTAATATACACAGAGTTCATCAGAAGAGGCGCTCTATCCATACATCACTCCCAGTATCAGATGCCTGTTCCAGAACACAAACAGCCTAACGTATGTCCATCTTAACATCTACTAAACCACGAGTTCATAGAATGAGTCTGTATATCCATACATTACACCCAAGTCCATACCTTACACATTACACCCATTATCAGATGCCTGTCTCCCTCAGATGTTGTACCGTCACGGTAGTTGGGCGTCTGTGTTGGAAATGGACTGGCCACGTCATCCTACTGATGGACTGCTGTCGAGTCACAGGTTGGTTATGGACTTTGCGCAGGAAATAAGCGTGAAACATGTAATCTGTAATCAATGATCTAACCAGGCAAAAACGTTTGCTCTTTGTTTGTATGGCAGGGTTTTAGTGGTCCTCTATTCAGTCTCTTACGTGGATGCCTGGCTTTCAGGTTTTGTTGTTGTTGTTGTTGTTTTGTCCCGATCAGCAGTAAAATATTTTACTATTGTGTTTATATGTATCTAGAGATGATTTGTCAGCAAGCACTTCTGATGCCAGCAGATGCTTTAAAGTTCCCCTTTACAGGGTAAAATATAAGAGAGAAAAAAACACAAGAAAATGTAGTATGGATGTGATTAAAATTTATGAATAAACGATGCTCTCTCTCTCTCTCTCTCTCTCTCTCTCTCTCTCTCTCTCTCTCTCTTTCTGTCTCTCTATCTCTCAATGTCTGTCTGTCTGTCTCACTCCCTATCTCTTCTCTCTCTCTCTCTCTCTCGCTCTCTGTCTGTCTTTCTTTCTTTCAGATCAATGATAGTATCTAAAGAGTTGGCAAACATAACACTCACTTCTCTCTTCCCTTTTTCACTTCTCTTCTTCCCTTTTTTTCCCTGCATGTCACATACCATACCCATTTACACTCTCACACACACACTCACACACACACACACACACACACACACACACACACACACCACACACACACACTACACACACTCACACACACACACACACACACACACTAACACACAACACACACACACACACACACACACACACACACACACACCTGCATGCACGCACGCACGCACGCACATTCACATACACATAATCACTTCACCAGACAGACTGACAGAACACACACACACACACACATACACAGACATACACAGACATACACACAAACACACCACCACACACACACACACACACACACACACACACACACACACACACACACACACACACACAACACGCACACGCACACCAACATACACTGACACACGCACACACATATACACGCGGATTTACACATGCTCCCATTAGATGTTGTACCGTCACGGTAGCTGGGTGTCTGTGTCATTAATTGCAGGAAATGGACTGGCCACGTCATCCTACTAATGGACTGCTGTCGCGACACAAGCTCGGTCAAGGACTTTTACGCAGGAAATGAGCGTGAAACATGTAATCTGTAATCAATGATTTAACCTGGCATAGAGTTTGCCCTTTGTGTGTATGGGAGGGATTTAGCTGTCCTCTATTCAGTCTCTTTATCCAGTGTCTTCTGTGGAGATCTTTGTGACTGGCTGCCTTGTTTTCAGTTTGGCATGTTTTGCACCGATCTGCAATAAAGTGTTTTACTAATGCGTCTATTTATCTATAGAGATGATGTGCCAACATGCACTTCAGATGCCAGCAGAAGCTTGTTAATTCCACTTTACAGGGTAAAACAAAAGAAAAAAAAAAGAGAAAGAACAGTAAGAATGTGAGTCACACATGAAGTGGTGCAAAATGAATTTATGAACAAACAATGCTCTATCTCTCTCTGTCTCTGTCTCTCTCTGTGTCTCTCTCACTCTCTCTCTCGCTCTGTGTCTGTCTTTCTCAGTGTGTGTGTGTGTGTGTGTGTGTGTGTGTGTGTGTGTGTGTGTGTGTGTGTGTGTGTGTGTGACCCATTTTCTGTCTATCTCTTTCAGTCTCT
>JAPXFY010000013.1:60330916-60335916 GCA_030674185.1 Monoplex corrugatus
TATTATCTATCTATCTATCTATCTATCTATCTGGCTGGCTGGCTGGCTGGCTACCTGCCTGTCTGTCTGTCTATTTATCTGTCTATCTATGTATCTATCTATCTATCTTGGCTGGCTGGCTGGCTACCTGCCTGTCTATATATCTATCTATCTATCTACCTATCTATCTGCCTATCTGTCTATTTGTCTGTCTATCTATGTATCCATACATCTCTATCTCGCTCTGTCTGTCTGTCTGTCTGTCTGTCTCTCTCTCTCTCTCTCACGCACACACATTCACACAAACAACAAACAAAAACAAACAAACAACAGACAACACAACACACACACACCAAAGACAGACGACCACACACACACACACACACACAACAACACACACAACACACACACACACACCACACACACACACACACACACACACACAACACACACAACACACACATTTAAACAACAACTATCTGGTGAACTGTACGCTATCTCAGACAGTTTTGATGCGTCAGACAGATGCTGCTGCATTCAAAACCAAAACCAACAACAAAAACAAAAAAAACTTGATCCGTGTCATCATCCCCTAAAACTCATTACCCTGCAGAAATTTGAAAGGTCATCACAGTCTGCGGCGAATGTGCTACAGGGGAATCCATGTCACTACTCATACCACGCGTGACGTAAGAGAAAGAAGGTCAGTGACGTGCTCATATTTCGTTCGTTATTTCTTTTAATATTTATTCACATATGTGCTTTTAGACGAAAAAAAATAAATAAATAAATAAATAAATAAAAAATAAATAGATAACTAACTAAATAAAGAAATAAAATAAAAATAAAACAAAAATGAATGGACAAATAAACAGATACATATATTTAAACAAGTAAGGAAGAGGTGACTATAGGATGAATGAATCTAAAGTCATATTGGCATTGTACCATATAAGGTATCATCATACGATTTAACGAGCAACAGAAAAGCATTCAGAACGTTAAAACAGTCAGGATGCATTAGTTTGTACAGAGCGTGCAGGTAGAGGTAAAAGCGTTGTACATCAAGATAAGGAAAAATCTAACAAGCAAATGAACAGGGCTAGGTGGGAGTTACAGGTATAAAACAATCGGGTTTAATCAAAGGAAACGACCTACTGGAATGTGCTCATATTTTGACAGCCCGCAGATGCTGGCACCGTGAGGATAACGGTTTGCACCTGGGCAGGACTGTGCCTCCTATCTTAAATTGTGGGCTTAGGTAAGTTTAAAAAAAACAACAACAACAACAAAAATGTATTTAACTTGAAAAAGACTAACTCCGTGAACCTGGATCCTGTTGCAGATACATCAAGACTTTAGTCCTTTTCTCACACTGGACCGAGCAGCAGGGACGTTTCAGTCTTTTTCTCCTAATTTTTGTATCTGGTGTTTGTTTGTTTGTTTTTGTTTGTAATCTTACGCTTGACAAAGGTCAGTTGGCCGAAAATTTGCGCTTGTCTTGTCTTGTTGTATTAACTACGCGTTGTTAATCTTCTTTCATGGTTTTCTTTTTCCTGGCTCCTGTTTGCTTGAACGCGGGCAGTCGCACTTGTTTTGGATTAAGTTTATTTTGGGAAACTAAGCAAAAAAAAAAACCACAAAAAAAAAAAAAAACCCTTTTTTTCTCGTCACATTTTCTACGCCTGCGTAATGACCACAGAAGCTGGGACAGTTTTTTTGTTGTTTGTTTGTTTTTATAATGTGATGATGACGATGTTGATGAGGATGATAACCATGATGCCATGAAGTTCCATCTAGCATTTAGACTGCGTGACAGGGCTGTACTCTACGCTTACTATCATAATATATCCCGGCGTCAACCAGACCCGAGAGATACAGACGCCTGCGGTGCTAGCCAGAGGATTTAAGCAACACCCTCAATTAAGCATCCGTGAAGTGAAGTGGATGAGACTCGACTGTGTGGTCCCAGTCTTCCCAAATGAGCCCATAGCGCGCCCAACTCTGGGTAGAAGCGGGTTAGAGCCGAAAAATCCCACATGACATAGTTTTGAAGGGACTGATGGGGATTCGAACCCACAACCTTCCAGTGGGTAGTCCGTTGTGTTAACTATTACACCACGGCGACTAGTGGCCTAAGCAAACTTAGAAAAAAGACTAGCTTTGTGTGTGCACATTCAGAGGGTTAACAAGGCCTATGCTAACCAAATGTTTCCTTATGGGAAAATTTTTACATTAAAGCATACACACACAATGCCACCGTGAGATGCCAGAAATCCTCCTTTCCTATAAATCTTCCAAGGTTCTCAAATATCAAGAAGCTTCTCTCTTGACTGTACCTCCAGTCTCTCTACCTACTTGGAAAGACGTCCCTCTGTGATTGTAGCCCTAACTCACCCCTGGTGTCTCTAAGAAAAAGCAGCTGTCTGCTTAATGCGTTTACTTAAACACATAACACTTGCGTGCGAACACACACACACAGACACCGCACAGCAGAACAGACACACACACACACACACACAAACACACACGTACGCACACACACACACACACACACACAACACACCACACGCACCGCACACGCATACGCACACGCACACGCACACATACGTACATATACATGCATACGCACACAAACGCGCGCGCCCACACACACATGCACACACGGACCACACACCACACACCACACACACACACACACACACACACACACACACACATACACACACACACACACACCGCACGCATACATGCACACGCAATACACACACAGCGTGCGCTCAGCACACTACAACACACACACACACACACACACACACACACACACACACACACACACACACACCACACACACACACACACACCACAACACACGTCTAAAAGCACATATTGAGCACACAAAGAAATACGAACGACATACACATGCATACACACACACGCGCGTGCGCGCAACACACACACACCACACACACAACACACACACACACACACACACACACACACACATCACACACTACACGCTCATACAACACACGATACATACACAGCATCACACACATCCCAACACACACACAAACCAAACTACACACACACACATACACACACACAACCACACACACACACCTAAACTCCTCTCAAAGCATATCTGTTTCAATAACATCTCCAATTTCATAATTCATACATTTAATGATTGTGGTTCTTCTTGATCCAGTCATCATGCCATTTGTCTCTGTGTGCGTGTGTGCGTGCGTCGTGTGTGTGTGTGTGTGTGTGTGTGTGTGTGTGTGTGTGTGTGTGTGTGTGGTGTGGTGTGTGTGTGTGTGTGTGTGTGTGTGTTGTGTGTGTGACGGACAGACAGACAGACAGACAGACAGAAAGAACGAGACGACAAAGAGTATATAGAGAGATAAGAGTACTAAGACATACAGAGAGAGGGAGAGAGAGAGAGAAGGAGAGAGAGAAGAGAGTGAGAGTGAAGAGAGAGATGATATTAGAGAGAGAAGAGAGACAAAGACACAGAGAACACAGAGGAGAGATGATATTAAGAGATGAGAGAGAAGAGGCAGAGAGAGAGAGAGAGAGAGAGAGAGAGAGAGAGAGAGTGAGAGTGAGAGAGAGAGATGATATTAGAGAGAGACGAGACAGAGAGACAAAGACACAGAGAGAACACAGAGAGAGATGATATTAAAGAGATGAGAGAGACAGAGGCAGAGAGAGAGAGAGGGGGGGGGGGGGGGGTGGGAGCGTGTGCCCACACGCGTTGCGAAGAACGAAAAACAAACCCTTGATTTAGTCCTATTTATTATCTTTTTCTTCCCAAGTGTTACCTGACATCCTTAACTCTTCCAGTCGTTCCCCCCATCTTCGAATAAGTGTTTGGTCACGCCGACCTTTGGAATCCTAATCTTATCAAGGAGAATTAATGCGATTCCTCAATCGTCAGCCCAGAAATCCCCCCAAGGAGAACTAGGTACAGCCCACCACGCTATTGCTTCAAGTCGATGGTTTGTGTGTTCAAGACAAGAGATTGGTTGGAGAGGAAAGAGGGAGGAGGGCACAACACGATTATAGTATCACCGTTTGTAAACTCTTCACATAAGGTCAACATGACCTTCATCTACGCGCCTGGGTAGAATAGATTATACCCTCAGGAGCGATGAGACCAGAGGAGATAAACGTCGATTCGCACCTATTTCAGGGGCAGTTTCAAAAGGGGAGCAAGGACAAGCAGTGATAAACGGCCCATCGTGCGATTACTGCTCGCAGGCAAATAAAGAGGACTACAGCTGGGTTACGGGAGCATAAAGTTTGTCCCTTTGAAATCCTTTGAGATTAAGCCCTTTGAAAGTT
Organism: Monoplex corrugatus; assembly: GCA_030674185.1. Classification (NCBI taxonomy): domain Eukaryota; kingdom Metazoa; phylum Mollusca; class Gastropoda; order Littorinimorpha; family Ranellidae; genus Monoplex; species Monoplex corrugatus. The sequence goes on from JAPXFY010000013.1 coordinate 60,335,246, forward strand.
ATTCCTGTCTTTTAACTTTTTCTTCCCCACAAAAGGTTTTTCACCAGCAAATATATCTTATTTTTACACTTTTTTGTGTCCTGTGTATTTTCTATATTTATCTCCGAATCGTGTTCATTTTGTTAGATTATTGATTGTACAGAATGCATTTCTGTGATGATTATCAGACATTATGTTTATTAAACTCTTTTTATTTGTAGGTCATTCCATTTTCATTTATTTCTGTGAACGTTTGGACTGGGTGACTTCATTTTTGTTTTCTTTTTCTTACAATGCTTGTAACATTTTTTCCAAGATGCATATCTAACAACCATGGTTTGTGTCGATCAGTCATCTTTGCAATCTGTTCATGTCAGTAAATAATACAGATTTCTTTCTTTGAGGGTCCAAAGCGTGTGTCAAGCTTTTTCCTTTACGTTCAATGAATTTACTGACATTAAAGTTTGATTGGAAAGATTGTCGCAGTTTGAGAGGGACAAATGATAGTTATGATAATAAGTATTACATTGATGATCATGATAATGAAGCTTATACGTACATCTATGTTCTTAAATGAATGAAATGACAGACCACTAACATTTGTTTTTATCTTTTCCTTTGATATGTCAGGTGAATCGCCATGTAATATGTCTGCTGTTATCTCAGCGTTGGCTATTTTAGTATTCATACTC
>JAPXFY010000013.1:60343416-60350916 GCA_030674185.1 Monoplex corrugatus
TTCTCTCTCTCCTCTCTTCACCCCCTCTCTCTCTCACCTTGTTCTTCTATTTTCCCCATTTTTCTCTTCTTCTTTCGTGTTTCTTTTTTCTAAAATGAAAAGGGTTAAACGGCATGCCTCCTCAGACATTTTTGATGCTTTAGCCAGCTGCTTTACACCTCTTGCCAAGACGGCAAGAACTTGATCTTATCCTTCATCCTAAAACTCATTACCCTGCCTGAAAGTTGAAAGTTCGTCATAGTTTGCAGAAAGTGCACTGCAGGGAAACGAGACCGCACGTGCCGCTCGTGATGTAGGTGAACATGCACAGTACAGCACTCGTGTTTTGACTGCCGACAGAATGATATTGGCAATGGGAGGGCGACGGTTTACACCTGGCCATGTTCTTAAATGGCATCCCCTTCTGTATGGTGCAGGAGAGATGATTCTTTAATACCTCTAGCTCTCTATGCTTTTTTTTTTAAATGGGGATGGGATATCACCAGTTCCTTTCATTGGTATCTCCCGGTAAGGGAAAGAAAATGGAAAGAATCTGAAGAAGAAACAGAAGTAGAAGAAGCAGAAGAAGAAGAAGAAAAAGCAAAAAAGAAGAAGAAAAAGCAGAAAAAGCAAAAGAAGAAGAAGAAGAAGAAGAACAAGAACAAGAAGAACAAGAACAAGAATGCGAAGAAGAAGCAAGAATGCGAAGAAAGAATGCGAAGAAGAAGAAGAATGCGAAGAAGAAGAAGAATGCGAAGAAGAAGAAGAAGAAGAAGAAGAAGAATGCGAAGAAGAAGAAGAAGAAGAAGAATGCGAAGAAGAAGAAGAAGGAAGAAGAATGCGAAGAAGAAGAAGAATGCGAAGAAGAAGAAGAATGCGAAGAAGAAGAAGAATGCGAAGAAGAAGAAGAAGAAGAAGAAGAAGAAGGGAAGAAGAAGAAGAAGAAGAAGAAGAAGAAGAAGAAGAAGAAGAAGAAGAAGAAGAAGAAGAAGAAGAAGAAGAAGAAGAAGAAGAAGAAGAAGAAGAAGAAGAAGAAGAAGAAGAAGAAGAAGAAGAAGAAGAAGAAGAAGAAGAAAAGAGAACAAGAAGAACAAGAAGAAGAAGAAGAAGAACAAGGAGAAGAAGGAGGAGGAGGAGAAGAGAAGAGAACAAGAACAAGAAGAAGAAGGAAGAAGAAGAACAAGAACAAAGAACAAGAAGAACAAGAAAAAACAAGAAAGAACAAGAAGAACAAGAAAAAAGAAAGAAATTAGATCTTTAGTCCATGGCCCACGTAGTTCATTGATTTATGAAATGCAGTTTGTATATCTAGTGTACATACCTGCGTAAACTCTCCAGAATCGTAAGACGCATGAGATAGCAAGAGCTCTCCAATGGACTCGGTCGTGAGACAGTCCAGAGCATCACTCCAGCGTGTGTTAGGGCGGTATACTCAGCCTATCGGTATATTTCGTTGAAAAGAAGAAGAAGAAGAAGAAGAAAAAAGAAGAAGAAGATGACGATAATAATACGCGATGATGATGATGATGATAATGCTGCTGCTGCTGCTGCTGCTGTTGCTGCTACTGATGTTGATGATGATGACAATGATGAAGAACTGAGATTTTTTCAGTTTCCTGCATTATCAGCCATAATAAAGAAAGGAAGTTCTTGTAACTGGTAGATCAGCTGAGGGGCATCAAAAAGTTACCAACCAATGTTTACCATGTTAATGTGATTCAGCATCTAGTTGAGCAAATAAACAAACAAATAAACAGACAAACAAACATAGAAAAATAAAGCCCAATATTGATCCTATATTCTAGCTAAAGTCTAATGAAGGACTTCTCTGTCTGTGCTTGGTTTCCGGTGGAAGTGATGTGGTCGTGCAGTGACCTGCTGTGTTATCAGATTCATAGGCATGAGTGAGAGCCGTGCAAACCTTCATTTCTTTGAATGGCCACATTTGTTTGTGTCTGTTGCTTCGAAATAAAATAAAACTTCTCGTCTGTCGACCTACAACAGGGGAACTGTAGAAATGGTTTATCTCTGTGCAGCTTGAAAATTAATACCAAGTAATAAGCCTACTCTGAAGCAGTCAGTTGTTGCCATCTTTGATTTTATCCTTTTATTGAGACATATCAAACTGACCTGTTTATTTGTTCATTTATTTTTTTTTGCTTATTTATTTGTCTATTTATTTACGTATGTATTTATTCATTTATGTATGTGTGTATTTATTTATTTGTCGATTTATTTTTATTTATTTATTATTTATTTATTTATTTATTTATTTATTTATTTATTATTTATTCATTTATTTATGTATCTATCGGTTTATTAGTTCAGTGTTTTACCATTACTATCATCATCAGCAGTAGTAGTAGTATCAATGGTATAGTTAGTAGTAGTAGTAGTAGTATAGTAGTAGTATAGTAGTGTAGTAGTATAATAGTTGTAGTAGTTGTATGCTTTTTTATGGCCTGGTTGACGCCAAGATGCTTTATATAAGGAAACACGAAGTATAACTCTTTCACACAGTTTCAACCCACAACGGAACTTTATAGCGTCATCGTTATCATCCCCATTTTCATGTATCTTTATAGCATTGCGAAAAATATGCCCACGTTATGTGGCCCTTCATTTCCTGCTTTTATGGTGATCACAGCTTAGATAAGTTTGCAGGTGCGCTGAGCAGCTTGAAATGAGTGTTTCCAAGGATACAGAGGCAGTGAAAAAGATGGGGAAGAAATTCAAAAACGAAACAGAACGAAACAAAACGTCAGTGTATTGTTCAAATGTCTACCAATTTAACATCAGGAAGAGTGTTCTTGAATGTTGAATAGATAGAACCGATACTGTTGTACGGTTGTGACACATGGACAGTTAGCACGCAAAGTCAGAACAAAACTGAGGCAACTGAAGTGTGGTTTCTAGGAAGAATGTTGAGAATTCCATGGACTGCAAAGAAAACAAACGAGACATTTTTGAATGAGGCAGACACAAGGAGATCGTTAATAATGATTAAAAAAAAAGGAAATTGCAAGCATCATTTATAGGACAATTTATGGGGAAAGGCGAATTTGAACACCCGGTCACAACAGGAAAATTGGAGGGAAAGAGAACAACAGGAAAACCCAGGGAGAAATTACTGGACGGACTTGCAGGGTGGCTACGGACAGAGAGGGTGGGAGATGTACTTGCAGAGACAAGGAATAGATTCGTGTGGAGGGCCATGATCGCCAACGCCAGGCGGCACTGATGATGATGACGACGACGACGATGATGAGGAGGAGGAGAAGAAGGAGGAGGAGGAAGAGGAGGAGGAGGAAAAGGAGGAGGAGGAGTGTTTTGAAAAATCGTTGTCGCGTGTTTCTCAAACTTTCGTTTTGGTTTCTCAGAATAACAAATGTTTTCATTCATTACAGACTGGATTTCAATACGTATAATCAAGGATTCCACGAATTTACTGGAGAGAATATGACCCACTGCAGTAGAATCTTATGCAGTACTTTTAACCAAAAAAATGACAACAGTGTGTGTTGTGAATTAAAATGGCCATCATTTTCTATGTCAGTGACAAAACGAACGACTCTCTCTCTCTCTCTCTCTCTCTCTCTCTCTCTCTCTCTCTCTCTCTCTCTTTGTCTTTCTGTCTCTCTCTCTGTCTCTCTCTCTGTCTCTCTCTCTCTGTCTCTCTGTTTCTGTCTGTCTGTCTGTCTCTCTCTCTCTCTCGCTTTCTCTCTGTATGTATGTGCGTATGTCCGTATCTATGTATGCATGTATGTATGTATGTATGTATGTATGTATGTATGTATGTATGTATGTATGTATGTATGCATGTATGTATAATGTATGTATGTATGCATATATGAATGCATGCATGTATGCATGTATGTATGTATTTATGAACATATGTATGCTTGTATGTATGTATGTATATATGTATGTATTTATGTATGTATTATGTATGTGTGTACCTATGCATGTATGTATGTATGTATTTATGTATGTATGTATGTATGTATGTATTCATACATCTCTGTCTTTATCTTTATCTGTCTCTCTTTTCCTCCCTCTCTGTCTCTATAACTCTCTTCCCGCCCCCTCTCTGCCTGTCTGTCTCTCTGTCTTCGTCTCTTTCTGCCTGTTTGTCTGTCTGTCTGTCTGTCTGTCTGTCTGTCTCACTCTTGGTTTCTCTCTATAGCTTCCATTATGAAGTTAAACGTGTACGTTAATCACAAGCGACAGGTGCCAAGGTCAATCCTGATTATCACCACAATTCTTGTCTTTCTGGCTTTCTTTCGTGTTTTTCTTTATTGCTTCTATTTGCCATATTTCATTTTTAACATTTCTTATTTATTCTTTCTGTCAGTGTGTGAGATGAATGATACAGGCTGAAGAAGAGGAGACTGAGTTAAAAAGAATGAGAAGATGAGTGAGAGACATACAGACGCCCCACAGAGAAAAATTCAAAGCGTCAGACTGATTCAGAGAAACATGAAACTGGGGTGGGGGAGAGAGAGAGAGAAGAGAGAGAGAGAGAGAGAGAGAGAGAGGCAGACAGAGGGACACACACACACACACACACACACAGACAGAGAGACAGACAGACAGAGACAAAGATAAAGAGAGACAGAGGGAGACAGAGAAAGACAGAGAGACAGAGAGACAGAGAGAGATACAGAGATACAGAGAGACAGAGAGAGAGTGAGAAACAGACAGCGAGAGAGAGAGAGAAAGAGACAGACAGCGAGAGAGAGAGAAAGGGTGAGAGAGAGAGAGTGAGAGAGAGAGAGAAAAAGAGACAGAGAGAGAGAGAGAGACAGAGAAAGAGAGAGAGAGAGAGAAACTGAAAACTGAAACTGAAACTGTTTATTGTCATTACCGAAAAGGTCTTTTGACAAGGGAGAGAGAGAGAGAGAGAGAGAGAGAGAGAGAGAGAGAGAGAGAGAGAGAGAGAGAGAGAGAGAAGAGACAGAGAGACAGAGAGACAGAGAGACAGAGAGACAGAGAGAAACGAAGAGAGAGATTCCAAGCTCTATGTGTTTATCTGAATTTCAGTTCCGACTATTTGACAGAAAGATTAAAGTGAAAAATACAAGTTTGATGAAAAATAATAAATCAGGAAATGGCTCATTGTTTAAATGACTGATTAGTCAATTGAATGTTTTCACATATATTCCTTACAATTTCACCATTGACTATACGTTTATTTATTCATCTAATCATTCATATATTTGTTCATTCGCCCTGCCATTCATTCGAGCCTTCCTTAAGTTACATTTGTTTATGAACCACTGCACCAGTACGTGGACAAGAAACACTCAAACATCGTGAATATAAGCATCTTTAAACAGACAACTTGGATTATGAAAGGGAAGCTTGTTCTTCTATTAAATCGTTTCATAATGAATGTCTGTTTCTATCCTTCTCTCTCTCTCTCCCTCTCTCTATCTGTCTGTCTGTCTCTGTATGTTTGTCTCTGTCTGTCTGTCTCTGACTCCCTGTTCCTCTGTCAGTTTCTATCTCTATCCGTCCTATGTGTCCCTATGTCCCTATGTGTCCCTTTTCTCTCTCTCTCTCTTTCTCTCTCTCTCTCTCTCTCTCTCTCTTTCTGTCTGTCTGTCTGTCTGTCTGTCTGTCTGTCTGTCTCTCTCTCTCTCTCTCTCTCTCTCTCTCTCTCTCTCTCTCTCTCTCTCTGTGTCTTTGTGGATGCTTCGCTTCCTGCGTCCTTTTTTTTTATCTCTGTTTGTCTGACCTCTCTTTTTCTCTCTTTATCTTTTTCTCTGTCTGTCTTTCTGTTTGTCCTCTGTCTGTCTGTCTGTCTCTTTCTGCCTGTCTCTCTCCGTCTGTCTCTCACCTCTTCTCCTCTCTTTCTCTCTCGCTCTCTCTTTCTCTCTCATTCTCTCTCTTTCTCTCTCTTTCTCTATCTCTGTCCCCCTTCTCTCTCTGTCTCTCTCTCTCTGTCTCTCTCTCTGTGTCTCTCTCTGTCTCTCTCTGACGCACAAGGAGAAGGCTGTGAACACCACCATCTGTCTAGTGTTTAATGAAATGAAAGACTTTCTCTCTCCCTTTCTAATATCCGCCTGATATGAGCGATGACCTCGCTTTGATCTGGAATGTCATCACGTCTATCAGCAAGTAATGCGGGTCTGGGTGTTTTATATACTGTTCTCTCTCTCTCTTTCTAAAATGAATTTTAAAAAAAAGAGATGTGTACAGGCTATTGTAATAGTCTTTCTGTTTGTAGAAAACGTACAACTGAAAATCCAGATTTTGTACTTGTTAAAGCCAGAACAAGATTGAGACAGCCGAGATGTTGTTTCTGAGGAGAATGTTGAGAGTTCCGTGGACAGCAAAAAAACAAACAAACGAGACAGTCTTGATTGAGGCAGACGCATGAAAATCGTTTATGAGGAAGATTATGAAAAGGCAGGCAACATTTATAGACCATTTTAGGAGGAAAGGGGAATTGGAGCACCTGGTCACAACATGGAAACTGGAGGGAAAGAGAGCACAAGGTAGACCCAGGGAAAAATATTGGACAGACTTGCAGAGTGGCTGAGGACAAAGAGGGTGGAAGACATGCTTGCAGCAATAAAGGACAGATGTATATGGAGGGCCATGATCGCCGACGCCGTGTGGTTAGGCACTTGATGATGACGATGATGAAAGTTACTTTTACCTTGAAGAAGCCTCAATTGAAATAGAAGTTTACTTGCTTCGAAGAGAATGGCAGATTTATACATATATTGTTAGAAGTTTCAGAGAAAAAGTGGTGATGATACGCTGTCCTCAAAAGGAGCTGATTGCTGATTCTAAGCACTGTTATTTGTATGTTCGTGTGGTTTTGATTTTGACATCTTTATTCGTCCTCCAAACTTGTGTACATGTATTCAAAACTCTTTAACGATAGCACATCTGTATCAACATTTGAAAAAGGCCCATGTACAAATAACTGGTAAAATCTTGCCAGTTTCCGTCACACACACACGCACACACAATTAACACACACACACACACACACACACACACACACACACACACACACACCCCACACACAACACACACACACACACACACGCACACACATCACACAACACACACCACACACAACCACGCACACACACACAACACAAACAACACACAAACACACAACACAAACACACACACACACAAAACAAACACAAACACACACACACAAAACACAACACAACACACACACACACACCACACACACACCACACACACACACACACACTACACCACACACACACAAACACACAGAAGAAAAAATCTCTCTCTCTCTCTCTCTGTCCCTCTCTCTCTCTCTCTCTCTTACTCTCTATATCTAGTTCTTTCTTCTTCTCTGTCTCTTTATATCTGTCTTTCTCTCTCTGTCTATCCTAAATCAATGTCTATACGTTTACAGTGGTTCTCTTCTTCTCTGCATCTGTATGCATATCAAAATCCAACTGTGCGCATTCCGCCACGATAATGTTTCTTTTTATTTTGATTTCTTTTTATGTAAATTCCTAT
>JAPXFY010000013.1:60355916-60368491 GCA_030674185.1 Monoplex corrugatus
TAACAATACATTAACAAAAAAAAAGCCTAAACTCGGAAACTAAGTACGAAAGAATAACAACGACAACAATAACAAAAGTGAAAAAAAAAAGGTAAAAGAATGAAAGAACGTAGAAAAAAAGAATATAGAAAAAGCAGACAAAGAACTTCTGACATTTTAATTGGTTGTTATGAGAGAACCGGAACGGCCAAAAACGGTACTGCGATGCCAGTTCTCCTCTTTGACGCCAACGATCACGGTTTTAAGATTCTTGTTTAACAAAGTAAAAGATATAACAAGGTCAGGTAAAATTGATCATCATCGTGTCGCTGCAAGTACATATCTTCCATTCTCTCTGTCTTCAGCCACTCTGCAAGTCTGTCCAATATTTTCCCCCCTGGGTCTACCTGGTGTTCTCTTTCCCTCCAGCTTTCCTGTTGCGAAAAGTACTCTACGTCCCCTTTCCCTCATGATGTGCCCTATAGATGTTGCTTGTCTTTCCTAATCCCCTGTGTCAATGATCTTTTTGTGTCTGCCTCCATCAAGACTTTCTCGTTTGTTTTCTTTGCTGTCCATGCAACTTCTTTTAGAAGCCACACATTTCATCTGCCTCAACCTTGTTCTGGCTTTGCGAGTTGACTGTCCTCGCCTCACAACTGTATAACAATATCCGTTCTATACAACATTCAGTAACTCTTTTTTCTGATGTCAATTGACAGGCATTTGTTGGTAAAGAACGGTTTTCATCTTCTTGAATGCTGTTTTGGATTGGCCAATTCTGCTGACTACTTCTAATGTGCATCTGCTGTCTGGTGAGATTGACCGTTCCCAGATATTTAAAGTTATCAACTTGTCTCAAAGTTGTGCTATTTGCTGTTATTTTGCATGAGTGATTTTGTGTCTTTTTATTGATTGCCATGACTTCAATCTTCTAACAGAGACACAAAGAGAGAGAGAGAGAGAGAGAGAGAGAGAAGACAGAGAGAGAGACAGAGAGAGAAACAGAGAGAGAGAGACAGACAGACACAGACAGAGAAAGAGAGAAAGACAGAGACACAAGAGAGAGAGAGAGAGAGAGAGAGAGAGAGAGAGAGAGAGAGAGAGAGAGAGAGAGAGAGAGAGAGATGAAAAAAAGGAAGAAAGTCTAAATATGAGAAACTAAGTCGAAGAAATAGAGAGAGATAGAGAAGAAAAAAAAAGACGAAAGCAGACAAAGAACTACTGACAATTTGATTGGTTGTTATGAGAGAAACAGAAACGCCAGAAACGATACTGTGTTGCCATTCCTCCTGTTTGACGTCAACAATCACGGTTGTACAGTAGGTTACGATATGGTAAGTTAAGTTAAGATTAGGCAGGGAATTTAGGTAAGCACGAGGTAACATACAATAATACATTATAGATTAAAATGTCACGCCAGTCATGTAAATTGATAAAAAAACTCACATAACTCTACGTGAATGAAACTCTTTTTTTTTTCCAAAAATGTAAAGTTTCACGTGTATGGAGATTTAGGCATATCCCGAGTGAAATAGTCTACCCTCCCCTTTTCTTGATACCCCCCCCCCCAACACCACCCCTCATTATTTATGCAGGCTTAACACCTGCAGGCGTGTTCACACTGTGAAGCATTGCGTGATCTTTGGTTCATGATTGTCAAAATAAGGAACCTTTTATTTCTGGGATGTAGGTTATTTGTAATATATGATCTTTCTTTCCTTTGATTTTGTCTTGCTTATTTCCTTTTATTTTTCTTTCTTTTCCTTTTATCTTATTTTGTCTTCTTTCCTTCATTTTGTCTTCCTTCTTTCCTTTTTATTTTCTTTCTTTTTTCCTTTTTTTTTCTTTTTTTTTCCTTTTTTTTTTCTTCTTTTTCCTTTTATTTTTCTTTCTTTCTTTCTTTTTATTTTGTCTTTCTTCTTTCCTTTTTTTTTTCTTTTCTTTTTCCTTTTATTTTTTTTTCTTTTCCTTTATTTTTTCTTTCTTTTTTCTTTTTTTCTTTCTCTTTCCTTTTATTTTGTTTCTTTTTCCTTTTTTTTTTTCTTCTCTTTTTTTTTTGTCTTTCTTTTTTCTTTTATTTTTCTTTCTTTTTTTTTTATTTTCTTTCTCTTTCCTTTTATTTTTCTTTCTTCTTTCTTTATTTTTGTCTTTCTTTTTCCTTTTTTTTGTCTTTCTTCTTTTTTTTCTTTTTCTTTTCTTCTTTCCTTTTTTTCTTTCTTCTTTCTTTTTTTTTCTTTTTCTTTCCTTTTTTTTCTTTCTTCTTTCCTTTTTTTCTTTCTTCTTTCCTTTTTTTTTTCTTTTTCTTCTTTCCTTTTTATTTTTTTTTTTTTTCTTTCCTTTTATTTTTCTTTCTTCTTTCCTTTTACTTTGTCTTTCTCTTTCCTTTTTTTTTTTCTTTCTTCTTTCTTTTTATTTTTTTTTTCTTCTTCCTTTATATTTTTGTCTTTTCTTCTTTCCTTTTTATTTTTTTTCTTCTTTCTTTATATTTTTTTCTTTCTTCTTTCTCTTTTTCTTTGTCTTTCTTTTTCCTTTTCTTTTTCTTTTCTTTTTCTTCATTTTTTTTCTTTTCTTTCCTTTTACTTTTCTTTCTTTTTCTTTACTTTTCTTTCTTCTTTCTTTTATCTTTGTCTTTTTCTTTCCTTCATTTTTTGTTTTCTTTTCTTTTTCTTTTCTTTTTCTTTTTTTTTTTCTTTTCTTCTTTTCCTTTTTTTGTTCTTTCTTCTTTTCTTTTTTTTTTCTTTTCTTCTTTCTTTATTTTTTTCTTTCTTTCTTTCCTTTTTCTTTGCTTTCTTTTTTCTTCTTCTTTTTCTTTTCTTTTTTTTTCCTTTTTACTTTTCTTTTCTTCTTTCTTTTTTTTCTTTTTCTTTCTTTTATTTGTCTTTCTTCTTTTCTTTTTTTTTCTTTGTTCTTTCTTTTTTTTTGTCTTTCTTCTTTCCTTTCTATTTTGTCTTCTTCTTTCTTTATATTTTTGTCTTTCTTTCTTTCCTTTTCTTTGTTTTCTTCTTTTTATTTTCTTTCTTCTTTCCTTTTACTTTTCTTTTCTTTTTCCTTTTCTTTTCTTTCTTCTTTCCTTTTTATTTCTTTCTTCTTTCCTTCATATTTTTCTTTCTCTTTTCTTTTATCTTTTCTTTCTTCTTTCTTTATTTTTTTTCTTTTCTTCTTTTTCCTTTTTCTTTTTCTTTCTTCTTTCTTTTCTATTTTTCTTTCTTCTTTCCTTTTCTTTTTCTTTCTCTTTCCTTTATTTTGTCTTTTTCTTTCTTTTATTTTTCTTTCTTTTTCCTTTTTTATTTTTCTTTTCTTCTTCTTTTTTTTTTCTTTCTTTTTCTTTTTTTTTCTTTCTTTTTTTCTTTTTTTTTCTTTCTTTTTTCCTTTTTACTTTTTCTTTTCTTCTTCTTTTCTTTTTTCTTTCTTTCTTTCCTTTTTCTTTGTTTTCTTCTTTCTCTTTTTTTTTCTTTTCTTCTTTCTTTTATTTTTTTCTTTTTCCTTTTTTTTTTTTCTTTTTTCTTTCCCTTTTTTTTTTCTTTTCTTCTTTTCTTTTTTTTCTTTCTTCTTTCCCTTTTTTTGTCTTTTCTTTTTTCTTTTCTTTCTTTCTTTTTTCTTTTTCTTTTCTTCTTTCTCTTTTTTTTCTTTTTCTTTTCTTCTTTCCTTTTTTTTTTCTTTCTTTCTTTTCTCTTTATTTTTTCTTTCTTTTTTTCCTTTTACTTTTTTTTTTCTTTCCTTTTTCTTTTCTTTTTTCTTCCTTTCTTTGTCTTTTTCTTTTCTTTTCTCTTTTCTTTTCTTTTCTTTCCTTTTCTTTTCTTTTTCTTTCTTTTTCTTTTCTTTCTTTTCTTTTTTTATTTTTTCTTTTCTTTTTTTCCTTTTTCTTTTCTTTTTTCTTTTCTCTTTTTTTTTTTCTTCTTTCCTTTTATTTTTCTTTCTTCTTTTTCCTTTTTTTTGTCTTTCTTCTTTTCTTTTTTTTTCTTTTTCTTTCCTTTTATTTTGTCTTTGTTCTTTCCTTTTACTTTGTCTTTCTTCTTTCCTTTTTATTTTTGCTTTGTTCTGTCCTTTTTTTTTGTTTTTTGTTCTTTCCTTTTATTTTGCTTGTTCTTTCCTTTTATTTTGCTTTCTTCTTTCCTTTATATTTTTTTTTTTTTCGTCCTTCTATTCTGTCATTCTTCCAAATTCTATCCCTTTTCATTTTTTGTCTTCCTTTCTTTCCTTTTGATTTTCCTTCTTCTTCCTTTTGTTTTGCCTTTCTTTCTGTCTTTTTCGGTTTCCTGTGTTTTTTTCCTTTTCCACCATGCACGTTCTTGTATCTTCCCCCCCCCCCTGTTCTGCTCATTTCGCTACTTTCTTTTTGTCTGTCGCTCTTCGTCTGTCTTCTCTCTCTTCTCTTCTCTCTTCCTCCCTTTCCCTCCTCCCTCTCTCCCTCTCTCTTTCTACCCCCCTCTCCCCCACAAATGCATACTTACTTTTCACACATACAACACACACACACCACACACACCCACACACACCACACACACCACAACAACAACACACACACACACACACTGCACGTTACGTTTTCTTAATCTCGTCCCGCTTTATCTTCTCAAATGACAACAAGTGCTGTTTTCTTTGACTTTCTCGTGCATTTTGGATTTATAACATTTATTCTTAACAATTCATTTTTTAGTATTTTCATTCTATCAGATAACAACAACAGCAAATTTGGAAACAAACGGTGTTTAGCGAAAATGATTTATACATTTTTCTAAACAAAGGACGGTAACGTTGTCATGTCATTGTCATTGTCCCCTGTCATTTTCATTGGTGATTGCCATTGGCCGCTCATTGTCACTGTCATTGCCTTTTTCATTGTCATTGTTATTCTCGTTTTCTAATCATATCTTTCCCACTTCTAATTTATCGTCCTAACACACCTCAAACAAAAACCCAACAAAACTAAGGTTACCATGAGACAAGGCATAAGGCTCACAGATTCAGGGAAACCACACACAAATATATATATATATATAAATAATAAATATAATAAATAATATTTTTTTTTTTTTTTCTTCTTTGTGGTTTGTGCTGCACTTGCCTGCCTGTTTACTGCACGATGTTTGACTCCTGTTGGCAAAGGAGGAGGAGAGAACTCGGGTGGTGAACTAGTGCTACGTTGGAAATGTAAACGAACTTTTCTGGTGGGTTGCGACGTTCTTTTTAAATCTCCTTCAAGCTTTTGTATATCATCTGTTTGTGTGCGGCTGTCTTTTTGGTCGTGATTGTCTGGCTGCTGTGGCTGTCAATCCTCTCTCCCTCTCTCTTCCTCTACCCTCTTTCTCAAGTCCCCGTCTTTCTGTGTCTCTGTCTCCCCTCTTTCTCTCTCTCTTCTGTGTCAACCTTTCTCTCTCTCCCCCTTTTTTCACCCTCTCTTCTCCTCTTCCTCTCATCTCCCCCCCCCCCACCTCTCTGCTCTGCCCGGTTTTTTCCCCCCTTTTTTTCTTCTCCTCTCCTCATTCTCCTCTTCCATTCTCCCCCCCCCTTTCCTCTCTGTCTGCTTCTGTCTTCTTTCTTCTTTTCTTTCTTTCTGTCTTCCTGTCTTTTTTAGTCCCCTCTTCTTCCGTCTGTTTGTCCCCCTCTCTCTCTCCCCTCCCTGCCTCCCTCCTAACTTTCTCTTTAGCTCTTGTTAATGTAAGTTTTGTTATCATTTTCAAAATTCACAAAAAGTGTACTTCATTACGCACTAATATTTTATTTACGAAATATTGGTGCTCTTAGTCCCAAATGTAAGTTTAATTTTTATGATAACATTGCATATTTTCCAAAAACGTCGAAGCACGAACTGTGAAAACTCGGAAATTTCTACAAACTTTTTTGTTTTCTTTCTTTTTAAGAATGAACCATTAGTGACCTTGCGCAGCAAGCGGTTGTATAAGTACAATATACGATAAAACCAGTTATCGTCCATCATTAATCATCATGTCAGAGATCAACTCAGACCGCTGCACAATATTTCCTTCCCTCCCCTATCTTTTTCTATTTGACTTCAGCCCATGCGGTGTGCCATTACACTCCGGCATCTCAGCGTTCAAAATGTACCGCTATTCTTTCTCTGTCGCCGTCTGTCTTCGTTTTCCAATCTCTTTGTTTTCCTTTGTATGTCTGTCTGCCGCACCTCTCCTCTCTCTCGTTTCTCTCTCCGGTCTCCCCTTCTTTCGTCTGTCTAGTCTGTCGTCCGTCTTTCTTCTGTCCTTTGTCTCTCTCCCCCTTCTCTCTTTCCCTCTCTTTCTCTTTTTTTTTTCTTTCGTTCTTTCTTCTACTCCTCTCCTGTCTATTTGTTTGAATATGTATGTCTGTCTATCTGTTTCCTTCTTCTGTCTAGTCTGGTGGTTTGTCCTGCTCTCGTATGCTGTCTGTCTGTCTCTGTCTCTCATTCCGTCTATTTGTATCTCTATCGTACTTCCTCTGTCTGTCACACAAACAAGTTCCTCAGATGGTGGTAGTGGAGAAACGTTTAAAGAGGTACAACGTTTTCACCCTTTTAAGCTGATGCAATACCTGCATGATTAAACAAAGAAAACAACATACAAACCACACACAAACAACACCACACACACACACACACACAACACCCCACACACCACAAACACAACACACACACACACACACACACACACACAAGATAGATGATAGATAGATAGGGAATAATAGATAGTAAAGATAGATAGATAACAGAAGAAAAAATCGGAGAACAAAGCAACAGACAGACAATCAACAGACAGACAACAGACAGAGAGAGAGAGAGAGAGAGAGAGAGAAGAGAGAGAGAAACACTATACACACACACCCCACACACACACACACATACACAAAACACAACACACACACACACACACACCACACACACACAAACACAACACACCACGCTTAAACAACAGCCATACCACACACACCACACACACACACAACACACCCCACACACAACAAACACACACACACACAACACCAACACACACACACACCCCACACAAACAAAAAAAAAAACCAAACAAATCATGCTATTTTCCATAGTTTTAATCAGTGAAGGCTTCTCTGTTCGTTTTAAAACGTGTCCACCAGAAGTGACGTTGTTGCCATGCAGTGATCTGAAATTGTCCACCAAATTCATTAGTACGATGGACATTGTGCAAATCTTCATTTCCTTAAATGGCTACACATTTTTTTGTTTGTTTGCCAAAATGATATAAAGCCACTCTTGCGTCTCTAGAAAATTTGAAATAGTTTTGGAATAGTTTACTTATGCAGATTCTCTGTGTGTGTGTGTGTGTGTGTGTGTGTGTGTGTGTGTGTGTTGTGTGTGTGTGTGTGTGGGGTGTATGTGTGTGGTGTGTGTGCGTGTGTGTGTGCGTGTGTGTGTGTGTGTGTATGTGTGTGTGTGTAACGCATGCGTGCGCGCACGCGATCGCGCGCGCGCGAGTATGTGTGTGTGTGTATGTATGTGTGTGTGTGTGTGAGAGAGAGAGTGTGTGTGTGTGTGTATGTAGTGTGTGGTGTGTGTGTGTGTGCGTACGTGTGTGTCTGTGTGTGTTAGTATGTATATGTGTGTGTGCGCGCACGCGTGGGGCATGCGTGTGTGTGCATGTGTGTATGTGTGCGTGTGTGTATGTTCGTTCGTTCGTTCTTTGATTTAACGTCTTTTCACTAGGAGTGATATTAGACAGTGTGTGTGTGTGTATTGCGTGTTTGTGTGGTGTGTGTGTGTGTGTGTGTGTGTGTGTGTGGTGTGTGTGCGTGCGTGCGTGCGCAGGCGCGCGCTTTTCGTGTTGACAGAGAATCCATACATTGATTGAATTTAATGTATACACTTTTCTAACACATTACTCCCCTCCTCCAATTCTGTCCACAAGTCCGCAATACAGAATAAATGTCTGGTTACACCAACCTTCCAGATCCTAATCTTGTCAACCAGACTTAATGTGATTCCTCAATCATCAGCCCAGAAATCCATCATGGAAAACTAGGTACAGCCCACCCACAATATTCTTCAAGTCGATGGTTTGTGTGTTCAAGACAAGGGAATGATTGGAACTGAAAGAAGGGAATTGTGGGATATGATTATAGTCCCATCATTTGTAAGAACATCACATAAGGTCAGCATGACTTTCTTCAAAAACGCTTTTCCAGAATAGATTATACCTTCAGGAGGGATGAGACCAGAGGAGATAAAAGTTGATTCGCGCCCATTTCAGGCAGTTTCGGAAGAGGAGCAAAGACAAGGAATGATAAACGGCACAGCATACATTTATTACTCGCAGGCAAATAAAGAGGACAACGCTCTGGGTTAGAAGGACATACAGTTTGTTTTTTGAAATCCCCTTTTGGTTCCTCCCCTTTTAACACTACTCTTTTCTTTTAACTTTTTCCCACTAAAGATTTACTGGCTATATAATTCCTTTTAAATTCCTCTGCTTTGTATGTTTTTTTTTCTGTTTTCATTCTCTGAACACATTTATTTTTTTAGACTGCTGAAGGCATATATTGTATTTTTGTCAGGATTTTCAGACATTGTGTTTAATAAACGAAATGAATTTCTAGACGAAACTATTTACATTCACTTCCATGGGAGTTTGCACAGGGTAGGTTCACATTCTATTTTCATTTTCAATGAATATGGTTTTGTTGTGCTTCTTTGTAAACTTATTTATGTTAACAAACAATACACTTTTCTTTCTTCCAGGGTCAAAAGTATGTGTCAGATCTTGCCTCTAGATTCACTGAACTCTCTGGTATTAAAGTTAAGTTTGACAATAATACGATCCCAGTCCGAAAGGTACAATGATAATGATGACGATCATTATGGTGATGATAATGACGATGGTTATATATCTATGCACTTCTTGACAAATAATCTGGCTACAGATATTGACAGAATGAAGTAACGGAGCATAAACATTAGCATTTATATTTTCCTTTTGAGCACGTTACACGAATCACATTGTAAAACGTTTGTTTATCTTAGCATCGTCTATTCTAGTACACATACGCAAATGCCACTATCGGTTTATCGTAAACTGCTTCTTTTAGAACTTCTTTTGAATACTTTGGAAAATCGTGGAACAAAGACATCAATCAGGATAAAAACGTTGACCCATTCAGCTGTCCCCCTTTTCCCCCCCCCCCCCCCCCCGTCCTGTTAATCTGTGCGAACAGTAAATTTGACGCAGCTCTCACCAAAGCACGCCACTGACATTTCATCTATCTCTTCTCCACAGACTCATTACCGGAAACTTTTTTTTATGTCCGAAAATTCCTGGTTAGCGTGAAAGAAAATGGCTTTGTTACAAATGTAAGGCGTCATTTTTTTCTGATCTTCCTTTTTTGCTTCTAATCAGTAGCCATATCGTTCTCTGATGCTTAATATACTTCTCTCTCTCCCCTCTCTCTCTCCTCATCCCTCCCTCTCTCTCTCTCATCTCTCTCTTTCTCTCCTCCCTCTTTCTCTCTCTCTCTCTCTCTTCTTTCTCTCTCTCTCTCTTTCTCTCTCTCTCTCCCCTCTCTCTCTCTCTCTCCTCTTTCCTTTTTCTCTCCCCTCTCTCTCTCTCTCTCTCTCTCTCCCCCTCTCTCTCTCTCCTCCCCTTCGTTCTCTGATGCTTAATATCCTCTGTCTCTTTCTCTCTCTCTCTCTTCACTCCCCCTCTCTCTCAACCTTGTTCTTCTATTTTCCCCATTTTTCTCTTCTTCTTTCGTGTTTCTTTTTTCTAAAATGAAAAGGGTTAAACGGCATGCCTCCTCAGACATTTTTGATGATTCAGCCAGCCGCTTTACACCTCTTGCCAAGACGGCAAAAACTTGATCTTATCCTTCATCCTAAAACCCCATTACCCTGCCTGAAAGTTGAAAGTTCGTCATAGTTTGCAGAAAGTGCACTGCAGGGAAACGAGACCGCACGTGCCGCTCGTGATGTAGGTGAACATGCACAGTACAGCACTTGTGTTTTGACTGCCGACAGAATGAATGTTGGCAATGGGAGGGCGAGGGTTTTTATACCTGGCCATGTTCTTAAATGGCATCCCCTTCTGTATGGTGCAGGAGAGATGATTCTTTAATACCTCTAGCTCTCTATGCTTTTTTTTTTAAAGGGGGATGGGATATCACCAGTTCCTTTCATTGGTATCTCCTCGGTAAGGGAAAGAAAATGGAAAGAATCTGAAGAAGAAGCAGAAGTAGAAGAAGCAGAAGAAGAAGAAGAAGAAGCAAAAGAAGAAGAAGAAAAAGCAGAAAAAGCAAAAGAAGAAGAAGAAGAAGAAGAAGAAGAAGAACAAGAAGAACAAGAACAAGGAGAACAAGAAGAACAAGAACAAGAAGAATGAGAAAAAGAAGAAGAAGAAGAAGAAGAACAAGGAGAACAAGAAGAACAAGAAGAAGAAGAAGAAGAAGAAAAAAGAAGAAAAAAGAAGAAGAAGGAGGAGGAGGAGGAGGAAGAGGAGGAGGAGGAGAAGAACAAGAACAAGAACAAGAACAAGAACAAGAAGAACAAGAAGAACAAGAAAAAAGAAGAAATTAGATCTTTAGTCCATGGCCCACGTAGTTCATTGATTTATGAAATGCAGTTTGCATATCTAGTGTACATACCTGCGTAAACTCTCCAGAATCGTAAGACGCATGAGATAGCAAGAGCTCTCCAATGGACTCGGTCGTGAGACAGTCTCAGAGCATTACTCCAGCGTGTGTTAGGGCGGTATACTCAGCCTATCGGTATATTTCGTTGAAAAGAAGAAAAGAAGAAGAAGAAGAAGAAGAAGAAGAAAAAGGGAAGAAGAAGAAGAAGAAGAAGAAAAGAAGAAGAAGAAGAAGAAGAAGAAGAAGAAGAAGAAGAAGAAGAAGAAGAAAAAGAAGAAGAAGATGACGATAATAATCGCGATGATGATGATGATGATAATGCTGCTGCTGCTGCTGTTGCTGCTGCTGCTGTTGCTGTTGCTGCTGCTGCTGCTGCTGCTGCTACTGATGTTGATAAAGATGACAATGATGAAGAACTGAGATTTTTCAGTTTCCTGCATTATCAGCCATAATAAAGAAAGGAAGTTTCTTGTAACTGGTAGATCAGCTGAGGGGCATCAAAAAGTTACCAACCAATGTTTACCCATGTTAACGTGATTCAGCATCTAGTTGAGCAAATAAACAAGCAATAAACAGACAAACAAACATAGAAAAATAAAGCCCAATATTGATCCTATATTCTAGCTAAAGTCTAATGAAGGACTTCTCTGTCTGTGCTTGGTTTTTCCCCTGGAAGTGATGTGGTCGTGCAGTGACCTGCTGTGTTATCAGATTCATAGGCATGAGTGAGAGCCGTGCAAAACCCTTCATTTCTTTGAATGGCCACTTTTGTTTGTGTTTGTTGCTTCGAAATAAAATAAAACTTCTCGTCTGTCGACCTACAACAGGGGGAAATGTAGAAATGGTTTATCTCTGTGCAGCTTGAAAATTAATACCCAAAAAATAAGCCTACTCTGAAGCAGTCAGTTGTTGCCATCTTTGATTTTATCCTTTTATTGAGACATATCAAACTGACCTGTTTATTTGTTCATTGTTTCTTCATTTATTTATTTGCTTATTTATTTGTCTATTTATTTACGTATGTATTTATTCATTTATGTATGTGTGTATTTATTTATTTGTCAATTTATTTATTTACTTATTTATTTATTTATTTATTTATTTATTTATTTATTTATTATTTAGGGCATTTATTTATGTATCTATCGGTTTTTAATTTAGTGTTTTACCCTTGCTATCATCACACAGTAGTAGTATAGCAATGGTATAGTATAGTATAGTAGTAGTAGTAGTAGTAGTAGTAGTATAGTAGTAGTAATAGTATAGTAGTAGTAATAGTTGTAGTAGTTGTATGTTTTTGTATGGCCTGGTTGACGCCAAGATGCTTTATATAAGGGAAAACCCAAGTAAACTCTTTCACACAGTTTCAACCCCCAACGGAATTTTATAGCGTCACGTTACATCCCCCTTTTCAGTATCTTTATAGCATTGCGAAAAATAAGCCCCCGTTAGTGGGTCTTCATTCCTGCTTTTATGGGGATCACGCTTAGATAAGTTTGCAGGTGCGCTGAGCAGCTTGAAATGAGTGTTTCCAAGGATACAGAGGCAGTGAAAAAGATGGGGGAAAAATTCAAAAAAAAACAGAACAAACAAAACGTCAATGTATTGTTCAAAATGTCTACTAATTTACATCAGGAAGAGTGTTTTTGAATGTTGAATAGATAGAACCGATACGTTTGTACGTTGTGACACATGGACAGTTAGCAGCAAAGTCAAAACAAAAAATGAGGGAATTGAAGGTGGTTTCTAGGGAAAAAGTTGAGAATTCCCTGGACTGCAAAGAAAACAAACGAGACATTTTTGAATGAGGCAGACACAAGGAGATTGTTTAAAAATGATTAAAAAAAAAAAAGGAAATTGCAAGCATCATTTATAGGACAATTATGGGGGAAAAGGGGAAATTTGAAACCCGGGCACAACAGGGAAATTGAGGGAAAGAGAACAACAGGAAAACCCAGGGAGAAAATTTCTGGACGGACTTGCAGGGTGGCTACGGACAGAAGGGTGGG
>JAPXFY010000013.1:60368591-60373591 GCA_030674185.1 Monoplex corrugatus
TTTACTTTGTCTTTGTTCTTTCCTTTTATTTTGTCTTTCTTCTTTCCTTCATATTTTGTCTTTCTTCTTTCCTTTATATTTTGTCTTTCTTCTTTCCTTTTACTTTGTCTTTCTTCTTTCCTTTTACTTTGTCTTTCTTCTTTCCTTTTACTTTGTCTTTCTTCTTTCCTTTTACTTTGTCTTTCTTCTTTCCTTTTACTTTGTCTTTCTTCTTTCCTTCATATTTTGTCTTTCTTCTTTCCTTTTACTTTGTCTTTCTTCTTTCCTTTATATTTTGTCTTTCTTCTTTCCTTTTACTTTGTCTTTCTTCTTTCCTTCATATTTTGTCTTTCTTCTTTCCTTTTACTTTGTCTTTCTTCTTTCCTTTATATTTTGTCTTTGTTCTTTCCTTTTATTTTGTCTTTCTTCTTTCCTTTATATGTTGTCTTTCTTCTGTCCTTTTTATTTTGTCTTTCTTCTTTCCTTTATATTTTGTCTTTCTTCTTTTCCCTTTATTTTGTCTTTCTTCTTTTCCTTTTACTTTGTCTTTCTTCTTTCCTTTTACTTTGTCTTTCTTCTTTCCTTTTACTTTGTCTTTCTTCTTTCCTTTATATTTTGTCTTTCTTCTTTCCTTTTTATTTTGTCTTTTCTTCTTTTCCTTTTTATTTTGTCTTTCTTCTTTCCTTTTTATTTTGTCTTTCTTCTTTCCTTTATATTTTGTCTTTCTTCTTTTCCCTTTATTTTGTCTTTCTTCTTTTCCTTTTACTTTGTCTTTCTTCTTTCCTTTTACTTTGTCTTTCTTCTTTCCTTTTACTTTGTCTTTCTTCTTTCCTTTATATTTTGTCTTTCTTCTTTCCTTTATATTTTGTCTTTCTTCTTTTCCTTTTACTTTGTCTTTGTTCTTTCCTTTTACTTTGTCTTTCTTCTTTCCTTTTACTTTGTCTTTCTTCTTTCCTTTTACTTTGTCTTTCTTCTTTCCTTTTACTTTGTCTTTGTTCTTTCCTTTTACTTTGTCTTTCTTCTTTCCTTTATATTTTGTCTTTCTTCTTTCCTTTTACTTTGTCTTTCTTCTTTCCTTTATATTTTGTCTTTCTTCTTTCCTTTATATTTTGTCTTTCTTCTTTCCTTTATATTTTGTCTTTCTTCTTTCCTTTATATTTTGTCTTTCTTCTTTTCCTTTTATTTTGTCTTTGTTCTTTCCTTTTACTTTGTCTTTCTTCTTTCCTTTTTATTTTTGTCTTTGTTCTGTCCTTTTATTTTGTCTTTGTTCTTTCCTTTTATTTTGTCTTTGTTCTTTCCTTTTATTTTGTCTTTCTTCTTTCCTTTATATTTTTTTCTTTGTTCTGTCCTTCTATTCTGTCATTCTTCCAGAATTCTATCCTTTTCATTTTTGTCTTCCTTCTTTCCTTTTGATTTGTCCTTCTTCTGTCCTTTTGTTTTGCCTTTCTTTCTGTCTTTTTCGGTTTCCTGTGATTTTTTTCTCTTTTCCATCCTATGCACTGTTCTTGTATCTTCCCCCTCCCCTCTGTTCTGCTCATTTCAGCTACTTTCTTTTTGTCTGTCTGCATCTGTCTGTCTGTCTTCTCTCTCTCTCTCTCTCTCTCTCTCTCTCTCTCTCTCTCTCTCTCTCTCCCTCTCTCTTTCTACCACCCTCTCTCGCACAAATGCATACTTACATTCACACATACGAACACACACACACACACACACACACACACACACACACACACACACACACACACACACACACACACACACACACACATGCACGTTACTGTTTTCTTAATCTTCGTCTCCGCTTTATCTGTCTCAAATGACAACAAGTGCTGTTTATCTTTGACTTTCTCGTGCATTTTGATTTATAACATTTATTGCTTAACAATTCATTTTTTAGTATTTTCAGTTCTATGCAGATATGATGCTAACAACAGCAAATTTGGAAACAAACGGGTGTTTAGCGAATGATTTATACAGTTTCTAAACAAAGGATCGGTATCGTTGTCATTGTCATTGTCATTGTCCCTGTCATTGTGTCATTGTGTGATTGCCATTGGCCTGCTCATTGTCACTGTCATTGCCTTTTTCATTGTCATTGTTATTCTCGTTTTCTAATCATTATCTTTCACACTTCTAAGTTTATCGTCCTAACACACCTTCAAACATAAACCCAACAAAACTAAGGTTACCATGAGAGCAAGGCATGAAGGCTCACAGATTCAGGGACACACACACATATATATATATATATATATATTATATATATATATATATATATATTTTTTTTTTTCTTTTTCTTCTTTGTGGTTTGTGCTGCACTTGCCTGCCTGCTTTACTGCACGATGTTGACTCCTGTTGGCAGATAGGAGGAGGAGAGAACTCTGGTGGTGAACTGAGTGCTATCGTATGGAAAGTGTAAACGTAG
Source organism: Monoplex corrugatus (assembly GCA_030674185.1). NCBI lineage: Eukaryota > Metazoa > Mollusca > Gastropoda > Littorinimorpha > Ranellidae > Monoplex > Monoplex corrugatus. The sequence goes on from JAPXFY010000013.1 coordinate 60,370,993, forward strand.
ACTTTTCTGTTGCGGTTTGCTGACGTTCTTTTTAAATCTCCTTCAAGCTGTTTGTATATCTATCTGTTTGTGTGTCTGGCTGTCTGTGTGTCTGTGATTGTCTGGCTGTCTGTGTGTCTGTCTATCTCTCTCTCTCTCTCTCTCTCTCTCTCTCTCTCTCTTTCTCTTAGTCTCTGTCTTTCTGTGTCTCTGTCTCCCTCTCTTTCTCTCTCTCTGTCTGTGTCAACCTTTCTCTCTCTCCCCCTTTTTCACCTCTCTTCTCCTTCATTCTCTCTCACTCTCCCCCCCCCCCACCTCTCTGTCTCTGTCCGTCTGTTTCTCCCCTTCTTTTTCTTCTCCTCTCCTTCATTCTCTCTCATTCTCCCCCCCCCTTTCTCTCTCTGTCTGTCTGTCTGTCTTGCTTTCTGTCTTTCTTTCTTTCTGTCTGTCTGTCTTTTTTACTGTCTCCCTCTGTCTGTCTGTCTGTTTGTCTCTCTCTCTCTCTCTCCCTCCCTGCCTCCCTCTCTAACTTTCTCTTTAGCTCTTGTTAATGTAATGTTTTGTTATCATTTTTCAAAATTCACAAAAAGTGTACTTCATTGACGACACGTAATATTTTACTTTACGAAATATTGGTGCTCTTAGTGCCCAGAATGTAAGTTTAATTTTTAATGATATCATTGCATATTGTTCCAAGAAAACGTCGAAGCACTGATACTGGTGAAACAGCTCGGAAATTTTACTACAAACTTTTTTGTTTCTTTCTTTTTTAAGAATGAACCAGTTAGTGACCTTGCTGCAGCAAGCGTGTTGTATCAAGTACATATATACGATAAACCAGGTTATCGTCCATCATTAATCATCATGTCACTGAGATACAACTCAGACTCGTCTGCACAATATTTCCTTCCCTCCTCCTATCTTTTCTATTTGACTTCAGCCATGGACGGTGTGCACATTACACGTCTGGGCATCTCAGGCGTTCAAAGAATGTACCTGGCTAGTTCTTTCTCTGTCTGCCTGTCTGTCTGTCTGTTTCTCAATCTCTTTGTTTCTCTGTCTGTATGTCTGTCTGTCTGTCACTCTCTCTCTCTCTCTCTGTATCTCTCTCCGTCTCTCCATCTGTCTTTCTGTCTGTCTATGTCTGTCTGTCCGTCTTTCTGTCTGTCTTTGTCTCTCTGTCTCTCTGTCTCTCTGTCCCTCTCTTTCTCTTTCTTTCTTTCGTTCTTTCTTCTACTCTCTCTCTCTGTCTATTTGTTTGTATATATGTATGTCTGTCTATCTGTTTTCCTGTCTGTCTGTCTATGTCTGTGTCTGTTTGTCTGTCTCTCTGTATGTCTGTCTGTCTGTCTCTGTCTCTCTATCTCTCTGTCTATTTGTATCTCTATCTGTATCTGTCTCTGTCTGTCACACAAACAAGTTCCTGCAGATGGTGGATAGTGTGAGAAACGTTTAAAGAGGTACAACTGTTGTTCACCCTTTTAAGCTGATGCAATATCCTGCATGATTAAACAAAGAAACAGACATACAAACCACACACACACACACACACACACACACACACACCACACACACACACACACACACACACACACACACACACACACACACACACAAGATAGATAGATAGATAGATAGATAGATAGATAGATAGATAGATAGATAGACAGATAGATAGATAGATCGAGAGACAGACAGACAGACAGACAATCAGACAGACAGACAGACAGACAGAGAGAGAGAGAGAGAGAGAGAGAGAGAGAGAGAGAGAAACACATATACACACACACACGCACACACACACACACATACACACACACACACACACACACACACACACACACACACACACACACACACACACACACACGCTTATACATACATGCTCATACACACACACACACACACACACAACACACACACACACACACACACACACACACACACACACACACACACACACACACACACACACACACAAACAAAGAAACAAACACAAACAAATCATGCTATCTTTCCATAGTTTAATCAGGTGAAGGGCTTCTCTGTTCGTGTTTAAAACGTGTCCACCAGAAGTGACGTTGTTGCCATGCAGTGATCTGCATTGTCACCAAATTCATTAGTACGAATGGACATTGTGCAAATCTTCATTTCCTTAAATGGCTACACATGTTTTTGTTTGTTTGCCAAAATGATATAAAGCCACTCTTGCGTCTCTAGAAAAGTGAAATAGTTTGGAATAGTTTTACTTATGCAGATTCTCTGTGTGTGTGTGTGTGTGGTGTGTGTGTGTGTGTGTGTGTGTGTGTGTGTTGTTGTGTTGTGTGTGTGCGTGTGTGTGTGCGTGTGTGTGTGTGTGTGTATGTGTGTGTGTGTGTACGATGCGTGCGCCACGCGATCGCGCGCGCGCGTAGTGTGTGTGTATGTGTGTGTGTGTTGTGATGTGTGTGTGGTGTGTGAGAGAGTATGTGTGTGTGTGTGTGTTGTGTGTGTGTGTGTAGGTGTGTGTGTTGTGTATGTAGTGTGTGTGTGGTGTGCGTACGTGTGTGTCTGTGTGTGTTAGTATGTATATGTGTGTGTGCGCGCACGCGTGTGGGCATGCGTGTGTGTGCATGTGTGT
>JAPXFY010000013.1:60378591-60383591 GCA_030674185.1 Monoplex corrugatus
ACAAGGAATAGATTCGTGTGGAGGGCCATGATCGCCAACGCCATGCGGCACTGATGATGATGACGACGACGACGATGATGAGGAGGAGGAGAAGAAGGAGGAGGAGGAAGAGGAGAGGAGGAAAAGGAGGAGGAGGAGTGTTTTGAAAAATCGTTGTCGCGTGTTTCTCAAACTTTCGTTTTGGTTTCTCAGAGTAACAAATGCTTTCATTCATTACAGACTGGATTTCAATACGTATAATCAAGGATTCCACGAATTTACTGGAGAGAATATGACCCACTGCAGTAGAATCTTATGCAGTACTTTTAACCAAAGAAATGACAACAGTGTGTGTTGTGAATTAAAATGGCCATCATTTTCTATGTCAGTGACAAAACGAACGACTCTCTCTCTCTCTCTCTGTCTCTCTCTCTCTCTGTCTCTCTCTCTCTCTCTCTGTGTCTTTCTGTCTCTCTCTCTGTCTCTCTCTCTCTGTCTCTTCTGTCTGCCTGTCTGTCTGTCTGTCTGTCTCTTGCTTTCTCTCTGTATGTATGTGCGTATGTCCGTATCTATGTATGCATGTATGTATGTATGTATGTATGTATGTATGTATGTATGTATGTATGTATGTATGTATGTATGTATGTATGCATGTATGAATGCATGCATGTATGCATGTATGCATGTATTAGAACATATGTATGCTTGTATGTATGTATGTATATATGTATGTATTATGTATGTGTGTACCTATGCATGTATGTATGTATGTATGTATGTATGATGTATGTATGCATGTATGTATGATGTATGTATGTATGTATTTATGTATGTAGGTATGTATGTAGGTATGTATTCATACATCTCTGTCTTTATCTTTGTCTGTCTCTCTCTCTCTCCCTCTCTGTCTCTATCTCTCTCTTCCCGTCCCCTGTCTGCCTGTCTGTCTCTCTGTCTTCGTCTCTTTCTGCCTGTTTGTCTGTCTGTCTGTCTCACTCTTGGTTTCTCTCTATAGCTTCCATTATGAAGTTAAACGTGTACGTTAATCACAAGCGACAGGTGCCAAGGTCAATCCTGATTATCACCACAATTCTTGTCTTTCTGGCTTTCTTTCGTGTTTTTTCTTTATTGCTTCTATTTGCCATATTTCATTTTTAACATTTCTTATTTATTCTTTCTGTCAGTGTGTGAGATGAATGATAAAGGCTGAAGAAGAGGAGACTGAGTTAAAAAGAATGAGAAGATGAGTGAGAGACATACAGACGCCCCACAGAGAAAAATTCAAAGCGTCAGACTGATTCAGAGAAACATGAAACTGGGGTGGGGAGAGAGAGAGAGAGAAAGAGAGAGAGAGAGAGAGAGAGAGAGAGGCAGACAGAGGGACAGACACACACACACACAGACAGAGAGACAGACAGACAGAGACAAAGATAAAGAGAGACAGAGGGAGACAGAGAAAGACAGAGAGACAGAGAGACAGAGAGATACAGAGATACAGAGAGACAGAGAGAGAGAGTGAGAAACAGACAGCGAGAGAGAGAGAGAAAGAGACAGACAGCGAGAGAGAGAGAAAGAGTGAGAGAGAGAGAGTGAGAGAGAGAGAAAAAGAGACAGAGAGAGAGAGAGAAGAGAGAAGAGAGAGAGAGAGAGAGAGAGAGAGAGAGAGAGAGAGAGAGAGAGAGAGAGAGAGAGAGAGAGAGAGAGAGAGAGAGAGAGAGAGAGAGAGAGAGAGAGAGAGATTCCAAGCTCTATGTGTTTATCTGAATTTCAGTTCCGACTATTTGACAGAAAGATTAAAGTGAAAAATACAAGTTTGATGAAAAAAAAAAAAATCAGGAAATGGCTGATTGTTTAAATGACTGATTAGTCAATTGAATGTTTTCACATATATTCCTTACAATTTCACCATTGACTATACGTTTATTTATTCATCTAATCATTCATATATTTGTTCATTCGCCCTGCCATTCATTCGAGCCTTCCTTAAGTTACATTTGTTTATGAACCACTGCACCAGTACGTGGACAAGAAACACTCAAACATTGTGAATATAAGCATCTTTAAACAGACAACTTGGATTATGAAAGGGAAGCTTGTTCTTCTATTAAATCGTTTCATAATAAATGTCTGTTTCCATCCTTCTCTCTCTCTCTCTCTCCCTCTCTCTACTGTCTGTCTGTCTCTGTATGTTTGTCTCTGTCTGTCTGTCTCTGTCTCCCTGTTCCTCTGTCAGTTTCTATCTCTACTCCTATGTGCCCTATTCTATGTGTCCCTATGTCTCTCTTCTTTTCTTTCCCCTATGTTGTCCTCTCTCTCTCTCTCTCTCTCTCTTTCTCTCTCCTCTCTCTCTCTCTTCTCTCTCTCTCTCTCTCTCTCTTCTCTTCTGTCTCTTCGCTCTCTCTTTTTCTCTTCTTTCTCTCTCTTCTCTTCTCTCTCTTTCTTTTGTCTTCCTTCCTGCGTCCTTTTTTTTATCTCTGTCTGTCTGTCTGTCTTTTCTCCTTTCTTTTCTCTGTCTGTCTCTCTTTTGTCCTCTTCTGTCTGTCCTCTCGCGTCTCTCTTCTTCTCTCATCTCTTCTCCTCTCTTTCTCTCTCGCTCCTCTTTCTCTCTTTCTCTCTCTTGTCTCTCTCTCTCTCGTTCTCTGTCTCTCTCTCTTCTCTCTCTGTCTCTCTCGTCTGTCTGTCTCTTCTCTGCTGCTTTTTCTCTCTTCTCTGTGTCTCTCTCTGTCTCTCTCTGACGCACAAGGAGAAGGCTGTGAACACACCATCTGTCTAGTGTTTAATGAAATGAAAGACTTTCTCTCTCCCTTTCTAATATCCGCCTGATATGAGCGATGACCTCGCTTTGATCTGGAATGTCATCACGTCTATCAGCAAGTAATGCGGGTCTGGGTGTTTTATATACTGTTCTCTCTCTCTCTTTCTAAAATGAATTTAAAAAAAAAGAGATGTGTACAAGCTATTGTAATAGTCTTTCTGTTTGTAGAAAACGTACAACTGAAAATCCAGATTTTGTACTTGTTAAAGCCAGAACAAGATTGAAACAGCCGAGATGTTGTTTCTGAGGAGAATGTTGAGAGTTCCGTGGACACAGCAAAGAAAACAAACGAGACAGTCTTGATTGAGGCAGACGCATGAAAATCGTTTATGAGGAAGATTATGAAAAGGCAGGCAACATTTATAGACCATTTTAGGAGGAAAGGGGAATTGGAGCACCTGGTCACAACATGGAAACTGGAGGGAAAGAGAGCACCAGGTAGACCCAGGGAAAAATATTGGACAGACTTGCAGAGTGGCTGAGGACAAAGAGGGTGGAAGACATGCTTGCAGCAATAAAGGACAGATGTATATGGAGGGCCATGATCGCCGACGCCGTGTGGCTAGGCACTTGATGGTGACGATGATGAAAGTTACTTTTACCTTGAAGAAGCCTCAATTGAAATAGAAGTTTACTTGCTTCGAAGAGAATGGCAGATTTATACATATATTGTTAGAAGTTTCAGAGAAAAAGTGGTGATGATACGCTGTCCTCAAAAGGAGCTGATTGCTGATTCTAAGCACTGTTATTTGGATGTTCGTGTGGTTTTGATTTTGACATCTTTATTCGTCCTCCAAACTTATGTACATGTATTCAAAACTCTTTAACGATAGCACATATGTATCAACATTTGAAAAAGGCCCATGTACAAATAACTGGTAAAATCTTGCCAGTTTCCGTCATACACACACGCACACACAATTACACACACACACACACACACACACACACACACACACACACACACACACACACACACACTCACACACACACACACACACACACACTCACACACACACACACACACACACACGCACGCACGCACACACACAAACACAAACACACACAAACACAAACACAAACACACACACACAAACACACACACACAAACACACACACACACACACACACACACACACACACACACACACACACACACACACACACACACACACACACACACACACACAACAAACACACAGAAGAAAAAAATCTCCCACCACTCCCCACCACGATACTGGGGGCGCTACGTAGACGACACCATGACTATCCTCCCCCAGCAACTGGTCGAACAGTTCACAGAACATCTGAACAACCAACACCCAGCCATCAAATTCACGAGGGAAGTGGAACAGAACAACTCCATAGCCATGCTGGACACCCTCATCACCAGAACTGATGGCATTCTATCCTTCTCGGTCTACCGTAAACCAACTCATACGGACCAATATTTACAGTTCGACAGCCACCAGCCCCTTGAACACAAACTGGGAGTGATTCGAACCCTTACCCACAGAGCTAACACCATATGCAGTACCCAAGAGGCAAAAGACAAGGAGACAAACCACCTGAAAAAAGTGCTCACCATCTCGGGCTACAAAAAGTGGGCCTGGAACAGCCCGGGAGGCAGGAAATCCAACACCGCATCCCAACAGCCAGTGAAACAACACCAGCGCAAGGGACACATCACCATCCCATACGTAGGAGGTGTGAGTGACGCTCTGTCCAGAAAGATCAGAAAACTGGGGGTGGCTGTACATTCCAAACCTTCCAACACCATACGCAGCCAGCTGGTCACCCCCAAGGACAAAACCAGCAAACTCGACAAAGCTGGCATTATATACAGAATAGACTGCCAGGACTGTAACCAACATTATGTCGGTGAAACTGAACGCCCCCTTCAGAAGAGACTAACAGAACACAAGAGGGACTCTTCTCCAGTAGGAGCTCACCTACACGCCGAAAAACATCAATTCAGTGCGGACAATGTCAACATCCTGGACAGAGAAAATAAGTGGTTCCAGCGAGGAGTCAAGGAGGCCATCTACATCGCAGCCACCAACCCCCCGCTCAACAGGGACCGGGGCCGTTACACCCTGCCCCCGGTGTACCATTCTCTGATTCGATCTCGTGAACTGGGTTCATCCCATGTTCGCGAGATCTGAGTAGAGATTCACGCAGACAGCATTAGAGCGCTGACGAAGAT
>JAPXFY010000013.1:60388591-60401091 GCA_030674185.1 Monoplex corrugatus
TAAGATGAAATAAACAGTAAAAGAAACAAACAAAATGGTGTAAAAGAACAATAATTCTAGCAGTGTTCTTTTTATTCAAAAATGAAAATTACAAACAATCCAGATTTTGTACTTCTAAACGTCACTGTGACCTTAAAAAAACCGATTTCCTAAACTTCACCTTAAAATACTGTGATTTGTACATTTTTGTTAGTGTATGCATGTATGTGAATGCCCATATTTTGATACCTGTCTGCGTGAGTGTGTCTATGTGTGTGGGTGGGGTATGGGGGTTGTTGCGTGCGTGCATGCGAGTTTGTGTGTGTGTGTGTGTGTGTGTGTTGTGTGTGTGTGTATGTGTGTGTGTGTGTGTGTGTTGTGTGCATCTGTGTGTGTGTGTGTGTGTGTGTGTGTGTGTGTGTGTGCGCAGGCGCGTGTGTCTGTCTGTCAGTCTCTCTGTCTGTCTGTCTGTCATTCTGTCATTCTGTCTGTGTCAATCTGTCATTCTGTCTGTCTGTCTGTCTGTCATCCTGCCTGCCTGTCTGTTAGTCTGTCTCTCTGTCTCTCTGTCTGTCTGTCATTCTGTCGTTCTGTCTGTTTGTCTATCTGTCTGTCTGTCTGCTTGTCTGTGGGTGGGTGACTGTAGCTCACAAGTATGTACGAACAAGAAGAAAAAGAATTAACAATACATTAACAGAAAAAAGCCTAAACTCGGAAACTAAGTACGAAAGAATAATAACGACAACAATAACAAAAGTGAAAAAAAAAAGGTAAAAGAATGAAAGAACGTAGAAAGAGAATATAGAAAAAACAGACAAAGTACTTCTGACATTTTAATTGGTTGTTATGAGAGAAACGGAACGGCCAAAAACGATACTGCGATGCCAGTTCTCCTCTTTGACGTCAACGATCACGGGTTTTAAGATTCTTGTTTAACAAAGTAAAAGATATAACAAGGTCAGGCAACATTGATCATCCTCGTGTCGCTGCAAGTACATATCTTCCACTCTCTCTGTCTTCAGCCACTCTTCAAGTCTGTCCAATATTTTCCCCCTGGGTCTACCTGGTGTTCTCTTTCCCTCCAGCTTTCCTGTTGCGAAAAGTACTCTACTTCCCCTTTCCTCATGATGTGCCCTATAGATGTTGCTTGTCTTTTCCTAATCCCCTGTGTCAATGATCTTTTTGTGTCTGCCTCCATCAAGACTTTCTCGTTTGTTTTCTTTGCTGTCCATGCAACATTCTTTTAGAAGCCACACATTTCATCTGCCTCAACCTTGTTCTGGCTTTGCGAGTTGACTGTCCTCGCCTCACAACCGTATAACAATATCCGTTCTATACAACATTCAGTAACTCTTTTTCTGATGTCATTGACAGGCATTTGTTGGTAAAGACGGTTTTCATCTTCTTGAATGCTGTTTTGGATTGGCCAATTCTGCTGACTACTTCTAATGTTGATCTGCTGTCTGGTGAGATGACCATTCCCAGATATTTAAAGTTATCAACTTGTCTCAAAGTTGTGCTATTTGCTGTTATTTTGCATGAGGTGATTTTGTGTCTTTTTATTGATTACCATGACTTCAATCTTCTAACAGAGACACAAAGAGAGAGAGAGAGAGAGAGACAGACAGACAGACAGAAGACAGAGACAGAGACAGAGAAAAAGAGAGAAAGACAGAGACACAAAGAGAGAGAGAGAGAGAGAGAGAGAGAGAGAGAGAGAGATGAAAGAAAAGGAAGAAAAGGAAGAAAGTCTAAAAATGAGAAACTAAGTACGAAGGAATAGAGAGAGATAGAGAAAAAAAAAAAAAGACGAAAGCAGACAAAAACTACTGACAATTTGATTGGTTGTTATGAGAGAAACAGAAACGCCAGAAACGATACTGTGTTGCCAGTTCCTCTGTTTGACATCAACAATCACGGTTGTACAGTAGGTTACGATATGGTAAGTTAAGTTAAGATTAGGCAGGTAAGTTTAGGTAAGCAGAGGTAACATACAATAATACATTATAGATTAAAATGTCATGCCAGTCATGTAAATTGATAAAAGAAACTCACATAACTCTACGTGGAATGAAACTCTTTTTTTTTTCAAAAAATGTAAACTTTCACGTGTATGGAGATTTAGGCATATCCCGAGTGAAATAGTCTACCCTCCCCTTTTCTTGATACCCCCCCCCCAACACCACCCCTCATTATTTATGCAGGCTTAACACCTGCAGGCGTGTTCACACTGTGAAGCATTGCGTAATCTTTGGTTCATGATTGTCAAAATAAGGAACCTTTATTTCTGGGATGTAGGTTATTTGTAATATATGATCTTTCTTTCCTTTGATTTTGTCTTTCTTATTTCCTTTGATTTTGTCTTTCTTTCTTTCTTTTATCTTTTTTGTCTTCTTTCCTTTCATTTTTGTCTTTTTCCTTTCATTGCTCTTCCCTTTTATTTTGTCTTTCTTCTTTCCTTTTATCTTTTTTGTCTTTTTCCTTTCATTTTGTCTTCTTTTTTCCTTTTTATTTTGTCTTTCTTCTTTCCTTTTATTTTTTTTCTTCTTTCTTTATTTTGTCTTTCTTCTTTCCTTTTATTTTGTCTTTCTTCTTTCCTTTTCTTATTTTGTCTTTCTTTTTCCTTTATTTTGTCTTTCTTCTTTCCTTTTATTTTGTCTTTCTTCTTTCCTTTTATTTTGTCTTTCTTCTTTCCTTTTATTTTGTCTTTCTTTTTTCTTCTTTCCTTTTATTTTGTCTTTCTTCTTTCCTTTTATTTTGTCTTTCTTCTTTCCTTTTATTTTGTCTTTCTTCTTTCCTTTTATTTTGTCTTTCTTCTTTCCTTTATATTTTGTCTTTCTTCTTTCCTTTTACTTTGTCTTTCTTCTTTCCTTTTATTTTGTCTTTCTTCTTTCCTTTTATTTTGTCTTTCTTCTTTCCTTTTATTTTGTCTTTCTTCTTTCCTTTTATTTTGTCTTTCTTCTTTCCTTTTATTTTGTCTTTCTTCTTTCCTTTTTATTTTGTCTTTCTTCTTTCCTTTTATTTTGTCTTTCTTCTTTCCTTTTATTTTGTCTTCTTCTTTCCTTTTATTTGTCTTTCTTCTTTCCTTTATTTTGTCTTTCTTCTTTCCTTTTATTTTTTCTTTCTTCTTTCCTTTTATTTTGTCTTTCTTCTTTCCTTTTTATTTTGTCTTTCTTCTTTCCTTTATTTTGTCTTTCTTCTTTCCTTTTTTTTGTCTTTCTTCTTTCCTTTTATTTTGTCTTTCTTCTTTCCTTTTATTTTGTCTTTCTTCTTTCCTTTTATTTTGTCTTTCTTCTTTCCTTTTATTTTGTCTTTCTTCTTTCCTTTTATTTTGTCTTTCTTCTTTCCTTTTATTTTGTCTTTCTTCTTTCCTTTTATTTTGTCTTTCTTCTTTCCTTTTATTTTGTCTTTCTTCTTTCCTTTTATTTTGTCTTTCTTCTTTCCTTTTATTTTGTCTTTCTTCTTTCCTTTATTTTGTCTTTCTTCTTTCCTTTTATTTTGTCTTTCTTCTTTCCTTTTATTTTGTCTTTCTTCTTTCCTTTTATTTGTCTTTCTTCTTTCCTTTTATTTTGTCTTTCTTCTTTCCTTTTATTTTGTCTTTCTTCTTTCCTTTTATTTTGTCTTTCTTCTTTCCTTTTATTTTGTCTTTCTTCTTTCCTTTATTTGTCTTTCTTCTTTCCTTTTACTTTGTCTTTCTTCTTTCCTTTTGATTTTGTCTTTCTTCTTTCCTTTATTTTGTCTTTGTTTCTTTCCTTTGATTTTGTCTTTCTTCTTTCCTTTTACTTTGTCTTTCTTCTTTCCTTTTATTTTGTCTTTTTCTTTCCTTTATTTTGTCTTTCTCTTTTCCTTTTATTTTTGTCTTTCTTCTTTCTTTTTATTTTTTGTCTTCTTCCTTTTATTTGTCTTCCTTCTATTCCTTATTTTTCTTTGTTCTTTCCCTTTGATTTTGTCTTCTTCTTTCCTTTTATTTTGCCCTTCTTCTTTCCTTTATTTTTGTTTTGTCTGTTCTTTCTGTCATTTTTCTAGAATTCTACCCTTATTTTTTTTCTTTCCTTCTTCCTTTTATTTGTCTTCTTCTTCCTTTTGTTTGCTTTCTTTCTGTCTTTTTCGTTTCCTGTGATTTTTTCTTCTCTTTTCCCATCCTCTCACTGTTCTTGTATCTTCCCCTCCCTTCTGTTCTGTCATTTCAGCTACTTTCTTTTGTCTTCTGTCTTCTCTCTTCCTCTCACCTCTCACTCTCCTCTCTCTACACTCTCTCTCTCCACATCACACACACCACACCCAACACCACACACACAACACACACACACAACACACACACACAACACACACACACACACACACACACACACACACACACACACACACACACACACCACACACACACATGCACGTTACTGTTTTCTTAATCTTCGTCTCCGCTTTATCTGTCTCAAATGACAACAAGTGCTGTTTATCTTTGACTTTCTCGTGCATTTTGATTTATAACATTTATTGCTTAACAATTCATTTTTAGTATTTTCAGTTCTATGCAGATATGATGCTAACAACAGCAAATTTGGAAACAAACGGGTGTTTAGCAATGATTTATACAGTTTCTAAACAAAGGATCCGTATCGTTGTCATTGTCATTGTCATTGTCCCTGTCATCGTGTCATTGTGTGATTGCCATTGTCCTGCTCATTGTCACTGCATTGCCTTTTTCATTGTCATTGTTATTCTCGTTTTCTAATCATTATCTTTCACACTTCTAAGTTTATCGTCCTAACACACCTTCAAACATAAACCCAACAAAACTAAGGTTCCATGAGAGCAAGGCTCATATGAAGGCTCACAGATTCAGGACACACACACACAAAATATATATATATATATATTTTTTTCCTTTTTCTTCTTTGTGGTTTGTGCTGCACTTGCCTGCCTGCTTTACTGCACGATGTTGACTCCTGTTGGCAGATAGGAGGAGAGAACTCTGGTGGTGAACTGAGTGCTATCGTATGGAAAATGTAAACGTAGACTTTTCTGTTGCGGTTTGCTGTGTGCGTAATGGTTCTCTGCTGACGTTCTTTTAAAATCTCCTTCAAGCTGTTTGTATATCTATCTGTTGTGTGTCTGGCTGTCTGTGTGTCTGTGATTGTCTGGCTGTCTGTGTGTCTGTCTATCCCTCTCTCTCTCTCTCTCTCTCTTTCTCTTGTCTCTCTCTTTTCTGTGTCTCTGTGTCTCTGTCTCCCTCTCTTTCTCTCCTCTGTGTCTGTGTCCAAACCCTTTCTCTCTCTCTCCCCCTCTTTCACCTCTCCTCTCCTTCATTCTCTCTCACTCTCCCCCCCCCCCACCTCTCTGTTCTGTCCGTCTGTTTTTCCCCTTCTTGTTTCTTCTCCTCTCCTTCATTCTCTCTCATTCTCCCCCCCCCCCCTCTCGTCTTCTGTCTGTCTGTCTTGCTTTCTGTCTTTCTTTCTTTCTGTCTGTCTGTCTCTCTTTTTTACTGTCTCCCTCTGTCTGTCTGTTTTGCCTCTCTCTCTCTCTCTCTCTCTCTCTCTCTCTCTCTCTCTCTCTCTCTCCTCCCTGCCTCCCTGCCTCCCTCTCTAACTTTCTCTTTAGCTCTTGTTAATGTAATGTTTTGTTGTTATCATTTTTTCAAAGTTCACAAAAAGTGTACTTCATTGACGACACGTAATATTTTACTTTACGAAATATTGGTTGCTCTTAGTGCCCAGAATGTAAGCTTAATTTTTAATGATATTATTTTGCATACTGTTCCAAGAAAACGTCGAAGCACTGATACTGGTCGAAACAGCTCGGAAAATTTTACTACAAACTTTTTTGTTTCTTTCTTTTAAAAAATGAACCAGTTAGTGACCTTTTCTGCAGCAAGCGTGTTGTATCAGTACATATATACGATAAACCAGGCTATTGTCCATCATTAATCATCATGTCACTGAGATACAACTCAGACTCGTCTGCACAATATTTCCTTCCCTCCTCCTATCTTTTCTATTTGACTTCAGCCATGGACGGTGTGCACATTATACGTCTGGGCATCTCAGGCGTTCAAGGAATGTACCTGGGTAGTTCTTTCTATGTCCTGCCTGTCTGTCTGTCTGTTTCTCAATCTCTTTGTTTCTCTGTCTATATGTCTGTCTGTCTGTCTGTCACTCTCTCTCTCTCTTTATCTCTCTCCGTCTCTCCATCTGTCTTTCTGTCTGTCTATGTCTGTCTGTCTGTCTCTTCTGTCTTTCTGTCTGTCTCTGTCTCTCTGTCTCTCTGTCTCTCTCTTTCTCTTTCTTTCTTTCGTTCTTTCTTCTACTCTCTCTCTGTGTCTATTTGTTTGTATATATGTCTGTCTGTCTATCTGTTTTCCTGTCTGTCCTGTCTATGTCTGTGTCTGTGTCTGTCTGTCTGTTTGTCTGTCTCTCTGTATGTCGTCTGTCTGTCTCTGTCTCTCTATCTCGCTGTCTATTTGTATCTGTATCTGTCTCTGTCTGTCTGTCTGTCTGTCTGTCTTCTTCTCCTCTCTCTCTCTCTCTCTCTCTCTCTCCCCTGTCACTACAGTAAATGTTCTTTTGGGTTTTCCATACCCCTATTCATACCTAATGTGCACATTGTATTTCTCGCCTTCCAGCTTATCATATGCACAAAAGTGGGAAAGGTTCAGATCTGGATTAGTGTATGTAAAAGGTGTAATGATGTACCTGAGTAAACGAAACGTGCTGGGTTAACGTAATCAACATAACTTTATGTCACAATGACAACAAAAACATCAACAAGAAAAACACGACGAAGACATAGAATTATGCATAAATAGATGATTACTTATATATGTCCACCAACAAAACCATGTGCATATAGATAGATAGATAGATAGATAGATAGATAGATAGATAGACAGATGAATAAACAGATAGACAGACAATAGATAGATAGGTAGATATATATATATATATATAAATAATAGATAGATATATCTATGGATGGATAGATAAATAGATAGATAGATAGATAGATAGATAGACAGATAGACAGATAGATAGATATGTAGATAGATAGATGTAAGATTGATGGATAGATGATAGATGGATAGATAGATAGATAGATATACAGATAGATGATAGATAGATAGATACATATGTAGATAAATATGTAATAGATAATAGATAGATAGGCAGACAATAGATAGATAGATAGATAGATAGATATATGATTGATTGGTTGATTGTAGATAGGTAGATAGATAGATAGATAGACAGATAATTAGATAGATAGATAGATTATAGATAGACAGATAGATAATAGATAGATACATAGTAGATAGATAGATAGATAGATAATATACAGATAGATGATAGATAGATAGATACATATGTAGATAAATATGTAGATAGATAAATAGATAGATAGGCAGACAAATAGATAGATAGATATATATTGATTGATTGGTTGATTGATAGATAGGTAGATAGATAGATAGATAGACAGATAGTTAGATAGATAGATAGATATATAGATAGACAGATAGATAATAGATAGATACATAGATAGATAGATAGATAGATAGATAGGTAGATAGATAGATAGATAGATAGATAGATAGATAGATAGATAGATAGATAGATAGATAGATAGATAGATAGACGGACAGACAGATAGAGGAATGTATAGGCAAATAAATAAATAGACAGAAGGAAGATAAAGAAAAAAGAAAGAAGAAAGAAAAAAAAATCAAAACGTTTGGTAGAGCGTATGTATTAGTTTTCAGCAGAATTGGACTTGCATTTCAGTCCGACGAAAATTGCAATAAGGAAGTTTGAAATAGATACTTTCAGTGTGTAATTTTACACCTGAGTATATATAGCAGGGAAAAAAGTATATTACTATGGCTTGGAATTTCCTTAGAGAACACAAACAGGATACTTCGCTCTTTGGATGGCAAGTGTTGTTGCTGGAGTACCAGCACACATTGCAGGAACAGAGCAACAGCAGCACTTCTGTGTATTCAGAAACTAAGTAGGGAAGACAACAACAGGAAGCTGGGGGCGCCTGTAAGAATTTCCGGTTGCCTTTTCATTTACAACGTGTCAGGTAACCCCAAGATAAGCAGAACGTACGTACGTGAGCTGTAGGCTGTTGTTTGTGGAACAGTGAAGGGAAGGGCGGTAAGGAGAACCACTAGAAGAAGGAAAGAATAAAGGTGAGACATCTATTGTTCTGCAGTTGGTTTTATAACATGAAGCCTGAAACATTATGACAGCAGTTGATGCCTATCTGTTCGCGGTGTTATTTTGATGATTGATATTACAATATGCTGCAAGAACAGATGATTGTTTAGTAATAGATTTCATAGTTCGTTTGTAGCTGTACGCATGTCGCACACCAGCGTAAGTTTGTTTCTCTGCAACTGTTATCACATGCCACTAAAACTATGAATAGTATTTGTGCCACTGTAACATGCAGAAAGTATGTGTGAAAATTCTACAAAGTGTTTCTGATGATTTTTTTTCATATCATAGCTTAACACATCTTTGGAATATATTATTGTAACACTGCATCTGCATATTTTCAACTACAATTGTAAATGTATTTCATAAGATGGAGCTTTACATTGACAGATATTTTAGTTGTTCTCATTTTAGCAGCTTCATCTTTATGGAGAGGGATGGGGAGATAACGAACTGTGTTGCAAGAAATTGGGGCTGAATGGCTTCTTCCTTTGTCGTCCTTTGTCTATCTGCTTGCACTATGATGTGTGTAAAAGGGAGAAAAGTCGGCAATCAGCGTTGAACTGGAAAGCCTAAAATGGAGAAATCCCATACGACGTCAATATCTCTTTCGCGCAATCATTCCAGATCTACCCTGGTCTTCCTTGTGCTTTAAATCCAGATATTGTTTTCGTTGTATGATTGTTGAGCTACCTAAACGAACCGTGTTGTGGTCAAATAATGAAATCACTGATGTTGTTCCCCAAATATCTCTAATCTTGGTATTTATGTGATCGTGTCGTATCTGGTCTTGTTGGCAGCTCTTCTGAAACCACGCGTCTCACAGGTGGTAATTTGTGCTCTAGGGGGCTTGGTCAGGATCCAGGTCTGGCACTGATATGTCAGGGTGAGGATGAAAATGGAACTAATGAGTTTGGCTTTTTTTCAGAAGGGATGTTGGGGGTGTTTCATAGAGTGGGGCAAGTTGACAGCTGCCATTTTCTGCTCTCTGAATTCTGATTTTGACCAGTCTTTTGAGTCATCTATCTTTTGGGGAAAATGCTATTGAGATACTGGAATCCATTCACCTGTTTTGGTATTTTGTTCTGATATTTTGGTGTATATCTTCGCAACATGGCTGGAAAGTCATACACCCCTGTAAATGTCACTTTTTTCTTGCTCCATTTTCATTCTTCTCTTTTTCCAAGTGAGCACTACATTTTGCTTTTTACCGATTTTCATCATAAGTATTATATTTTAGCTTGATAAGAAAATCACGGCTCTCAGTGCCTTAAGCGTAATCATAATTTCGCGTTTTCTTTCTCAAGTTTGTTTCCATTCATTTTAAAGAAAGATCATACACAAGTATTACGGGCAAATCATGTTTACGATCACATAAAAAAAGCCTTAAACTTAAAGCAACAAAAGCGTACAATGTTTACAAGACACAGTGATTTGCAACGGTTTGCTTTGATTTTCCAGACCACCATTTACACCTAATACATGCATTGTTCTTGCCTTCCATCTTTTCTTCCATAAGAGGGGAAAAGGTTAAATAAGAAATTGTGTGTTGAAACGATGTGCCTGAGTGCATACCGTTCTCTGTGAAATTTGTGTGCCGTTAGAATTGTGCGTGACACGTTTCATGGTTAAAAGTAATAAAACAAATTTCATGTCACAAAGACCAAATACAGAAAGGACGGTATATTAAAAGAAGTTTCAAACTATGCATAAATAATATGTACATGTACATTGTTCTCTCGTCAACATATGTCAACAAATAGAGCTGTTAAAATACCTTAACTTATGATGAAAACCAAAGAAAATGAAATGAAAAAAAATTGGTAACAATTTTTATTGATGCACACATAATGATTTTTTTTTCGCAGAAGTCTAGAAGTGGTGTAATGATATTCGTAATGAAAAAGAAAAAGACTTAAAATAAGATGGTTCCAATTTGATAAACTTAAAATGTACACAAGAAATACCAAAGAAAAAGAATGTTCGTACAGCTTGACAATCCGGAAATCTCTCTCGAAAGCAAGAACAAGATTCTTTGCCCTTTGGATGGCAAGTGTTGTTGCTGGAGTACCAGCACACATTGCAGGAACACAGCAAGAACAGCACTTCTGTGTATTCAGAAACTAAGTAGGGAAGACAACAACAGGAAGCAGGGGGCGCCTATAAGAATTTCCGGTTGCCTTTTCATTTACAACGTGTCAGGTAACCCCAAGATAAGCAGAACGTATGTACGTGAGCTGTAGGCTGTTGTTTGTGGAACAGTGAAGGGAAGGACGGTAAGGAGAACAACTAGAAGGAGGAAAGAATAAGGGTGAAACATCTATTGTTCTGCTGTTGGTATATTAACATGAAGCCGAAACATTAGTCAGCAATGCATGTCTATCAGTTCACGCTCTGAGAATGTACTGTGTTATTATTGATGATTGATACTACAATATGCTACTAGAACAGATGATTGTTTAGTTTCAGATTTTATAGTTCTTTGTAAATTGTAGGTAGGCATTCACACCAGCGTAAGTTGATTGATTGATGATTGATTGATCGATTGATTGAGGCAGTCATTCATTCAATGATTCATTCATTCATGACTGATTGATTGATTCAGTCATTCATTCATTCAGTCATTTATTCATTTCATTTTAGTTTTGACTGTTTTTGAACACCTGAACACATTTTTGGACTCTTTTGTATAACTTATCTTGGATGTTTGAATTCAACCACGATTCAGTGCGCGTTGCATGTCTGAATGTCAGAAATCCTCTTGGGAATTTACCACAGAAGTTAACTCTCTCTTTCTCTCTCTTCTCTGTCTCTCTCTCTCTGTGTCTCTGTCTCTCTGTCTGTTTGTCTGTGTCTCTGTCTCTCTGTCTGTCTGTCTATCTGTCTGTCTGTTTGTCTCTCTCTCTCTCTCTCTTGTTCTCTTTTTTTTTCTCTTTTTTTCATACAATCTATACAAATGTACTAAAACATCATTTAAATACCGAAATGAAGCACAATTGTATTATCAGAGTGGAGAGAGAGATAGAGAGAAAGAGAGAGAGAGAGAGAGAGAGAGAAGAGAGAGAGAGAGAGAGAGAGAGAGCATGATAAGGACAGTTTGTGATAGAGAGACAGACAGAGAGAGATATTAGGGGGAGGGAGGGAAAGGGAAAGAGAGATGGGGGAAGGAGGGAGGGAGACGGAGAGAGAGAAAACAAAAAAAGTGAAAGGTAAAGGGAAAGAGGGAGTGGAAGAGCAAATCAGACGGAGAGAGAGAGAAGAGAGAGAGAGAGTGAGAGAAGACAGACAGACAGACAGAGACAGAGACAGACACAGAGACAGAGGCAGAGAGACAGAGAGACAGACAGAGACAGAGAGACAGACAGAGACAGAGAGACAGAGAATAAGAAAGTGTGTTTAGGTTGATAAAATGTCTAGGAGAAAATCATAATTCGCAGATTAGAAGACCCTGCCAACATCTAGGACTGAATAATTGTTGTCTTGTCAACCGTAGCTGCATTGAAAAAGCAAAACCGGTAGTCTTGTTTCTATGTATGTCTTACTTTCCTCACCTTCTCCTGTTTTCCATTTCTCTCATTCCCCCATGGCTTGAAAAATGAACGTACTGTCAGACACAAGAAGGTCGTTGATAAGGAATATTAGGAAAAGACAGGCAACACTTATAGGCCATTTTATGAGGAAAGGGGATTTAGAGCGCCTGGTCACAACAGGAAAGCTGGAGGGAAAGATAGCACCAGGTAGACCCAGGGAGAAAATACTGGACGGACTTGCAGAGTGGCTGAAGACAGAGAGGATGGAAGAGGTGCTTGGGGCAACAAGGGACTGAAACAGATGGAAGGCCATGGTCGACAACGCCATGTGGAAAGGCACTTGATGATGATGTTGACTGTTAGACAGCTGTCAACGTACATCTATAAAACTCTTAATAAAAAAAGAGATTATCTTGTCTCAAAGTTAGTTTCTACATATGTGCGACTGTTACCACCACTTTATTGAAACTGTATAATCTTCATTGTTGCTAATTTTTGTGGGTTTTTTAGCGTAAATGCTTGCACATATATTTTTGATACATAGGCATGTGTGTGTGTGTGTGTGTGTGTGTGTGTGTGTGCGTGCGTGTGTGTGTGTGTGTGTATGTGTGTGTGTGTGTGTGTGTGTGTGTGTGTGTGAGTGAGTGTGCGTGTGTGTGTGTGTGTGTGTGTGTGTGTGTGTGTGTGTGTGTCTGTGTGTATGTGTGTGTGTGTGTGTGTGTGTGTGTGTGTGTGTTATTCATCATTACATCATGTTTTGTTTTGTTTAGTAAAGTAG
>JAPXFY010000013.1:60421091-60428591 GCA_030674185.1 Monoplex corrugatus
CCCTGTATCTTGCTCATAAGTCTCACGCTCCCGCAAAGTCTCTCTTCTCAGACAGACAAGATGAAAACAAGGTCACAGCAGACGAAGCTGAATAAGCAGACAGAGAAGACAGAGATATGGTGTTCGTGCCAGACAGCTCAATGGCGTTGATGGTGATGGAATCTCCAAGAATTAGCATCTCCATTCCAAGGTAACTGAACAGAATGGTCTAGAGTAAAACTTGTGATAATGCTGATGAAGCTGCCGTCTATTACCTGAAGTAGGTTCTACCTGTGTCTGAGTAGGAATGCTGTCTGCTTTTCGAATGAGTTTTTTTTAATTCTCTGTAACGTGCCCTTCGTACTCTTCAAAGGATGAATGTTAAGTACCAACAGAACATGTGTCTGTGTGGTTTTTTTGTTTGTTTGTTTTTTTGTTTTTCTCTTTCTTTAGTTTTTTTTTTTTTTTTCTAGTTGTTTTGTTGGTTGTTTGGTTTTTGTTTGTTTTCGTTCTTTGTTGTTTTATTGTTGTTGTTTGTTTTGTTTGCAGGCTTGCTTATGTGATTATTTGCAAGCTTGTTCTTTGGTTTGTTTCTTGCTGTCTGCATTTCAAATGATAGTTTTAAAATCACAATGACATGCTCTTTGTACCCTTCAAAGGATGGATGTAAGTACCTGTACTAAAGATGTGTTTGTATCTCCATTTCTTTTCCTTTGCTGGGTTTGTTAGTTTGTTTGTTTGTGGTGGTTTTGGTTGGTTGGTTGGTTGGTTGGTTGGTTGGCTGGTTGTTTTGGTTTTGGTTGGTATTTGTTGGTTGTTAATGTGATTATTTGTTGCTTGTTCATTGGTTTCTTTTTCTATCTGTTTTCTTTTGTTCTGGTTGTTGGTTGGGGCAGTTGCATGGATTTCAATGCGTTTTTTTAGGTGAAATGTATTTTGAGTTGGTTGGTTCTGTGGTGGATTAGTTTATTTTGGTGGTTGGTTGGTTGGTTGGTTGGTTGGTTGGTTGGTTGGTTGGTTGGTTGATTGATTGGTTGGTTGGTGGTTAATTGATTTGTTGGTTGGTTGGTTGGTGTTTGTTTGTTTGTTGTTTTGTTCGCTTGCAAGCTTGCTCATGTGATTATTTGTATGCTTGTTCTTTGGTTTCTTTCTTTCTTTCTTTCTTTCTTTTTGTCTTTCTTTCTTTTCTTCTTTTTCTGGGCCCAGTGCATGATATTTTAATGCGGTTTGATCATTACATTGAGTAGTAATATGTGTCTTTTTTAAGACAAGTTGTCTGGTTCTGGTGACTGAGCCATAATCTTTAGTTTTGATGTCGGGAGTTCAATCCCAACCTTCAACCTTCAACATAATAACTGGTCTGTTTGCCGCCCATCTTAATGTTCTACTCATTCTGGTGGTGTCAGACACAGACGAAAATCAGAAGAAATGAGTGAGACAGTGAGACAGACAGAACATGCATGACACATAGACAGGCAGACAAAAGCTGCACAAACAGACACAGACAAAAGAGGTTAGGTGAATTAATGAGGCCAGTAGAAATTAACTACCTAGTACCACATCTACTGCTCTAAGTTTCTCATTCCGATTTCAAAGATGACGTCTTCCCGCTCGGAATAAATTCCATACGCACTGAGCCACTGACGTCATGTGATGGATAAGGCCCAAAACGATCATGGACCAAGCCCTGTATCTTGTGCATAAGCCTCACGCGCAACGCAAGTCTCTCTCTCACACAACAAGATGAAAACAAGGTCACAGCAGACGAAGCTGACAGAGAAGACAGAGATATGGTGTTCGTGCCAGACAGCTCAATGGCGTTGAAGATGATGGAATCTTCCAAGAATTAGCATCTCCATTCCAAGGTAACTGAACAGAATGGTCTGGAGTAAACTTGTGATAATGCTGATGAAGCTGCCGTCTATTACCTGAAGTAGGTTCTACCTGTGTCTGAGTAGGAATGCTGTCTGCTTTTCGAATGAGTTTTTTTTTAATTCTCTGTAACTGTCCCTTCGTACCCTTCAAAGGATGAATGTTAAGTACCAACAGAACATGTGTCTGTGGTTTTTTTGTTTGTTTGTTTGTTGTTTCTTTCTTTGTTTTTTTTCTAGCTTGTTTGTTGCTTGTTTGGTTTTTGTATGTATTTTTGTTTTGTTGTTGTTGTTGTTGTTTTGTTTCGTTTGTTTTCGTTCTT
This sequence comes from Monoplex corrugatus, assembly GCA_030674185.1. Lineage (NCBI taxonomy): Eukaryota > Metazoa > Mollusca > Gastropoda > Littorinimorpha > Ranellidae > Monoplex > Monoplex corrugatus. The sequence continues at coordinate 60,423,265 of JAPXFY010000013.1, forward strand.
TGATTTAGTTGTTCACTATGAGTGAATTATTGTTTTGTTTCAGGCTTGCTTATGTGATTATTTGCAAGCTGTTCTTTGGTTTGTTTCTTGCTGTCTGCATTCAAATGAGTTTTTTTTAAAATCAAATGACATGCTCTTTGTACCCTTCAAAGTTGGTGTAATGTACGGTTCCGGTACAAGATGGTTTGTATCTCCATTTCTGTTTTCCTTGTGGTTTGTTTGTTAGTTTGTTGCCTGTTTGGTTGGTTAATTGGTTGGTTGGTTGGTTTGGTTGGTTGGTTGGTGTTGGTCAGTTGGTTGGTCAGTTGGTTGGTGTTGGTTGGTTGGTTGGTTGGTCAGTTGGTTGGTTTGGTTGGTTGGTTAGTTTTTGGTTGGTTAATGATTGGTTGGTTGGTTAGTTGTTGGTTGGTTGGTTTGTTGGTTGGTTAGTTGGATGGTTGGTTGGTTGATTGGTTGGTTGGTCAGTTGGTTGGTGGTTGGTTGGTTAGTTGGTTGGTTGGTGGTTGGTTGGTTGGTTGGTTGGTTGGTTGATTGGTTGGTTGGTTGGTTGGTTGGTTGGTTGGTTGATTGATTGGTTGGTTGGTGGTTAATTGATTTGTTGGTTGGTTGGTTGGTTGGTGTTTGTTTGTTTGTTGTTTTGTTCGCTTGCAAGCTTGTTCATGTGATTATTTGTATGCTTGTTCTTTGGTTTCTTTCTTTCTTTCTTTTTGTCTTTCTTTCTTTTCTTCTTTTTCTGGGCCCAGTGCATGATATTTTAATGCGGTTTGATCATCACATTGGGTAGCAATATGTGCCTTTTTTAAGACAAGTTGGCTGGTTCTGGTGACTGAGCCATAATCTTTAGTTTTGAAGTCGGAGTTCAATCCCAACCTTCAACCTTCAACATAATAACTGGCCTGTTTGCCGCCCATCTTAATGTTCTACTCATTCTGGTGGTGTCAGACATAGACAGAAAATCAGATAGAAATGGAGACAGTGAGGCAGAATGAGACATGCATACACATAGACAGACAGACAAAAGCTGACACAAACAGAAAGAGAGAGAGTGTGTGGGTGATTAAGTGAGAGTAAGCCGCATAAATTAATTACCACTACCACACCTACTGCTCTTAGTTTCTCACATTCCATTTCAAAAGATGACGTCTTCCCGCTCGGAATAAATTCCATACGCACTGATGCCACTGACGTCATGTGATGGGTAAGACCCAAAACGATCATGGACCAAGCCCTGTGTCTTGTGCATAAGCCTCACGCGCAAGCAATGTCTCTCTACCCACACAAACAAGATGAAAGCAAGGTCACAGCAGACGAAGCTGACAGAGAAGACAGAGATATGGTGTTCGTGCCAGACAGCTCAATGGCGTTGAAGGTGATGGAATCTTCAAGAATTAGCATCTCCATTCCAAGGTAACTGAACAGAATGGTCTGGAGTAAAACTTGTGATGATGCCAATGAAGCTGCCGTCTATTACCTGAAGTAGGTTCTACCTGTGTCTGAGTAGGAATGCTGTTTGCTTTTAAAATGAGTTTTCTAAATCTCTGTAACGTGCACTTCGTGGACTTCAGAGGGTGAATGTCAAGTACCAACAGAAGATGTGTCAGTGTGTCTTTTTATTTGTTTGTTTGTTTGTTTGTTTTGTTGTTGTTGTTTTGTTTTGTTTTGGTTTCTTCTAGCTTGTTTGTTGGCTTGATTGGTTTTCGTGTGTATGTTTTTGTTTTGTTGAGATTGTTGTTGTTGTTTAGTTTGCAGGCTTGCCTATGTGATTATTTGCAAGCTTGTTCTTTGTTTTATTTTCTTGCTGTCTGCATTTCAAATGAGTTTTTAAAATCACAGTGACATGCTCTTTGTACCCTTCAAAGGGTGGATGTCAAGTATCGGTACAAGGTGTGTTTGTATCTCCATTTCTCTTTCCTTCGCTGGTTTGTTTCTTAGTCTGCTTGTTTATTTGTTTGTTTGTTTGTTTGTTTGTTTGTTTGTTTGTTTGTTTGGTTGGTTGGTTGGTTGGTTGGTTGGTTGGTTGGTTAGTTGGTTGGTTGGTTGGTTGGTTAGTTGGTTGGTTGGTTGGTTGGTTGGTTGGTTGGTTGGTTGGTTGGTTGGTTGGTTGGTTAGTTGGTTGGTTGGTTGGTTGGTTGGTTTTTGTTGTTTTGTTTGTTTGTTGTTTTGCTTGCTTGCACGCTTGCTCGTGTGATTATTTGTATGCTTGTTCTTTGGTTTCTTTCTTTCTTTCTTTCTATCATTCTTTTTTTCCTTTCTTTATTTTTTTTTCTTTTCTTCTTTTCTGGGCCCGGTGCATGATATTTTAATGCGGTTTGATCATTACATTGGGTAGCAATATGTGCCTTTTTTTAAGACAGGTTGACTGGTTCTGATGGCTGAGCCATAGTCTCTAGTTTTGATGTCAAGAGTTCAATCCCAACCTTCAACCTTCAACATAAAAAACTGGTTTGTTTTTCACCCATCTTAATGTTCTACTTATTCTGGTTGTGTCAAACAGATAATCAGATAGAAATGGAGACAGTGAGACAGAATGAGACATACATATACACAGACAGACAGACAAAAGCAGACACAAACAGAAAGAGAGAGAGAGACAGACATACATACAGATAGACAGACAGACAGAGTGTGGGGGTGAGTAAGTGAGAGTGAGCAGTAGAAATTAACCACCACTACCACACTTACTGCTCACAGTTTCTCACATTCCATTTCAGAAGATGACGTCTCCCCACTCGGAATAAATTCCATACACACTGACGCCACTGACGTCATGTGATGGGTAAGACCCAAAACGATCATGGCCCAAGCCCTGTATCTTGTGCATAAACCTCACGCGCCAGCAAGGTCTCTCTACTCACACAGACAAGATGAAAGCAAGGTCACAGCAGACGAAGCTGACAAAGAAGACAGAGATATGGTGTTCGTGCCAGACAGCTCAATGGCGTTGAAGGTGATGGAATCTTCAAGAATTAGCATCTCCATTCCAAGGTAGCTGAACAGAATGGTCTAGTGTAAAACTTGTGGATAATGCTGATGAAGCTGTGTCCATTGCCTGAAGTAGGTTTTACATGTGTCTGAGTAGGTTGCCGTCTGCATTCCAAATGTATTTTTTAAAATTTCTGTAACGTGCACTTTGTAACCTCCAAACGATGATTGTCAAGTACCAAAAGAAGATGTGTCTGTGTGTCATTTGTGTTTATTTGTTTAATTTTCTTTTTTTTCTGCCTTTTTTGTTGTTGTTGTTGGCTAGTTCGGTTTTTTTGTATGTTGTTTGTTTGTTTGTTTGTTTCTCTGTTATTTTTGTTTGCTTGCAGGCTTGCTTATACAATTATTTACATACTTGTTCTTTGGTTTGTTTGATGCATTTAAAACGAGTTTTTAAAACCATTGTAACATCCTCTTTGTACCCTTCAAAGGAAGAATGTGAAGTACCGCTACAAGATGTGTTTGTGTCTCAATTTCCGTTTCCTTTGCTGGCTTGTTTGTTTGTCTGTTTGTTTGTTTGTTTGTTGTTGTTGTGTTTGTCTGTTTGTTTGTTTGGTTGGTTGGTTGGTTGGTTGGTTGGTTGGTTGGTTGGTTGGTTGGTTGGTTGGTTGGTTGGTTGGTAGATTGGTGGATTGGTACGACGGTTGGTTGGTTTGTTATTTTTTTGTTCGCTGTTTTCGGTTTGCTTGCAGGTTTGCTCGTGTGCTTATTTGCGTGCTTGTTTTTTGGTGTTTTTTTTTTATTCGTTTGTTTCTTTGTTTCTTTGTTTCTTCGTTTCTTTCTTTTTTCTTTCTTTCTTTCTTTATTCCTTCTTTTCTGGACCAGGTATATGATATTTTAATGCGGCTTGATTGTCACATTGGGTTGTAATATGTGTTTTATTTCAAAAGACAGGTTGGCTGGTTCTGGTAACTGAGCCATGGTCTCGTTTTGATGTCTCAAGTTCAGTCGCAACCTTCGACATAAAAAGTGTCCTGTTTGCCACTTATTTGAATGTTACACTCATTTTGGTGATGCCAGCTTGGTGTTTGTATGTTCTTTTATATCATGATCATATTGAATCTTCTCCGTCATATGCATGGAATTTATTCCGAGTATGCAGATGCTCTCTTGAAAGAAACAGAAACTGAACATGTCTGTTTTATAACACCTCCCCCCCCCCCCACCACACACACACGTCCCCATTCGTTTCCAGATCTTCCTAGCGTAAAGAGTTTTGAGCATGCTCAAGGTTTCTGGTAAAATAATTATCGTCATATTTGCTTGGGACACACATGAACTTGTCTGACCTGCAATAATTCCCTTTGAACAAATACGCTTAAAACTTCTACTTCTAAACGCCTGGCTCTCGTAAAGCCCCTCAAGGAAATCACAATGCAGAACTAAACAAGTTCAATTGACGACTTTTCAAGAAAACTGTAGCAGACAGGCTAGACGAGATTAGACAAAGGTCACACCGGACAAAGTAGAGAAGAAGGCTGGGCGATGACTGTGCCAGAACAACTTACTGCTATTGATGGCGACGGGGTCTTGAAGAATTAGTGTGCTGTTTACATGCTTGTAGAGAAACGAGCTCAGCGAAAAATGTAAGAAAGAGTTGATTTAAGTTTTCAACCCGTGGCAATTATTGCGTTAGACTTTTCCATTGTCTGTGATTACGTTTGCGTTTAGGGAAGGTTTTGACAATTGTGTGTCATGCATACTGATACCCTAAAGAAAGAAATATCAATGTGACTGTGAAGAACGAACAAGGTTTCTTTATTTGATTTTTAAAATCTCCCTTTAAGTAAAAAAAAAAAAGGCTAGTATTTTATATCGACAGTGTGCGTATCTATCTGTCTGCCTATTTGTCTATCAATTTGTCTCTCTGTCTGCCTGTCTGCCTGTCTGTCTGTCTGTCTGTCTGCCTGTCCTGTCTGCCTGTCTGTCTGTCTGTCTGTCTGTATGTATGTATGTGTCCATTACGCATGTGTGTATATGACAAATATATGTGGACACGAATTTCTCAACTCTTTATGGATGGATCTTCACCATATTTGGGCCAAAGGTAATGAAACTAATACTAATACTAATACTACTAACAATAATAATAACAACAATAATAATAATGATAATAATGATAATAAAAATAATAATAATGATAACAATGACATAGTCATCGTATTCATCACTTTTCGAGAATGGCTTTTTAACAGCATTTTCTGAGGAACTTCTGACAATATTGAAAATCAGTTATTTTACAGTTGTGACAGTCTACAATTGCCCCCAAAGCATGTGGAGTGTTATTCCATACAGTTTTGTCAGTTTGTTTGTTTGCTTGTCTTTATGTTTGTTTGTTTGTTTGT
>JAPXFY010000013.1:60441091-60443591 GCA_030674185.1 Monoplex corrugatus
AGGACAATGACAGACTGTGACATATATGAGGACAATGACAGACTGTGACATATATGAGGACAATGACTGACTGTGACAACTGTGAGGACAATGACAGACTGTAACATATATGAGGACAATGACAGACTGTGACAACTGTGAGGACAATGACAGACTGTGACATATGTGAGGACAATTTCAGACATTCACAAATGTGAGGACAATGGCAGACTGTGACATATATGAGGACAATGACAGACTGTGATAACTGTGAGGACAATGACAGACTGTGACATATATGAGGACAATGTGAGACTGTGACATATATGAGGACAATGACAGACTGTGACATATATGAGGACAATGGCAGACTGTGACATATATGAGGACAATGACAGACTGTGATAACTGTGAGGACAATGGCAGACTGTGACATATATGAGGACAATGGCAGACTGTGACTTATGTGAAGACAATGACAGACTGTGATAACTGTGAGGACAATGGCAGACTGTGACATATATGAGGACAATGGCAGACTGTGACTTATGTGAAGACAATGACAGACTGTGATAACTGTGAGGACAATGGCAGACTGTGACATATATGAGGACAATGACAGACTGTTATAACTGTGAAGACAATAACAGACTGTGACATATATGAGGACAATGACAGACTGTGACATATGTGAGGACAATGGCAGACATTCACAAATGTGAGGACAATGGCAGACTGTGACATATATGAGGACAATGACAGACTGTGATAACTGTGAGGACAATGACAGACTGTGACATATATGAGGACAATGTGAGACTGTGACATATATGAGGACAATGACAGACTGTGACATATATGAGGACAATGGCAGACTGTGACATATATGAGGACAATGACAGACTGTGATAACTGTGAGGACAATGGCAGACTGTGACATATATGAGGACAATGGCAGACTGTGACTTATGTGAAGACAATGACAGACTGTGATAACTGTGAGGACAATGGCAGACTGTGACATATATGAGGACAATGGCAGACTGTGACTTATGTGAAGACAATGACAGACTGTGATAACTGTGAGGACAATGGCAGACTGTGACATATGTGAGGACAATGACAGACTGTTATAACTGTGAAGACAATAACAGACTGTGACATATATGAGGACAATGACAGACTGTGACATATGTGAGGACAATGACAGACTCTGACAACTGTGATGACAATGACAGACTGTGCCAACTGTGAGGACAATGACAGACTGTGACTTATGTGAGAACAATAGCAGACTGTGACATATGTGAGCACAATGGCGGACTGTGACAAATTTGAGGACAATGGCAGACTGTGACATATGTGAGGACAATGAAAGATTGTTACAACTGTGAGGACAATGGTAGACTGTGAGAACAATGACAGACTGTGACATGTGTGAGGACAGTAGCTGACAGTCACAACTCTGAGGACAATGGCAGACTCTGAAAAATGTGAGGACAATGGCCGACTATGACGACTGTGAGGACAATGACAGACTGTGACTTATGTGAGAACAATGGCAGACTGTGACTTATGTGAGGACAATCTCAGACTGTGATAACTGTGAGGACAATGGCAGTTGGAATTTGAACTTTAGAGCACTGTTGCAGAAGGGTTTATCGCACTCAGACACGTCTATAATATTATGCTCTCCACAAAGTTCTGCCTGCGATTATATGGCAGATTCCCTGAACCTTCGCAAAATCCTTTTCGCTGCCAAAGCCTTAAAATCGGGCAGGGGTGGAGTTGTGAAGAGTGACCTTTGAAACACTAAGGGTACGCCACCAGAATGGCGGAAACATTCAGACAGGCAAAGAACAGACCAGTTCTTTAATCTTGCAGGCTTGTAGCGAAGTCAAGATATCAGACTGTGACTTCCATGGCTCTATCAATAATATCAGTCTTCCCTCGATAACTGGTTTAATTGAAATATAACTAAACAAGACAGGCTCAATTTGTCGGCCAAGCGTATACGAAAGACAAGAAAGAATAAATACGCAAACTGCAATTAGGAAACAACAACAACAACAACAACAACAACAACAACAACAAAAAACCAGTAACCGACTTCCAGGTGCTAATTTCTCCTGCTAGACGACATTTGGAACGTTGTCTACCTTTTATTATGTGCACGTATTCATTTTTGTCTGTTGCATACGCTTGATGAAGTTCTGTCTGTCTTGCTTTGTTAAGTATATGGATTTATTCTTCTTTGCCTTTTGAATATACTTGATAAAACTTGTGATTGTCTTGTTTGTTATGTAAAATACGTGTTCTATTTATATCGTTGTGTTTTTTTCTGGTTCGTAGTTGCTTGAACGCTGGGAGTCACTTTGAAAACTGTCAGAAGCTCAAGCCACAGTGCTGTTCACAAGTTTTCTCTCAGACGCTGCTAATTTAGATACATTTTTTTTGCGTAAATGTGACTTTCACATGTTATCTTCCAGACTAATGCTCTAATGAATCCTCACCAGTAACC
>JAPXFY010000013.1:60451091-60456091 GCA_030674185.1 Monoplex corrugatus
TTCTTAACCATTTTTTTTTCACTTCATACAGTGTTGGTAGCTTCTCATTTAACATTTCCCTTGCGCTGCAAGTCACACTAGACTATGGATTTTGAAAGGCTCGGAATATGTTTTCTTGAGATGCTGTTCCAGAGCTTATTCGTCCATTGTGAGTGTCCTGGACTTGGACAGCACGAATAGTTTCCTGACGAACTGGAGCTGTAATACCAAAGGAAATAAGAGGGAAGCAGGGAGAATTTTAAATATCAACTAAGTAACATAACTCTTGAGAGTCACGGAGTTATCTCCCATGTAGAATTTCTCAAAGCCAACACAGTTTGCGCTACCATCAACTAGCATAGACGCAGCCACAAAGCATAAAGTGGTAAGCTCAGAACATTTGTGGCTGCGTCTATGCTAGTGAATGGGTAGCTCAAACTGTGTTGGGTTTGAGAAATTCTACATGGGCGATAACTCCGTGACTCTCAAGAGTTATGTTACTTAGTTGAACTGGAGCTGGTTTATGAAGAAGCAATCGTGGATCTCCTATTCGCTCCTTCTCCGTCTTGCTGATTCTGCTTTGTTAAGGGCGTTGTGTTTCGATGTCAGTTTATTTTTTTTCATAGTTTCTGAAACTTTCGTTTTCATTCTTAAATTCTCTAGCAGCCTTCATATGTTTCTTGAGATTGGTTTTATTTCTTCCCGATGTTATCCGTCTGTCATTGATGCCTGAATTGCTGAGATGTTTTCATCTTTGCTTGCTTTATTACACAAGCGTCCTTACAGATTCATATACAACATATCCTAATGTGGCAAGTTTGTGTTCCATTGTGTTCCTTCCTATCAGCGTTATTCTGTGTGTACATTATGTCTTCTTCTTCTAGTCCCTCCGATTCATCTTTTGCGACTGCAGGCGGCAAATTGACTTTCAAGCGCTTGACATCAAGAGCTGGACACATTCCTCGTCTCGTCTGAATCATTATCACCGTGGATGTTCTTGGCGCCGTGGTTTGACTACTGACTTTGGTTTTCCAACGTTAGATCTGCTGGCACAGAGCGCTGCTGTTTATTCACCAGCTCTTCTTCATCTTGTGGATCTTCATGCTGCGCTTGATAGAGAATTCTATGCCACAGACACATAGAAATTCCATTCGTTCTATCTTATTTCGCTTTTTAAGTTTTTCTCTCTTTGCATCATGTCTTAGAGCATGGCACTGATTGTGTTGTGTTGCCTTTCTGACGTTGATATTTTGTGTGACTTTATTTGACTGAGTCAGTTTTTTCAGAGTTCGTAGTTGTTTTTGTGTGTGTGTGTGTGTGTGTGATGTGTGTGTTTTGTGTTGTGTGGTGGTGTGGTGTGTGTGTGTGTGTGTGTGTGTGTGTGTGTGTGTGTGTGTGTGTGTTGTGTTGTGTGTGTGTGTGTGTGTGTGTGTGTGTTGGTGATTTTGTTGTTGTGTGTGTGTGTTTGTGTGTTTGTGTGTTGTGTTGTGTGGTGTGTGTTTGTTGTGTGTTTGTGTGTGTGTGTGTTTTGTGTTGTATGTTGTGTGTGTGTGTGTTGTGTGTTGTGTAGTGTGTGTTGTGGTGATTGATAATGTGTGTGTGGTGGCGGGGCGTTGTGGTGTGATTGTGTTGTGTGTGTGTGCTATTGGGTGATATGTGTGTGACGCGCGCGCGCCGCCGCGCGGTGTGTGTGATTGTGTAATCTATGCCTGTGTCTGTGTGTCTATATTGTGTATTTATACTGTGTACACCACTTCGAAAAACTCCATCAAAACAGGCACGTTCAACTGAAATTGTGCTTTGTTGCCACAGTTTATGATCTCTTTCTTTGACAATTGATTCTCACATCTGACGAGAGCCAATTCTTCCACATTTCTAAGACAGGCACCGACTTGTCTAGCCTCAAATAAAGCCTCCCCTTGTGTCTGCCATAGCTTCTGTTTTATCTTTACAATACGATTTACTTCGTTAAGCCAGACACTTTGTGGATATTGGAGATAATGCTAGCTTTGTGTTCGTCCTGCCATCAAACTGACATTATATTGACGTCTTTCCTTGCTCAAAGAAGGAGATATAATAAGATAGTTTTGCAGTCGAAGTGGAACAAATTAGTTAACTTGTCGAAGCAAAAACTGATGTGGTGTAAGGAGACGATGTATTTTGTTTAGCAGTGAAGTGGGAATATTGGTTTACTACTTAAGTCAAAATGGATGTCGTATATGGAAACATTAATGTGCATGTGTACGCCTTAGAATTTACTGAATTCCAAATTCCAAACGTCACGCTGAGGGATTCATTTAATTTAATGCAAATGATCCCTCTTCTTCTTCTTCTTCTTGTTTTTGTTGTTCTTCTTGTTTTTGTTGCTCTTCTTGTTTTTGTTGTTGTTGTTTTTCTTGTTTTTTCTTCTTGTTCTTGTTCTTGCTCTTGTTCTTTCTTCTTCTTCTTCTTCTTCTTTTTCTTTTCTTCCTCTCTCTCTCTCTCTCTCTCTCTCTCTCTCTCTCTCTCTCTCTCTCTCTCTCTCTCCCTGTCTCTCTTTGTCTTTCTCTGTCTGTCTGTCTCTCTGTGTCTCTCCTTTCCTTTCTCTCTCTCTCTCTCTCTCTCTCTCTCTCTCTCTCTCTCTCTCTCTCTCTCTCTATCTCGTATATAAATGTGTGTTCTTATGCTGTTTTAACATGTTCCTGTTTTCCTATGGTTGTTTTCGCTACATGTTTTCTGTATACACATGCTGGTGTGAATATACACATTCTGACCTGGATAATTGTAAAAAAAAAATGTTCTCCACCCATTACACATCAGACGTGAGAACTCAAGCAAGATCGAATTCAAGTCTTCAGAATGGGAAACCTGACGTTTATCCACCCGACCACCGTGCTCTTCTGGAAAGCAACTCTTTAAATTTATTTTTTTATGTTCCTTTCCTATCTTTTGAACATGTAATGTATAACGAGTTTTTTGTTCAACTCTGTGTTAACGCTTTGTATCAACCAAACACAGACATAGACACAAGTTTTAAATGCACTGCCATTCTGATAAAACTGTCCCATGAAGGGTGCCAGCCTTCGTGTCTTGTCTTGGGGAAAAAAACAGATTGGAATCTATGTTGGAAGGGAACGTTGCATGTGACAGACAAGGAAGTCTACTTTATTTACTGTCAGCCGCCTTGCCTCTTTAGACTATTTTTTTTCGTTTGGCTTGTTTTATCATTTCTGGCTAAGAATTTATATCTTAATTCTCGAAGCTATCTGGTCCATTATAGGCATTAAAATGTCTGAAAGAAAAATACTGCAGCTGTTACTTCTCCTTTCGTCGCTTAATCTTGTGTGTAAGCTACACTCTGTTAGTTGTGGTGCTATGTTTGAGGCTGATCACACATCTCAGTTTAGTGTATTAGCGTTGTCATGTCATCCAACTTTTTGTTATCTATCTGTTGTTATTCTCCTGATTTTTCTTGTTCTTCATCTTGTTCTTGTTCTTGTTCTGCCTTTTCCATATCTTCTTCTCCTTCTACTTGTTGTTGTTGTTATTGTTGTTGCTGTTATCGTTGTTTTTTCCCTTCTTCTTCTTCTTCTTCTTCTTCTTCTTCTTCTTCTTCTTCTTCTTTTTCTTCTTCTTCTTCTTCTTCTTCTTCTGTCTGTCTTCTCTGCCTGTCGCTTTGTTTCTCTTTATCTATCTGTCTCTTTGTCTGTCTGTCTGTCTTCCTCTCATTATCATCATCATCATTAGTACAGAGGGAGAACAGAGAGAGCAGAGAGAGAGAGAGAAGAGAGAGAAAGAGAGAGAGAGAGAGAGAGAGAAGAGCAGCAGACAGCAAAGACAGACAGAGAGGACTGAGACAGAAACAGAGACAGAAAGACAGAGGAGAGGAGAGAAATGCACACCATCCTCATAATGCTGCTCTCCCTCCAACAAGAAAAGTTGAGCTCCCCACCACCTCGTTTCCCGATGACGTTTGGTTATAGGACAACATTTTTTACTCCTCCACCCTCTTATTTTGTATGAAGTGTATTCCATGTTGTTCTATCTTACCGACTCTTCTCCTTCCTTTACCTCACCTTACCATAATCTTCTTTTATCTTCCGGTAACATGGGTCTTGGATCTTCACTGTCCTGATGCTGAGGTCAAAGAGAAAAAAGGTGGCAACAAGATATTTGCTGTCGTTTCTAGTTTCACATAACGACCAGTTAAACGGCAGTTGTTTTTTTAATTTTTTTATTTTTTTTTTATTTATGTCTTCTTCTTCTTCTTCTTCTTCTTCTTCGCAATTGTTCTTCTTCTTCTTCGCAATTCTTCTTCTTCTTCTTCGCAATTCTTCTTCTTCGCAATTCTTCTTCTTCGCAATTCCTCTTCTTCGCAATTCTTCTTCTTCTTCTTCTTCTTCGCAATTTTTCTTCTTCGCAATTCATCTTCTTCGCAATTCTTCTTTTTATCATTTCTTCTTCTTCGTCTTCTTCGCAATTCCTCTTCTTCGCAATTCTTCTTCTTCTTCTTCTTCTTCGCAATTCTTCTTCTTCTTCGCAATTCTTCTTCTTCTTCGCAATTCTTCTTCTTCTTCTTCTTCTTCTTCTTTTCTTCTTCTTCTTCTTCTTCTTCTTCTTCTTCTTCTTCTTCTTCTTCTTCTTCTTCTTCTTCTTCTTCTTCTTCTTCTTTTTTCTTCTTCTTCTTCTTCTTCTTCTTCTTCTTCTTCGCAATTCTTCTTCTTCTTCGCAATTCTTCTTCTTTTTCTTCTTCGCAATTCTTCTTCTTCTTCTTCTTCTTCTTCTTCGCAATTCTTCGCAATTCTTCTTCTTCGCAATTCTTCTTTTTCTCATTATGTCATCATCATCATTATCATCATCATGACCATCGTTATAATACTGCACCATCTTCCCTTCGCCACAGTGACGATAATCCCACGAACGACATTCATCATGCCTCCACAACATACTACCATTCCTAAGTTCATTCATTCGAAAGGACCGGTGCCAAGAAGCCCACATAATTGTAAAAACGCTTTCAGGTCACCCACTAGAGAACATCC
>JAPXFY010000013.1:60466091-60478591 GCA_030674185.1 Monoplex corrugatus
TAATAATAATAATAATAATAATAATAATAATATTAACAATAATATAATGATACCAGTAGCAGTAGTAGTAGTAGTAGTAGTAGTAGTAGTATAGTAGTCGTATTACTACTACTATTACTACTTCTATATACTACTACTACTACTACTACTACTACACTACTACTACTAATGACAATACTAACAATGACGATAATAATAACAAATATTGATAATAGATGGATGGATATATGTATATATATATATATATATATATATATATATATATATATATAAGAGAAGAGAGAGAGAGAGAGAGAGAGAGAGAGAGAGAGAACAACAGACAGACAGACAGACAGATAGATAGATAGGTAGATAGATAGATAGATAAATAGATAGATAGATAGATGGATAGATAGACCTATAGATGGACAGATAGATAGGTAGGTAAACAGATGGACAGAAATGAAACATGATCAGTTTCAAACATAGCATCACATCTAACAGAGTGTAACATAAAATGACGAACACAAGGAGAGAAATTGTAGAGAAGAAACAGCTGCACTATTTTTTTTTTCAGGCAACTTAAAGCGAAATAATGGACCAGAAATCTCCGAGAATCAAGTTCTAGATTTCTAGCCAGAAGTGATAAAACAAGTAAAAACTCTGGAAAGGAAAGGCAATTGACATAAATAAAGCAGGCTTGTATTTCGGATGCTGTCTTCTATTCCAAAAGGATTCCAGTCTCTCTTTCCTTCCAAAACAAGACACGAAGACCGTCAGCTTTCATGACATACTTTTATCAGAATTACGGTGCCCTTTTTTCTTGTGTCGATGTCTGGGTTTGTTTAATTAAAACAAAGCGTTAACACAAGAGTTGGAAAAAAAAATCACTGTAAATGTTGTCAGAATGGGAGGGAACTGAAAATAGAAAGCGTTGTCTGCCAGACAGGTACGATGGCCTGGTGGCTGAACGCTGGACAACGTGATCGAAAACCTGTAATCGATCTTGCATGGAAAGGCTGATGGGCAAAGGGTGGACATTTATTCATTTATTATTTATTATTATTTATTATTTATTTATTTATTTATCTATTTATTCATTATATATCTATTTATCTATTTTATTTATGATTTATTTATTGTATTTATTTGTAATATTATTTGTATATTTATTTGTTTTCATTATTATTTTATTATTATTATATTATTATTATATATTATTATTATATATTATTATTATTATTTCAATTATATTATATGTTGTTTGTTATCATTATTGTTCACTACCATTATTATTTTATTATTATTATTTTTATATCATTATCATTATATTGTTATTGTTATTATTATATCATCATCATCGTATTATTATTATATTTTTTATTATTATTATTATTATATTATTATTAATTAATCTTATTATTATTATCATTATCATTATTGTGTTGTGTGGGGGGGGGGGGGAGGGGGGGGGTGGTTTCTAGGTCGCTTTCCGTAGACGCTTCGACTTTTCTCCTCAGTCTGACCAGAAAATCGAACTGAACGTCTAATCCTTCAGAAGGGGACTAAAAACGAGTATCGGGCCCGTGTGCCTTCTGGCTGCGCACGTTAAAGATCCCATGGCAGTTGAAAATCGTGAAGAGCAGGGCATTGCCCGGCTGCTTTCATATAAAACATTGCAGAGATAGGTTGATTTCCCAGGTCCCTCCCCTTGAGACCATTTTAGCATTTTTGCCTTTCTGAAGTCATGTTTAGAAAATACGAATACGAATATGAATGTGATACGAATTGAAGAGAGGAGTGGGCACCGCCTCAAATGCGCCGAAAGGTTGAGGTCTCTTCCACCTCACTCCCCTATACCCCAGGGTTATGGGACTATCTATCTAACAAGGTCAACATCTTTGCAGATACGCCCCTCTGCCTACAGGTCCCACTTCGTGTGTCTACACTCGCAGAATGATGAATAAGCAGGTACAACATCCTGTAAGTCATCTTATTGCTGGCTACTTATAGAAACATGAAAAATACTTTGAATGCACCCCTACCAAAGACAGACTATGCAGACTGTGCAGCAAAGTGTCGCCTGCGCGGTGTGAACCAAACAACTTGCATACAGGAAACTGAGAAAATTGGAACGCAATTAGCATTAATGATAATAATAATAATAAATAATAATAATAATAATAATAATAATAATAATAAATAATAATATAGATAATATGATGATGATGATGATGATGATGATGATGATGATGATGATGATGATGGTGATGGTGATGATGATGATGATAATGAAAGATAATGAGATATGATGATGATGATGATGATGATAATGATGATGATGAGATAGAATAATAATAATAATAATAATAATAATAATAATAATAATAATAATAATAATAATAATAATAATAAAAATAATATTGATAAGAAGAAGAAGACGACGAAGAAGAAGAATCCTTCATCAATTTGTGTTTAGATTTTGGACCAATAACAAACGATCCTTATTTTTAACTAAAATAATATCGCCACTGAATGTTACAAATACGTAAAGTAATTTATGATTAAAATAATTTGTCATTTCTACTTGAAAAAAGAGAAGGAGAATGAAAGATAAATGAAACATGACTCCGGTTTTTCTTTTCTTTTAGATGAGCTTCATTGTCCAATAACAAACTTCAGTATTTTTTTCTTTCTTCTTTTTTTATTTTTTTTTTTTTGAAGAAGGGGGGTAAGATAAAAGTGCCAGAGACTTCATTGCCGATACCTGGGGAGATGAAGTATAACACAATCAGTTGGCCGACTGACGAAGCACATGTATACACATATCATATCAAAAAGCAGTAAACTATGGCTATAAAACACACACAACCACACACACACACACCACACACACACACACACACAACAACACACACACACACACACCACACACACAACACACAACAACACACACACACACCACACACACACACACAACACACACACACACACACACAAACACACAGACACACACACACACACACACACACACACACACACACACACACACAACACACACAGCACACACGACACACACACACACACACACAACCACACACACACACACACCAACCACACACAACACAAACACTAACCCTCTCTCCTCTCTCTCTCTCTCTCTCTCTCCTCCTCTCTCTCTCTCTAATATATATATATATATATATATATATATATATATATATAATATATGTACATATATATGAATATATATAATACATACCAACAACATATATATAATATATATATATATATATATATATATATATATATATATGTATGTATGTATGTATGTGTTATGTATATATATATATATGTATTTGTATATATTATATGATATATTATATATATCTATTATCTATATATATATATATATATATTATTATATATTATATATATATATATACATGTGTGTGTATGTGTTGTGTGTGTGTATGTGTGTGTGTGTGTGGCGCGCGCGCGCGGTGTGTGTGTGTGTGTGTGTGTGTGTGTGTGTGTGTGTTGTGTGTGTGTGATGGACCAGACCAGAAGACACAGAGAAGAGAGAAACACGAGTGGTGAGTTTATTTGGTATAAAGCAATCTTTAACTGACGTTTGCATTGAATTTTTACGCTTACTCGTGCGCATTAATTCCCCCATATACCACTTCTATTCCTACCTTGACAACTCTAATGTTGTTTCCACTACGACGGCCAAGCTATATTATCTCTTAACACACATCAGTTTTTACTTCAACAATTTAACTAATGCTTCCACTTCGACCACAAAACTTTAGACATTATCTTCTTCTCTGAGCAAAGAAAGACGTCAGTATGATGTCAGTTTGATGGCAGGATGAACACAAAGCTAGCGTTATCTCCAATATCCACAGAGTGTCTGGCTTAATGAAGTAAACCGTATTGTGAAGATGAAGCAAAAGCTATGGCAGACAAAAGGGGATACTTCATTTGAGGCTAGACAGGTCGGTGCCTGTCTTAGAAATGTGGAAGAATTGGCTCTCGATATCAAGATGTGAAGAATCAAATTTGTTCAAAGGAAGAAGAGATCATAAACGTGATGGCAACAAAGGCCAGCAGATTTCAGTTCTGGAACGTTGCCTGTTTTCTGATGTAGTTGTTATCAGAGTGTGCGTGTGCACTCGTGTAAACATAGACAGACACACAGATACAGACATAGATACAGACACAGAGAGTACCATGCACACACAAACACACACACACACACACACACACACACACACACACCACACACACACACACACACACACACACACACACACACACAATACACATGCACAAACAGACACACACACACACACACACAATACACATGCAGACACACACACAACACACACACACACACACACACACACACACACACACACACACACACACACTCCCATGTGCACTCTTGCACACGCTCATTTACACATACTCACAATACACACACACCACACACACACACACACACACACACACACACACACACACACACACACACACACACACACACACACACGCACACACACACACACACACACACTCTCATACATAAACGCATACACAATACGTGCACACCTGTCTACACAAACATGCACTCTCTCTCTCTGTGTGCCCTATAATTTCTCTCTCTCTCTCTCTCTCTCTCTCTCTCATCTCTCTCTCTCTCTCTCTCTCTTGTCTCTCTCTCTCTCTCTCTCTCTCTCTTTTCTCTCTCTGTCCCACAGAAAATTAGCCTGGTATTATGGAAACATTTGAAAAGAAGAAAAAAGTAGCAAAAAGAAAAAAAAAAAAACCACAAAGAAACAAAGCAAAACCAAACCAAATCAGCGTGAGTTTGTTTGCTTTAAAGCAGTCTTTTAATGCGATGTTTATATTTGGAATTTGTAGTCCTTACGTGTTCACATGCACATTCATTTCCCCATATACCACATCAATTTTTACGTCAACAAGTCTAATGTTGTTTCCACTTCGACGGCCAAGATATATATTATCACATCAGTTTTAACTTCAACGATTTAACTAATGTTTCCACTTCGATCCAAAAGTGTATACATTATCTCCTTCTCTGAGCAAAGGAAGACGTCAGTATGATGTCAGTTTGACGGCAGGATGAACACAAAGCTAGCATTATCTCCAATATCCACAAAGTGTCTGGCTTAATGAAGTAAACCGTATTGTGACGATGAAACAGAAGCTATGGCAGACGCAAGGGGAGGTTATATTTGAGGCTAGACAAGTCGGTGCCTGTCTCAGAAATCTGGATGAATTGGCTTTCAGTATGAAGATGGGAAGAATCAAATTTGTTCAAAGGAAGAAGAGATCATAAACGTGATGGCAACAAAAGCCAGCAGATTTCAGTTCTGGAATGTTGCCTGTTTTCTGATGGAGTTCTTATCAGAGTGTGCGTGTACACACGTATAAACACAGATAGAGAGACAAACGCATAGACACACACACACACACACCACACACACACACACACACACACACACACACACACACACACACACACACACACATGTACACACACACACGCACACATACACACATACACACATACACACATACACAGATAAAAACATAAAAAACACACACATATACGCACACACACACATACATAACACACACACACACACACACACACACACACACACACGCGCGCGCGCGCGCGCGCGCGCACATATGCGCACTCACACACACACACACATACACACACACACACGCACGCATGCGCGTACGCACATACACACACACACACACACACACACACGCACGCACACACGCACATGTGCGCACTCACACACACACACACACACACACACACACACATATGTTCTCTCTTTCACACGCGCGCGCGCGCACACACACACAAACACACACTACACACACACACAGACACATACACACACACACACACACACACACACACACACACACACACACACACACACACACACACACACACACCACACACACACACACACACAGAGAAACATTCGATGTTGACAAAGTCACACAAAGACATAAAACATCAACGTCGAAAGGCAACATAACACAATCAACGAAACGTTCTAAGATATGATGCAAAGAGAGAAATAAAAAAAAAGTGAAGTAAGACAGAACGAATGGAACTTCCCTGTATCTGTGGTACGAGATTTTTTTACCACGCGCAGCATGAAGATCTACAGGATAAAGAAGATCTGGTGAATGAACAGGAGCGCTCTGTGCTAGCAGATACAACGTTGCAAAACCAAGGTGCCAAGAACATCCACGGTGATGATGATTCAGACGAGACTAGGAAGTTGTGCAGCCTCATGATGTCAATAGAAAGTCAGCTTGCTGCCTGCAGGCGCCAAAGAGGAATCAGAGAGACTGGAAGAAGAAACAGTCTACACACAGAATGATGCTTATAGGAAGGAGCACCATCACCATCATTATGTGCTGTGCCACATGGCTTTGCGATATGGCTGCTGGTACGTCTCTTACCGTCTCTCTCCTCAACCACTCTGCAAGCCCGTCCAACATTTTCTCCCTGGTTCTACCATTCGGCTTCCAGTTGTCAGTAGGCGCTTTGATTTCTCTTCCCTTATAAAATGCCCTACAAATGTTGCTTGTCTTTTCCTAATCTTCTTCAGTAATGATCTTGTTGTGTAAGTCCGTCCACCATTTTCTCCCTGGGTCTACCATTCGGCTTCCAGTTGTTACTAGGTGCTCTAATTTCTCTTCCCTTATAAAATGCCCTATAAATGTTGCTTGTCTTTTCCTAATCTTCTTCAGTAATGATCTTGTTGTGTCTGCCTCCTTCAAGACTATCTCGTTTGTTTTCTTTGCTGTCCTTGGAACTTTTAACGTTCTTTGTTAGAAACCACATTTCAGTTGTCTCAATATTGTTCTGACTTTGCGTGTTGACTGCCTAGGCTTCACATATGTACAACATTATTGGCTGTATATAACACTGAAAACTTCTCATCCTGATATGAATTGATTGCCTCGTCCAGTATGACTTTCAAACCAAGGAAATCGAGGAACTTGTCATTGCGGAATCCAAACATTGCTGAAACAGTAAATGTTTACTGTAGACATTCAAGCTATTCCAACAGTGACATAAAAAAAAGTCAAGACTCTTGGAAGGTGGTGTGAGAGCTCATTGACAGATACAAAGAGGGGATACGAAATCGAGCAAAAATATAGGAGAAGAAAACATGGTGATAATGATGATAACAGTTATGACAATATCAATGATGATGATGATGATGATGATGTTAAGAAAAAGAAAAAGAAGAAGAACAAGGAGGGGGAGGGGGGAGGAGGAGAACAATGATGATGATGATGATGGTGGTGGTGGTGGTGGTGGTGATGATGAGGATGATGATGATGATGATGATGATGATGATGGTGATGATGATGATGATGATGATATTTCCATTTGTATGGTGCGAACAGTTCGTATCACTTAATGTTCGTTGCATTTTGCAATCACACACACACACACACACACACACACACACACACACACACACACACACACACACACACACACACACACACACACACACACACACACACATACACACACACACACACACACACACACAAACAAACACACACACAAACACACACACACACACACACACACACACACACACCACACACAAACCTACCCAAAAACAAACAAACAAACAAACAACGAATAAGGAATGAACAGAAGAAAGAAAGAAAGAAAGAAACAGAGTCTAAAAGCACTTATGTGAATAGACGTTAAAAGAAATAACGAACGAACACACACAGAGACAAGCACAGCGTCACACATATACAATGAAGACTACAGTCAAGTGAAAGTCATAAAACATAAAGGCAACACATGCATTGCCACACTTACAGAGGCGCGAGGAGAGAAAGGAGAAAACATAAACGGAAAATTAAAGATAGAAAGTGGTTAATTGGCCATGACAGACGACACCAGCAAACCATATGTTGGCTGTTTCTTCCTCTCCACCACATCAAAACCTGATGACTTCCACTGTGCAAGGAACAGTTTCTATCTCCCAGGAAAGGTTTCTGATGGACCCTCAGTCAAGCACAAACAGTTATTTTTTTCTGTCCCATCTTAAGAACAATCTTAATAAACCACAGAGTCGAGTTCGGACAATTTTTATCACAATGCTTTGATAATAGGAAATGATGACGTCTGCTCATTTTGTTGAAATGAACAAGACAGCTTACGTCATTTTGTATTTAAACTACAGATGTGTACATTTATTCTGGCAACAGTTTAAATTTCAGTTTCAATTTCTCAAGGTGACGTCGCCACGCACGGAATGCATTTCCATATGCATTAACGTCACAGAAGTGCCCTGTGATGGTGAATATGGCACAAGCCGTAAGCCAGCACATACACCCATGATCTGAACAGGTCCTGAGGTCCCACCTGGCCTACGTTTACCTAGCCTACAATTTTTAACCTGTACCAGTCTGTCATTGGAACAATCTTGGGTCCATGAAGGTAATGTGTGTATCTGTGTATCTTATCTAATAACAGCTCCAAACAGCTATCAATCATCTTCGTGACAATCCCACTTCTGTATTTATATAAAAAGATTGCATGTTTTTGTTTGTATGTTTTTTGTTTGTTGTTGGTTTTTTTTGTTTTTTTTTTTTTTTTTTTTATAAATCAGACTCCATATTTAACTTGATTGTTGCTGCAAGACACGTCCTGTGTCTATAAATGCAAATTATATAGACTGTATTTCACACATTAATTAGTTCTAGAGGTATATGAAAAATGTGTACGATATCGAAACACATGTGTCATTGGTGAATATGAACTACAATAGATTTGAAACTGACTGGTTCTTCTATATAACACTGACTGAAAATGTTTTACTAGATCATCACTATCATTGTCTTAGCGTAAATCACGTTTGGTGTGTACGTCATGTTTTGTTTTTTTTCTTTTTTTTCGTTTTTTTTTTTTATAAGATTTAAACATTTGCATGATGATATTTTTGACGATATTTGGGCATGTACGAATCTGTAATAAATGTGTGTGTGTGTGTGTGAGTGTGTATGAGTGTGTGTGTGTTGTGTGTGTGTGTGTGTTGTGTGTGTGTGTGTGTGTGTGTGTGTGTGTGTGTGTGTGTGTGTGTGTGTGTGTGTGTGTGTGTGTGTGTTGTGTGTGTGTGTGTATGATGTGTGTGTGTTGTGTGTGTGTGTGTGTTGTGTGTGTGTGTGTTGTGTGTGTATGTTGTGTGTGTGTGTGTGTGTGTGTGTGTGTGTGTGTGTGTGTGTGTGTGTGTGTGTGTGTGTGTGTGTGTGTGTGTGTGTGTGCGTGTGTGTGTGTGTGTGTGTGTGTGCGTGTGAAGAGAGAAGAAGAAGAAGAAGAGAAGAAGAAGAAGAAGAAGAAGAAGAAGAAGAAGAAGCGATGATGATGATGATGATGATGATGATGATGATGATGATGATGATGGGAAAGAAGACATCTCCCCCCCCCCCCCCCAAATGTCATGATTTTTTTTACAAAGGATCAGAAAACTTTGAGAGTTTTACCTTGTGCTCACTTAAAAAATAATGTCCTATTTTCTACGCCACTTAATGGCCACAGAAGCTGGCACACTGTTCACAATAAGATAATGATGATGACGGCGATGATGATAATCATGATGCTAAGGAGTTTCATCTAGGACTGGGCACTGCATGACGGGACTGTGCTGCACGCTTACTACAATAATATACCAGGCCCGAGAAATACAGACACCTCTGGTGTTCTCGGAAGATTTGAATACTGACGCATCCGTAAAGTGGATGAAACTCGATTGTGAGATCCCAAACTTCCCAATGAGCCCATAGCACGTGCAACTCTGGATAGGAGCCAGTTGGAATCGAAATATCCCATAATGATTTTCAGTGACATGATTATTGATGGAGATTCGAATCCATAACCTTCCAGTCGATTGTCCATCGTACTGACCAATACATCACGGCGACTTGTACATTGTCATGAATATAGGTACATGCTCGACCGCGACAGGCCAGTGCAGCAGATCACAATCAAGCATATTGGGTTTGGAGGATATAGTTGTCCATACATAATGAGTTTGGAGGATATGGTTGTTCATATTTATGATGTTTATGTCATCGTTACATATTCATTTATTGTACAAATTTATTAGTTATCTATGATATATGCTTTAAAGAAACATTTTAAAAGTGACTGAACCGGTGTAGACTAATAGTAGGCCTTGCAATATATGTTGGCTTCCCATCACATTCAGTCACTATCCTTTCCCTTACCTCAGTTCAAAGCCTTGCCAGCGCGTAGAAGGGGGTGGGGTAGGGGTGGGGGGCCTGCACAGGCTCAGGGAGTCGTCAGATAATTGCTGGCAGACTTTGGTAGAGCGAATATGGAACTGCCCGATGAATCCCTCTCGAAGAAACTCCAAAAACTCCGAACTCTTTCTCCTCCGTTTGTTTTGTGACAAAAACAGAAATCAGTTTTCCTGCTTTGTAAAAAAAAAAAAAGACACAAAGAAGCAGTTCTTGTAGACATCGTCCTTCGCTTCTGGGCCTGCCGGACTCACATGATGGTCCTTCCCCTGTGCATCCATCAACCTTAGTACTGGTACTTCGGGCGACAGACAGACAACGGTTATTCGCAGTCTACATCAATAAATTGAATCACTCTTGGCTGGAAAGAATCTCAGCCACCACAGACCTCCCCCCCCTCTCTCTCTCTCTCTCTCTCTCTCTCTCTCCTCTCTCTTTCTGTGAGTCTTTCTCTCTCTCTGTCAGTCTTTCTGTCTCTCTGTCAGTCTCTCTCAGTCTCTGTCTCTTTCTCCCTGTGTCTGTCTGTCTGTCTGTATATATGTATGTCTATGTCTGTCTGTATGTATGGATGTATGTCTGTCTATCTGTCTGTCTGTCTGTCTGTCTGTCTGTCTCTCTGTCTTCTTCTATCTCTATCTGTCTGTCTCAGTCTCTGACTCATTATCACCCCTTCTCTTTCTCCCCCCTTCTGTCTCTATCTACCCCCACTCTCTCTCTCTTGTCTCCTTCTCTCTCCGTCTGTCTATCTGTCTCTGTCTCTCTCTTCATGTCTGTCTCTGTTGATCTATCTCTCTGTCTCTCTGTGTCTCTGTCTCACTGTGTCTCTGTCTATTTCCATCTGTCTGTCTCTGCCTCTCTCTCTCTCTCTCTTCTTCTACTCTCTCTCTCTCTCTTCTCTTCTTCTTCTTCTTCTTCTTCTTCTTCTTCTCTTCTTCTTCTTTTCTCTCTCTCTCTCTCTCTCTCTCTCTCTCCTCTCCTCTCTCTCCCGACGTCTCTCTCCCACCTTGCCTGCTAGTCTGCTGTTCAGCTTCAGCTCTTTCACGACAGTGACTGTAATGGGGCGTGGTGAGAGCAACTCGTTATTTTACACCCGGTGCCCTTACTGAGGAGTTGGCACATCCTTCTAATGTGGAGTACTGCCTTCCACTAGTCTTTACGTTCACTTACTTGACTGTACTGTGCTGATTGTGTTGTGGTTGATCGTTAACGCTTTGCCTCTTTCAGCCTATCCATCAACAGCAAAATCTTAACCCTTTGACTCTCCCACTACAGGATAGGGTGATGGATTGAAAGGGTTAAGTTTGCGCTTTGTTCTCAGGGCTGATAAATGCAGGTTTCTGGCAGATTTGGTGAGGGAGTTAAAAAGGTTAAGAAAGAGAGAGTCTCATTTATTTCATCTCTTTATCTGTCGTATCGTGTGTTTGTTAGAGTAGCGATGCTTAACTATCGTACACAAAACATGTTTTCTTCTCAGATGGTTTGGGTTAGAGAGAAGATTATGATTTACTAGAACAAGACCGAACGAGGATACAAACAAATGGAAATAAGCTGATTACCATATTATTTTTTTTATATTCATTCGTTTACTTCCTACACATCTCGGCGCTCTGGTAGAGTTTTGACTTTCTATGTATGTTTCGTGTTGTATTTTGTATTCAATAATTGCCAAGAAGTGTCTATTTTAAGCTCAAATAAACTCAAAGACATATGGGAGGAAAGTATAATTGCAATTCTTTAAGAATAAAAGAGAGAAAAAAAAAAGAAAGAATTAATCACATTGTGTAAGCAAGTGTAAGAACAAATAGATAAATAAAAGACATTAAAAACAATAACAAAAATAGTTCAGTTCGTTTTATTTCATTGATTGTATTTTGTTTGATCTTATTTCTTTTTTTTTTTTTTCATTTCAACGATTTTAGTGTTTCTATAATTCAAATTATTTTTATTTTTCGGTGTGTTTCGTAATATGGGCCTTTTGTTCTCGTCGGTTTGAGTGGGCAGTTTTCTTCTTTCTTTCTTCTTTTTCTTTTCCTTCTTCTTCTCTACCTCCTTCTTCTCCTCCTCGTTCATCAACATCATCATTATCTTCTTCGTCTTCTTTTTGTTGTTCTTCTTGTTCTTCTTGTTCTTGTTCTTGTTGCTGTTGTTGTTGTTGT
>JAPXFY010000013.1:60486091-60491091 GCA_030674185.1 Monoplex corrugatus
ATTTGTGTTTGCTTATTCATCGATAAATATGTAATAATTCCAAGCTTACAACGTAGAGTTTTGTTTTTAATGTGTGTGTGTGTGTGTGTGTGTGTGTGTGTGTGTGTGTGTGTGTGTGTGTGTGTGTGTGTGTGTGTGTGTGTGTGTGTGTGTATGTGTGTGTATGTGTGTTTGTGTGTGTGTGTGCGTGTGTGTGAGTGTGTATGTGTATATGTGTGTGCGTGCGTGTGAGTGTCTGTGTGTGCGTGAGGGTGTGTGTGTTTGTGTGTGGCGTGGGTGTGCTTGTGTTTGTGTATATGTATGCATGAGTGTGTGCGTGAGAGAGATAGAGAGAGAGAGAGAGACAGACAGACAGACAAACAGGCAGACAGACAGATAAAGGCATAGACAGAAAGAGAGAGATAGAGACAGAGGGACAGAGAGAGAGAGAGAGATAGAGAGAGAGAGACAGAGAGACAGAGAGAGACAGAGACAGAGACAGAGACAGAGACAGAGACAGACATACAGACAGACAGACAGAAACAGAAAGACAGAGACAGAGAGACAGAGACAGAGAGAGAGAGTAGGAGAGACAGAGAGAGAGTGTGTGTGTGTGAGAGACAGAGATAGATAGATAGATAGATAGATCGATAGATAGATAGATAGATAGAGATAGAGATAGAGAGATAGAGACAGACAGAGACAGAGAGAGCGAGCGAGAGAGAGAACATAGAGAGTGAGAGAGAGATATTGGGGGTGGGGGGGGGTAATTCATTTTCTTTCTATTTTGTTCTCTCTTCCATTTTTTTTTGCCCTCCCCCCTCTCTCTCTCTCTCTCACTCTCTCTTTCCGTCTCTCTCATTCCCTCCCCCCCCCCCCCCTCTCTCTCTCTGTCTTTTTCTTTCTTTTTCGTTTGTTTTCTTTCTTTCTCTGTTTCTTTTTCAGGTGGTAGTGGGTGGTAGAACTCAGGTAATTCCCCGGTGGTCCGGCTCTGTTTTTACTTTCTTTCAAAACTTCAAATTTAAAAGTGAGGAGGTAAAGAGGTTCAAATGATTTATGTCCGGTGTTATTTGTCGATGTTTGTTGTCAGTCGTGTGTGCGTATATCTTTGTGGAAGCATTTAGTTAAAGTCAAAACACTGTTAAGTTGTATATGAACACGATTGTCAAAATATCACTTTTAACGTGAAAGCGTATATCCGCCCCTCCCCCCCCCCCCCCCACACACTCCACTTCTCACTCACCCCCAAACCCCACCCTACCCCCGTCGGGAATCCGTAGGCTCTTTTAGTATAAGCCGTATGTATCCCTTCTTCTGGAATATTCTGTGTCAGAATTGTCCTCTTTTCTGTTACTCAATGTGTTTCTCTTTTAGTCTACCAAATATAATTTTTCAATGGGAATCTCTGCAACAGAATTTTTTTTCTTCTCACAGGCTAGGAAAAAAATAACCAAAAACAAGAAAAATACCCTAGGACACACGAAAGTTTGGTATATTGTCACAATTAACAAATTAGATTTACGAGCGTTGTGATTTGTATGCGATATGACCGCTCTGGCGTACCATACAATTCGCGGCCTGGGTGCCACTTGAAGTTGCCGTGTAAACGGCTACATCCGCTACCGAGAAAAGCGTAACTCTCATCTTCACGTAATGTTTACCGCGATATACCGATACTATGGCAGAAGCGCGTTTCACGGACATACAATGATCTACGATCGGGTTGCATTTTTCACGTTTGGAATAGTGTTTTGGCCGTTTGAATGCAAGTTTGGCAGCAAATATTTGCAGGTAAGCAAAGGCTTACTTTTTGTTTATTATGATTTTTTTTAATTGGGATCAATACTGAAGTTCTCAATAATTTGTTTCTTGAACTTGAATGACATGCGGCATTATAGGGATGATCCGTAGCACGTGTGTGTGTGTGTGTGTGTGTGTGTGTGTGTGTAACTGATAATGCATGTTAATGAAGTGTGGACCCTTCCATTGTCAAATTTGCTCTCCAGTAGAAGCGTCCAACGCCTGAAAAACTATGGCAAAGCAAGCAAGTCAACATCCCAGGGCAGATCTCCCCGTACAAGAAAACCGGACAGGAGTTAAGAGTATTGTGTTTTCTTGAATATTTTTGTTCTGTAACACAAAGGTTACGTGACCTAGCTCGCCATACAATACTTTTATGTAGTTATCTGTGTGCATCAATGATATAATAATGATAAAAATGTTAAGTACGCATGCTATTTATGATTTTGACTAATTACTTTGCTGTTGATCTTCTGTTTTGTTGTTTTTGTTGTTGGTTTTCTTTATCAATTTGAATTTGAAATGTGATGAAGCTATGTTTCTTGATCAGTTAATTAATTATGGTATCAATTCAGTTTCCCAGCCTCTGTTTTCCTTGTCAATTAAAAAAAAACGGAAAAGAAAAACTTTGATTATTATTCTGGATGATGACTTGTATAAACGTACATGTGTGTGTGTGCGTGTGTGTGTGTGCGTGTGTGTGTGTTTGTGGTGTGGTATGGTGTGGTGGTGATGGTGGTGGTGGTGGTGGTGGTGGTGGTGGTTTGTGTGTGTGTGTGTGTGTGTGTGTGTGTGTGTGTGTGTGTGTGTGTGTGTGTGTGTGTGTGTGTGTGTGCGTGTGTGTGTGTGTGTGAAGTATAACATATTGTAAAGTCTGTATCACTGTATTTTATTGAACATTTAAAATGCACTCCATCTCCACGCCTCCCATTAAACTGCCCTTTTTTGTTTATCAACAGGGCAATAAAGATTTCTGTATTCTGTGTGATGTAACAGCTTTTGTTTATCAACAGGGTAATAAAATATTCTGTATTCCGTGTGATGTAACAGCTTTTGTATATCAACAAGGCAATAAAATATTCTGTATTCTGTGTGATGTGACAGCTTTCGTTCGTCTTATTTTGCAGCCGAATGTACAGCAAACTGCGTCATTTGAAAAGAATTCCTTGACAATGGTCAACCAACAGTAAAATTAGGTGAGACTGGATGCAAGATTGTCAATCGGTGCAGCACACAGCGTGATGTTAACATTGTGACTGTTGAAGGACAGAAATTACATAGAAAATGACGGCTTGACTACACAAATGCCAAAGCAATAAGGATGTAATATCTAGAGAAGAAACAAAGTGCCTGTAGAGATGACCCGAGGCCATCCAGACGATCCTTTCAGCCTGCCCATGATCCAATGATTCACTGTTTTGTGGCACCACTGCTGATGTCAATACTCACAGAAAAGGACATGAAGCCTTCCCAGAGAAAACCAAACCACACGAGGGATTTCAGGCAGCTATCCTAGGTGTTTGCAAGGAATGAGATGACAGCTGGGCAAAAACAGTATCTGACAGAATTCAGTCAACATGTTGGGAAGACCTCTTTGCATGGGATGCTGTGTACCATGATGCCTTCAGTGTCAGCTTCAGAACACACAGAAACAGTTCTGATTGATTTACCGATGCAAAGAAAACAAAACCAACTACTTTCTATGAAGATCCTCAACAGGCTAGGCAGGAAGGTTTTCTAAAAGTCTGCCAACATTTGGACGAGAATGATGATGAACAAGCCACATTGTCTGATCTTGTATCAAAAGTGCAGGAGTTTTGCGGGGATGGAGTTGATGCATACACTACAAAACATATGAAAAACAAACTTATTGAACATTTTGGGTTAGATATATTGATATCAAGCAGAGGCAAAAAGATTTCTGTGGTAACTCTTAGAACAGACAGCACTTTGACGCCCCACAGACAGAAGATTCAGATGCAAAGAAGAAAGCAAAAAACAAAACAAAACAAAACCAACAACAAAAACTGAACCTAATACGAAACTGCCACAAAATTGATTGAAAGTGATATAAAAGGAGTTTTGCTATCAAGGATGTGTAGCCAGGATCGGATAAGATCAAGTCTGTCTCAGGGAACTTAAATGTTGTCTCTGACTCACTCCAGTTGTTCCTGAAAACAGTCTTCTGTGGAATTGAGAACGATCTGAAAATAGCTGCCATAGACCAAGCCATCATACAAGCTGCAAGACCCCAAAATGCTCCTGGCTCCTTTGCAAGTTGGCCTAGCTGTTCAAATGTACCACCAGTTTGCATCTCAGTTTTTAACTAACATCTTGTTCCAGCTTGGATTCTGTATATCGCATTCTGAAGAAAGAAGTTTAAAGTATCTGCAGCACTGACCCAGGGAACAGACATTCCCGGCATAACAAAAGGTCACATTATACAATATGTTGCTGATAATGTTGATCACAATGTGTGCACTCTTGATGGGTTTAATACATTCCATGGTATGGGTACAATTGCTGTCATTACCCCAGGTACTAGAAGGCAACAAGCAATTCGAAGAATATCTGGAACACTTGAAGATGTCACAGCTGTTAGGAAGATCAACATCCATTTTTACAACCTTGCTAGACAGGACTTTGATTGTTTCAGATACACTCAGTTGCATGATTTCTATTGTGAGAATCCCCAGTCAACACAGGGCCTTCTGTGGAAGTTATCCTGGCCTTTGCGTTCACCAAGACCAGGGTGATCAGGTTTCATCAAGTCGTTGAGCCGAGGAGAACATCCTGGGTGGTCATCTATGTTCTGCCTTCTGATGATTGATCTCAATCCAAGTAGTATGAGGTGCATTTACTCTACTTTGCAGTTTGTGTATGCTGAAGCCAGATGTCTTGGAATCAAGCCTGTGCTGACGTTTGACCAACCACTTTGGTAGAAGTCCCAGCTGATCGTCCAGAAAGAGCCTGAAGATAGCGACCTGAAATCAGTTGTTCTCCATCTGGGAGGCTTTCACACTCAAATGAATTTCCATGGCTGTATAGGCAGGATCAAGTGGGGTTCTGGACTTCAGCAAGTGCTTAAGGTTGTGTGTGCCCCCAATACTGTTGCACACATGCTGACTGGAAAATCAATGGCAAGGGCTTTCAGAGGTCACATTCTGGTTGATGCTGATTTGAATGCTATGATTACAGCTAGATCATTTGTTGTGTACCTT
>JAPXFY010000013.1:60496091-60498591 GCA_030674185.1 Monoplex corrugatus
TATCTCTTTACATTAAGCCCGTTCATAGCAACAACAACAAAACAGCAACAATGATAATGATAACAATAATAATAACATCAAGAAGAAGAAGAAGAAGAGGAAGAAGAAGAATAAAACGAAGAAGAAGAAGAAGAAAACAACAACAGCAAGGACAACAACACATATTATTACTACTACTACTGCTGCTGCTGCTATTATTGCCACTACTATTCCTACTACTACTACTACTGCTGCTACTGTTGCCACTACTATTCCTACTACTACTACTATTACTACTACTACTGTTGCCACTACTACTATTGTTGCCACTACTACTACTACTACTATTACTACTACTACTGCTACTACATGTAGTATTACTACTACTACTGCTGCTGCTATTGCTGCTGCTGCTGCTGCTGCTTCTGCTATTACTAGTCAGAAGAAGAAGAAGAAGAAGTTCAACAACAAAAGATTGATTGATTATGGAAATGATAATCACGAAAATGATAACGATGACAATAATGAGAACAACTAATAAACATATCATGCCCAATTAGAAAACTAATCCAACGCACAAGGAAAAAAATATGTTTACATCACTCCCAAATGAGAATGTTACAAAACTGGAAACGGCCCTCACAAGAAAAATCACAAACGTTCTACCTTCCCTTCCCAGGCACACCACATGGCAGCAAAGAGAGACAACTCGCATGTGTTTTGTATTAGCTACTGTTCGCGTGGCTGTGTGTGTGTGTGTATTTGAAGTGATAGAGATAACTGTAAACACTGGATTTTTTTTTTATTTACTATATAGGTTCGGTGTAAATGTCTGGGATCAGTGACGTATGTCTGACATTTTGATGCCAGTGGTGTGAGGCATCTTCGTCTTTTTTTTTTTTTCCTTTCTCTCGCTTCCTCCGTCTGTGGGGATGTGTTTCTCTTTTTCCGATATGCATCCTTTGAAAAGAAAAATAAACAGAAAGAAAGAGTCTCTGGACTTGTTCTGTGAGTGTGATTCTGTAGTTGTGTCTGTATACCTTTCTCTCTCTGTCTCTTTCTCTGTCCTCGTCTCTCTCTCTCTCTCTCTCTCTCTCTCTCTCTCTCCTCTCTCTCTCTCTCTGTCCCTTCCTCTCTCTCTCTCTCTCTTCTCTCTCTCTCTCTCTCTCTCTTCCCTCTCTCTCTCTCTCTCTTCTCTTCGCTTCCCCCTCTCTAGCATGTCTTCCTGCTCGTTTGTCTGCTTGTCTGTCTCTCTGTCTGTTTGTCCATCTCTTGCACAAGAACAGCAGTGACAACAACAGCAAGAAGAGCAATAACAACAACAAGAACAACACAAGTTTTGCTGGAATACAAGCTTTAGGGAGAGAGCGAGAGACTAAAACAGAGAGAGCAAGAGAGAGAGAGAGAGAGTGGGAGAGAGCGGGAGGGAGGGAGCGTGAGAGGAATTGAGGGAGACAGAGACTGACAGAATGAGAGAGAAACAGACAACCAAACAAATGGACAAAGAAAGAGAGAGACAGAGACAGAGACAGAGACAGAGAGACAGAGAGAAGCAGACAGACAGACAGGTAGACAAATGGACAGGTAGACAGACAACCAGACAAACACAAACACAGAGAGAGAGAGGGAGAGAGAGAGAGACAGACAGACAGACAGAGAGACTGAGAGACTGAGAGACTGAGAGAGAGACAGAGAGAGATGAATAGACAGACGGAGAGAGAGAAACAGACAGACAGACAGACAGAGAAAGAGAGAGAGAGAGGCAGACAGGCAGACAGAGAGAGAGAGAGAAAGAGAGGGACAGAGAAAGAGAGAGAGAGATACGATACGATACGATATCCATTTATTCAACAAAGGCCACGGCCCCTCAGTTGAAGGGGTTGATGTGAGCATACATCTCAACAAAAAAATATATACACAAAAATCAACTGTGTAATTATAGCAATATACATGTACATAGATATCTCCAATTATCAGTTACAAACAGTACTACGAAATTTAAACGCTTTGTATAAAAAGAAAGCAAACTGTTTCATTGTTGTTTCATTTTTTGATGCAATTAGTAAACAAAGTCTGAACTGAGAAGGGTTTCTATAGTATTTTTCTGGGAGACCGCAGATTATTTAAAACAGGACAACAAAGAACAAAATGTACTTCGTTTTCTTCTGCAGTTTTACATAGGGGACAAAGAAGATCAGTATCACTGTGTCTTCTATATCGATGATAATGATTGAAAAGATCTGAGATGCCAAGTCTAAGAACTGTCATGCCATGTTTCAATTGTTTATTCATATTCATCACTAAATAAGTAGGGACACTGTGCATCAAACTAAATTGTTTATAAAAATCAAATCTTGTACTGTCCTGGATATGACTTGTCCATTCCTGCCACCTGCAGTCAATAAGCCTTTCTCGAAGTGTTCGGATAAAACAAAATACATCTCCCACACCTTGATTTAACCAGACATAACCAAACCCTAACTCATGTAACTTAATTCTTACTTTAGATACCCAGTTTACC
>JAPXFY010000013.1:60516091-60521091 GCA_030674185.1 Monoplex corrugatus
CCAAAAACAGAGAGAGAGAGAGAGAGAGAGAGAGAGAGAGAGAGAGAGAGAAGAAAGAAGAAGAGAGAGTAGTGTGATTCAGAGGCAGAAGATGAAATGCATTTATTTTTTGTTTGTTTGCAAGTCGTACGAAAGTATACGACAAAAAATGCATAATCTTTGATGAGGACATTTCAAGTCAAAGGGTCATTACCAGAATACTCATGACTGAAGATGAAAAATATCAAAAATCCCTCGCTAAATTTATCGCCCTTGCTTGGGAAAGTCGGAGAAAGAAAACAACGCAGCAATAAATTAATGTATGTTTATCTCCAGTGAAGATATCACTTTATACTGTTCTTATGTTTATTTGCCGGATTTGGGTCTTCCTCTTACTTATATGACTAATTACGACGGGTGGTCAACTGTTTCTTCAACTTTTTGTTCAACATTTTGTTCAACCTTTTTCCTTCAATTTTTTCTTCATCATTAGGAAAAAAAATATTAAATGGATGTAATGTCAGCCATGACTATATTTATAAATCTTTATTTCGCGAAAACGTCGCCGTAAAGATTTAATGACTTTGTTTTATGCTCCTTGCCACAAGGACAAAAATGTCAATGGCAATAAATCATTTTCAGTTTCAGTTTCAGTTTCTCTGTCTCACTATCTCTCTGTTTCTCTCTGTCTCTCTGTCTCTGTCTCTCTGTCTCTGTTTCTCTCTGTCTCTGTCTCTCTCTCTCTCTCTCCCTGTTTCTCTCTCTCTCTTTCTCTGTTTCTCTCTGTCTCTGATTCTGTCTCTGACTGTTATTCTGTCTGTCTGTCTGTCTGTCTCTATTTCTGTCTCTGTCTCTGTCTCTGTCTCTCTCTCTCTTCTCTCTTCTCTCACTCTGTATGTCTGTCTGTCTGTCACTCTGTCTTTCTCTCTCTTTCTTTCTCTTCCTCTCTGTCTGCTCTACCTCCCTAGCTCTCTTCCTCGGTCAAATACTCATCTTTTGTAATATCTTTACGTACGCTAAAAATTACAATACTCCGTCATTTTGTTTTCTTTTTGCGCTAAATATTTTGAAACACACGTACAACTTGCTAAGAAAATCTTGTTAACACAAAAATAGTTATTTTTGTCTCAAACGCACAGATACACACACACACACACACACACACACACACAACACACACACACACACACACACACACACACACACACACACACACACACACACACACACACACACACACAACACACACACCCCACACACACACATACACACACACGCACAACACATCTCCCTTTCTGGTCGATCTGAAACAATCTTCCATTTAAAAATAGGACATGATATAGTACACTGAAAGCTGATTCATAAACTTGAGACGTGTTTATAATGGGAGAGGCAAGGGGAAGAAAAGGGTGCGGTGGTTGTCTGCCCATGTGATCGTCAAGAGTGACTTGCCTTATCTGCAAGGACTGGATGCTGTTTTGCGCTGTGGTTTATCTAGGGATGCCATCGGATCAGAGTAGGTTTTCATAGCTCGGTTTTGTGACTAGTGGGAACAAGGCAAATGGTGTTCGTTGGGCCAGTTCCTGTTTCTCCTATTACAGTGAGACCAGTGACTGATCCGTATTATCAGCATCAGCAGTATAGCATCAACATCAGCATCAGTACCAGCACCAGCTGCAATCGGTACCGTTTACGTAATGATTCTTGTTCTTTGAAGATATACCCACTGTGTGTCTTCTTTCAGTTCTTGTTCTTTTTCTACTACTTCATCTTCTTACGTTTTTAAGTGGTGTTTTTTTGTGTGTGTGTGTTTTTTGTTGGTTTTTTTTTCACTTCTTCTTCTTCATCACCATCATCTTGATTTATTGTTGTTTTTGTTTCATCCTGCCTTCCTTCTTTTCTTCTGCTTTTCTTTTTTGTCCTACGTTTTCGTTTTCTTGTTCTTCCTTCCTTCCTTCCTTCCTTCCTTCCTTCCTTCCTTCCTTCCTTCTTCTTCCTTCTTCTTTTTCTTCTTCGTCTTCTTCTTCTTCTTCTTCTCCTTCTCTTCTCCTTCTCCTTCTCCTTCTCCTTCTCCTTCTCCTTCTCCTTCTTCTTCTCCTTCTTCTTCTTCTTCTTCTTCTTCTTCTTCTTCTTCTTCTTTCTTCTTCTTCTTCTTCTTCTTCTTCTTCTTCTTCTTCTTCTTCTTCTTCTTCTCTTCTTCTTCTTCTTCTTCTTCTTCTTCTTCTTCTTCTTCTTCTTCTTCTTCTTCTTCTTCTTCTTCTTCTTTCTTCTTCTTCTTCTTCTTCTTCTTCTTTCTTCTTCGTCTTCTTCTTCTTCTTGTTCGTGTTCTTGTTCTCGTTCTTTTTCTTGTTACCCTTCTTCTTCTTGTCCTTGTTGTTGTTGCTGTTGTTGTTGTTGTTGTTCTTCTTCTTCTTCTTCTTCTTTTTCTTCTTCTTCTTACCCTTCTTCTTCTTGTCCTTGTTGTTGTTGCTGTTGTTGTTGTTGCTGTTGTTCTTGTTGTTATTGTTGTTGTTCTTCTTCTTCTTCCTTCTTCTTCTTCTTCTTCTTTTTCTCCTTCTTCTTGTTCTTGTTGTTCTTGTTCTTGTTGTTCTTGTTGTTGTTGTTGTTCTTCTTTCTTTTTTTTTTCTTTCTTTCTTTTTTTTTCCTTGCTTCTTCTTTTTCATCTTCTTCTTCTTCTTCCCTGTACTGTCTCATTCTTTTTCTTGTTCTTTCCCCCTCCTTATCAACAAAAGGACATCTTTTAGCATAAGTGTTGAAAACCTTTTGAAATTCTAGTTTCCTCGTCTCGAGTTTCTCTCAGTAAAATTAGGCTTCGTTTTGATTTCCTGATTTTACTTTGTCTTTGTTTTCTTATTCAGTTGATGTGTTTTCAGCAAGCCTGGTATTTCAGCGTTACTCAAGAGAAAGTTGTTGGAAGGAGGTCTGCGTTTGTTTTGACAAGATTAAGTTGGGTTGGTCTGTTTATCCCAGCAGCATTCTGTGAGTGGGTTTACAGAAACAAAAGAAGCCTTTTGAAAGTTACTCAACAACCCTGCATTTGTGAGCTGGCTGTCATCGACAAGGGTGGTGGTTATGTATTATATTACCTCCATGCAAAAATTCCAGCGCTTTTTCCACCACGGAGGGACACACGTGTGTCTCTGACAACAGCGATGCTATTTTCTTCTCTTTGTCTCTTGTTAATTCAATTCCTGCTGGAACTGATGCCACACATGGCAGGCGTTATGTATACGCCCCTGCACTGAGCGAGATAGTGCTTCTGGCATCCACTATGTGGGAAAGTTGGCCTCCAATTTGTTCATGCCTCTGCTGAAAGTGATTTCGTTTCAGTAATGTTCATTGTTTTTAACAAACATTTCAAGTTTGCCGTCAATGAAGACAACATGTCTATTGTCAGTCAAGCTCTAATGAGTTCAGAGTTTCGTGAAAGAAAGAGAGAGAAAGAGAGAGAGAGAGAGAGAGAGAGAGAGAGAGAGAGACAGACAGACAGACAGACAGACCGACAGAGACAGACAGAGACAGACAGAGACAGACAGACAGCAGACAGAGAGAGAGTGAGAGAGAGAGAGGAGAGAGAGAGAAAGAGAGAGTGAGAGACAACAAGAGAGAGAGAGAGAGAGAGAGAGAGAGAGAGAGAGAGAGTCCAAAGGAATCCAGAATTCAAAATTTCATGTACAGCCAACGTACAGCCGGGTAGGAATGGATTGGGGTTTTGCTGATTTTGTTCTTCCAGCTTGGTAATGTGGGGACTGACCATCTCCAACCCAGCGGGTCACAGGTAGCAGGTGGCCTTCAGATATGGAGATCAGCAGCGGAATAAGACCAGGCTTGCCCAAAAGAATGAGCGTCCCAGACGACAGGCGATAGCTTCTAGCAGAATGGAGCGGGCAGGCAATTCACTGGTAAGGCCATAGGTAGAAAAGTACTCTATACGACCTGTGACAGAGCCATAAGGCGGATAAGGGGCGCCTGATAACGCACTGTCGGTATACGCATAGTAATCAGTAAAAAAAAAAGAAATCCCCTCATGCAAAATAACAGCAAACGGCACAACTTTGAAACAGGTTGATAAGTTTAAATATCTGGGAACGACCATTTCACCAGACGGCAGATGCACATCAGAAATAGCCTGCAGAATCGGCCAAACCAAAACAGTATTCAAGAAGATGAAAAGATTTCTTACCAACAAATGCCTATCAATTAAAATCAGGAAGAGAGTTCTTGAATGTTATATAGAACCAATACTGTTACCCGGTTGTGAGGTGTGGACCGTCTACACGCAAAACCAGAACAAGATTGAGGCAGCCGAGACGTGGTTCCTAAGAAGAATGTTGAGAGTTCCATGGACTGCAAAGAAAACAAACGAGCAGTCTTGATAGAGGCGGACATAAGATCATCATTGATGAGTAAGAGTAGGAAAAGAGGCAACGTTTATAGGCCATTTTATGAAAGGGAATTAGAGCACCTGGTCACAACAGGAAAGCTGGAGGGAAAGAGAGCACCAGGTAGACCCAGGTAGACCCAGGGAGAAAATACTGGACGGACTTGCAGGGTGGCTGAGGACAGAGAGGGTGGATGATGTGCTTGCAGCAACAAGGGATAAATACATATGGAAGGCCATGATCGCCAACGCCATGCGGCAGGGCACATGATAACGATGATGACGATGACGACGACGACGACGAGATGATGATAATGATGATGATGATGATGATGATGATGATGATAGAATGGTGGTTACGCAGCAACAAGGGTTAGATGGATATGAAGGGCCATGATCGCCAAAGACATGTGGCAGGGCACTTGATAATGATGATGATGATGAAGATGATGATGATGATGATGATGATGATGGGGATTTGAACCTACAAACTTCCATTTGGTTGTCCGTTTCACTAACACTGTACCACAAGGGACTGGCATGCCACCCACATTTTGTTTATGGATACTACAGCACAACAAATTCGAGCGAATTACATTCCTGCAAGCTTGTTATCCGTAGACCATCCGCTTTCTACCAA
>JAPXFY010000013.1:60543591-60551091 GCA_030674185.1 Monoplex corrugatus
CTTCTTCTGTCTTCTTCTCTTCTTCTTCTTCTTCTTCTTTTCTTCTTCATTCTCTTCTTCTTCTTCTTCTTCTTCTTCTTCTTCTCTCTTCTTCTTCTTCTTCTCGTTCTTCTTCTTCTTCTTCTTCTTTCTTTTCTTCCTTCTTTTCTTCTTCTTCTCTTCTTCTTCTTCTTCTTCTTCTCTTCTTCTTCTTCTTCTTCGTTCTTCTTCTTCGCTTCTTTCTTCTTCCATTCTTCCTTCTTCTTTCTTCTTCTTCTCTTCTTCTTCTTCTTCTTCTTCTTCTTCTTCTTCTTCTTCTTCTTCTTCTTCTTCTTCTTCTTCTTCTTCTTCTCTTTTCTTCTTCTTCTTCTTCTTCTTCTTCTTCTTCTTCTTCTTCTTCTTCTTCTTCTTCTCTTCTTCTTCTCTTCTTCCTTCTTCTTCTTCTTCTTCTTCTTCTTCTTCTTCTTCTTCTTCTTCCTTCTTCTTCGCATTCTTCTTCTTCTTCTTCCTTCTTCTTTCTTCTTCTCTTCTTCTTCTTTCTTCGCATTCTTCTCGCATTCTTCTTCGCATCTCTTCTTCTTCTTCGCATCTTCTCCTTCGCATTCTTCCTTCTTCCTTCTTTCGTCTTCTTCCTTCTTTCTTCGCATTTCTTCTTCTCTTCTTTCTTCTCTTCTCTTCTTCTTTCTTCTTCTTCTTCTTCTTCTTCTTCTTCTTCTTCTTCTTCTTCTTCTTCTTCTCTTCTTTCTTCTTCTTCTTCTTCTTCTTCTTCTTCTTCTTCTTCCTTCTTCTTCTTCTTCTTTCTTCTTCTTCTTTCTTTTCTTCTTCCTTCTTCTTCTTCTTCTTTCTTCTTCTTCTTCTTCTCTTTCTTCTTCTTCTCATTTCTTCTTCTTCTTCTTAGCATTCTTCTTCTTCTTCTTCTTCTTCGCATTCTTCTTCTTCTTCGCATTCTTCTTCGCATTCTTCTTCTTTCGCATTCTTCTTCGCATTCTTGCTTCTTCTTCGCATTTCTTCGCATTCTTCTTCTTCTTCTTTCTTTTCGCATTCTTCTTCGTATTCTTCTTCGCATTCTTCTTCTTCTTCGCATTCTTCTTCTTCTTCGCATTCTTCTTCTTCGCATTCCTTCTTCGCATTCTTCTTTTTCGCATTCTTCTTCTTCTTCGCATTCTTCTTCTTCTTCGCATTCTTCTTTTCTTCTTCGCATTCTTCTTCTTCGCATTCTTCTTTCGCATTTTTCTTCTTTCTTCGCATTCTTCTTCGCATCTTCTTCTCGCATTCTTCGCTTTTCTTCTTCCCTTCTTTGCATTCTTCTCATTCTTCTTCTTCTTCGCATTCTTCTCGTTCCTTCTCGCATTCTTTCGCATTCTTCCGCATTCTTCTTCGCATTCTTCTTCGCATTCTTCCGCTTCTTCTTCGCATTCTTCTTCGCATTCTTCGCATTCTTCTTCGCATTCCTTCTCCATTCTTCGCATTCTTCTTCGCATTCTTCTTCTCCTTCTTCGCATTCTTCTTCTTCTTCTTCGCATCTTCTTCTTCGCATTCTTCGCATTCTTCTTCTTCGCATTCTTCTTCTTCCTTCTCGCATTTCTTCTTCTTCTTAGCATTCTTCTTTTTTCGCATTCTTCCTCTATTATTTTTTTTCTAGAATTATATTCGCGTTTTCATTCTCTGTTTGTGTATTTCTAGTTCCTATTTGCTTGAACGTTGGCTTTCACTTTGATTTAGATTTGAGGTTATTAATGCCACCAGATAGAAATATTCATAAATGTAGATCTGATCCCGAGGTACAAGGGACATCCTCATCCCCTCCCCCACACAGACCCATCTTATGCTGCTTTTTCCTTATTTTTGGCTTTGGTATAATAATTACAAAACATGGTTAAAATTGAGACTAGCACCGCAATCTATGTATGTAAGCTGTAGCACATATTTAGTGCAGCAACCTGTACGAAATTATATGAGAAACAGAGAGACAATGAGACATTTACTACAGTCCCATACAGGGCACACACACACACCACACACACACCCACCACACACACACACACACACACACACACACACACACACACACACATATATATATATATATATATATATATATATATATATATATATATATATATATATATATATATATATATAAAAACACTTTCAGTGACAGTAACATCCCCAATATTAACGTTGGAAAGCAGTGATAAATACACAAATCAAACCGATAAACAAACAGATAAAGCTGAATATACATAGAAACAAACATGGCAGACAGTGATCTTTCATAATTAACGTACAGAAGTGTCCACAATACGTAAACGGGAACGCAACAACAGTGAATACCACACGCACCAGGCATGGTTCAAGGCCGTGCATTTACATGTATATTGTCTGCTAACGAAGACTTAGGGAAACTGCTAGAGAGAAGGAGAGAGAGAATGTCACCATCGGTGGTGTCTCAGAGATCTACCGGTCTTTTATGTCAAGTAAGCACAAACATTCACTATGGATCCACTACGCAACCAACACCATTGATGTACTCTGACACACCAGAATGCAGAGTTGTCTGGAACTTGCAATGAACGTCTCTGTCGCTGTAACGAGAAACGGGAAGTATGGTTGAGCTTAGACAAACGCAGACTGTTAGAGTCAGAACAAATGCATCACTCTCCACTCTTGCCTCACCCGAAATGCTTTGTAAATACCACAGAAGTTTGGATTTCCTAGAATGTTTCAGTAGGTGTAGAAAGGTAAGAAGAAGAACGTCTGTTTGAAACAAAAGTGACTGATTTTGAAGAAACGTTAGGTTCTAAAGAGTTGAAGAGAACACGAACACGAGGAACATACACATAACATTGACACCTCCATTATCATCACCATCACCAACTATGTCGATGATAACCCGTCACCGTGACATAGTGGTTAACGCAACGGACTACCTACTTGAAGGTTAGGGTTTGAATCCCCATCATCGTCGTCATCGTCATCATCTATCATCTCATCATCATCATCACATCATCATCATCATCATCATTCATCATATCCATATCATCATCGTCGTCGTCGTCGTCGTCATCGTCATCTCATCGTCATCGTCGTCGCGCGCTCGTCATCATCATCATTCATCATCATCATCGTCCCTCGTCGTCGTCACCATCGTCGTCATCACCATCGTCGTCACCATCGTCGTCGTCGTCATCATCATCGTCATCATATCATCATCATCATCATCACCATCATCATCAGCATCACATCCATCATCATCAGCATCAGCTCATCTCATCACATCATCATCATCAACATCATCATCATCATCATCATCACATCATCATCATCGCATCATCGCATCATCCCATCATCATCATCATCATCATCATCATCATCATCATCATCATCATCATCATCATCATCACCATCATCATCATCATATCATCATGATCATCATGTGCCCTGCCGCATAGCGCTGTTGATCATGACACCCCCCCCCCCCCCCCCCCCCATGCGAATCAATCTTTCGTCGTTGCAATTACATCTCCCACCGTTTCGGTCTTTATCCACTCCGCAAGTCGGTCCAAAATTTTTTCTCTTGGTGTACCTCGTGCTTTTTTCCCCTCTAGCTTTCCTATGTGACTAGGTGCTCTAATGTCTCCTGCCTCATAAAATGTCCTATAAATATCGCTTGTCTTTTCCTAATCTTCTTCACTAATGTTTTTTTTTTGTGTGTCTGACCTCCGGTCCAGTTTGTTATCTTTATTGTCCATGGATCTCTCATTAATAAGTCTTCTCAGAAATCACATCTCAGTTGCATCGAGCTTGTTCTGACTGTATCCCCATCAGTCCCTTCAAAATCATTGTGGTATTTTCGGCCCCAACCTGCTTTTGTCCAGTGCTGAGCGTGTCTTGGGCTTCATTGGGAATACTGGGATCACATCGTCGAGTTTCAACCATTTTACAGATGTCTTTTTGACGGTGCTGCTCAAACCGTCGTGTCAACACACAGGCGTTTGTATGTCTCGGACCTGGTTGACGCCAGTAAGTGTAGAGTACAGTCCTGTCACGCAGTCTCAATTCTAGATGGAACTCCATAGTATCACGATCATCACCCCCATCGTCATCAACATCATCGTGAAAATTGTCCCAGGTTCTGTGGCCATTAAGTTGGCGTAGAAAATGGGATAAATAACAAGACCAAAGGAAACTATCAAAATGCAATAATCCTTTAAAAAAAATATCTCGATAAATACTGAGAAAACCAGATTTTCACAAAAAAAAAAACGGAATCAAAACACATAGTCAATGTAACAAAAA
Source organism: Monoplex corrugatus (assembly GCA_030674185.1). Taxonomy (NCBI): domain Eukaryota; kingdom Metazoa; phylum Mollusca; class Gastropoda; order Littorinimorpha; family Ranellidae; genus Monoplex; species Monoplex corrugatus. The sequence goes on from JAPXFY010000013.1 coordinate 60,547,870, forward strand.
AAAAAAAAAAAAAAGACAAAAAAAGACAAGAAAGACAAGGTAAGACAAGGCAAGGCAAAAGGCAAGGTAAGACAAGGCAAGGCAAGGCAAGGCAAGAGCAAGGCAAGAAGTAAGACAAGGCAAGGCAAGGCAAGGCAAGGTAAGACAAGGCAAGGCAAGGCAATGCAAGACAAGGCAAGGCAAGGCAAGGTAAGACAAGGCAAGGCAAGGCAAGGCAAGGCAAGGCAAGGCAAGGCAAGGAAGAGCTCAAGGCAAGGCAAGGTAAGACAAGGCAAGGCAAGCAAGCAAGGCAAGGCAAGGCAAGGCAAGGAAGACAAGGCAAGGCAAGGCAAGACAAGGCAAGGCAATGCAAGAAGGCAAGGCAAGGTAGACAAGGCAAGGCAAGGCAAGGTAAGACAAGGCAGCAAGGCAAGAAGCAAGGCAAGGTAAGACAAGGCAAGGCAAGGCAAGGTAAGACAAGGCAAAGGCAAGAAGACAAGGCAAGGACAAGGCAAGGCAAGGCAAAGGCAAGGCAAGACAAGGCAAGGCAAGGCAAGGCAAGGCAAGGCACAAGGCAAGGCAAGGCAAGGCAAGGCAAGGGCAAGGCAAGCAAGGCAAGGCAAGGCAAAGGCAAGGCAAGGCAAGGCAAGGCAAGGCAAGGCAGCAAGGCAAGGCAAGGCAAGGCAAGGCAAGGCAAGGCAAGGCAAGGCAAGGCAAGCATAAGTCAAAGGCAAGGCAAGGCAAGGCAAGACAAGGCAGAGGCAAGGCAAGGCAAGGTAAGACAAGGCAAGGCAAGGCAAGCAAACGGCAAGGCAAGGCAAGGCAAGGCAAGCAAGGCAAGGCAAGGCAAGGCAAGACACTACAAGACAAGACAAGATAAGCCAAGACAAGACAAAACAAGACGTGCAGATTTTGGCCAACTGATCTTTCTCAAGAAAAGACAGCAAAAAGTGAATGCTGAAAGTGTAATGAAAAAAAAACAACAACAACAAAAAAAAACAATACTCAAAATGACTAAAGGAAAAAGAGAGAAGAGGAAGAGAAAAAGAAGGAAAAATCAATAACAAGAAGAAAGAAGAGGAGGAGAAGATAAGCTATTGTAGATTAGTGTTGCAAAGATTTAACAACCTGTATCGCGACTTTATAATAACGCTAATATTGATATGTATCACATGTGATATAACTCATACACGATGCAGACCAGTACATGCCAAAAACATCATACATATTTCATGTCATACATTCATAATGTCTGCCAACCCAGGCACCACCCTTGTGAGATTGGGAGAAGAGAGGAGACTTACACCACCGTCACTGTTGGAGATATACTGCTTCTTTATTCCAAGTAGGCTTCACAGAAATTCACCATGGACATGTTACACAAGGACGACCATTGATGGAGACTGACAGGCTAGAATGTGGGCTTGCCTGCGACTTGCGATAGACTTCTGTGTTGTTGTAACCAGAAGCGTGGTATAGTTGAGCAGAAAAACAAACACACACACACACACACACACACACACACACACACACCCACACACACACACACACACAAACACACACACACACACACACACACACACACACACACACACACACACACACACACACACACACACACACACACACAGACTTTTGCAGTCAAAACCAATGTATCACTCCTCTACCCTTCTCCTCCTCTTTTGTAAATAACATGGAACATTGGACTTCTCAGAATATTCCGGTGGCTTTAATGATCTAGAAGAATACCTTTTTGAAATAAAATGTTCCCTTCCCCAAAATGTTGAGATACAAGGAAGAAGAAGAGAAGAAGAAAGAAAGAAAGAAAGAAGAAAGAAAGAAAGAAAGAAAGAAAAAAGAAAAAGAAAAAAGAAGAAGGAAGAGGAAGAAGGAGAAGAAGAAGGACGACGAGGAGGAGGCAGAGGAGGAGGAGGCAGAGGAGGAGAAGGAGGAGAAGAAAAGAATAGGAAGAGAAGACGAAGAAGACGATGGGAGGAGAGGAGGAGGAGGAGGAGAGGAAGAGGAGGAGGAGGAGGAGAAAAAGGGAGAACAAGAACAACGAAAAAACAAGAAGAATTCTATGGGTACTTCTGTGTTGAAATTGACTAAAGGAACAAAAACAGAAAAAAAAATTTTTTTATCTACCAGCCGCAGACTATAAACGTACATCGAACCAATCCACATTAAAACCATCTGATTTCAATATGAAAACATCAAGAGACAAGAAAACAGTCACTTACTGATGATAATTAATCAGACAAGAAAATCACATAGCCAGCCAAGCAAGTTAAACTTGGAAATCAACTTACAAAGCACATACAGATCTTCAATATGTGTGAGAAAAAAAAAAAAAAAAACACACACAAACCACAAGGATCATTAAACCAGAAAAGCTATGAGAGCATATACGTAACAAAGTTTGTTTTTTGGCTCTCTTCTTCATACGGTTCTGTTTCTGGCCTCTATAACTGGAACAAATGATGGAAACAGGGCAATTCCATTATCAGAAATTACGATCCTTATCTGCCATTTTCACCTTTCCAGTGCCACGTCTGGGTAGCTGTCTGTTGTTTTTTTTCCCCCATTGTTCTTTGTTATCTTTTTGTATACGCTTTAATAGAAGGTCAAGTTAGCTGAAAGGTAGCCCTTCTCTTTGTTTTGCTATAGTAAATACATGTTCTGATTCTGTTTTTTTCTGTTGTTGTTTTCTCGTTCATATAACGAATCAAACGAACAAATAACAACAATAGATAAGACAGATACACAAATCAACATGATCAATCAATCAATCAAGTAATCAATCAATCAATGAAAATAATAAAATAAGCAAATCAATAAGTAAATCAATACATATACAAATAATGAAATAAAGAAATTAATGCATAAATAATAATAAATAATAAATAAATAATAAATAAATAAATAAATATAAATAAATATAAATACAAAAATAATAAATATAAATAGATAAATAAATAAATAAATAAATAAATAAATAAATAAATAAATAAATAAAGAAGCTCTTTTACAGTTGCATAATACTCAATATCTTTAACGGTGCTCGAAAGAATGGAAAGAACCACAGCTAGTGTTCAGTTTATTCAATATTCATTTAACAGAAGAGCGGAAGGTAATTCAGGCGGAATAGACCAAATTACGCATTATCAACAAGCACCTCAGTTAAAAGAGCATTTCAGGAACTGTGGTAGATAGTTGAATGGCTAATGACGTGTGTTTGGATTT
>JAPXFY010000013.1:60583591-60586091 GCA_030674185.1 Monoplex corrugatus
TAAATCAGAGTATGGATATGCATATGCATGGCGACACACAGCTGCAAGAACTTGAAAGGGCATGTGTATAACTCACTGTGGGGAGTGAGATGCGATTCCGTTTTGTTATGCGTTCGACGTTTATATGGTCAGGCTACATCCGGTGATGAATGTCGCCATTTTTATCAGTTCCTGCTGATTGCCATGGAGCTTGGTGGTCAAGGGACTGTAGTCAGCCATGTCTGTGATTTGTACGAAGAATGTTGAGAGTTCCATGAACAGCAAAGAAAACTCACACAAGACGGAAAGTATTGAAGGAGGCAAACACAGAAGAGCATTAATAAGATGATTAATAAGAAAAGACAAGCAGCATCCATAGTAATTTTACGAGGAAAGAAAAATTAGAGCACCTAGTCACAACAGGAAAGCTAGAGAGAAAGAGAGCACCAGGTAGACCCAGGGAGAAAACAGACAGACTTGTGGAGAGACTGAGGACAGAGAGGGTGGAAGATGTACTTGTAGTGACAAGAGTAGATTCGAATGGAGGGCCATGATCGCCAACCTCATGCGGCAGGACACATATTTGTTTATGATGATGATGTCTTCTGTCGCTTCAGTTGGTTGAGGCGGCATAATTGTAATATGTGTTTAGTTGTTTGATTCTCTTTACGGCGGTGGCAGGTTGGTGTCAGTATCAAGTGGAACTTGTTATCTATCTATATGGTTGTGCAGCCGGTTGTGGTCCATGCAAATCCCCGTCAGTTTGCTGCTCTCTTGTTGAGTCGTCCATATAAAAAGCAGTGATTTACATCCATGGGTTTTAGAAGTCACTCAGAATAAAAGGGAGACAAGATTTATTCTGGGATGAGTGTAGCGTTTTATTGCTCCGCAACCATAAACACCATTACCCTGATTGCGCTTGGGTTTGTCATCTCAGGCACGCAGTGAGTCATTATGTTTTCTCTGGTGATAAATCTCAGGGATCTGAAGGCCTAACAGAATATAGCATGACAGATCACGCAATCATAGCCCCACCCCACCCCCAACACACACACACACACGCACACACAAGCGCGAAAACACACACAAGCGCGAAAACACACACACACAGACACACACACCCACCCACACAAACACACACGCAGAGACACACCAACACACAACACACACACACACACACACACACACACACACACACACACACACACACACACACACACACACAGCACACACACACACACACTCTCTCTCTCTCTCTCTCTCTCTCTCTCTCTCTCTTTCTCTCTCTCTCCATCTTTCTACAGTCTGTATGAAATATGTCCCTTAAAAAGAAGAAGAAGAAGAAGAAGAAGAAGAAGAAGAAGAGAAGAAGAAGAAGAAGAAGTAGAAGAAGAAGAAGAAGGAAAGAGATGAACAAGAGAAGAAGAAGAAGAAGAAGAAGAAGAACAACAACAACAACAACAACAAGAAAAAGAACAAGAAGAAGAAGAACACGAAGAACAAGAAGAAAAGGAGTTGAACAACCAGCAATCAACACATTGGGAAGAAGGAGCAAATGGAGTTGTCGATGTATATTTGAGCGAGCAATTTACATACATGACTCCCGTTTCCAGTTTTCCTTTTTATTCCCTCGTGCACGTTGTCTGGAAGATGCTTGAGTTGAAGTGGTATGGATGACGGCACTTTTCAACTGGCAAGAAATACCCTCCAGCTTACGAGCTGAAGAACATTTATGCTCAGACACAAACGAACGTGGGCAATCAACACTGTGTGCCCCCGAGCACATATCTATCAGAGAGAGAGAGAGAGGGAGAGAGAGAGAGAGAGAGAGAGAGAGAGAGAGAGATAGAAGAAGAAGACGAGAGACAGAGCAGACAGACAGCGACAAAAAGAAAGACAGAGACACAGACAGAGAGAGAGTGATGAATTGGTAGATAGAAAGTGTTTTTGTTACTACTTTTTTTTTCTTTTACTTGTTTGTGTACTCAAGGATACATCCATACACAAACATACCTCGACGCACTCACACACACACAGAGAGAGAGAGAGAGAGAGAGAGAGAGAGAGAGAGAGAGAGAGAGAGGAGAGACAGACAGACAGACAGACAGACGAGACAGAGACAGAGACAGAGAGACAAAGACAGAGAGACAGAGAGACAGACAGACAGAAAGAGAGACAGAGATACAGACAGACAGAGAGAGTGTGTGATGAATTGGTAGATAGAACGTGTTTTTGTTACTTTTTTCTTTACTTTTTGCGTACTTCTCCATCACAACATACTCGACTACACTCACAGAGAGAGAGGAAGGAGAAGAGGGGGGGGGGGGGAGGGAGCAGGACAAGACATGACTGATCGATCGACAGAGAGAAGACAGACAGAGAGAGAGAGAGGGAGAGAGAGAGGGTAGAAGAAGAGAGGTTTGCATCAGGATCAAGACAGAACAACTATGACACTCAACACAGATAGACTTAGCAGTTATGCGTGATGGGTAGACAGACAAATTGCGTTCAGTTATGCGAT
>JAPXFY010000013.1:60623591-60631091 GCA_030674185.1 Monoplex corrugatus
AAAAGGTCTTTGACAAGGGGGATAACAATTTTCCAGTAGTGCGACACATAATCCACTCTTTGTATGTGCGCAAATTCTTCACACATAATCAAAAAAAAATATCGAACATCCATTCCTTGAACAGTCGAACATATTCAAATCATATATAATGAACAATTATCCATTTTACCACTACTACATAATACAAAGAAAACAACAACAACAAAATATCAGAACAGTGTTCCCACATTCAGGCCAATAATTTGTCTAGGTTTAGACAAACCAAAATCTTTTTCACACACCCACACCCACACACACTCACACGCATCCATATACACTCACACGCGGGCGCGCGCTCGTGCGCGCACACACACACATCAAAACTGTAATATGATAAAACATCTGGGCTAGACCACCCCAACCTTACATTTAGTGATAATAATATAATCTTCACATAACTGCCCCAAAATACTCTGTTAACAAGGGACATCACTATGCCTTTTATTTATTTGTTTTTTGGTTTGTTTGTTTTTTTGTTTTTGTTAACATGTATAGTAGACCCTTAAGTGTCTATATACCCCTTCAATATCCACTTCTAACATATTCTACAAATATACCATTATTTTCATATTATTAGCTACTCTTAAGTTATCGGCAAACAAAGCAAAATAAAGCAAATGAAAACAGCTCTTTACAAAACAGAGTCTATAATAAAGCGGCTTCTTTTGGAGTTAACGTGATATAGCCCACATCAGTCAAAAGAGATTAAATTAATCCCAGTATGATATTGTCTAGCACTATTGTCGGGCTTGTAAGTGTTTATGTCTTATTTTTTGTGCTTCCGCAATGTATAGTGCCACTGATTTGATTATGACTTCGTCATCAGATGACAAAATAGATACAACATCTTGTCTTTTGGCCATGTCGGATTCAAAAACTTTGCATTTTCCACGTATTGTGTCAAAAATTTGGCATTGGAATAAAAAGTGTTTTTCATTATCGACATTGTTTCCACATAAGGGGCAAGGATATACTGTGGACGTCCCAGGTTGAAACCAATTTTTATTTGCATTGAAACCAAGTGTTCTTAATCTAAATCTTGCGTAATTAGTTCTTTGCCATTTATCCGTAACAACACTGAGATATTTTTCGGTTTGAAAAACATCTTTAAATGAGAAGAACCAACTATATTTTTCTTTGTTTTCCATATCTGAGTGCCAATTTTGTTTAAACGAACAAATAAGCCTGTCTTTAAATTCATTAATAAACTGACACTCATTTCCTACTCCCTGGGACAACCACACGATTCCAAACCCAAGTTCTGATAAAGCCTTTTTTACCTGATAGGCCCAGTTCTGTTTTCCTATTTCCATTTGAGTAACCATCATTTCATATGCCTGTTTACAAAACCGAGATTGTGGAAGCCTTAACAATTTCAACCAGTATTTAATACTCTTCACAAAGGTTCTAATGTATAAAGGATATCTTCCAGTTTCTCCATATAAAACAGTATTAGAAGAGTGAATTGGTACAGCCAAAAAACGTTTTATAGCATATGAATGCACTTTTTCCATATGTGGATTTACAGTAAGACCCCATACTTCAGCTGCATATGTAAGTAAAGGTTCTATCTGTGTATCAAACATTTTCCAATATAAATTACAATCAATAGAATTGAGCTTCCGTAAGGATTTTAGAATTTCAATAACACCTTTTTTCCCTTTATTACAAGATTCTTCCCATGCATAATTTAAACTTAATTTTGTCGAAAATATTATTCCTAAGTATTTATAAGAATTAACAACTTTAACCTCGTTAATTCCATAGAACCATTTTTCGTGTTTTGATAAATGTCCACCCTTCCTGAAAATCATAATATTAGTTTTATCCATGTTAACTGTTAAAGCTAGTCGATCCGATTCTTCCTTTAAGACATTTAACTGGTTTTGTAAGCCTTTGACTGTACCAGAGAGAAGAATAACATCGTCTGCAAACAGCAATAGGAATATCTCAATAACCCCAGGGATAATTTGAATGCCATGCCTGCCTTTTCTTGACAGTTCCACGGCTAATTCATTAATGAAAAATGAAAACAATTGAGGACTCAATTGACACCCCTGTTTCACTCCTTTAGGGCGTTCAAAATAATCTGAATATACACACTTCTCACGCACGCATGCAAACACTGAGTTATAAACTCCTCTTAGGGCCATATATAATTTTCCATTCACACCACTTTTACGTAATATATTCCAAAGATTATTACGATTCACAGAATCGAATGCCTTCCTAAAATCCACAAATGCAACATAAAGTTTCTTATTTAAAAGTAAATGCTTCTGCACAAGGGAGTAAAGTGTGAAAATATGATCAATTGTACTGTATTTTGCTCTAAATCCAGCTTGTTCTTCAACTATTTTCTCTTCTTTTTCTGCCCACTTTGTTAATCTCTTATTCAAAATATATGTATAAACTTTACTCACTATACTTGTTAGAGCGACTCCTCTATAATTATCTGGATTATTCACATCTCCTTTTTTATGAATTGGGATTATTATGGACTTTGCCCATTCTGACGGAAAAATGCCATTATCAAAAAGCTTGTTACATAAATGGACAAGGAAATCAATTACATTAGCATTTGCATGTTTTAACATTTCGCTGATTATTTGATCTGGTCCTGCGCTCTTTCCTGCTTTCAAATGCCTGATACTCGCAGTCACTTCTTCTTTAGTTATAGGCTCATTGAAAAGGGGCTCAAAATTATTTTCTTCCTCTACTATATTACTCTCTTGTGCAGTATTTCCCCCGAGAGAGAGAGAGAGAGAGAGAGAGAGAGAGAGAGAGAGAGAGAGAGAGAGAGAGAGAGAGAGAGAGAGAGAGAGAGAGAGAGAGAGAGAGAGAGTTGCAAAACAAGACAATGAAGGAAAAGAGAACTGCAGATGTTCACTGTACTAAAGTTGTTGGGCAAACAGCAAAATAAACACCCGTGCATTTGGCGAATGCTGCTTAGAAGCAGGAATCTAGTGAACATGGGAATTCCCCTGCGGTGGAAAATGTTTTCACTCTTTCAATCTTTTAACCTTTCTGCATCCCTGCATCCGTTTTGTGGTGTCTGAGAGACATGGAGGTTCACTGGATAAATAGTGATGCTGACGAAGTGATCAGTCATCGTCTGTGGCTGAGTGTTCTTACCAGCAATTAGTGTTAACTTTCACGTCAGTCTGTTGCATTTGTTGATATTTCGAATGATTCCAATTCAAGTATATAATTATGATGTCTTGTGTAGTGCATTGCGGATAATCATAAAAAAAGAATCGTCTCATTCATTCATTCATTCATTCATTCATTCATTCATTCATTCATTCATTCATTCATTCATTCATTCATTCATTCATCCATTCATCCATTCATTCATCCATTTTTGTATTTATCTATATGTTCATTCATTTATTCATTCATTCAGTCAGTCAGTCAGTCAGTCAGTCAGTCATCAATCAGTCAGTCAGTCAGTCAGTCAGCCAATCATTCATTCATTCAAACAGTCATTCATTCATTCATTCATTCATCCATTCATTCATGCGTTTTTACTTCTAGAGGACCTAGATGAAAATTAATGTAGGAAATAGAGACATAAGTAAACTTCTAGCTGGTGTTTTGCATGTTCACGTCTTCAGTTATCGAGTTTATGTATACGTTTTTGTTTGTTTTCTTTCATACTTGTTTCTGTCTATTTGTGTCTGTCATTTTTCCTTCAACTTTCAGTTGAGGACATTATGGCTTAAGAAGCCAAGAGAGTCATCGTTTTGAGCAAAACGTTCTCAATCACATGCTTGTTTCTATTTGTGTCTGTCATTTTCTCCTTCAACTTTCAATTGAGGACATTATGGCTTTTAAGAAGCCAAGAGAGTCATCGTTTTGAGCAAAATGATCTCAATTACATGCTCGGTTTCTGTATGTATGTCTTTCTATTTCTATGTGTTTCTACAGAGATTGATAAATTCATTGGATAAGATTCTACGTAAACAAATAAGAAAGGTCATCCAGTTCAGCCATGATGTCAACCACAGGACATAAACATTGAAGAGGGATGTCCCATCACATTTTAAGTTCACAGTGGAGAGAAGTAATGAAAAGCTCATCTGTTTTTGTTTTTTTGTTGTTGCAAATATTATGAAAATGGTGTACATCTCCACTCCCTTAGTGCTTAATAACTTCATCAACTCTGAATATGAGTGAGTACACATTTCAGCTGTTACCAACTGAAGGCCACATGCACAAACTTTTCTGGGGCTTGTGTTGTGTCCGATACAACTCTTTTCAAGCAGATTGGATAGCGAAAATCTTTCACCTCAACGCCAGCCGCGTCAAGAAAGATGAGTAAGATTGTTGCAACCCCTTCTTGCATTATCAGGCCTGTTACATCACTACATTTTATGAGCTTGGAAAGTGTGTTTGAGCGAGAGAGAGAGAGAGAGACATAGACAGAGACAGAGACAGAGAGACAGACAGACAGGCAGACAGTAAGACAGACAGACAGAGACAGAGCGAGAAAGAGAAAAAGAAAGAAAGAAAGAGAGAGAGAGAGAAAGAGAGAGAGAGAGAAGAGAGAGAGACACAGTGAGACAGACAGACAGATGGATGGACAGACCAATCGACCATCAGGCTGAAAGACAGACAGACAGACAGACAGACAGACAGGTACACAGACAGACAGACCAGGCAGAAAGACAAACAGACAGACACAAACAGAGAGAGAAATGGAGATCCAGTTTGCTTTGTTTGGATCATACTTCCAACCTTTTTCCTGTGAATGTGTAGGCCTATGACTACAATTGCATGTTGTGTCCTCATGTATAACCCACAGGCTTTCAAGTCCCATAGAGTTAACTTAAGCCAACAGAAATCAGGATGACTCACACTGAGCCACGGAAACGTTAATTAATGACAAATCTGAAACATAACCACGATCGTATCTCTTTTGGATGGGCAGCCATAAAATGCTGCACTGACGTGTAGATCTCAGCCTTTTTGAGAATGAGAAAGAGAGAGAGAGAGAGACAGACAGACAGACAGACAGACAGATAGACAGACAGATAGACAGACAGACAGATAGACAGATAGACAGAGAAAGAGGGAGATAGAGGAGAGAGAGGGAGTGAGTGAGAAAGAGCATATATGCGTGCGCATGCGTATGTGTGTGTAGGAAAATGTATATGTGTTCATGAATGTTGTGTGTGTGTGTGTGTGTGTGTGTGTGTGTGTGTGTGTGTTGTGTGTGTGTGTGTGTGTGTGTGTCTGTATCTGTGTCTGTGTGACTGTATGTTAACGAAAGAGAGAGAGAGAGAGAGAGAGAGAGAGAGAGAGAGAGAGCGTTAAAAAGAGAGAGAAGGAAAAGCAAAAAGACACGTAGAGCACCAGTAGGACAAGTATCAACAACAAGGGCAATAACCACAGGAACAATGCATCACAAGACACGTAATATATCCAAACAAAACCTTCACCATCCATTAATCTCAAGCATCAACATCACTAGCAAATTGTCTTACTCTGATTGAAAACTCAGATATTCATCCCATGTTTTTTTTTTTTCCAGCAGGATTACCAGTCAGTTTTTTTGTTTGTATGTTTATTTGTTTGTTTGTTTATTTATTTTTTTTGTTTTTTTGCCCTTAGTTTTTATTTCTTTTGCTTTTTATTTTTTTGCTCAAAGTTATTAAAACCTTGGAATTTTGAAACTGTGTCGATATCAACAAGGCGGGGAAGAACATGATGGAAAAGGAACAGCTAGGGAGGAAAAGGGATGAACCCATTACAGGAGAGGTGTTGAGGAGCTGATAGAGAATGACGCAAATGGAGATTGAACATGATGGAAGTGTGTGTGAAAACAGATCAGTAAGAAAAAGAAAAAAAAAAAAAAAAAAGAATAATGCACGCATGCTTACACACACAGGAACACGTGGCATAAAACGCTGTCATACAGATAACCAGATACAGGATGAAGAGAGAGAGAGAGGAGAGAGAGAGAGAGAGAGAGAGAGAGAGGAGAGAGAGAGAGAAGCAGAGAGGACAGAGACAGAGAGACACAGAGAGACACAGAGAGAGAGAGACACACAGAGAGAGACAGAGACAGAGAGACACACAGAGAGAGACAGAGACATAGACATAGACATAGACATAGACAGAGACAGAGAGACAGAGAGAGAGAGAAGGCAGAGACAAAGACAGAGACACAAGGGGGAGAGAAGAGAGAGAGAGAGAGAGAGAGAGAGAGAGAGAGAGAGAGAGAGAGAGAGAGAGAGAGAGAGAGAGAGAGGTGGGGGAGACAGGCAAACAGACATAGATATAGAGACATAGATACAGCAGAGACAGAAACAGAAAAACTAAGCTAACTCTCACAGCTTTTATCCCCTGCTCCTCCCCCCCCCCCCCCTTTGCGCTTCAGCTTTTACTGCAAGAACGCAAACAGCATAAGTGATATGGAACACACTTGCAATGCACCATGAAGTAAACACCTTTTTGTGTTGATGAACCCATGGCAACATAACTCTGACATGCTTGCCTCTGTATGCTGCATTTTTTTTCCACGCAGTACACCTGTGCAGTGTGCACCTTGAAATTGACAGATGTACCCCTCTACATCTTGTCGACACGTTCTGATTAGGTGTAATTGCAGTTTTGAAAAATGCACATCTATTATTTCGACACGTATGAGGGCAAACACGACATTGCGGGTTTCAAAGCAGTTTCTTTTTTTTTTTTACGTGACTGAGTTTTCGCTTGTGTTTTTTTTTTTTCTTTCTTTCTTTTTTTTTTCCTTCTCCATCTTTCCGACGGGATATGTTTTTTATAGTGTAGACCAGAGAAGGAGACAGACAGAAAGAGAAAGACAGACAGACAAACAGACAGACAGACAGACTGACAGACAAACAGACAGACAGAAGAGAGATAGAGACAGACAGACAGACAGAGAGGGAGGTAGGGACAGAGAGAAGGACATGGAGAGTGAGGGACAGATGAGACAGAGGCAATATCAGACAGAGAGACTGGGTAATGAAGACAGAGAGGTGGAGAGAGAGAGAGTGGGGTGAGGGAGACAGGTGGAGAAAGGGAGGTGAAGATAGAGGGGTGGAGAGAGAGAAAGAGAGAAAGAAAGATAGAGAGGTGAGAGGAAGAGATGGAGGAAGAGAGAAAGAGAGGGATAGGAGGGAGCGAGTGGAAGAAAGTGAGAGAGAAAGAGAGAGAAAGAGAGAGAGGGGGGCAGGCAAACAGACATAGAGACAGAGACAGAGATAGAAAACCAAACTTATGCTCACAGCTATTACCACCAACCCCCTCCCACTGCTGTTCAGCTTTTTTTCTGCAAGAACGCAAACAGTATAAATGATATGGAATACACTTGCAATGCACCATGAAGCAAACATCTTTCGTGTTGATGGACTCATGTCACAAATAACATTATCAGACGTGCCTCTGTATGCTGCATTTGTTTTTTTCTGCAGCACACGTGTGCAGTATGCA
>JAPXFY010000013.1:60638591-60643591 GCA_030674185.1 Monoplex corrugatus
AGAGAGAGAGGACAGAGACAGACAGACAGACAGACAGAGACATAGACAGAGAGACAGAGAGAGACAGAGATAGAGAGACATGGAGACAGAGAGAGGCTTAGAGAGAAACAGAGGCAGAAAAGATAGACACAAGACGCAGACAGAGAGAGACAGAAACAGAGAGACAACAGGACCAAATGACTGAGAACAAAACACACACCCACAACTATCATCTCCCGTCCCTTCCCATTACACATGTACTATTTCTACAATATAACCCAAAAACAACGAGTGATGTGGGATACACTTGCAATGCACTGTGAAGAAAACATCGTTTTACGTGTGTGTTGCTGTTTTCAGGTCAACATAACTCTGGCATTCTTGCTTCGGTATGCTGCATTTGACTGCAGTACTTCTGTGTGCAGTTTTCACCTACGAACTGACAGCTCCAGCCTTGTACACCTTTGTCAGCACATTCTTATTACCTCATTTACACGTTTGAATATAAACTGTTGGCATTTTCTGCACGCTTTGAGGGCAAACGCGTCATTTCTTTTAAAGTTTTTGAAATAGTATTTTCATGATACATTCTTTTTTTTTGTTTTTTTTGTTTTTTCTTTTTCATAATGTTTGTATGTTCCTATCCTATTTTAATGTTGACGAGAGAGAGAGAGAGAGAGAGAGAGAGAGAGAGAGAGAGACAGACAGACAGAGAGACAAAAAGAGACCAAGAGAGAGACAGAGAGAGACAGAGAGACGAGACAGCGAGAGGACAGACGGGGGACAGACGGACAGAGAGACAGAGAGAAAGGAGGGGGAGAGACTAGGAGTGGAGGGAGAGATAGTAAAAAAGTGAGAGCACGTTAGAGAGGGAGAGAGAGAGAGAGAGAGAGAGAGAGAGAGAGAGAGAGAAGAGAGAGAAGAGAGGGAGAGAGAGAGGAAGAGAGAGGACATAGAGACAAAGAGAAGCATAGCGAGACACAGCACAGATAAACAGACACAGAGAGACACAGAGAGACAGACAGAGAGAGAGAGAGAGTGAGAGAAAGACGGACAGACAACAGGACCAGATGACAAAGAACAAAACACACACTCACAGCTATCATCTCCCATCCATTCCCATTACACATGTACTATTCATACAAGAACGCCAAAAAATGATGAGTAATGTGGGATACACTTGCAATGCACGGTGAAGGAAACATCGTTTTACATGTAGTACGTGTGTGTTGTTGTTTTCAGGTCAACATAACTCTGGCATTCTTGCCTCGTATGCTGCATTTGACTGCAGTACTTCTGTGCAGTGTTACACCTACGAACTGACAGCTCCAGCCTTGTACATCATGTCAACACATTCTTATGGCGTTACTTGCATGTCAGAATACACACAGCCCCTATTTTCTGCACACATGAGGGGAAACGCGTCATGTCTTTTAGATTGATATATTCTTTTTATGAGACATACATTTTTTTTTTTACTGTATATTTCTCTTTCAGTCTCTGATTTTCATTGTGGACTAAAGAGAGAGAGGGAGAGGGGGGGAAAGAGAGAAAGAGACAGACAGACAGACAGACATTTACAGACACAGAGACAGAGACGGAGGAAGGGGAGGGAAAGATAATAGAGAGAGAAGACAGACAGACAAAGACAAGACACAGACACAGACACAGACACAGACACAGACACAGACAGACAGACAGAGACAGAGAGAGACAGAGTTGGGCAAACAAACAGACAAAGTGAGAGCGAGAGAGACAGAGAGAGACAAGAGAGAGAGAGAAGAGAGAGAGACACAGAGAGAGAGAGAGACAGACAGACAACAAACAGACAGACAGACAGACAGGCAGAGACAGAGACTAAGAGAGAAAGTCAAGACAGATAGAGATGAAGGAAGGGAGGGAGAGAGTAATAAACATAGACATGCAAAAGAGAGAGAGAGTGAGAGAGAGAGAGATGGAAAGAGAGAGAGAGGGGGGGGGGGGGCAGATGCAGAGACAGAGGCACAGACAAGAGACAGAGGACGAAAGAGAGACAAAAGAGATAGACACAGAGAAACACAGAGAGACGAGAGAACAAGAAGACAAACAGACAAAGGACCAGATGACTGAGAAAAAAACACACACTCACAGCTGTCATCCCCATCCCTTCCCATTACATATGTTCTATTCTACAATAAACCAACAACAAGAGTGTGTGGGATACACTTGCAATGCACCGTGAAGGAAAACATCGTTTTACGTGTATGGTGCTGTTTTCAGGTCAACATAACTCTGGCATTCTTGCTTGGTATGCTGCACTTAACTGCAGTACTTGTGTATGCAGTTTTAGCCTACGAACTGACAGCTCCATCCTTGTACAACTTGTCAACACATATTCTTATCATTTTACCTGTATGTTTCAATATACGCGGCTGGTATTTTCTGCACACATGAGAGCAAACACGTTATCTCTCTAAAAGTTTTCAAAGTAGTATTTTTTTTAGCCGTTCAGGTTTTGTTTTGTTTGTTTGTTTGTTTGTTTGTTTTTTAATTCGTTTTCCTCTTTAGTCTTATCCCTTTTTTTTTTAATGTTGATGAGAGAGAGAGAAGAGAGGAGAGAGAGAGAGAGAGAGAGGGAGAGAGAGAGACACACACACACGAGATGTGGTTGTGGTGTGTGAGTGTGTGTGTTGTGTGTGTGTGTGTGTGTTGTGTGTGTGTGTGTGTGTGTGTGTGTGTGTGTGTGTGTGTGTGTGTGTGTGTGTGTGTGTTTGATTACTGATGGAAGAACTCGATAATAAATGTGTGGAAGGACGCTTTACTGATGAAAGAACATGCACACACACACACACACACAACACACACACACACACACGCACGCACACACCACCACACACACACACACACACACACACACACACAACACACACCACAAACACACCGAGTCCGTCTAAAAGCACATAATTATGTGGTTAGACGTTAAAAGAAATATCGAACGAACACACATACAGGCATAAATTTCACACTAACACACAGCCCACGAAAAACGAAATGCCACCGTACACTGAGGTTGTTGAGCAAACAATGAAACCAACACCAGTACAGTTGGCATACGTTCTGAAATAGCAGCGGGGAATCTAATAAACAGAGAAATTCTCTGGAGGTGGAAAGTGTTTTCACTCTTTTGATCCCGTAACCCCATTCTGCATCCATTCTGTGGTGTTTGTGAGACATGGAAGTTTACTGGATAAATAGTGACGCCGTCAAGTGATCAGTCAACGTCTGTGGCTGAGTGTTCTTACCAGCAACGAGTGTTAACTTTCATGTCAGTCTGATGTTTGGTTGCTATCCCAAACGATGCCAATTCAAATATAGAAGATGTCTACATTGTAAAATATATATATATATATTCACATGGCAGATGGCTCTGAAATGTCAGTCTTCCTTTTTTTCTGAGAACATTATAGTTA
This sequence comes from Monoplex corrugatus, assembly GCA_030674185.1. Taxonomy (NCBI): domain Eukaryota; kingdom Metazoa; phylum Mollusca; class Gastropoda; order Littorinimorpha; family Ranellidae; genus Monoplex; species Monoplex corrugatus. Next base: position 60,642,020 of record JAPXFY010000013.1, read on the forward strand.
TAAAATATGTGGCTGGGTAGGGAGAGTTGAAGTAGAAATAATAATAACATAGGGTAGGAGAAATCTGTTAATATGATGTGTGGCGAAGGGATTGAACATGTGGAAACCTTGCCCTCATGTTGAAATGCTTTTATCCTATGTTGTGTGAACAAATCATGATCGATAACGTGGTGGAAAAAAAAATTGGTATACACTTATAAAAGAAGTTCAAACAAAACCAAACACAGAACGAACAAAAAAAAAAGCGATCAGAGAAGTGCTTAACAAGATGAAGAAATGAATGCATTATGAGAACATCTCAAACAAACCCAGTGCTGTCGTAATACTTGTTTATGATACAGACTGTCCTCCAAAGAGGACATGGATCAAAATTAAAACAAGAAATGTGGAAATAAGTAGTCTTTTAGCTGAGGGGTTTCTATGTAAACATAAAAAGTTATTTAGGTATTTAGGTTATGTGTGTATGCCTGAGTGTATTTCTTTTTGCTGTTGTCGTCTTGTGTGTGTGGTGTGTGTGTGTGTGTGTGTGTGTGTGTGTGTGTGTGTGTGTGTGTGTGTGTGTGTGTGTGTGTGTGTGTGTGTTTGTGTGTGTGTGTGTGTGTGTGTGTGTAAGTGTGTGTGTGTGTGAGTGTGTGTAAGTGTGTGTGTATGTTTGTGTGTGTGTGTGTGTATAAGTGCGCGCGCGCGCGTGTGTGTGTGGTGTGTGTGTGTGTGTGTGTGTGTGTGTGTGTGTGTGTGTGTGTGTGTGTGTGTGTGTGTGTGTGTTTGTGTGTGTGGTGTGGTGGTGTCAGTGTGTGTGTGTTTGTGTTTTGTTGTGTGTATAAGTGTGTGAGTGTCTGTGTGTTTGTGTGCTGTGTCATAAGTGCGTCTTCTCTCTCTCTCTCTCTCTCTCTCTCTCTCTCTCTCTCTCTCTCTCTCTCTCTCTCTCTCTCTCTCTTCTGTATGTATGTGTGTATGTGTGTGTGTGATATTGGTGTGTATGTGTTTGTGTCTGTGTGTATGTGTGTATGTGTGTGAGTGTGTGCATGTGTGTGTGCGTATGTTGTGTGTGTGTGTGCGTTTGTATGTGCATGTGTGTATGTGTTTGTGTGTGTGCACGTGTGTGCATGCGTGTGTGTGTACGTGTGTGTGTGTGTGTGTGTGTGTGTTGTGTGTGTGTGTTGTGTTGTGTATGTGTGTGTGGTTTGTCTGTGTGTATGTGTGTCTGTGTATGTGTGTGTCTGTGTGTGTGTGTGTGTGTGTTGTCTGTGTGTGTGTGTGTGTGTCTGTGTGTGTGTGTGTGAGTGTGTGTGTGTGTGATATGTGAAGAAGGAAGAAGAAGATGAAGAGAGAAGAGAAGAAGAAGAAAGAAGAAGAAGAAAGAAGAAGAAGAAGAAGAAGAAAGAAGAAGAAGAAAAGAAGAAGAGAAGAAGAAGAAGAAGAAAGAAGAAGAAGAAAAGAAGAAGAACAAGAACAAGAACAAGAAGAAGAACAAGAAGAAGAACAAGAAGAAGAAGAAGAACAAGAAGAAGAAGAACAAGAACAAGAAGAAGAACAGAAAAAGAAGAAGAACAAGAACAAGAACAAGAAAGA
>JAPXFY010000013.1:60661091-60663591 GCA_030674185.1 Monoplex corrugatus
CTGCATGTCTGTCGGTATCTGTGTCTGTTTGTATTGGTTCTCTGTCTGTCTTTCTGTATTTCTGTCTGTTTCTCTGTGTGTGTCATTCTCCCTCTCATTCTCTCTCTGTCACTCTGTCTCTGTCTCTATCTATGTCTCTCTCTGTCTCCCTGTCTCTATCTCTCTTCTTCTGTCTCTCTGTCTCTCTCCCTCTCCCTCCCTCCATTTCCCCCATCTTTCTCTCCCACACTCGCTCCCTCTGTCTGTTTTCGTCCCTCTTGTACTGATACAGTGATATTAATACTGCAGAGCGGGAGAGAGAGAGAGAGAGAGACAGACAGACAGACAGATAGACAGGCAGAATAAGAACAGAAAGAGAGGCAGAGATGATAGGAACAGACAGAAAGACAGACCGACAGTCAGAGGATGAAAACTTGGACAGGGACAGAAAATATACATGAGAAAACTGTGAAACAAAAATTTTTGTCGTTGACATAAGTTTCATGTCCCGATCCCACATAATGTGAATGTGTTTGTATTCGTACGTGTGTGAATGTGTGTGTTCGTATGTGTGTGCTTTTGTTTTTTTTTCCTTGTTTTCCCCCGGCGTGTACGCACGCACGGACGTGACAGGCACAACATACACGCATACACACAAACAAACAGACACACAAACAAACAAATTCGAGGATAACAAATCACAAAAACATTAAATGCCTTCTGGATTTTTTTCTTCTTCTTTCCAACTGTAGCATATTCCAAAAAGCGAAACAGCCCAACAGGACTGGAGAAAGACAGGAAGCATATGTCTTTAACCAACGACATCAGAACATGTGACGTACATCTGTGATCGCAGATATTTTCACACCAAAACTGTATAGAAAAATAAATCAAGTGCTTAAAGTTTTCCTTATCACTTTAAACACACACACACACACACACACACATACACACACAGACATACACACAAACACACACAAAGACATACACACAGACACACACACACAGACAGACAGACAGACCCACACACACACACACACACACACACACACACACACACATACACACACACACCACACACACACACACTTACACACACACACACACACACTTACACACACACACACACACACACACACACACACACACACACACACACACACACACACACACACACACACACACACACACACAGCCATGTATGCACCACATAATGCAAAACATATGCGAGTATCACAATAGAGAGAGAAAAGAATCCAGTGTTTACAGTTTTCCATTTCACTTCAAATATACACACAGCGACATGTACACCGCGAAATGCAAAACACATATATGTATCGCTATGACTGTGTGTATAATGCATAATGGAAAGCATGGAACATAAATAAACATGTTGTGATTTTGTTGTGGGAAGAGTTTCAAATTAGTGTCACTATAGTGTAAAAATCTTATAATGAGAATACATGTAGAGTATTTCCACAATGCGTACAAGCTGTTCTTCTCCTTCTTTTCCTCCTCCGCCTCATCCATCTTCTTCTTTTTCTTCTTCTTCTTCTTCTTTTTTGTTTTGTTTCGATGACGATGATGATGTTGTTTTTGGTGATGAGATGATGATGATGATGATGATGATGATGATGATGATGATGATGATGATGATGATATGATGAGATGATACGTTTCAAAAAGAAAAACAAACAAACAAACAAACAACTATTAAAGAGATCAAAACATAGATAAACGAATAAATAAGTTAAACAAACTATCACAAACAGGAAAAAAAAAAAAAAAGATTAAGTGTGTGATGAATTTCATGATTGAACTAGTTGAAGACTGGACAACTTCTTCAATGAAGTGCTAGAGGAGTGCCCAAAATGTGTCAAACCGGTTATCAACCCTACCCCCAAAAAAAATGTAATGTACATTTAACCCTTTGACTCCCGCTCCCTGTCCACCAGCATCCTGCATTAGCAATCATGCAAGCAAAGCAAAAACTTGACCCTTTGGCTCCAACACTTAATCCTCTGACTTCTTAACCATATCCACCAGCTTCCTGCAAGAGACTGGTGGATATAGTGAGGAAGTCAAAGTTTTTGTTTTTTTCAATTTGTGGATAAGGTGTGGCAGTCAAAGGGTTAAGTTAAACATAGGCCTGATACCATGTTGACTAGTATGCCATGCTGTGGTACTAACGTCTGCAACAAACACCAAACTTACCATTGTTATAGTAAGAACAAGACCATAAAAATATCTGCGGCACGTATGCCACTGACAACATCGTAGTAATTAGGAATGGGGGCTGGTGCCAAATTAGTGACTTTCACATTATGCTGGTAATTACGATGATGGATTGGTTTCTCTTGGTACTTAATGAAAGGCTGGGTTATTTCCTAACACAGAAACGCTTGGTGGTTATTAGGTTTGTTTGTCTGTTTCTCTGTCTGTCTGTTTGTCTGTTTTTTCTATCTGTATGTCTCTCTCTTTCATTCTTTTTTTATGTTTCTCCCCCTCCCCCATTTCTTCT
>JAPXFY010000013.1:60673591-60681091 GCA_030674185.1 Monoplex corrugatus
TTTCTCTCTGTCTCTGTCTCTGTCTCTCTCTTTCTGTCTCTGTCTCTGTCTGTCTCTGTCTCTCTGTCTCTGTCTCTCTCTTTCTTTCTCTCTATGTATCTTCCCAGCTCGGCGGACTGCGTGAGTACGGCAGAACTAAAAAACATCATACTGGCTCTGCGGGACCAAGTCAATTCTCTGGAAAAGACGGTCCTTACTCTACTCACTAACCAGCAAAAAAAGAACATCACCATGACAACCCGTAACTGTCACACACAGAGGATCTACATGACACACATCCCACCTACGCTGAGGCACTGAAACAAAACCACACAAGCAAGCAGGACGACAAACAGACCCGAAACCTCAAGGCACTAAAACCGAGCAGCAAAACTAAACAGCAAGCAACAAAAGTGCCTGAAAATAAAATAAAAAACAAGAAAGAACAACGTCATGACGTCATACCAACTAAAGACGTCATTTCGCTTCCCAAACATAGGCCTACACCATCCCGTTCTGAAAATATTTCAAAACAACATAAAAAGACCCACGATCTTCCGTACGTTCTCACTGTCCACGACTCTGTGTTGAAAGGTGTCAACTCAAGAAGACTGGGACGATCTTACGGTTTTGAAGGAGACTCGTGCCCTGTGAACGACCCTCATAACATTAAAAGCTCATTAGATATGGCCTTTTCCAAATTTGATGATTCAGCAGACTGTATTGTTTTTCACTGTGGTGTGCATGAATTGAACAGCAAAGATCTCCCTGCAACAACTAAACATCTCGCTTCAGGCATAAAACAAATAGCACAAGAACATCCAAAATCTAAACTAGTCGTTAGTAAGGTTGCCCCTGTACGGCAGGCCCGAATGGAGGTTCAACGAAATCTGTTCAACGCTTTTCTATCTGCTGAACTTGTTGATATGAAAAATATTTCTTTTGTATCACATGAGAACCTTCGTACCACTCAACAATTTCTAAAAGACGACATTCACCCCACCACCAGAGGAAGTAGCATCATTGCAGGAAATCTTGGAAGACACATTCGAGACCTATTTTGGGAGACTCCAAGGAGAACATCAAGATCAAGATCATCACAGCTACACCCTTCCAGATTCTCCAGAGGACAGTACCACCCTTTTGACAACTACACACCATGGTGGCCGTATAATATGTTTTGAAATAACAGTATTGCATATACAATACTTAATGTTCATGTCACAGGACTTTTTCCTCGTCATCTCTGACATTTCTTCTGCTGAAAATAAACAATAACTAGGTTTTAGTCCGACTATCAAGACTCGGTCAGACTATACACTCTGTACATTTGAAGACGTGAATGCCATTATTTTGATTTTTGGTTATTTGTTATCCCTTGTAATCTATTATCACCTTTATAAGTTATTCGTACGTTGGACTATGTAATTTTCTTTTTATTGATTTTGCTACAATTTTGTTTTCTTTACTTCGTAGTCTAAGTAATTACGTAATTTTCTTTCTGTCCAGTTCTCCTGGACACAGAAAATCAAAGTATTCATTATTATCGACCATAAATAACAGTTAATAGAAAGTTGGAGATTAACCAATATCAGCAATGCGAAAACAATCCCAAGTCAAGTTTTTGCAATGGAATTGTAGATCCCTTTCCACCAATTCGGCTTACTTGGAGCATTTCCTAGCATCAAATAGGTGTGAAATTTTGATTCTACAGTCGATGAATGTTGTCGCTACCAAGCTTCCCAATTTCCCCAATTATTATTATCCTCCAGTCTATGAATGTGGGAATCACGGGAAGAAGGTATCCACCGCGATTTATATACTCAAAGAGTTACAATACTGTTTACTTACTTCCCCAGTTTTGAAATCAAGCGAAGATTTGCATGCTTGTGCTGCCACTGTCCAATTAAGCAATTCTCTAAACATTAACGTTTTGTCAGTCTACCTACCAACAGGTCCAAATGACCACAACACAGAATGGCTGCGCACTATCCAAGATCAGCAGCGTGGTAAATGGCTAATAGGTGGAGACTTTAATTCCCACTCCCCATTTTGGGAAAAGAACTGTTCTACTGTTACGAGCAATCGTTTGGTAGAAAATATCGTTGATAGTTCGCTTTACCTTCTAAATGATGGTAGTGTCACTAGGATCCCTGATGTTTCCAAACACAGGGCGACAGCCATCGATTTGTCTCTAATCTCACCAGAATTAGCACCATCCTGTACCTGGGAAACTCACAGAGACACTTTGGGAAGCGATCACCTACCTATCATCATAACCATAACTGACAAAAACATCAGGATGAAAGACAGCTCTCCTGAAATTATTCCAAAATATAATTACAAGCGTTCTGACTGGTCCTTATTTCGAACTGCTCTAGCTAATCAAGATTACAGACATTATGAAAGTGAAAATGTAGACATTATGTTTTCTAAATTCCAAGAGTCAATTTTAGCCGCTGCAGACCTATCGATTCCGAAACTCAAATCTTCTAGATCAAATAATCGATTGGGTAATGTTTGGTGGACAGAGGCATGTGAGAAAGCAGTTCAATATAAAAGGGAGAAATTCAAAATCTACATCAAAAGCCGGAAACCTGAGGATCATGTCGAAATGAAAAAAGCTAACATCCAATGTAACAAAATCATTGCTGAAGCAAAGAAAGATTATTGGGCATCATTCTGCACAAAAGAAATTTCAGATTTCAAAGATTTCCATAAAGTCTGGACGAAAGTGAAACAAATGAAGGATGGAACCAACTTACCTAGGTGTCCGATAATGATTGAAACATGTAACACATTTCCTTCAGACATGGACAAAGCAGAAACTTTTGTGGATCTGTTCGCCAAAAACAGTAAAGTTGAAGGTTTATCTCCTGACTGCAAACATCACAGAGAAATGGAAGATTACAACCCAATCTACACTGATCCAGTACCACAGAATGATCTCTGGTTTAATTCTCCAATCACCTTAGAAGAGCTAAAAAACACAGTACTGTCTCTACACAACAAAAAGAGTTCGGTAGGTGTTGATGCAGTTTCGACTGAAATGATTAAACATCTCCCTGAAAACTACCTTATTTTCCTACACAAAATTTTGCAGAAATGCTGGGTTACTGGAACTGTGCCACAAATCTGGCAAAAGTCTATAGTTATACCAATCTTAAAAACAGGAAAATCGAAAACCGATAAAAACAGTTACAGACCTATTGCTTTAACGTCCCACACAAGCAAACTAATGGAAAGATTGGTCTTAAACAGACTTTTACACTACTGTGATAAAAATAACGTTATTCCGGTAAACCAGGCAGGTTTTAGAAAAGGAAGATCCGCAGTTGAGCACCTAGTTAAACTTACAACTCAGATCAAACAACAGTTTGCCCGCAGAAAAAGTGTTTTAGCTACTTTCTTTGATGTGAAAAAAGCTTACGATCAAGTTTGGCATAAACGTTTATTGTTCAAGCTAAAATCTGTTGGTTTATCGGGCAATATGTTCAATTACATTAAATCTTTTTTAGCTAATAGAACAATTCAGGCAAGAGTGGGAGCTAGTTATTCTTCTTCACGATGCCTCGACATGGGGATTCCACAAGGTTCAGTGATAGCACCTATATTATTTAATATCCTTATACAGGATCTTCCTAAAGCTCTTTCAAATCGTGTTGTTTTAGTACAGTACGCTGATGATATATGCACTTGGATGAATATCACTTTAAAAAAGACAACTCCACAGAGAACGCGAAATTACATCAGGAAGTTGTATCAAATTGATCTTGATAATCTTGGAAACTATATGTTAGAAAATGGGCTGTCGTTATCAGCAGAAAAAACTAACATGATGCTGTTTGATCCTGGTGGTAACTCAAATAACTTGCCTATTTTCAAATTGCTTGGTGAAGTGTTAAATTACAAACAGGTCGTAAAATTCCTGGGAGTTTACATCACGTCCAAATTAAGCTGGAATGTCCATTTTGATTATATTTTAACAAAAGCGCGAAAAACCTTAAATTTTCTAAAGATAATAAGCAAATTACCCTGGGGAATGGATACAAATGTACTGATTCATCTGTCAACAGCGCTGGTCAGGTCTAAATTATCCTACGCGCAAGAAGTTTTCTTCAATGCACCCAAATATTTACTAAAAAAGATTCAGAGCTTGGACTGCAAAAGTCTTAAAATTGCACTAGGTGTACCAACTCATGCTTCTACTCTGGAAACGTACAAAGTTGCTGGAATTCTACCTTTAAACAACCATCGTGAGTTAGCTACAGCAAAGTTTGCAATTAGAACTACTTCACAAGTGGATAATTTTGTGAGCAAAGAAATTAAGATCAGGTCTGATACTGACTTTCCAAAACGAGCAAAAAACATTTCATCACAAATTACAGCCGCAACTTACATATCTGGCCTGATCAAACAGTCCAACATAACAATGGATGAAATTGCTGAGAAACCAACGATAACGCCTATCCCTACATGGGAAATGCTAAATGCCACATTTGATCTCGATTATGCAAAAGTTAAAAAAGATGATAATGTCAACATTACGCTATCCACAGCTTGTGAACACATCGATGAAAAGTACAGTACCCACCTCCACATTTTTACCGATGGGTCAGTCTTAGCAAACCAGAGCGCTGGAGCAGCCTTTTATGTTCCAAAATTTAACATTAAAAAGTCTTTTTTCATTGGGGGAAATGTATCTATATATACAGCAGAATTGGTCGCTGTTGTTCAAGCGTTGCATTATTTAATAAGCCTTCGGCCTGTGTCATTCAAAGTAGTTCTCTTTGTTGATTCAAAATCTGTATTATATGCCTTACAGTCTTTTGATACAGACACAAGACCTGACTTAATTATTGAGGCAAATCATCTAATACATTGTTTAAAGATAAATGGTTCTGAAATCAATTTATGCTGGGTGCCTTCTCATGTTGGTCTTCAAGGCAACAACGTAGTTGACAGAGCAGCTAAATCCGGTGCCCTCCATTCTGAAAATTCCATAGAATTACATGTTAACACCTCGGTAAAAGAAGCTTACAACTCGCTAGAATTAGCATCATGGATTCGATTTCATGAACATTTAAATGAAAAATTTGTGTCTCAAAAAAGAATCAAACTTTCAGTTCAAAATATCTGTAAAAATTTGCAGTATTCCTCGTTATATCATTTGAGATTAATTGTTATGACATATTTTCGCATTCAACTGAACGCTTTGAAAACAAAATATTGTAACAACGTTTTATGTATTTGTGGCGAACAATTCACATTGTATCACTGTTTGTTTTACTGCAGAAAGCTTCGTTCCTTTTTACCAAAGACGTTTACACAAGGAAACTATCTTGAAACGCATTATAAAGAAGTAGTATCGGATCAAGTTTTGTTAGTTAAAATTTCAGAATCATTGGTTCACAGTCCTGTTAATGCGTTACTTTAAGATTATTATTATAATTATGATTATTTTTGTTTTGTTTTGTTTTTATGACGATTTTTCTTTTACATTATTGATGTTAGCGTTGTTCTAGTTTCATTTCTCTGTTCATCCATATCCTTTTTCTTAAGACCTTGCCGCTTCCTTTTAATTTTTTTTTTTACGTCCCTTACTCTGTTCCCCTCTCCCCTCCACACCCCCCCCCCCTTATTTCATCCTCCATGCCATTTTTCCCCGTCTAATATCACTTATAGTGAAAAGACGTTAAATCAAGCAACGAACGAACACACACACATACACACGCAAACATCCATGTACGGTCATGAAAAAGCAAAAACAAAAAAAACACTGACATAAATCACAGGCGCCACATTAAAAACTGTGAAACAGAAAGGCAAAACAATGTTATTATAATTGATGATTTATGCAGCTCAAAGGCGATAGGGACGTGGCCTGTGATAAAATGTGATGAGACACCCGCAGTGACAGAGGTGTGTTGTTGTTTAAAGACTGCTAGCATTATGTTTGTACCTGCTGCGTTCATGATGTATGGGAGGCATTTGAAAGCTCCAGTGCCTGTGTCAGAGTAATCAAGACATTTTAATATAATTTGCTCTTTGGGTGTTCCAACTCGTAATAAGACCTTCTTCACATACGCACGCACGCACACACACACACACACACACACACACACACACACACACACACACACACACACACACACACACATACACACACACACACATATACACACACATACACACACACACGCACGCACGCACGCACTCACGCACACACACACACATACACACACATACACACACATGCACACACATACACAAACATACATACACACACACACACACACACACACGCACGCACGCACGCAGGCACTCACGCACGCGCACGCGCACACACACACAAACACACACACACACACACACACGTACACACACACACACACACACACACACACTTCAATACGATATTGATGTCAAAAAATAAGAAACCTGTATCAACCTGGATTGCATAGACAATTCTGAAAAGTCTTTCTGTACTTCAATAGAATACTACCTTTTCAGTAAACTTCTACAAAATTACATGGAACCAGTCGTTGTATTGCACTGGTTACTGACCACCAACTGGAAAGCTGTGGGTTCGAATTCCCGTATGAGTCCCTTCACAAATCGTGATGGGTTTTTCGGCTTCAATCGCCTCCTTCCCAGAATTGAGCTTGTTTTCGGCTCCATGGTAAGAAAACATGAAATCCCCTCATGCAAAATAACAGCAAACGGCACAACCTTGAGACACGTTGATAAGTTTAAATATCTGGGAACGATCATTTCATCAGACAGGATATGCACATTAGAAACAGCCAGCAGAATCGGCCAAGCCAAAACAGCATTCAAGAAGATGAAAAGCATTCTTACCAACATCTGCCTATCAATTAACATCAGGAAGAGAGTTCCTGAATGTTATACAGTACCGATAATGCTATGCGGTTGTAAGGCGTGGACAGTCAACAAGCAAAGCCAGAACAAGATTGAGGCAGCTGAAATGTAATTTCTAAGACGAATTTTGAGAGTTCCATGGACAGCAAAGTAAACAAACGAGACAGTCTCGATGGAGGCAGACACAAGATCATTCATAAGAAAGATTAGGAACAGACAGGCAACATTTATAGGCCATTGTATGAGGAAAAGGGAAATTGGAGCACTTGGTCAAAACAGAAACGCTGGAGGGAAAGAGAGCACCAGGTAGACTCAGGGAAAATATTGGACGGACTTGCAGAGTGGCTGAAGACAAAGAGGGTGGAAGAAGTGCTTGCAGCAACAAGGGATAGAAACATGTGGAGGGCCATGATCGCCAACGCCATGTGGCAAGGCACTTGATGATGATGATGGGCTCCTTGGGACCACACAGTTTAGTCTCATCCAATTCACGGATGCGTCATTGAGGGTATTGCTAAAATTTTCTGACCTCCACCGCTGGTGTCTGCATCTATTTTGCCTGGACTCCAAGATACATCATGATAGTAAGTGTAGAGTACTGTCCCGTCAGGCAGTCTCAATCCTAGATGGAACTCCGTC
>JAPXFY010000013.1:60701091-60706091 GCA_030674185.1 Monoplex corrugatus
TCCTTGAGTTCTCGCACTATCAAGAAGTATCGGTCCGTTAGTTGATATCGTTGTGTCTTTCTTCCTCTTCCAAGCACAGTAAGCTGAAACATACAATCCATAATCCAAGGAACTTCAACACCATGTGTCCATGTCAATAACCCAGGAAACTGACACGGGCAAAAAGTAGAAAGAGGGAGATGATAAGATACGGGATGAAAGTTTTTGGAAGTTTTTCTCAACATATTTCCTTTCCTTAAGATTTTGGACGCAAATCACGTACACTGTAAACTTGAAAACGTGCATACTCAATTTAATCATAGAACATGCAAAACTTGAAACGTGACAAAAGTTTGAGGAAAATAAAATAAACATATCATTGTTTTCTCTTTTATTTTACTATTTGTTTATTTGTTTGTTTGTTTGTTTGTTTGCTTGTTTGTTTGTTTGTTTGTTTGTTTAAAGCCCAACCCACTGCATAGAGACATATCAGAGCTATAACCGTTTGAAGACATACACCATACTTCAACAGGGAAAAAAAGGAAAAGAAAACTAAGTACACATATCAACGCATTCGCGCACATAATCTAAGGAGATGCCCCTGGTGTTAACCATTCGATCCAATTTATCGCACAGGGGATTTAAAAAAATAAACATGAATACAAATTTAGACATAACTTAGGACACTTAAACATACATAAAAACAGGCCTAACTTACCTACAATTGCTTCCGCATATCTCATTTCCCTAGAGTCAAAAATGCACCAAATACAAATTTTCCATTTTACGTAAGACTTTATTGAACACATTCCGGTAAATGGACCAAAAAGACAGAAAATCATAGGAAAAATGACAGAAAGCAAAGGAACATGGCAGAAACAAAGAGAGTGACAGAACAGAGGAAATGTCTAGCACATAATTTCCAGAAGGTGGGGATATTATTTATTCTGGAAAAGCCCCCGCAAAATACACATGAAATAGATAGAAAATGTTGACACTGTCACTATGTGACTGGCAAAAACGTAAAGAAGCAAAACCCCAAACCAAAACCACAATATGTTTTTGTGATTGCTTGCGTAACCAATTGAATGGAGGTAGAGGTAAGGATGTTGCTGTGTATTATTAAATGTGCTTTTGACTGCAAAAAGTTTTGTCTACATTTAAAATCACAATATGGTTTAACCCTAACTTAAAGTTAGCTAAAATATATATATATATATAATATATTATATATTATATATAGCTAGTTTTATCCTTTATCATCATTATGACCAATTTGCTTTATCACCATAATGTTTATCTTGTGCTAAGCTTCTCTGAAGGAACCATTTGAAGTATGAGACATTAAAATTTTGCAGATTTATACGCTGTGTCTACTGTGCACAAAGAAAGTGTTATTCTGGATTTTCCTTGTATACCAAAACTGCAAACTGGCTTTCCTGTGTGTCCATTTATAACATGTCACAACAGGATCAGCATTATAACACGCCTTAAGGGCATAATGATTCTCAGTTTGCAATCTTATCGGCAGCGTATCTGTTCATCATCATCAGCAGCAGCAGCAGCAGCAGCAGCTGCATCATCATCATCATCATCATCATCATCATCATCATCATCATCATCATCATCGTTATTATCATCATCTTCATAACAGCAGCAGCACCACTGCTACCACCACCTCCATCTCACCATCCTCATCATCACCATTTTCATCCTCCTCATCATCATCACCTTATCATCATCTTCTTCTTTTTGTTGTTCTTCTTGATCTTATTTGTATTCCTGTTTTTGTTCTTGTTCTTGTTCTTATTCTTGTTGTTGTTGTTTTTCTTCTTCTTCTTCTTCTTCTTCTTCTTCTTCTTCTTCTTCTTCTTCTTCTTCTTCTTCTTCTTCTTCTTCTTCTTCTTCTTCTTCTTCTTCTTCTTCTTCTTCTTATTCTTCTTCTTCTTCTTCTTCTTCGCAATTCTTCTTCTTTTTCGCAATTCTTCTTCTTCGCAATTATTCTTCTTCTTCGCAATTCTTCTTCGCAATTCTTCTTCGCAATTCTTCTTCTTCTTCGCAATTCTTCTTCTTCGCAATTCTTCTTCTTCTTCGCAATTCTTCTCTTCTTCTTCGCAATCTTCTTCGCAATTCTTCTTTTCGCAATTCTTCTTCTTCTTCTTCGCAATTCTTCTTCTGTTTTGTGTTGTTCTTCTTCTTCCTTCGTTTTTATCTGATGCCGCTGCATCTGCCTCTTTCGCGTGTCAGTTATAACCGACTTTGTCAGTGTGGTGACAGAGGTGGTGGTGATGATGATGATGTGAACGTGTTGCTGTTTTTAGGGATTTGAACCTACAGCCTTCCTGTCGGTAGTCAACCACCATTCCATGGCAAGTGGTCTTCATTTTCTAATCTGTTTTCATATCTAAGACAAGCTTGAATTCTAAACTGAAAAGTTCCACCAACACTGTTCCTTTGAAAGAAATCCCTGGTGTATTCTTGGCTTAATCAAGAGAACCATTTATCAGAACGACAGTCTTTGGTGTAATCTTTGGTTTTCTTCCGTTTCTTCTCTTCCTCTCTCTCTCTCTCTCCTCTCTCTCTCTCTCTCTCTTCTCTCTCTCTCTCTCTCTCTCTCTCTTTCTCTCTCTCTCTGTCTCTCTCTCTCTCTCTCTCTCTCTCTCTCTGTCTCTCTCTCTCTCTCTCTCTCTCTTTCCCTCTCTCTCTCGTCTTGTCTCTCCCTGTCTCTCTCCCTGCTCCCTGTCTCTGTCTCCCCCTCTCTCGCTCGCTCTATCTGTCTGTCTTTCTCACTCTCTCTCTCTTTCCCTCTCTCTCAATCTTTATCTGTTTGTCTATATTTGTCTACATCTGTCTGTCTGGCAGTCTAGATGCCTGTCTATCTATTTGCTTGTTTGTCTGTCTGTCCGTCCGTCTGTCTATCTCTCCCCTCTCTCTCTCTCTCTCTCTCTTTATGTACCCCTCTCTGTGTTTCTGTCTCTGTTTCTCTGCCTCTGTGTCTGTCTCTGCTTCTCTCTCTCTCCCTCTCTCTCTCTCTCCTCTTCTCTCGTCTCTCTGTCTGTCTCTGTCTCTCTGTCTCTGTCTGTCTGTCTGTCTGTCTGTCTGTCTCTCTGTCTTTCTGTCTGTCCTCTCTCTCTCTTCTCCTCTCCTCTCTCTCTCTCTCTCTCTCTCTCTCTCTCTCTCTCTCTATCTATCTCCTCTCTTATTGTGTAAACCAATCCTCGGTTTGTGTACGGATCAGTGGCCATCACGATGAACCAGATGTCAGTACTTCCCCCCCTCCTTTCTCTCTTTCTTTGTTTGTCTTCTTTGTTTTTCTTCCCTCGTTACGTCTCTTCTTTTTACGCCACATAGTATGGGATATCAGCCAGGCTGCAGATCTGGTAATGTAACATTGATGGTTTCCTGCCAGGAACTGTATGAAGTGAGAATAGGAATCACTAAGACAGTGGTTTTTGTAGCGGGAACGTTAGGTTTCCTGTATGTGTTAGAATGTCTAATGTTTTGTGGTTTTTGAGACTTATAAGTGTCATTGATTGATTGATTGATTGATTGATTGATTGATTGATTTTGATTGATTGGTTGGTGATTGATTGATTGATTGATTGATTGATGATTGATTGTTGATTGATGATTGATTGATTGATGATTGATGTTGATTGATTCATTCATTCATTCATTCATTTGTTCGTTCGTTCGTTCATTCATTCATTAGTTCGTTAGTTCATTTATCAATTCATTTCTTTATTGATCCATTCATGCATTAATTCATTTCTTTCGTTTGTTCATTCATTCATTCATTCATTCATTCATTCATTCATTCATTCATTCATTCATTTATTCATCCATTGGTTTGTTCTTCGTTCATTTATTCATTCACTTTTTCATTTATTCATTCTTTCGTTCGTTCGTTTACTCAGTTATTTATTTCTTCATTTGTTCATTCGTCTATTCTTCAAATATGGGTGTATATGATCAAGCTTAGTAATCAATTCATTACATAACATTTTGAAACGTTCGCGAATGTTTTATTAAACTAGTACACAGTGCCGAATTGATTACGCAGACCAAGATATGAATTCATAACCTCGTTGTATTCACGATGGGGGTGGGTGAGGGGGGTGTGGTGGGGATGGAGTGGGGTGGCTTCTGCTCAGTTGACATGCTATGGAGCGACCACTGAAAAAGTGGAAAACATTGAAATAGTGCCAAGAAAGGGTTCAGGTTAGGGTTAGGGTTATCTAAAAAAAAACTTGTTTTTTTCTTTCTCTTCCAACCAAGTGCTATTGCTATGTCTCCATGAAGGATTTGTTAGTGTTGCCTATTTCTGTCTTGTAGAGAGACTAAATTCCTTCAGATGACAAAGTTGCTTACTTTTGTTGTTTATGCTTCCACGTTATTTTTTTATTTACTTATTTATTTATCTATTCATTTATTTACTTATTTGCCTTTTATTTAGTTATTTACTCTTGTTATATATTTGAAAACGAGGTAAACAAATTCGACGAAATTTCAAAGACAATGAAGACAAAAGAACAAAGACAAAAACAAAAAGCCAATCATAGACAATAATAAATCAACCACAATAAAGTTAATCACACACAAGATAACATGCAACAGCACACAGGAAACAATAATGTTATCACGCAAACAATACAGCATATATACATGAAACAGTTCCAGTCTAAGATTAAACATTAACAAACCAACTACAGAAACAAACTGTTTGGGGAACAAAAAGTAGATGCATAGATGGGTATTGAATACATGTCGTCAAAATGATATCTTTACTCTCTATTGAGAAACACCAGCATCTAACAGAGCCATTCTGATCACGAGAATAATTCATTCTATACTGAGAAACATTGCCATGTAGTTGTGTCATTCTGTGTAAAAGTGGTAGAAGCATTTATTTTTCATGGTAATATGTTATTTATACTTTGAACCCGTATCAAGCTGTTTTCGAAAAAAAAGTGAAACATATTTGCTGTCAGTCCTGCATTTTTAGAGAAATAGTTTTACAT
>JAPXFY010000013.1:60713591-60716091 GCA_030674185.1 Monoplex corrugatus
GTGTTGTGTGTGTGTGTGTGTGTGTGTGGTGGTGTGTGTGGGCGTGTGTTGTTGTGTTGTAGTGTGTGTGTGTGTGTGTGTGTGGTGTGTGTGTGTGTGTGTGTGTGTGTGTGTTGTGTGTGTTGTGTGTGTGCGTGTGGTTGTGTATGTAGTATGATGTATGTATGTATTGTGTGTGTGTGTGTGTGTATGTGTGTTGTGTGTGTGTGGTGTGTATGATGTTGTGTGTGTGTGTGCGTGTGTTTGTTGTTGTGGCGTGTGTGTAGTATGTGTGTGTGTGTGCGTGTATGTGTGTGTGTGTGTGTGTGTGTGTGTATATTTGTGTGTGTTAATGAGTCTGTGTGGTGTGTGTGTGTTGTGTGTGTGTTGTGTGTGTGTGTGTGTGTGTGTTGTGTGTGTGTGTGTGTTGTGTGAGTGTGGAAAGTGTGTGTGCGTGTGTGCGTGTGTGCGTGTGCATGTGCGTGGTGTGTGTGTGTGTGTGTGTGTGTGTGTGTGTGTGTGTGTGTGCGTGCGTGCTGTGTGTGTGTGTGTGTGGTTGTGTGTGTGTGTCTGTGCGTGTGTGTGTGTGTGTATGTGTGTGTGTGATGTGTGTGTGTTGTGTGTGTGTGTGTGTGTGTGTGTGTGTGTGTGTGTGTGTGTGTGTGTGTGTGTGTGTGTGTTGTGTGTGTTGTGTGTGTGTGTGTGGTGTGTGTGTGTGTGTGTTAGTGCTGTGTTTGTGTGTGTTTGGTGTTTGTGTTGTGTGTCGTGTTGTGTGTGCTGTGTGTCGTTGTTGTGTGTGTGTTGTGTAGTGAGTGTGTGTGTGTTGTGTGTGTGTGTGTGTTGTGTGTGTGTGTGCGTGTGTGAGTGCAGGTTGTGTGTGTGTGTGTGAGTGTTTGTGTGTTCGTGTGTGGGTGTGTGTGTGTGTGTGTGTGTGTGTGTGTGTGTGTGTGTGTGTTGTGTGTGTGTTGTTCTGTTTCTTCTTATTTTTTTTATTTTTTCCCTCTTCATATCCCTTTTTTCTCCTCTCTTTCTCAGTCTGCCTCACACACGCTTCCTCCCTGATGAGGTGTAACTAGGTATACTCCTTTCTCGCCCCACTGCTAATGTTATGTCTCTAACTCTTTGTGAAGAGGTCAAGGCGTGGGTTGTAGAAATTAACAGATTTTATGGGCTAGTGCTATGTTCATTTTTTATCTTCTGTTTTTTTTCTCCCAGAACACAGAGTCTGCAGAGTCTCTACATTTTTTTGGATTCGAGTAGTACAGACTTCATGACAACAATTTTTTTCAAGGAAAAACATTGACAAACGGAAGGAAGGCAGACCCCCTATCTCATACATCGAGAATATTTCAAACATCAGTGTCCTAAATTTATAAGAGATTGTCCACAAAAAAAGAGTAAGTAAAAAAATTTTTTTTTTTTTTAAACAAACTTACTGGCCCGGAGGGAGGTGGTGGCGTCACTGAATCTGGTGATGCCGACAGGTAAGACAGGTGAATACAAACTTTAACCAGAGAAAACCTGACACTAAAATTGTGAAAAATGCGGTAAAACGGAACAAAGATACAAATATCTGTGTTTGCAATATATTTATATTTTTGAGAAGGGGTGGGGAGGGGCATGAGAAGTGTAAGAGAGAGAGAGAGAGAGAGAGAGGAGAGAGAGAGACACACACAAACAGACGGGCAGACAGACTGACAGACAGACTGACAGACAGACAGACAGACAGAATAAGAGAGAGAGCGAGAGAGAGAGACAGACAGACAGACAGACAGACTTACAGAGAGACAGAGAGAAAAGAGAGAGAGATAATGTGTGCGCGCGCGCGCGCGTGTTTGTTTGTGTTGTGTGGTGTGTGTGTGTGTGTGGCTCTGTGTCTGTGGCTGTGTTTGTGTGGCTGTGTGGGTATGTGTGTTGTGTGTGTGTGTGTGTGAGTGTGTGTGTGTGTGTGTGTGTGTGTGTGTGTGTGTTGTGGTGTGCAGCTGTGTGTGTGTGGCTGTGTGTGTGTGTGGCTGTGTGTGTGGTGGCTGTGTGTGGATTTGTGTCCGTGTCTTTCGTGTGTGCCTGCGTGTTTGTTCAATTTCTTGTTTATCATCTTCTTCTGCTGCTTCTCCTTCATCTTCGTTCTCTACTGCTTTTTTTCCCCTCTCTGGCTCGCTGTTCACACACACACACACACACACACACACACACACACACACACACACACACACACACACACACACACACACACACACACACACACACACACACATAACACACACCACGTGCTGTGACACTCTAACTCCACATACACGCTATGCATTCATTAATTTTTTTCCCTGTAGGGTTCCATGTTAGTCTGCATCTTTTTAGTATTTCTTTTAGCTTCTTTATGGGTGCTAGAAATCATAAAACCCTCAGAATCCTGAAGTGATGAATAAGGCAGGATTAGAAAAGAAAAACAAATGATTTCAGGATGATTGGATGGGTAGAAGAAGGGACGGACCCAATCTGGCATAGGCGTTGACTGCATAGACAG
>JAPXFY010000013.1:60738591-60751091 GCA_030674185.1 Monoplex corrugatus
CAAAGGCTGTATGATGATTATATACAGTCTAAGGGAAGCACTCGATGCATAGATGATTATACTTTGACTTTCAAGAGTTTTATCCCTCGAATACCGCTCATGTTATAAATTAAAAAAAAGGCATTTTCCGACGGCACTTACCTGCCGTCACGATTCAAACCGTGGTACAAATGGACGGCACTATTCATCATTGATTTCTAACAGCCACTGGCACAATTAACTTGTCATTATAAGGTTCCATTGACCTGCTTGCATTCGCTTTCACATTATGTTGATCACGCTGTACATCCTGTCTGACAGTTTCAGTTTCGGTTTCAGTTTCTCAAGATGATGTCTCCACGCTCGGAACGAATTATATATGCACTAACGTCACAGGTGCCATGTGTATAGTGATCATGGCGCAAGCCTTAAGCCTGCACATAAATCCATGAGCTGGCCAGGTCCTGAGGCCCTACCTAGACTATGTTTTACCTAGTCTATATTTCATACTGGTATTTTATCAGCCTTCAGCTGGAATAATCTTGGTTACGTGTAAATGACACGTGTATGTGTGTATCCTACCTTCAAAACGGAAAATATGTATAAAGTACATAAATAAATAATGAAAGTTCTGAATCACAAAGAGGACAAAGGGAACTTCAAAACGTAGGACATACGGCGTGTTGTGTAGTGCACGCGCTAGGCTATGTTTGTCAGCATCCATCTTAAGAGGCTGTTTGCATAGCTCTGTCTTCATTCTAGTGAACTTGATTATACAGGACTTGCACAGTTTACATCAGGAATCCAATTTGGGAGGCTGTCGCCAGCTGTGTTGATAGTACATTTTACTAAGGGTCTTTTATGTCATGTTCGGGTAAAGTTCCAATGACTTTGTCTTCTGTGGAAAAAAAACAAACTTTGTAAGTGCTCCATTAGTAGAAGGTGAAATATTGCACCTTGCAGATGATCTGGTTCTTTAGTCCCATGCCCCAGTCACTATTCACATTAATTAGAGAATGAAGAAGAAGAAGGAGAACAACAAAAACAAAACATGAAAAAGACGAAGAAGAGCAGCAAAACAACAATAACAAGCATCAGAAGAAGAAAAACAGAAGAAGAAGAAGAAAAAGAAGAAGAAAAAAAGAAAAATGAGAAGTAGAAGAAGAAGCAGGAGAGAAAGAAAAGAAGAAGAAGAACAACAACACAACAACAATAACAACAACAACGACAACAAAACAACACGAGACAACGATGACAACGAGACAAAACAACAAGAACAAGAACAATGATGGAAGATGAAAAAGAAGAGAATGCGAAGAAGAAAAAAAAGAATGCGAAGAAGAAGAAGAAGTAAGATGTGAAGAAGAATGAAGAAGAAGATGAAGAAGAAAGACAAGGAATGCGAAGAAGAAGAAAAAATGCGAAGAAGAAGCAAGAAGAAGAAGAAGAAGAATGAAGTCGGAAGAGAAAGAAGAAGAAGCGAGAAGAAGAAGAAGAAGAGAAGAAAGAAAAAAGAAAGAAATAGAAGAAAGAGAAGAAGAAGAAAAGAAGAAAAAGAATGCGAAGAAGAAGAAGAAGAATGCGAAAGAAGCAGAAGAAGAAGAAGCGAAAGTGAAGAAGAATGCGAAGAAGAAAAAAGAATGCGAAGAAGAGAAGAAGAAGAAGAATGCAAGAAGGAACGAAAAAATGCAGAAGAAGAAGAAGAATGAAAAAAAGAAGAAATGAGAAGAAGAAGAAGAGAATGCGAAGAAGAAGAAGGAAGAAGAAGAGAATGCGAAGAAGAAGAAGAAGAAGAAGAAGAAGAAAAAGGGAATGCGAAGAAAGAAGAAGAATGCGAAGAAGAAGAAGAAGAAGAAGAGAAGAAAAAGGGAAGAAGAAGCGAAGAAGAAAGAAGAAGAAGAAGAAGAAGAAGAAGAAGGAAGAAGAAGAAGAAGAGAAGAAGAAGAAAGAGAAGAAGAAGAAGAAAAGAAGAAGAAGAATGCGAAGAAGAAGAATGCGAAGAGAAGAAGAAGAAGAAGAAGAAGAAGAATGAAGAAGAAGAAGAATGCGAAGAAGAAGAAGAAGAATGCGAAGAATGCAAGAGAAGAAGAAGAATGAAGAAGAAGAATGCGAAAGAGAATGCGAAGAAGAAGCGAAGAAGAATGAAGAGCGAAGAAGAAGAAGAAGAGAAGAGAAGAAGAATGCCAGAAGAAGAAGAAGAAGAATGCCAAGAAGAAGAAGAATGCCAGAAAGAGAAGCAAAAGAAGAAGAATGCGAGTAAGAAGAAAGAAGAGAAGAAGAAGAAGAAGAAGAAAAGAAGCGAAGAATGAAAAGAAGACAAGAAGAAGAAGAAGAAGAAGAAGAAGAAGAAGAAGAAGAAGAAGAAGAAGAAGAAGAAGAAGAGAAGAAGAATGCAAGAAGAATGCGAAAGAAGAAGAAGAACGAAGAGACAAAAAGAAAAAAGAAGAAGAGAGAAGAAGAAGGAAGAAGCGAGAAGAAGAAGAAGGAGAAGAAGAAGAAGAAGAGAAGAAGAAAGAGAAGAAAAGAGAAGAACAGGAAAGGAAGAGAGAACAATGGAAGAAGAGAGAGAAAGAAAAAGAAGAAATGAGAAGAAGAAGAGAAAAAAGAAGAAAGAAAAAGAGAAAAAGAAGAAAAGAAGAAGGAAGGAAGAGAGAAGAGAGAAGAAGAAAAGAGAAAAGAAAAAAGAGAAGAAGAAAAAAAAAAAAAAAAAAAAAAAAAAAAAAAAAAAAAAAAAAAAAAAAAAAAAAAAAAAAAAAAAAAAAAAAAAAAAAAAAAAAAAAAAAAAAAAAAAAAAAAAAAAAAAAAAAAAAAAAAAAAAAAAAAAAAAAAAAAAAAAAAAAAAAAAAAAAAAAAAAAAAAAAGAAGAATGCGAAGAAGAAGAATGCGAAGAGAAGAGAATGGAAGAATGCGAAGAAGAAGAAGAATGGAAGAAGTGAAGAAGAAGAATGCGAAGAAGAATGCGAAGAGAATGCGAAGAAGAAGAAGAAGAGAAGAAGAATGCGAAGAAGAATGCGAAGAAGAAAGAAGAAGAAGAATGCGAAGAAGAAGAAGAAGAAGAAGAATGCGAAGAAGAAGAAGAAGCGAAGAAGAAGAAGAAGAATGCGAAGAAGAAGAAGAATGAAGAAGAAGAAGAAGAATGCGAAGAAGAAGAAGAAGAAGAAGAAGAAGAAGAAGAAGAAGAAGGAAGAAGAAGAAGAAGAAGAAGAAGAAGAAGAAGAGAAGAAGAAGAATGCGAAGAAGAAGAAGAATGCGAAGAATGCGAAGAAGAATGCGAAGAATGCGAAGAAGAAGAATGCGAGAAGAAGAATGCGAAGAAGAAGAATGCGAAGAAGAAGAATGCAAGAAGAAGAAGAATGCGAAGAAGAAGAAGAATGCGAAGAAGAAGAAGAATGCGAAGAATGGAAGAAGAAGAATGCGAAGAAGAAGAATGCAAAGAAGAAGAAGAATGCAAAGAAGAAGAATGCAAGAAGAAGAAGAAGAAGAAGAAGAAGAAGAAGAAGAAGAAGAAGAAGAAGAAGAAGAAGAATGCGAAGAATGCGAAGAAGAAGAAGAAGAAGAAGAATGCGAAGAAGAAGAAGAATGCGAAGAAGAAGAAGAAGAAGAAGAAGAAGAAGAAGAAGAAGAAGAAGAAGAAGAAGAAGAAGAAGAAGAAGAAGAAGAAGAAGAAGAAGAAGAAGAAGAAGAATGCGAAGAAGAAGAAGAAGAGAAGAAGAAGAAGAAGAAGAAGAAGAAGAAGAAGAAAAGAAGAAGAAGAAAAGAAAAGAAGAAGAAGAAGAAGAAGAAGATTATCGTATGCTCTTACATTTTGGAAACAGATAATGTATGACAACTTGTTTATGGCTCACTTGAATCATTATTTAGAAAGGTGACCTATTAAAAACCATGGAAACATTTGAAGATTTGATCAGAGAAACAGATCCATTTACATGCACAATGGTGTGTGTGTGTGTGTGTGTGTGTGTGTGTGTGTGTGTGTGTGTGTGCGTGTGTGCGTGCATGCGTGTGTGTGTGTGTGTGTGTGTGTTGTGTGTTGTACGTGTGAGTGTACGTGTGTGTGTGTGTGTGTGTGTGTGTGTGTGTGTGTGTGTGTGTGTGTGTGTGTGTGTGTGTGTGTGTGTGTGGTGCGTGTGCGTGTGTGTGTGTGTGTGTTGTGTGTGTGTGTGTGTGTGTGTGTGTGTGTGTGTGTGTGTGTGTGTGTTGTGTGTGTGTGTGTGCGCGCGCGCGCATACGTACCCATGTGTCTGTATATGAATAAGTGTCACAGTGTGCAGCGTAGCATTTGCATTAGCGTAATGTAAACTTGTATTACTGCTTCACGTCACTGTTATTGTAATTCAGTATTACAGCTTATTCCTCACTTAAAAAAAATAAATTTCAATGTCTACATTACAACATGTTTCTAATAACGTCTTCCTTTATATAATCACTATGGCTTAAACATCAGGTGGACCTGGGTGGTCCAGAAATAGGACAGACAGCGAGTTACGTAGTGCACGTGCCTGGCTCTGTGTGCTCAGCATCTCAGAGACTGTCTGCATGGATCAGTCTTCAGCTGGTGAACGTGAGCAAACAGGCCTTGAAGGGGACTGCACATTTCCTATGGGACTCTACTTTTTTGTAAAGTCCTGTCTGCTGCTGTGATCACAGGATAAGTATAGCTAATGGTTGTTTCCTTTATAGTCTGGATAATGTTTTCAAGGTCTTTCCTTTTTCTCGATGGATTCTTGAGAGAAAAGATAATACATAAAGAAAATCAAACACAAAAAGTATACAAAACGAAAGAGAAATAAAAGTGTAATTTATCATAATTTAGTATTGTGCGTTGAAATGCACTACTTGGTAAGCCGATGTAGTGTACTGTGTTTGTCTAGCATTGCGTAATTTCTACTTCTTTGTCTCTGAAAAGAAAAATCATCCCCATTCCCAAGTCTTTCAGTCACAATTATCAGCACTTTTTATTTTATTCCATTAGTCTTTTAAAATGTCTTAGTCATATCACTGTGCATGTTTGTGTGCTTTAGTTTGTGTATGTGTGTGTGCGAGCGTGCATGCTTGTGTGTGTGTGTGTATTGAACTAGGTATAAAATATAACGTACGCGTTTAAAACGTGTCCCCTTTAGTACTACATCTTTTGCTTGCAGTAACCGAATTTTGAATTTTTGAATTTTGCTTGTAACAATTACATTTCAATCTCTACATCATAACATGTTTCTATTAACCCCTTTCTTTATACAGTTATCATGTCTTGACCATCAGGTGGACGTGGGTGGTCCAGAAATAGAAGAGACAAAGAGTTACGTGGTGCACGTGCCTGGCTCTGTGTGTTCAGCATCCCAGTGACTGTCTGCATGGATCTGTCTTCAGCTGCTGAACGTGAGCAAACACGCCTTGAAGGAGACTGCACATTTCCTATAGGACATTACCTTTTTAGTGAAATCCTGTCTGCTCCTGTTATCATGAGATAAGTGTAGCTACTGATTTTTTTTTTTGCTTAACCCTATGGCTCCCTCACCATACATACAGCTGCAAAAACTTAACCCTCTGACTCCCTCACCATATCATCCAGCTGCAAAAAACAAACAAACAAACAAACAACAAACCTATTGACTCACTCACCCTATCCACCATTTTCCTCCGGGATGCCAGTGGATAGGGTGAGGGAGTCAAAGGATTAAGTTTTTGTTTGGTTAACATGGTTGACAATGCATGATGCTGGTGGACAGGGTATGGGAGTCAAAGTGTTACGTTTTGGATACTGTTTTCTGGATCTTTTCTTACTTTTGTTGGATTTTTTAGAAAAAAAAAAGAAGAAAAAAAAAGAAAATCAGAAGAAAGTGCAAAATGACAGAGAAGAAACGTAATATTATTATAGTGCAGTATTATACATCTAAATGTTTTGCCGTGGAAACCAGTGTGGTGTAGTGCATACAAGTAGAAAAGGTGTTGATTTATTTCACACTTGAGAATATCACTGCATTTCCCACTGTTTCAAAAATAAATATCAGCATATTTTCTTACTTTATACTTTCTAGGCTTCTAAATTTCTGATTCATATCAGCTCTCCCCTCTCTTCTCTCTTTCTCTCTGTCTCTGCTGTCTCTGTCTGTGTCTTTTCTTGTCTGTTTTGTCTGTGCCGTCTGTCTGTCTCTGTCTCTGTTTCTTTTTGTCTGTCTGTCTCTCTTTCCTTCTCTCTCTCTCTCCTGCTGTTCTGTATGTCTGCCTGTCTCTCTCTCTCTCTCTCTCTCTTTCTCTTTTTTCTCTCTTTCTTTGTGTGTTGTGTGTGTGTGCGTGCGTGCATGTATGTGTGTGTGTGTGTGTGTGTGTGTGTGTGGGCATATGTGTGTGTGTGTGTATGTGTGTGCATGCATGGGTGTGTGTATGTGTGTGCATACATTTTGTGTGTGTGTGTGTGTGTGTGTGTGTATGTGTGGTTTTGTGTGTGGTAGTGTTTTGTGGTGTATGTATGTGTGTGTGTGTGTTAGTGTTTTGTGTGTGTGGTGGGGGGGGGGGTGTGTGGGTGTGTGTGTGTGTGTGTTCGTGTGAATGCATCATACAGTGTAGTTAAGCATGGCAAAGTGTGGTGAGGTGTAACACTTATTCCCTTTTTGTCAATATATCACCACAAAAGACACAGTTTATTCTTCACTTGATACAGAACATTGAATTTCAATCACTTCATCATAACATACTTCTACCAACTTCTTCTTTTACACATTTATTATATCTTGACCATAAGGTGAACGTGGGGGGTCCAGAAATAGGACATACGACGAGTTACGTGGTTCACGTGCCTGGTTCTGTGTGCTCAGAGTCTCAGAGACTGCCTGCATGGATCTGTCTTCAGCTGGTTAACGTGAGCAAACAGGCCTTGAAGGAGATTGCACATTTCCTAAAGGAAATCAATTTTCATCGAGACCTGCCTGCTGCTGTGATCCTAGGATAAAAGGTATACATTGACCCGACCCCTCCCCCCCCCCCCCCCCTCCCTTCTACATTTATTTTTTCTTCGATAATATTCTTTCCCATTTACTTGTTGGAATTTTAGATACAATAAACATGACCACACATACAGGCCTACACAGACATTCTCGCACACATGTACACGCACACACACACACACACACACACACACACACACACACACACACACACACCACACACACACACTCACACACACACTCACACGCACACACACACACACACACTCACAAACACACACACCACACACACAGCACACAACACATACACACATGTACAGACACATACATACAAACACATACACACACATAAAAAGTTGTAAAAAAATGCAATTAATCAAATCAAACTTTTATGTAGTAAGTGTTGTATCATAGGAAATCGATTGGTGGACATAATATTAACAAGACACAGAGTGTGGTGTCCAATTTTTAACAAGTATATACGAGCTGCATTTTCCAATGCTTTAACACTAATGCTCCACATTTTGTTTTCATTTTTCTTTCATTTAGGTAATTGAATTATTTGTCCACATCAATGTGACATAACCATGTTACCCATTCCATCAAGCTGATATGGTTTGGACTTGAACGTAGGTCAGAAGTGTTGCGTGGTGCATTTGGCCAAATTTTGTGAGCTCTGCATTTCGGGATTGTCTGCATGAAGTTGTCTTCAGCTGATAAACGTGACCAGACAGGCCTTGAGGGAGACTATTGACTGTATTTCCCAAAAAGGACTTCAATTCAGTGGAGTTGTGTTTTCTGCTGTGACCATACAGCAGATATAGCTAATGATTTTTCTTCCTTAAGTCTAGATAATGTTATCTTGTTTTGTTTTTTTTCATTTTCTTATTGGATTGCTGACCAAAAACACATTTACTTTAATTCTGTGTTATGCAGTTCATTGTTGCAGCAGCATGGTAAACCGGCGTTGTGTACAGATGTAGCATGACGTGATGTCTACTTACTTTTCACTGGAAAATATGTCCATATTCATATTCATATTAGTATCCATATTCATATTCACATTTATAACTTTTGTCATAATGGACTGCTCTTCCTATTGAGAACGTGCATTACAGTGCAGCACCACCTTTTTGTTTGTTTGTTTGTTTTTTTTTGTTCGTTTGTTTGGTTTTTTTTAACAAGACTTTGGAAAGGCTATTCAGCCTTCAAGGGCAGGGACCTGGAAAATGAACCTATCTTTCAAATGTTTAATACCAGAGCAGTCAGGCGAATGGCCTTGCTCTTCATGATTTTTCTACTGCCATGGGATCTTTAGCGTGCACAGCCAGAAGGTGTACGGGTCCGACTTTGTTTTTTTTTGTTTGTTTGTTTTCTTTTTTGTTCTCTTCCAAGGGACTAGATGTTAAGTTTGATTTTCCAGTGAAACTGAGGGGAAGAGTCAAGACCTAAACTTGGATTGAACCTTGGAATCTCGAGTTTAGTTATTGGCAGGTGAACATCTGAATCATTCTGCCACTCTTCTCTATCAGCTTTCTTCCTAATGTTTCAATACAAATTCACAGTACGTTTTCTTACTCTATGTCATGCAGGTATTTACAGTTTTTTGCCAACATCAGTATTTTATGATCACGTTGTTTATCCAATCAGGCTCATAGAGAGCGGTCCTGAACTTAGGTCAAACAGGTTACATGATGCACCTGCCAGATTCTTGTGCTCTGCGATGTCAGTGAAAGTCTACATAAAACCTTTTTCAACTAGTAAAATGTGAGAAAACAGGAGTTCAAAAGAGACCAAATATTGCTCAAAAGAAATCACTTTTGTGGAAATCTTTCTGCTGTTGTGATCAAATGGTACGTTTAGCTAATGAGATTTTGTTGTGAGGTCTAAATGTCGTTCTTTTTCCATTTTTTTTTGTGTTAGATTGTTGGCTATGGGGAGAAGGGTGGGAACACTACAGAAAGCGTAATTTGCTATATCATACAAATTATTCATTTGAATGTTACGCCATGGCAAGCCAGTGTAGTATAATGTGTAGATGTAGCATGGCGTACTATCTATTTCTTACTTGAAAATTTCAGCTGCCGTCGTCAGTGTTTCAATACTAGTTCTCAGCAAACGTTCTTACTCTATATTATGTAGGCATTTACAGTTTTTGCCAACATCAGTATTTCATGATCACGTTGTTTATCCCCTCAGGCTGATAGAGAGTGGTCGTGAACTTAGGTCAGGCGTGTTTCATGGTGCACCTTTCAGGTTCTGTGTGCTCTGCATCTCAATGACTGTCTGCATGGAATTGTCTTCAACGTGAATAAACGCGAAGAAGACCGAACCTTTCCCAAAAGAAATCACTTTTGTGGAGTCCTGTCTGCTGTTGTGATCATACGATAAGTATATTTGATGGGATTTTCTTTTAAAGTCTACTTGGCGTTCTCTTTCCGTTCTTTGTTAAATTGGTGGCTGTGGGCAAGAGGGGGGGGGTATAGAAACTTCAATTCGCTACATATTATGCATTTGAATGTTGTGCCATGGTAAGCATGTATAGTATAGTGTATAGATGTAGTATGACGAAGCGTCCACTTATTTTTCAGATGCTTTCCTCAGTGTTTCGATACTAATCATCAGCACATTTTCTTACTCTATGTTATATAGGTATTTAAAGTTCTTGCTAACATTGGTATGCTCTGACCATGTTGTTGTTTATCTCGTCAGGCTGACAAAGAATGGTCATGAACTTAGGTCAGACATGTTAAATAATGCACCTTTCAGGTTCTGTGTCCTCTGATTATCTTCATGGAATAGTCTTCACTGTGAATAAACGTGGGAGAACAGGGTTCCAAAGGAGACCAAAAATTGTCCAAACGAAATCACGTTTGTGGAGTCCTTTCTGCTGTTATGACCATACAATAAGTGCAGCTGATAAAGTGTTTTTTTTGTAATCTGATTGACGTTCTCCTTCCATTCTCTCGTTAAACTTTTTTAACTAGCGGCTAGCGGGGGGGGGGGGGGGGTGATCAGAAGCATAATTTATTATAAACGTATTTTTTGTATAACGTAGTTTTACGCATTTGAATATTGCGTCATAGTAAACCAGTGTAGTGTAGTGTTTAGATGAAGTATGGCGTAATGTCTACTCATTTCTCAGAGGAAGTTTTTCTCTTCAGGATCATCGCACTTTGGGAGGTTACCTTTGTACTCACCTTATATATATATATATATATATATATATATATATGTGTGTGTGTGTGTGTGTGTGTGTGTGTGTGTGTTGTGTGTGTGTTGTGTGTGTGTGTATGTATATGTATATATATATACATATCGAATATATATATATATATACATGTATATATATATATATATATATTACACATACATATATGTATTATGTATATGTACATACACATATCTGTCTCTCTCTTCTTTCTCTCTCTGTCTTTCACTTTTTCTCTCGATCTCTGTCTCTGTCTGTCTGTCTGTCTGTCTGTCTCTCTTTCACTCTTTCTCTCTCTCACTCTCTCTCTCTCTCTCTCACTCTCTCTTTAACTCACTCTCTCTCTGTCACACACACTCTCTCTCCTCCCCCTCCTCAATCTCTGGCGTTCATAATATTTTCCCTTTGCACCAAGCTTATCCACCCACCCACCACCTCAAAGAACTCGTCGCTCATCGCACATGATAACTTGAGATATCACACATGACATGTCCTCTTTTCATTCCTATCTACGGGCTCCACCATCCATCATCAGTCACCCAAATCCAATAAATGATATCAAAACGATAATCCACACATCTTTCAACGATAACTGCATTTCATGCCGTGTTCTTCATATCCCCACTGGCTTCCTTTTGAACATCTAAGTAAAATGTTGTGCATAACTGACACGAATATTCATGCCCATTTCCAACTGATGTTAAGAAATGTTAATCGACATATCTTTCAACGATAAGCGCAGTTTATATCGTGTTCTTCATACCACCACTGGGGCTTCCTTTTGAACATCTAAGTAAGATGTGTGCATAACTGACACTTACGTTTATGTCCATTGACAGCTGATGATATTACTCAGCCATGAGCGTGAACTGATGTTTTGGTACCAATCCCAATTTATCTAGTAAACAATGTCATTTCTGAGCCACTCCAGACTTCATGCACAAAGCTCAGAAATGATAAAAAAAATCAAAATACGCACATTCAAATGTTGCTATGTTTATGTATACATTATTTTTGCCATCCCAGTTTGTTCTACTGTTGGGAAGTTGCTGCTGTCTATATGTGTTGTGTATATATGCTCGGTATCTTTCATTTGTCTTGTGAGGTGTGAGATGGTGGTGTTCGTTCGTGTTCTCGATGGTGGTGTCAGTGTTGGTTGTAGGGTGTGTGTGTGTATGTGTGTGTGTTCGTTCTTTAATTTAACGTCTTTTCACTATAAGTGATATTTGACGGGGGAGGGGGGGAGGGGAAATTATTAAAAAAAAAAATGTAGAACGATAGTTGGACGGGTTGGATTTGGGCAGAGGGAAGACAGAGGAAAAAGACATTAGCAGGTGGGGGAACAGTAAAATGGAACGAGAACTTAACACTAACAATTAACTTCAATAACGTGAAGGGAAATTGTAACACTAAAATACAAACCGAATAAAGTTAAAGTAATGCATTAACAGGACTGTGAACTAATGATTCTGAAATTCTAACTAACAACGTTTGATCTGATGTAATTTTCTGGAAATGATTTTCAGAATACTTTTCTTGAGTAAACATTTTCGGTAAAAAAGAACGTAGCATTTTGCAGTAGAATAAACAGTGAAACAGTGTGAACTGTTCGCCGCAAATACACTTGACATTTTTACAATATTTTGTTCTCAATGCGTTTAGCTGAATACGAAAACAAACAGCAACAATCGATCTCAAATGATACATAGAAGAATACTGCAATTTTTTACATACATTTTGAACGGTAAGTTTTATCATTTGTTGTGACACAAACTGTTCATCTGAATGTTCAAGAAATCGAGTCCATGAGGCTGATTCGAGCAAGTTGCAAGCTTCTTTTACGGAGGTATGAACATGTAATTCTATAGCATTATCAGCATTCTGGGCGCCTTGCTTAGCTGCTCTGTCAACTACTTCGTTGCCGTGAAGACCAACATGAGAAGGCACCCAGCATAAACTGATATCTGTACCTTTGACCTTTAAACGATGTATAAGATGATTTGCCTCAGTAATTAAATCAGGTCTTGTGTCGGCATTAAAAGACCGTAAGGCATATAATACAGATTTTGAGTCAACAAAGAGAACTACTTTGAAAGACATGGGTTTAAGATTTACTAGATAATGCAATGCTTGATTAATAGCGACTAATTCCGCTGTAAAGATCGATAAGTTTGCCCCAACGAAAAATGACTTTTTTATCTTAAATTTTGGAACATAAAATGCTGCTCCAGCACATTTATTTTCTAAGACTGATCCATCGGTAAAAATGTGAAGGTGGGTACGGTATTTTTCATCGATGTGTTCTCTTGCTGTGGATATCGAAATGTTGACGTTTTCAGATTTCTTAGCGTCTGTATAATCAATATCAAAAG
>JAPXFY010000013.1:60766091-60768591 GCA_030674185.1 Monoplex corrugatus
AGGCAGCTGAATTTTTTTTCCAGTGAGAAATAGATACTACGCCATGCTAAATCTATACACTATACCACACTGGCTTACCATGGCGCAACATTCAAATGCATAATTTGTAGCATATAGCAAATTACGCTTTCTGTAGTGCCCCCACCCTCTCCCCATAACCAACAATCAAACACACACAAAAATTGGCAAAAGAACGCCATTTAGACCTCAGAACAAAATCTCATTAGCTACATTGATCACAACAGCAGACAGGACTCCACAAAAATAGATTTCTTTTAGGAAATGTGCAGTCTTCTTCAAAGGCCTGTTTTCTCACATTTATTCACGTTGAAGACAGTTTCATGCAGACAGTGAGTGTGATGAAGAGCACACAGAACCTGAGAGGTGCATCCTGTAACATGTCTGACTTAAGTCCATGACCATTTTCTGTGAGCCTGATGGAATAGACAATAACATGGTCACGGCATACCAATGTTGGCAAGACCTTTAAACACCTACATAACATAGAGTAAGAAAATGTGCTGATGATTAGTACTGAAACACTGAGGAAGACAGCTGATGTGTTCCAGTGAGAAATAGGTAAACACTATGCCATGCTACATCTGTATACTATGCTACACTCGCTTACCATGGCGCAATATTCAAATGCATAATTTGTAGCAAATTACGTTTTCTGTTGTCTCCCCACCCCCTCCCCCGCAGTCATCAATTTAACACAAACACAAACACAAGCACAGAGAGAGAGAGACAGACAGACAAACAGACAGACAGACAAACAGAGACAGAGACAGAGTGAGAGAGACAGAGACAGAGACAGAAAGAGACAGAGAGAGACAGAGACAGAGAGACAGAGCGACAGAGAGAGAGGGGGAGGAGAGAACGTTAATTATACTTTAAGTGCTCTCTCCTTCAAAGGCCTGTTTTCTCATGTGTATTCACGTTGAAGACAACTCCATGAAGACAGTCACTGAGATGCAGAGCACACATAACCTGACAACAACAACAACAACAACGACGACAACAACAACAACAACAACAACAACAGCGACAACAGCAACAACAACAACAACAACAAAAATATTTCTAGGACAATACTATAATTTATCTTTATAAGGTGAAATGATCAATGTCATCCCTTAGCAACATAGATATCGCATCCCTGAGTATCTTCTTTCGCTCTCTCTCTCTCTCTTTTTTTTTTTTTCTCCTCTTCTTTTCTTTTCTGTTCTTCTCTTTTCTTTTCTTTTTTTTTCTTTATTTTTCTTTATTTTCTTTTCGTTTTTTCTTCTCTTTTCTATACGTGTTTTTGTTGTTCTTTTCTGTTTTGTTCTGTTCATTTTAGTTTTCTTTTCTCTATAAGAAATTTGCAGTTGCATACAGTCTTAAATGGCAGTAAAGGAGACGCTTGTTTTTACGGTTGGGTAAGAACTAGCTATGACACCTCTGCATCTGCAGCCATGGCTTGTCCAGAGTCTGTCCAGCACGCTTTGATACGGAAACACAGATGTATTGATTTTGTTTCTTAGAACGTTATGATCAGTGTTTGTTGTCCGCATCATGGCAATTGAGAGGGAGTAGTTTGGTTGGGTGGGACGATACGATACGATACGGGTGAGCTACTGTGAGACTGTGTATGTTAAAGTGCAACACTGGGCAGTTGATTATCATCCACACAGTTATTCACTTTAATTAAAACAAATGTTTAAAATTATTACAGTGATGTCATGTTTTGTTCACAAGTATAAGACAGGAAAAAAATGATAAAACCAAGTAAGTAAATAACTAAGCAAGCAAGCAAGCAAATGAACAAGCCAGCAAGCAGTCAGCCAACCAGCCAACCAACCAAGCCAACAAAACAACCAACCAATCAATCAACAAGCCAGCCAACCAACAAGCCAGCCAACCAAACAAGCTAGCCAACCTACCAATCAACCAACTACCTACCTGCCTACCTACCCACCTCCTCCTCCTCCTCCTCTACTACTACTACTTACTACTACTACTACTGCTACTACTATTACTCCTATTCCTATCCTACTCCTACTCCTACTTCTCTTCTTCTTCTTCTTCTTCTTCTTCTTCTTCTTCTTCTTCTTCTTCTTCTTCTTTCTTCTTCTTCTTCTTCTTCTTCTTCTTCTTCTTCTTCTTCTTCTTCTTCTTTCTTCTTCTTCTTCTTCTTCTGCTTCTTCTTCTTCTGGAGGCGAGTGTGTGTGTGTGTGTGTGTGTGTGTGTGTGTGTGTGTGTGTGTGTGTGTGTGTGTGTGTGTGTGTGTGTGTGTGTCTGTGTGTGTGATGTGTGTGAGTGAGTGAATGTGTGTGTGTGTGTGTGTGTGTGTGTGTGTGTGTGTGTGTGTTGTGTGTGTGCGGCGCTCAAGCGCGTGAGTGCATGCATTCGTGTGCATGCGTGTGCATGTGTATGTGTGTGTGTGCGTGCGTGTGTGTATGTGTAAATATGCGAGTGTATGTATGTATGTGTATGTGTGTAAGCGTGCGAGCGTGCG
>JAPXFY010000013.1:60773591-60783591 GCA_030674185.1 Monoplex corrugatus
GTGTGTACGTGCGTTGTATGTGTGTATTGTATGTGTGTGCATGGTCGCTAGTGCTGACGATGGAGGGAAAGCGTTTTGTTTGCAGATAAATATACAAACATCACTAGACAATCATACAACTTCCATCTTCGTTTAACAGGTATTGCAGTCCTATGAAAGTAAAGACATCACGCAC
Source organism: Monoplex corrugatus (assembly GCA_030674185.1). Classification (NCBI taxonomy): domain Eukaryota; kingdom Metazoa; phylum Mollusca; class Gastropoda; order Littorinimorpha; family Ranellidae; genus Monoplex; species Monoplex corrugatus. The sequence continues at coordinate 60,773,767 of JAPXFY010000013.1, forward strand.
ATATAAGTGATTAGATTTTGACAGCTTTCAACACTGCAGTGTTTACATTTTGGCCGCTTTCAACATTCCAGTGATTGGCTTTTGACAGTTTTCTACACCCCAGGATTTTGACAGCTTTGAGCACTCCAGTAATTGGGTTTTGACAGCTTTCAATACCCCAGTGATTGCATTTTAACAGCATACAACACCACCTTGCTTGGATTTTGACAGCTTTCAACACCCCAGTGATTCGCTTTTGGCAGCTTTCAGCGTTTAAATTCTGGCCGCTTTCAACATTCTAGTGATTAGATTTTGACAGCTTTCAAGACTCTAGTGACTGGATTTTGACAGGTTTCAACATTCCACTGATTTGCATTGAAACAGCATTCAACACTCCATTGACTGGATTTTGATAACTTTTAACACCCCAGTGATTGGGCTTTGACAGCTTTTAACACCCCAGGATTTTGACAGCTTTCAAAACTCCAGTGATGCGATTTTGACAGCTTTCACCAGTCCAGTAATTGGATGTATACAGCTTTCTATAACCCCAGGATTTTGACAGCTTTTAGACAACAGGATTTTGACAGCTTTCTACAACCCAGGATTTTGACACCTGTTTACAGCCCAGGATTTTGACATCTTTCAACACCCAGTGATTGGGTTTTGACAACTTTCAACACTCCAGTGTTTAAGATTTGGCTGCTTTCAACATTTCAATGATTGGATTTTGCCAGCTTTCAACACCCTAGTGATTGGATTCTGACAGCTTTCAACAGAACAGCGATTATATTTTGACAGCTTTCAACACCCGGTTGATTTGATTTGACAGCTTTCAACACCCCACTGATTAGAGTTGACAACTTTCAGCACCCCTAGTGATTGGATTTTGACAGCTTTCAACACCCTATTGATTGGATCTGACAGCTTTCAACACCTCAGTGATTGAATTTGACAGCTTTCAACACTCTAGTGATTGGATTTTGACAGCTTTCAACATCCCAGTGACTGAGTGTTTTCAACTTTCAACACCCCAGGATTTTGCCCGTTTTCAACGCCGCATGATTGTGATTGCTTTCAAAACTCCAGTGATTGCATCTTAACATTTTTTCTACGGTCCTATAATTGGATTTTGACTCCTATCTACACTCCATGATTTGGACAGCTTTCTACACCCAAAGGGTTTTGACAGCTTTAAAACACCACAGTGATTGGGGTTTTACAGCTATCAACACTCCAGTGATTGGATTTTGAGAACTTTGAACAACTCAGTGATTGGAATTTTAAAACGTTCAAAACTCCAGTGTTTAAATTTTGGCTTTCTACATTCCAAAGATTGGATTTGGGCAGCTTTAAACACTCCACTGTTTTAGATTTTGGCAGCTATCAACATTCCAATGACTGAGTTTTGACAGCTGTCAACATTATAGTGGTTGAATTCTGACAGCGTCGAACACTCCAGTGTTTGGATTTTGAAAGCTTTCGACACTCCTGTGACTGGATTTTGACAGCTTTCAACACCCCAGAGCACAAATCCCATGCTTCTGACTTGTGTGCCTGTCGCAACTGAATAATGTCATTGCTGTCACACTTGCTTGCCCGTGATACATTTTTCATGTCTGGTCGTGGAACTGTTGAATGGCACAGCTGTTTATTATTTCTTCAGGTGTTTATCAACACTGGATTCCTTTCACTGTTGAAGGACAAAATAGAGGAGGTGGAATAAAATTACGCGTGCGTGCGTGCGTGCGTGCGTGGGTGTGTGTGTGTGTGTGTGTGTGTGTGTGTATGTATGGTGTGTGGTGCTGTGTGTGTGTGTGTGTGTGTGTGTGTGTGTGTGTGTGTGTGTGTGTGTGTGTGTGTGTGTGTTGTGTGTGTGTGTGTGTGTGTGGTGTGTGTGTGGTGTGTGTGTGTGTGTCGTGTGTGTGTGTGTGTGTGTGTGTGTGTGTGTGTGGTGTGTGTGTCGCGTGTGTGTTGTGTGCGTGTGTGTCTATTTCTCTGTGTGTGTGCGTGTTGTTTCTGTGTGTGTGTGTGTGTGTGTGTGTGTGGGAGGGTGGGTGCGTGGATGTGTATGCGTGTGTGTGTGTGTGGGTGACACGAATGTCAGGCTTCTGGCTTGTATGACTATCAAAATTGTATAATGTCATTGTTGTCATATGTCTGGCAATGATAAATAGTGGATGTCTGGTGTTGGAGCTGCCGGATAGCATAGATAATGTACTTAAATGTTCTTTTTCGTATAACTGCTTTTTATTCATTTTCAAATATACAACATTTACAAACACCTTGAACTATATACACTGCTTAATCAACATATATAACAACATGTAGAAAAGCAAACATTCATCGTAATATATATAAACATACACATACGTACACACACACACACACACACAACATACGTACTCAACACACACACACACACACACACACACTACACACACACACACACACACACACACACACACACACACACACACACACAATGCATACGTACATATGCACATGTATACATACACACACACACACACACACACACATATGTATATATATATATATATATATATATATATACATATACACACAGATATATGTGCATACATATATATATATATATATATAATATATATATTCATATATATATACATATAATATATATATATATATATATATATATATATATATATATATATGTTTATATATACTTATACATACACATGCACACATACATATTTTGGTCAAGTGTTTTGACCAATACCGCCTGCATCTCGATCCTGCTTGTCACCAAGACATATCATGACAGTAAGCGGGAAGTACAACCCTACAGCACAGTCTCAATGTAAAATGGAACGCCATTATCATGATCATCATCGCTCTATTTTGACATTTTTGTTCCATATTCTATGGCTATTAATTAAATTGACGTATGACACTGAAAAAAAAAGTCAGTTATTTAGTCAGTTAGTTTATCAAGTCAGTCAGCTAGCCAATAGTCAGCCAGCCAGCCTGTCAGTCAGTCGGTCGGTCGGTCGGTCGGTCGGTCGGTCGGTCGGTCGGTCGGTCAGTCAGTCAGTCAGTCAGTCAGTCCGTCAGTCCCGTCAGTCCGTCCGTCAGTCAGTCCGTCAGTCAGTCTGTCAGTCTGTCTGTCAGTCTGTCTGTCAGTCTGTCAGTCTGTCAGTCTGTCTGTCTGTCAGTCTGTCAGTCTGTCTGTCTGTCTGTCTGTCAGTCGGTCGGTCGGTCGGTCGGTCTGTCAGTCTGTCAGTCTGTCAGTCGATCAGTGGGTCGGTCGGTCAGTCCGTCAGTCATCTGTCAGTCTATCAGTCTGTCAGTCTGTCAGTCTGTCAGTCTGTCAGTCTGTCAGTCTGTCAGTCTGTCAGTCTGTCAGTCAGTCAGTCGATCAGTCGGTCGGTCCGTCAGTCCGTCAGACAGTCAGTCAAACAGACAATCAGACAATCACTGACTCACTGACTCACTGACTCACTGACTCGCTGACATCACTGACTCGCTGACTCACTGACTCACTGACTCACTGACTCACTGACTGACTGACTCACTCACTCAGTTGTTGTTTCGTTTCTTTGTTTGTTCGTTTGTTTGCTTGCTTGTTGTTTGTTTTTAGATAACAGGCTTTACTCTCAGAATAAATGTTTCGTTTTGTGGCAAACTTAGTGCTGCCAGACTGGTTGTTTTTTTTCGTTTTGTTTGTTTGTTTTTGATGGAGGATCATTGCACTCGGGAGGTTACTTTGTGATCACCTTTTTTTGTTGTTTGTATATTTTGTTTTTGGTTTTTGTTGTTGTCCAATTCTCTACGCCACTTTAATGGCCACAGAAGCTGAAACAGTTTCATTCTGCGATGATGATGATGTCGATGTGGGTGATTATCATGATGCTATGGAGTTCCATCTAGGATGGAGACTGCGTGACAGTGTTGTACTCTGCGCTTATTATCATAATATATCCTGGCGTAAACCAGGCCCCAGAGATACAGACACCTTGCGGTGTTGGTCAGAAGATTTGAGCAACACCCTCAATGACGGATCCGCGAAGTGGATGAGACTCGACTATGTGGTTCCAGTCTTCCCAATGAGTCTATATCACGCCCAACTCTAGGTATGAGTCGGTTAGAGCCGAAAAATCCCAATGGTTTTTGAAGGTTCTGATGGAGATTCGAACCCACAACCTCCAGTCGGTAGTCTCGTTGAGTTAACCACTACACCACGGCGACTGGTTGCTGCCAGACTAGTTACTCACAGTCTTTTGTCCTGGCTGTAGTGAGGGGTTCATAGTTCACTTAGTGTGCTGTCTGTTTACGTTAAATGGACCAGACAGGCTTCCAGATGGGTGATCAAATCTAATCAGAGTGAGAGTAATTCTATCCTGGTTCATTTTCCAGGTTTGGTTAGCTGTCTTTCACGAACGCATAAACCCTTTTGGAAAGGGAGAATGGTAAAACTGTGTGCCGTCGATTTTCTTTAATGAAATTACATGCCGCCCTCCTCTCGCTGCTTGACAGGCAAAGTTACGTTATTGTGTGTGTGTGTGTGTGTGTGTGTGTGTGTGTGTGTGTGTGTGTGTGTGTGTGTGTGTGTGTGTGTGTGTGTGTGTGTGTGTGTGTGTGTGTGTGTGTGTGTGTGTGCGTGCCTGTTTGTGTGTGCGTGCCTGTTTGTGTGTGCGTGCCTGTTTGTGTGTGCGTTTGTGCGCCACAATTTATCTTTTTTTTTCGTCTGATAGAAACTCTTAAGCACGACTTTCCCTATCTGTAGGCTATTTCGTGAAACCCATCCTCATAATCACTGTTCTAAGCTACGCACAAAAAGTTAAGGATCACTATGAGAAAACAGGTGCGTAATAAACTCAGTTCGCTACTGTTATTTATTTTTCAGTCCAGCCAAATTGTTATGAATTCTTGTTCAGCTGTAAGTGGGCGATGTTGTGTTAGTGCGAAAATTGCACGGGATTCTCTACTACTGAGCTTGGCCGCAAACGGAAAAGCGGAAACTTGCAAAAAAGGACCTTGTTTTGGACCGTTCTGCCTGAACACATTGCACAAGCCAGATGGAAAAACCATTATGCACGTGCAAGCACTGCTGTTTATGTGTGAGATGCTGTCTCTTGCTTGGCTTTATAAGAAGACATTCCACCAGTAGTAGGCCTGATCTGACAATGCCTCCACGACGAAAATTGAGCGAGTTTGAGAGGGGACGAGCTGTTGCATGGTTCCAAGATGGTGTTCCCAAGCGAGAAGTGGCCAGGCGACTTCAGGTGTCCATCTCGGTCATTGTCAGACTGATTCAACGCTTCACAGCCACTGGGAGGGTCCATGAAAGACGCAGATCTGGTCGACCGAAGAAGACAAACCCACGTGAAGATCGTCTCACTGAACGACAAGCCCTGCAGACAAGAACAGCCTCTTCCAGCATCATTCGAAGGCAGCTGAGGGTGGCTACTAACATCAACATCAGCCAGCAGACCATACGGAACCGCCTTCATGGGTTTGACCTCCGTTCTCGTCGCCCAGCTGTACGGCCACGCTTAACTCCAGCCCATAGGGCAGCACGCCCCGCCTTCTGCAGACGTCACGTGAGGTGGACACGTCAGCAATGGTCCCAGGTCCTGTTCAGTGATGAATCACGCTTCACCATGAACCACAACGACGGCCGACTGAGGGTCTGGAGGCGCCCAGGGCAACGCTTTATTGACACCACTGTCCAAGAAAAGGTGGCCTTTGGTGGAGGTTCTGTAATGGTCTGGGGGGCCTTCAGCCTTCACCACAGAACACCTTGTATCATGTACAGGGTAACCTGACTGGCCTCCGATACCGGGATGAGATCCTTCGACCGTTGGCTGTGCCTACACTGCAGCAGATGGGACCGACGGCTGTCTACCAGGATGACAACGCTCGCCCCCACAGGGCAAGGGTGGTCAACGACTTCCTGCAGCAGTCTGGAGTCAACAGAACGGAGTGGCCAGCATGCAGTCCCGATCTCAACCCGATTGAGAACCTCTGGGATGAGCTGGATCGCAAAGTGAGGAGCAACCACCCCCTTCCCAGGGATGCCCAACACCTCTACCAGATGCTGCAGGCTGAGTGGCAGGTGCTTCCACAGAGGATCTTCATCAACCTGGTCAACTCAATGAGGACTCGCTGCGTTGAGTGCCAGAACAGCCATGGCGGTTACACGCATTACTTTTGGGAGCATCAGAATGCCCTGTCTTGTGATTTCAATGACTTTTGGAAATCAAATTTCGATACGTACCCACTTTGATCAAATGTACACACCAAACGATTGCTCGAAATTGAAGGCAATTGTGTATCGTTATCACTAAAGCATGGAATTAAATGTTTGCCAAACTTCAACGCATTGGCTTTCTTATTTTGAAAGTTATGAATTTTTGTGCAAGTGATCCTTAACTTTTTGTGCATAGTATACATAAAACATGTCTTTTATGTATCATCATGTATTTCCCTTTCAGTTGCATTTTGCCTGTGCTCAGAACGCCAGGAATGCCAATAGTTCACCCCACCTATAAATATCAATCCTCAAATTGGTTCTAAGAGCAGTTTAATTTTGTAAAGTGTTAGCGATAAGCGTGGTTATACATAACACTTGAAAAGTTGTTAAAACAGCTCAAAATGTATTGCTGGTGATACATATACTCTTATTTATTGCCAACTGCTAAGTGTCGAGACTATAGAAAAACGAGAAGAGCTGGTTGCTATGCGGGCGTCGGCCTCAATAGCTCAGTTGGTTGAACCAAACAAGGTAGACATGGTTGAACATCGGATTCACATGATAATGGTTGTGGGTTCGAATCCTGGGATGCGCTATATTAAAACTGGCCGTCTCACTGTCCCATCTTAATTAACATAATTGTTGTTCTGGTGGTGTCAGTATCATCATCATAAAGTGTCCTGGTGCATGGCGTTGGCAATCATAGCCCTCCATATGTATCTATCCCTTATTGCCGCAAACACATCTTCCACCTTCTCTGTCCTCAGCCACTCTGCAAGTCCGTCCAATATTTTCTCCCTGGGTCTACCTGGCGTTCACTTTCCCTCCAGCTTTCCTGTGATGTCAGTATAGATTTAGATAAGTCCCCCTTCCTCCACTTCCCTAGGATGGTTATCCCCGTTGGCCATATCACCCTAGATGGGTGTCGACGTAAAAAAACAAACAAACAAAAAAACCAAATAAACAAAAAAATGAAACAAATCAATCAGTCAAATCTGCTATGCCAGTTGGCGGCAGGGTAAGCTGCCCAACTGTGCGATGAAAATCCAAAGCTAGGCAACGGAGGGAGTTTTTCATTCCCTCTTCGTCCAGTGCCTGGGTTGGGCTGGGCTGGATTTGGCTGGTGAGCATTGTGTGGGTATGCCCCGAGGCTTGTCATCTTCCTGCCCTGCCATTTGTCTCGTAAACGAGTTTACTGATGACCGGGTAATAATGGGTCATGCAGCGCATGGACAGCCCCCCACCCCCAACCCCCAACCCCGACCCTTTTGCTTTGCGAAATGGCTACCGTGTTGCGACGGGAGCTGACACGTGATAGACCAGTCAGTGGTGAGGCATTGCTGTTCTGGATCCCATCCTGCACTCCAGGGTGTTTATTGCTTGCTATGACACATTTGATTGCTCTTGGTAAGGGAAGGAACTCCCGATAACAGGTAATGAAATGAAATGAAATATAAAAAAAATATTATTTTCCAGTGGTATAGATATCAGTACACAGTCTGGTTCATATATGTATCATTGCCAATCAACATGAATTACAACAACAACAACAAAATAACAAAAGAAACAACAAGAAGTTTATATTAAACGAAACAGAACAAAACAAACAAAACAAAACAAAACAAAACAAAACAAAACCCAGATACTCCAATCCAAAATAACAAAAGACTAGATTAAAACGAAACAGGTTAAAAAAAAAAAAAGCTAGTAAAGTAGGACAGATATTTGACTACAGAGACTTGAAAGTCATTTCGAATCCGATAGACATTGTCTGGCAGACTCTCTGAGCCTGCACACAGTTCTATGCGCTGGCAAGGTCTTGAACTTGGGGAAGGAGGGGTGGGGCAGAAGGGATCTGTGTAACACTACGCCGACACCACCAGAATGACGGAAACATTCAGATAGGCAACGAGTAGGCTGGTTTTTTATACTGTGACTGTGGACCGGGACTGAACCGGATATAGTATATCTTGAGTCCACTGCTCTACTACACAATCCAACCACCCGCGATAATCAGATACCAAGCTGTGCGATGCACGCAATGGACTCCGTCAGTCTGATTAACCCTTTGACTCCCACACCCTATCCCTCAACTGAAAAAACAAACAAACAAACAATAAACAAAACAACTAAATACTAAAACCAAACCAAAACAACAAAAACATTAACCCTTTGACTCCTTAACCATATCCTCCAGTTTCCTGCAGGAAACTGATGGATAGGTGAGGAAGTCAAAGAGTTAAGTTTTGGTTTGGGTTAACAATGCAGGATGCTGGTGGAGAGGGTGCAGGAGTCAAGAGATTAAGATAGGCAGCGAACAGGCTGGTTTCTGATACCGTGGGCCAGATTTGAACTCCAGGTATTATATATTGAATCCACTGCTCTACTAAACAAACCAACCAGCCCACATAGTCAGACACCAAGCTATGCAATGCACGAAGTGGATTCCTTCAGCGTGCGTAACCCTTTGACTCCTGCACTCTATCCACCAACTGCAAAAATAAATAATAAATAAATAAATAAATAAATAACAAATAAAAAATAAAATTAAAAAAATGATAAAAAAAAATAGCCCTTTGACTCCCTGACCCTATCCACCAGCTTCCTGCAGGAAACTGGTGAATAGGGTAAGGCAGTCAAAATTATTAATTTTGTTTTGTTTTGCTAGCATGTTTGACGGTGCAGGATGCTGGTGTTGCAGGGTGCTGGAATCCAGAAAGGGTTAATGTCCCAGTGGCTCGTCTGCACGTCAGTCTTGATCCACACTTAGTGGAACAGACCTCACAGAATATTGAACAGTCCCTATAGGAGATGACCTTGGAGTCTGTGGGCTGTTGTTATGATTATGATGGAATCAGCATGGCAACGCAACGATTATAGTTTCCTAATCTAGACTGTCGTTTCAGTTCACAGTTCTTGACTGTTTGTGGAGTCCAGAACAAGTGTGACAGTCCGCGTTGAAGCAAACAGGAACCAGAACAAAACACGAAAGAAGAATAAGAACGCGTATTTAATACAACAAGACAAGCCATGCGCAAATTTTCGGCCAACGGGCCTTTGTCAAGCGTAAGATTACAAACAAACAAACACCAGATACAAAAAAATTAGGAGAAAAAGACTGAAACTTCCCCGCTGCTGGGTCCAGTGTGAGAAAAGGAATAAACTGACTAAAATGACATCATAATGTGCGAAACAAATATAACAAATGACATCATTATGATGTCATCTTAGTCAGTTTATTCCTTGTCTCACACTGGACCCAGCGACAGGAAAGATTAAGTCTTTTTCTCCTAATTTTCGTATCTGGTGTTTGTTTGTTTGTAATCTTACGCTTGACTAAGGCCAGTTGGCCGAAATTTTGTCTTGTTGATTTTAGAGTCCTGAGGAAAGAGTCTGTATTGTGGCCGGAGATGTTATATGGATGTCTGTGTGTAGAGTAGCTGGGTGTCGTAGTCTTCACTGAGGGAATGCTGAATATAACTGGAAGGACTGTGCTTCTTGTATATTTGATTGATACATGTTTTCTAGGTCAGACTCTCATGGCATAACTAAACTAGTCACTGGACTTTTGGGAAAAAAAAACAAACAAAGACATAGAGAATGGAGGGAAG
>JAPXFY010000013.1:60793591-60801091 GCA_030674185.1 Monoplex corrugatus
CGGCATGCATTTTTCAACACTTTCGTAGTTGTTACCATAAAACTTATCACAGACATCCAAACGTTGACACTCAGAAGTCTGACTCATGATGTTACTGAAGCTACGAAACCGACTACGTTAATGTTGCCTTATAATGGTGAAGTTACCATTCACACAAGTGATAATTATGATAACTCTTATGATAAAGAAGGTTTATTTTGTATGCATTGACCGTTTCCATAATAATGGACGAGACTGCCTATATACGCATATATTATCTCTGCAAAACATTGATATGAACGAGAGATTAAATTCTTTTTTCTTTTTTTTTTTTTTTTTTTGATTTGCAGGAGAATCAACAGATAATATCATGTTCGCTGTAACCTTGTAGAAGCCTACATTAAAAACGAACAGTTCACGAGAAGCAAGCACAATTGCTGGGTGTCAGAAAAGTGATTTTAGAATTGGAATTACCTGATAAGTTTTGAGAAAGTGCTCTTGTCACAACGTCCTAAAAGAAGTGCCTATTTCAAACGTATTTCTAATGGGTAGGCGATGGTAAATTTGACACTGACGTTGAAACAATCTTATGATTCTCAGATCCCCTGTTGGCAGATTGTTATCAAGAGTTAATTGATTGTTGTATTTTTATTATTTGCCACTGTAAATTCATTGTTCTGAATTATTAATTGTAATTGTTCCCCTTCTTACATTCAAACTTTCACTACCCCTCCTCATCCCCATCCCCCGCCCATCCCACCCGCACTTTTTCTATATTTCTTTTTTTCCCTTTGTGTGTGTGTGTGTGTGGTGTGTGTGTGTGTGTGTGTGTGTGTGTGTGTGTGTGTGTGTGTGTGTGTGTGTGTGTGTGTTGTGTGTGTGTGTGTGTGTGTGTCTAAAATTACTATTGTGAACAGACATTTAAAAAAAGATTCCTTCCTTCCTTCTTATGTATTTGCAATTTCCAGAGCAGTCCATGCCTTTGGTCCTTATTTGAAAAAAAAGAATCTTTTTCATGAACAGCGGAGAAAATATTTCCAATTGGATTGTATTAGGGCATTGTGTTTTGTTGCAGGGTGTAAGGCTGGAATGCATTGCTTGCTATGTTAAATTGTGTTACGATGTATTGTCAAAGTCGTACGCGTTGATTCCTGTATTGTAGTTTATACTTATCCAGCAGATATATTAGTTTCAAAGTAGGAGAAACACCCGTTTCCTACGTCTGTCATTTCTGCTGAGATATCGTTTTCATGTAAGGTTTTTTCGATCCTTTTGTGTATGGTTCGTTTCTTCGTTTGGTTGGCTGTTTATTCGATTGTCTGTGTATGTGTATAGATAGTGATCATGATGACAGTAGTAATGATAATGAATAATGGTAAGAATTACATTGATATTAATAGTAAAATTATAAAGTAACGATGGTAATAGTCACAACATTAGCAATGATTATGATGATGATGATGACGACCACGATTATAACAACAACAACAGCATTAGCAACAACAACATCAACAGCAACAACAACAACAATAATAATGGTAATAATTATAATAATGATGATGATGATGATGATAATAATAATAATTATACTACTACTACTACTACTACTACTACTACTACTACTACTACTACTACTATACTACTATTACTACTACTACCACTACTACTACTACTGCTACTACTGCTGCTACTGCTGCTGCTGCTACTACTACTACTTTTACTACTACTACTACTACTACTACTACTACTACTACTACTATACCACCACCACCACTTCTGCTACTACTACTATAAATAATAATAATAATAATGATGATGAACTTATAATGATGATGATGATGATGATGATGATGATGATGATGATGATGATGATGATGATGATGATGATGATGATGATGATGATGATGACGACGATGACGACGATGATGATGATGATGATGATGATGATGATGATAAACAACTCTTTGTATTGTCTTGTCTTTGTTTTTGCGGCTTTGTCGTTCATTCTTTTATGATTTTCATTGCATACAAGAGCAGGAAAACCAAACGAAACCATACCAAACAAAAAACAAAGCTTCTAATAGATGTCAGCTCCCTAAACAAAAAATTTAAATTTAAGTCAGTTTCTATGACGTTATACAGGCAGTTTTTTCACCATTTAATATCACCTTGCATTGTTAGTTTTGTTTCACATTTCATTTCCATGTGATAATTGTTTTACTCTCTTTTTCTTATTTGTTCATGTGTTTCAGTCTTTTTCTCAATATTTTTTGTATCTATTGTTTATATGTTTGTAATCTTACGCTTGACAATGGCCAGTTGACCGAAAAATTGCGCCTGTCTTGTTTTGTTGTATTAAATACGCGTTCGTATTCTTCTTTCGTGTTTTTTTTCTGGTTCCTGTTTGCTTGAACGCGGGCAGTCACACTTGTTTTGGATTTTGTTCATGTGTTTGCTATTTATTTATTTTACAACTTTTTTTTTCTTGGGTGTTTAGTGTTATTGATGCATTTCTGTTTAATGTTTCCATGCTTATGCTTATATGTGAAGAGTAGTCAGAACCAGCTGTACGACAGGTCCAGTGAGACTTAATGTTATTATCCTCAGCACAAAACGTTCTTTTCCTGCTTTTTGTTTGTTTCATTTATATTATTTGCTTAGTTACTCGTTTGCTTCGTTAAATGAAAATCAACAAAAGAGTTCTCTCTCTCCGTCTCTCTCTCTCTCTCTCTCTCTCTCTCTCTCTCTCTCTCCTCTCTCTCCTCTCTCTCTCTCTCTCTTCTCTTTCTGTCTGTCTATATATTTCTCTCTCTCACTCTCTCTTTCTATCTCTCTCTTCTCTCTCTTCTCTCTCTCTCTCTCTCTCTCTTCTCTCTCTCTCTCTTCTTTCTCTCTCTCTTCTCTCACACACTCTCTCTTTCTTTCTCTCTCTCTCTCTCTCTCATTTTCGATTGTTCTTTTGTTTTATAATGTTTGATCTTTTTAATGCCAGTGATGGGAAATAGTTGTTCTGGGTCCCTATCCAGCATCTGAGGTGTTTCTTCTTAATTTTCATTTCTGTTTGTTCGCGGTTTGTTAAAATGGAAAAAATGAACGGCACTGCTTTTTTGTTTGTTTGTTTGTTTATTTGTGTGTGTGTGTGTGTGTGTGTGTGTGTGTGTGTGTGTGTGTGTGTGTGTGTGTTTGTGTGTGTGTGTGTGTGTGTGTGTGTGTGTGTGTGTGTGTGTGTGTGTGTGTGTTGATTTCATTTATATATGGTGTTATCACATCTAACTCAATCACTTTAATTAATCAGTCAATAGAGAATGCAGTCCAGGAACTCAGTCAGACAGCAAGCTAAGTAATGCACGTAAAAGACTTTGTGTGTATATTTAATCTCCCAGTGGCTTTTTTTTTTGCATTTCCGTCTTCAGTCCAAAACTTGGCAGAACAGACTTCACAGAATATGGACAGTTTTCTATGGAAGATGATAACTTTGGAGTCTCTGGGGCTGTTGCTATAATAGCGTAAGTACGGACGACGATTGCATTTTCACAGTCTAGACGGTCCTTTCACTTCCCAGTTTTTGTTGGGTAAGGAATGACTAGAAGACATAATCTATACTACTGTGGCGGGATGAGATGTAAGGGGTTGTGTGCAGAGTTGTTTGGGTGTCATGAACTTGACCGAGAATGATTGATTGCAAGGACTGTGCTTATTTGTTTGAATGATAGATGTCTACTGGGTCAGACTGTTGTGGCAGAGTCACACTTATCACTGGACAGTTGGGAAGAGAAACTTTTTAAAAATATGTATGAGAGAGAGAAGAGAAAAGAGAGAGAGAGAGAGAGAGGAGAGAGAGAGAGAGAGAGAGAGAGAGAGAGAATATGAATACGAACACGAACACGAATACGAATACGAAACGAATACGAACTCTCTCTCTCTCTCTCTCCTCTCTCTCTCTCTCTCTCTCTCTCTCTCTCTCTCTCTCTCTCTCTCTCTCTCTCTCTCTCTCCCTTCTCTCTCTCTCTTTTTTTTCTCTCGTTTTCGATTGTTCTTTTGTTTTATAATGTTTGATCTTTTAATGCCAGTGATGGAAAATCGTTGCACTGGGTTCCATCCATCATCTGGGATGTTTCTAGTTAATTTTCGTTTCTGTTTGTTCGCGCTTTGTTTAAATGGAAGACATGAACGGCATATTTTGTGTGTGTGTGATTCCATTTGTATATGATGTTATCACATCTAACTCAATCACTTTAATTAATCAGCAATAGAGAATGCAGTCCAGTAACTCAGTTAGACAACAAGCCAAGTAATGCACGTAAAAGACTTTGTGCGTGTGTGTTTTTAATCTCCCAGTGGCTTTTTTTTTTTGCATTTCCGTCTTCAGCCCAAAACTTGGCAGAACAGACTTCACAGAATATTGGACAGTTTTCTATGGAAGATGATGACTTTGGAGTCTCTGGCTGTTGCTATAATAGCGTAAGTATGGGCGACGATTACATTTTCACAGTCGAGACGGTCCTTTCACTTCCCAGTTTTTGTTGGATAAGGAATGACTAGAGGACAGAATCTATACTACTGTGGCGGGGATGAGATGTAAGGGGTTGTGTGCAGAAGTTGTTTGGGTGTCATGAACTTGACCGAGGATGATTGATTGCAAGGACTGTGCTTATTTGTTTGAATGATAGATGTCTACTGGGTCAGACTGTTGTGGCAGAGTCACACTTATCACTGGACAGTTGGGAAGAGAAACTTGAAAACAAATAGATGAGAGAGAGAGAGAGTTTGAGAGAGAGACAGACAGACAGACAGAGAGACAGACAGAGACAGAGAGACAGAGATAGAGAGATAGAGAGACAGAGAGAGACAGAGACAGAGACAAGAGAGAGACATTGAAAGGCAGAGAGAGACAGAGACAGAACATGACATAAATTGATAAATTGACAGGAAGTGAGCGAATCAATAAAACAGAAAGAGAGAGAATACGAATACAAATGCGAATACGAATATAGCCATGGACATTTGCTGTCAGCCCATTCACAAAGAGAGAAGAGACAGAGACAGAGAGGAAGAGAGAAGATGACAGACAGACAGATAGACAGACAGACAGACAAACAGAGAGAGAGAGAGATGTGAACAAAATATTTCAGTCTGTAAGGGCATTCTGATTAACTATTGTTGTGATGAAAATGTTATGGAATATAACTACTGCGTATTCATAGACAAGTGAGAACTCACTGCTGACTGTTTCTGTGTTTCTGACTATTGTGATTAAAATGTTATTCTACAATTGCTGAGGTGCAATAGCAATTTCAACGGAACACGGACTGGAAGGTTGCGGGTTCGAATCACATCAGTTCTCTGAAACTCATGGTAAGATTTTTCGGCCCCAGCCAGCCCCTATCCAGAGTTGGGTGTAATTATGGGTTCATAAGAAAAGTAATATCACAGAGATGAGTCTCATGCACTTTAAGAATGCGTCAATGAAGATGTTGCTGAGAGTTTCAGAGCAACATTACATGTGTTAGTATCTCTCGGTCCTGTTTAATGCCAGGATGCAATATAGAAAGGAAGCATGAAGCACAGCCCTGTCACCCAGTCTGAATCCTACACGGAACTGATTCATTCTCCCCCCCCCCCCCCCCATTATCATCACCATCATCATCATCTCATCGTCATCATCATCATCATCATCATCATCATCAAGTGCCTTGCCACATGGCATTGACGATCATGGTCCTCCATCCGTTTCTATGTCTTGTTGCCTCAAGCACTCTTCCACCCTCTTTGTCTTCAGCCACTCTTCAAGTCCATCCAATATCTTCTCCCTGGGTCTACCTCGTGCTCTCTTTCTCCCCAGCTTTCCCGTTGTGACCAGGTGCTCCAATTCCCCTTTCTTCATAAAATAGCCTATAAATGTTGCCTGTCTTGTCCTAATCCACATGTGTCTGCCTCCATCAAGTCTGTCTCATTTGTTTCCTTTGCTTTGCTGTCCATGGAACTCTCAACATTCTGCTTAGAAACATCTTGGCTGCCTCAATCTTGTTCTGGCTTTGCTTGTTGACTTTCTATGCCTCACAACCATATAACAGTATTGGTTCTATATAACATTCAAGACTCTCTTCCTGATGTTAATTGATAGGCATTTGTTGGTTAGAATGCTTTTCATCTTCTTGAATGCTGTTTTGGCTTGGCCGATTTTGCTGGCTGTTTCTGATGTGCATCTGTCGTCTGATGAAATGATCGTTCCCAGGTATTTAAACTGATCAAACCATAGCATCGAACAAATTTATCCAAGCTGCTGTATTTATTAAACTCGCCTAGAATGGGAGACAGGAGAATAATCAGCGCAAATGATGTATCGATGTTCCTTACAAATATTATTCCTGAAAAAGATAACAAATACAAATCAACTTGTTCTCAAATCATGCTTTATTCCTAATCTCGGCGAAAGACAAAATCAAAACCAGAATATCAGCTAATAGTTTAGTTGTGTCATCATACAAATAAGCGATGGCATACCATACACACTTTTGGACTTGCCTGCATTTTCAGATCTGGAAAAATGAAAAGATGCAATGTCTGATGTGTGCAAGATATCTCCCCACCCACACACCTACACCCCCTTCCCCTGAGTCATCACGATGAGTTGCAAGCTATGATTCATCTTTTGTTTTGTTCTGACAAAGAAAAAAAGAGACGGAGACCAGATGTGCAAACTCAACTGGAAACACTTCAAAACGCTACAGAGTTTTGTCAAGATCCTTTTCACTGCAGCAATGTGGGCAGATGAGACTGCTGATGATAGGACAAGCGTTTGATCTTCAAAGAGCACGATGGCGAGCAGACCGGATGACAAGTGGTTCTGTGAGTGAAGGTCTGAGTTTGTTGATGGTGATAAAGGGCATTTAGAGGACGACTCAGTGGGAGGAAAATAAGAGATGGTGAATGATATCGGCATTGTTGTAATTGCTGTTTATTGATGCTGTCAGCACTGCTCCCCCCCCCCCCACACCTAACTTTTTTTTCATTGGTGATAGATTGGGAAGTTGATCTTTTGTGCATTTGTGAATGCGTGTAGGCATGTGTGTGGTGATGTGTGTGTGTGTATGTGTGTGTGTGTGTGTGTGTGTGTGTGTGTGTGTGTGTGTGTGTGTGTGTGTGTGTGTGTGTGTGTGTGTGTGGGGATGGATCTTTGTCTCGCTGTCTCTCTCTATTTCTCTGTCTGTCATTTCTCTGATTCTCTGTCTTTGTCTGTCTCTCTCGGTCTCTCTGTCTGCCCCTGTGTCTCTGTCTCTGCTCTCTCTATCTGTCTGTCTCTGTTTCTGTCTGCCTGTCTGTCTGTTTGTCTGACTGTCTGTCTGTCTGTCCTCTCTGTCTGTCTGTCTGTCTGTCTGTCTCCTCTCTCTCTCTCTCTCTCTCTCTCTCTCTCTCTCTCTCTCTCTCTCTCTCTCTCTCTTCTCGTCTGTAGCGTTGTAGGAAATGCAGACTTCCACCATGTGATTTTCATTCTCAATCATCCTGTCAACCTAAATTCAT
>JAPXFY010000013.1:60803591-60816091 GCA_030674185.1 Monoplex corrugatus
TTTTCTTAACAAGAAGGATCGTGCATACCTTGCCATGTCTTTTTTCAATGTTGTTTCCATCTTTTCAGAATTGAATTAAATTGGACATGTTGTAGGCCTACCTCTGTCTGTCTCTGTCTCCCTGTTTGCGTCTCTGTTTATCTCTGTCAGTGTCTGTCTGTCTCTGTCTGTCTTTGTCTATCTGAATGTCTGTCTGTCTCTCTCTGTCTTTGTCTATCTGAATGTCTGTCTGTTTCTCTGTCTGTCTCAAGCACTCATACACACACACACACACACACACACACACACACACACACACACACACACACACACACACACACACACAAAACACACACACACATATACACACACGCACATACACACACACATACTTTCTATCTCTCTCTCTCTTTCTCTCTTTCACCTCCCTCTCAATTTCTCTCTCTCTCTCTCTCTCTCTCTCTCTCTCTCTCTCTCTCTCTCTCTCTGTGTGTGTCTTTCTCCTCTCTCACTCTTTGCCTCTCTGTGTCTCTGTCTTTCTTTATCTCTGTCTCTCTCTCTTCTCTCTCTCTCTCTCTCTCTTCTCTCTCTGTCCCCCCCCTCTCTCTCTCTCTCTCCTCTCCCTCACTCCACTCAGACAGAATATAATTTTACCCAGTTGAATTTCCTGGTGTTTTGTCAGCCACTTTTCACTGGCCCACACACTGTTGTGAAGAACAGTGGGACAAAAACTTCTGCCCCGAAATTTCCTTTAATGTAATTACATACAGCTCTTCCTGCACTGCTCGGTAGGCGAGTTGGTGTGTCTTTTCTTAACGAGAAGAATCGTGCATACCTTGCCATGCCTTTTTCAATGTTGTTTCCGTCTTTCCAGAATTGAATTAAATTGCACATGGTGTACCTCTCTCTGTCTCTGTGTCCCTGTTTGCGTATCTGTTTATCTGTCTCAGTGTCTGTCTGTCTCTGTCTATCTTTGTCTATCTGTCTGTCTGTTTATGTGTCTGTCACATACACACACACACACACACACACACACACACACACACCACACACACACAATATATATCATATATATACATATATTATACATACTACATACTACACTAACATCACTAATAACACACACACACACACTACACACACTACTCACTCACATCACACACACTACACACACTACCATCTCTCTCCCCCTCTCTCTCTCTGTCCTCTCTCTCTCTCTGTTCTCTCTCTCTCTGTCTCTCTCCTCTCTCCTCTCTCTCTCTCTCTCTGTCTCTCTCTTCTCTGTCTTCTCTCTCTTCTCTTCTCTCTCTCTGTTCTCTCTCTTCTCTCTTTGTCCTCTCTCTCTTTCTTCTGTCTCTTCCTCTCTCTCTGTCTTCTCTCCTCTCTATCTCTTTGCCTCTCTGTTTCTCTGTCTTTCTTTATCTCTGTCCCTCTCTCCTCTCCTCTCTCTCCTTCTTCTCTCTCATCTCTCTCTTTCTCTCTCTGTCCCCATTCTCTCTCCTCCCCCTCACTCCATTCAGACAGAATATAATTTTACCCATTGAATTTCCTGCTTTTTGTCCACCACTTTTCACTGGCGCACACACTGTTGTGAAGAAATGTGGAGCAAAAACTTCTACTCCGATTTTCCTTTAATGTAATTACATGCAGCTCTTCCTGCATTGCTCGGTAGGCGAGTTGGTGTGTCTTTCTTAACAAGGAAGATCCTGCATACCATTTTTATGCTTTTCTCATTGTTGTTTGCAATTTTCCAGATTTGAATCAAATTGCACATGGTGTACCTCTCTCTGTCTCTGTCTCTGTCTCCCTGTTTGCATCTCTGTTTATCTGTCTCAGTGTCTGTCTGTCTCTGTTTTTGTCTGTCTGTCTTTGTCTATCAGCCTGATTGTTTGTTTATGTCTGTGTGTCTGTCTGTCTCTCCCCCCTCTCTGTCTGTCTGTCTCCTCTCTCTCTTTCATGCTGTGTTTGTCTCTCCTCTCTCTATGTGTGTATCTCTCAGTCTGTCAGTCTATCTGTCTGTCTGTCTGTGTGTCTCTTTGTCTGTCTGTCTATCTGCCTGTCTGTCTGTCTATCTGCCTGTCTGTCTGTCTATCTGCCTGTCTGTCTGTCTCTCTCACTCTCTCTCCCTCCTCTCCCTCCCTCCCTCCCTCTCTCTCTCTCTGTTCTTGTATCTCTGCTTCCCTCTCTCTGTCTCTGTCTACGTCTGTCTGTTTGTCTGTTGGTATGTCAGTCTACCTGTCTGTCTCTCTATACTTAACTTGGAAATTATATTGATGTACATACTCTCTCTCTCTCTCTCTCTCTCTCTCTCTCTCTCTCTCTCTCTCTCAATCTCTCTCTGTCTCCCTGTGTGTTTGTGTAAAACGCTTTTATCATTTTGCCATCTATTATTCGATCCTTCCATGTAAAAAAAAAGTGTAATCGTGTTTTTCAAGTTACATCCATTGTGCGATTAAAGACAAAACAATTTACTCTTTTGAGTGTTACATATTTTTGATATGTCAGTGCAACTTTTATGATAATCTGACAATTAATGGTTTGTAATGATGGTCATGTTGTGTGTGAATAAATTCGCTCTTGTGTACGTATGCGATTATGCTATTGTGAATGTTTATGAACCTGTTCAATTCTTCTTTGCCTCATATCCATTATCAAGCATAAATCATTATTCTGCCCGTTTCACGAAAAGTACCTCTCTTTCATTCTTTTCTGACAATCAGCCAATCTATCCATCGCTCCATCATCGATTGTTTTGTTTTGTTTCGGAGTCAAGAGTTTATTCATCTGTAGGTGTTTCAAAGAGTACATACTTTCAACAACAACAATAAAAACAACAACAACAACAACAAAATCTGAGATAAAAGGTAAACAGTTATAATGCCAAAATAAACTTTCGCTCGTCCATTTCAATTCTCAGTGAATGCCATTGTTCTCCCCTTAGAAAACAGTTTTTTTTTTATGACATGTTCTTAAATCTTGACGTACACAATAAACCTTTGTTGTTTAGAATATTGTTATACGTTTTGTATTTTATAGGTTGGCTGTATGTGAAAAATATTTGTTTTGTATGTATAGTTTGATGTTGCTTCTGTTACCACATTGGTCGTTGATGTTTACTTGTTGTACAGCTGAAAGATATTGTTTTAGAAAGTAAGCATAAAAAGGATCTTGACATATACTTAATCGGATTTTCATTTTTGAACGTCCAATGTATAAAATGGCATTATATATGTGGGTATGTAAGGAGTTAGTCTGTCAGTGATGTCTTTTCAAATTTGTATATAAACTTGTATCGTTTTTTAACGCCATAGTGTATGTTTAGTGTCTATATATAAATGTATACGATGTATGTATGTATGTATGTATGTTATGTATTTATGTAATGTATGTATGTAGTAGCTATCTATCTATCTATCTATCTATCTATCTAGCTATTTGTCTTTCTTTCTATCTATCTATCTATCTATCTGTCTGTCTGTCTGTCTTTCTTTCTATCTATCTATCTATCTATTTATCTAATTTATCTATCTATCCTATCTATATATCTATCTATCTATCCTATATATATATATATATATATATCTTTCTATCTATCTATCTATCTACATATATCTTTCTATCTATCTATCTATTTATATCTATTTATCTAATATCTATCTATCTATCTATCTTTCTATATATCCATCTATCTGTCTTTCTTTCTTCTATCTATCTATCTATCTATCTATCTATCTATCTTTTTTTGCTATATCAGGAAAATTAATCTTGTGTTTCTGCATTTATTAATGACTCTGATAAATCTGATTCGTCACCTCAACTCAGCAGCCAGGAGAGGATACTTGCCCTGGAAGACAACCAGACGACAAACTACGTGATGTATGCTGTTTTCGGTGCCATGTTTTCAGTGTCCAAGCAACTCGTATGCCACACACTCTCTTCCACCGAATGTGATAAAGCAGGCCTTACAAGGTATTGGACAGATACCAAACTGGAATGACTTTGGAACCTTTAGAGTTTTTTTGTTTGTTTGTTTGTATGTTTTCCAGACATCAGCATATGTGTAGGTGATTTTCCCAGTCTAGATAATCATTTCATTTCCAATTTTGTTGGGCTGGATATTATTTTTTAGTCTGTATTGTGGGGATGGATATGTGGATTGTGTGTGTGAAATACATCGGTGTTGGAGACTTGTTGGTCTTCTTGTTTTATCTGTTTCTCATTTATTCTACCCCACATATTTCATCGAGTCAAGGAGCTCAAGCAATCAAATATTATTGTTCAAATCTGGAAGACAAACATTCTGGAGCGCCAGGCATATATGCCTCATCAATGTTTAAGAGATACTTTGACCTCTGTTGGGGTATGCTGATAACAGCAAATAAACGAAAGCCAACACCAACACCACCCCCGAAGCATCTGTACCACCCTTTGGAAAACCCCACAAGGAATTAAATGTTTTCGACTGGGGTGGTAGAGAAGTTAAACAAGCAGCCTCCCTTATCCACTTTGAATCTGGACAGATTCAGACTGATGGAAATAGTGACTCGTGTGTGTGTGTGTGTGTGTGTGTGTGTGTGTGTGTGTGTGTGGTGTGTGTGTGTGTGTGTGTGTGTGTGTGTGTGTGCGTGTCCGCGCGCCGAGCGCATGCACGCATTTGCTCGCCTGTCTGTCCACCTCTCTGTTTCTCTATCTGCCTGTGCAGGCGTCTGCGTGCACACGTGCACATCTTTGCATTTTTTCCCTTTGTTTGTCTGTTCGAGATTCGTTCAAATAAGTAACATGAATCGTGATCCTATATTTCTTCATTTAGTAAATGGCGTTGATATATCTCGATCACTCACTTTTACTGGCAATCAGAACGCCATACAACCTACACAGTCTGTAAGAAGACGAAGTAAGCGATGCACGTGCTGAATTCAGTGCTACGTATTCAGTGTCTATAAAACTCGTCTGCACGTCTGTCTTGATCCGTACGTGATGTAACAATGTCTGCAGGTTTTGTATATAAAAAGTATGAAAGAATAGAAAGAAAAAAGAATGAGTTGTTGTGATGATTATATAAGTACAGACGACCATTACATTTCCTATCAAGACGATTGTCTTTAGAAATTCTCGTGGGCTGAAATGTTTTTAGCAGGTCCGTCACTCACCTTTATCCCACTGACTGAAGTCAGTGCATCCCAGGAAGATGAACTTCGCGATGCCATCTTTGAGTTCTTTGCTGTGAGTTTAGTGACATAGCGACTCGTCTGCACGTCTGTTTTGAGGTGATCATGAAGAAATAGGCCTTGCAAGGAATTGGAAAAATCCAGAAGGAAATTAATTTATCCACACACACTGACACAGGGAAAGAGAGAGAGATAGAGAGATATAGAGAGACAGACAAACACAGAGACAAAGAGAGAAAAGAGAGAAAGAGAGAGAGAGAAAGAGAGAGAAAAGAGGAATAAGCAAAAATATGAACACACACACACACACAAACACACACAATACAAATAAGCAAACAAACAAACACACACACACACACACACACACACACACACACACACACACACACACACACACACACACTCACGTGCACGCTCTCACCCACTCAACACACAGAGACACGAGACCACGAAAAAAAATATCCACCTTTATTCAGTTTGTGCTATCTATTTTGTCTAATACTCTTATTTAACCAGCTCACGACTGGATACACGATAAAACATATCTACATGTGTTTCACCCATGCTGTCAATCTTATCAACGAGAAAAGCAGTGAAATAATAGTTTTAAAACCAGTCTTAAAACCAAAGAAATAAGAGGGAAGCAGGGAGAAGTTTTATAATATAATCAAGGACATAACTCTTGAGAATTATCTCCCATGTTGTATAGAACTTCTCAAATCCAACACAGTTTGCGCTACCCATTCAGCTAGCATAGAAGCAGATACAAAGTACAGAAACAGTAAGCTCAGAACGCTCCTCTTAAAACGTTTCTCAAAGTCTGTCCTATGACAGTGGCGTGTGTGTATCTTCCTTTGTTTAGATTAATGTCACCTGTCTTTCTCGATAATCAGTTTGCGTGTTCCTGCAGAAAGCAAAAAGCAAAGGTCAAAGAAGGACACAGAGAAACAGAGTCTGATAAAAGCCCCAGTCACACAAAATGTTATGAGATAACGTGTGTGTGAGTGTGTGTGTGTGTGTGTGTGTGTGTGTGTGTGGCGGTGTGTGTGTGTGTGTGTGTGTGTGTGTGTGTGTGTGTGTGTGTGTGTGTGTGTGTGTGTGTGTGTGTGTGTGTCTGTCTGTGTGTGTTTGTGTGTCTGCATATGGTTGTGAGTGTGTGTCTGTGTCTGTATGTGTCTGTATCTGTGTGTCTGTGTATCTCTGTATGCGTATGTGTGAGTCTGTGTGTATGCGTGTGGCTTGTGTAAGATATGTGTTTTATGTGTGTAAGTGTATGCGTGTCTGTGTGTATGTATGTATTGTATATATATATATATATATATATATATATATATGTGTGTGTGTGTGTGTGTGTGTTGTCTGTATGTGTGTGTGTGCTTGTGTTACTGTATGCCTGTGTGTGGTTGTATGTGTTTCTTTGTTCTATGTCTCTCTTTGTCCCATTTACGTTCTCTGTTTTTACGAGGGATGATAGATTCTTCTGACAGAGGAATGGACTCGACATCTGATCGATGAAATCGAGTTCAACCTAAGCAAGGTGTCTCCTCCTTTTGGTGGTGTCAGCTCACTGTTTCATAGCTCCCTTGTCTCCCCTTTCCCATTCTTCGATTTCAGTATTTTGTCATCGCATATGGTTTGGCGCAGGGTCGGTTATTCTTCCAAATAATTCCTGGTAAATGTGGATGTTACGGGCATGGAATGATCTGAGGGCGATGATTTCTATGAACAAAATCAACTCCAAAATAAAACTTCTTAAAGGAAACAAGATCACGAAATGAAAATGATGTGGACGAAACACGTAAAGGGCGTTCATATTTGTTTTCAAATGGTATATCTGTAATTGTGTCATTCCTTTTTTCAAAAAAAAAGATATATTATTAAGCACATCCCATTTTCAAAACACAAACAAAAATCTGTTTCGATGCTGTATACCCCATACTCCGTCATCTTTAAGTTGAATGTGAATATTTCTGCATGCGATTATCAAGTAATCCCAAAATATTCATGTTACATACATACATTTCTAAATACCATCAATAAGGTTAAGCGTCTGACTTGTAGAAAACAGTTAAGTAAAAAGGCGTACTTTTGCAAGTGAAAAAAAGCACTTTAGTTTTTCTACAACGCTGGATTCTAAAGAACGTAACATACTTTAGTTATATGTTACTGGTACGACAGATGCACTGGTAACATAGTTATTTCAAACATCCACCCTTGTTTTACTATTAAAATGAACAACGCATTTTCTTTCTGTCAACCGTTATCTTTCTGCTTCTGTATCTTTCTTCAGATAAGACATACATAAAATGTCATTACCTCCTGTTGTTGTTGTTGTTGCTGCTGCTGCTGCTGTTGTGTTGATGTTGTTGTTGTCGTTGTTGTTGTTGTTGTTGTTGTTGTTGTCACTGTTGAATATGATGATGATGACAATGACAACTATGATAATGATGGTGATGGTAATGGTGATGGTGATGTTGATAATGATGAAGACGACGTCGACGACGACGATGATGATGATGATGATGATGATGATGATGATAATGGTGATGATGATGATGATGATGATGATGATGATGATGATGATGATGATGATGATGATGATGATGATGATGATGATGATGATGATATATAGTTTGCATTTACGTCCCAGCGCAGTTATGCGGTAAGATATTGTCTTATATAGTTGCTTTTGTCTGGCACCAACTCATGTCTTACAATCTCTTGCCATTATCTCAGATTTCCTTAGACAGATGACACCACTCCAACAGTACACTCATCAGTCCTCACTGTGCTGACAAAATCCTCTATCACTCATCCATGTACACATGTGTACATTTTGACTGAACAAGAACTTGTCCTCAGTTGTTGATCGAATCCAAGCACAGGGAACATAATTTCACACTAGATCAAGTCCCAGATTCTGTTTGCTGTCTTTCACTAGTGCGCTAACCTTGGAAAAGAAAATTGAACAAAACTGAGTGAATCGATTTTCTTAATGCAGTTGAGTGTCAGCTTTCTTACGTTGGGCGAAAGGCGAGTTTGCGTTTATTACAAAGAGTACTTTTGCAATTCCTTCTGGCATGCTATTTATGTGAATGTGGTTTTTTTCTGCTGAAGGATTCAAATCAAATCACACGTGTGTGTGTGTGTGTGTGTGTGTGTGTGTGTGTGTGTGTGTGTGTGGTGTGTGTGTGTGTGTGTGTGTGTGTGTGTGTGTGTGTGTGTGCGTAGTGTGTGTGTGTGTGTGTGTGTGCGTGCGTGTGTGTGTGTGTTGTGTGTGCGTAGTGTGTGTTTGTATGTGCGCGCGTGTGCGTAGTGTGTATGCGTATGTGTGTGTGTGTTGTGTGTGTGTGTGTATGTGTGTGTGTGTGTGTGTGTGGTGTGTGTGTGTGTGTGTGTGTGTGTGTGTGTGTGTGTGTGAAACATAAACGTGATAC
Organism: Monoplex corrugatus; assembly: GCA_030674185.1. Taxonomy (NCBI): domain Eukaryota; kingdom Metazoa; phylum Mollusca; class Gastropoda; order Littorinimorpha; family Ranellidae; genus Monoplex; species Monoplex corrugatus. Next base: position 60,812,176 of record JAPXFY010000013.1, read on the forward strand.
TTTAGGCCATAATTGTGAATGAAATTACAGCCCAGGATGCCATTTACATTTCCCAAATAATCCATATTAGTAGGCGAACATATAGAAATGATATCATCGATGAAACTTTACCAACATATTCTAGAGAATCTATATTTGGCGATGAAACTATATAAAGTGATACTATCTGAGCAGTCTATTGTTATAGTCCATTTTTGTGATGAAAATTTTTTTAAATTCATGTATACAGTACTTAATTGTGTGGGCCATACTTAAAAAACGAATGATTGAAAATGGTGCTATCTGAGACATTCGTGAAATTGTATGCCATACTTGGGGACAAAATTATAGAAAACGATGTCACATGTGAAACTAACCACAATATCAGTGTCCATACTTGGGGATGAAACAATACATAGTGACGTCACCTATGACATTTCACCACAACATCAGTGTCCATACTTGGAAATAAAAGTACAGAAAACGATGTCATCTGTGACACTTACCATGACATCAGTGTCCATACTTGGGAATACAACTACAGAAAATGATGTCATCTGTGACACTCAACCATGACTAGAAATAAAACTCAGAAAAACGATGCATGTGTGACATTTAACCATAACATCAGTGTCCATACTTGTAAATAAAACTACAGAAAATAATGTCATCTGTGACACTTAACCGTGACATCAGTGTCCATATTTGGGAATAAAACTCAGAAAAAATGATGTCATTTGTGACATTTAACCATAACATCAGTGTCCATGCCTTCAAATAAAACTACAGAAAAGTGATGTCATTTGTGACACTTAGCCATGATATCAGTGTCCATACTTGAAATAAAACGACAGAAAACGATGTCATCAGTAACACTTTACCATGACATCAGTGTCCATACTTGGAAATAAACCACAGAAAATGATGTCATATGTGACACTTAACCATAGGGTCTATGTTTGAAAAGAAACTACAGAAAAGGTTGCTATCTGTGACATTAACCATAGAGTCTACTCGTAAATGAAAACAATAAAAAAAATTATGTCACCTGAGGCAGTTAACCATGATACGCTGGGATGAAATAAAAGCAAATCGATGACAATCATGATTATATTCCACATTCCCTCAGTTTACCAAATACCAGTTCACACAGCCTACTATGTATAAAGAAAAGAAAAACAAAGAAACATAGTATAAAAACACACACGAAACAAAACCAAGTTTACTAGAGACGGTTCTTGTTAAATAACTGATTTCAATCAATGCGAGTATAATTTTATCCCAATTCAATTTTCAGGATTTGTTGGCTGCCTTTCACTACCAAACAAACTTTAGGAAAAGAAAGCTTGAGCAAAACTCCTTGTGTTGATTTCCTTTAAATGAAATTACATGCCACCTCTCCTGCGCAAGTGATAGCAAGCAATTCTTTCTGGATGGCGCTTTCAAACTTTTGTTGTTGTTGTTTTGTTTGTTTTGTTATCGTCATTTAGTGAAGTTGAATGATTCAGATGGACGTGGTATATGTTAAGTAGGATGTCTGGATTGGTTATGTGAGGATTGATAAAATGTTAAGGTGTATAGTGAGTATTGTTTGTTGTGTGTTTTGTCTTCGTCGTACTCATAAAGAAAGGGTTGCACGTTCGACCTTTTTGGACCAGGCCAACTTTTTTTTCACTCAGGTTCGTTGATTATTTGATAGAGCCGCTGACTCAAGCTCTGATACTTCGAGTTCAATCACAGCCTGTAGCACTATAACCAGCCCGTTTACTGCCCATATTAACCCTTTGATTCCCGCACCTTGTCCACCAGCATCCTGCATTGTCAATCATGTTCATCATCATCATCAGGTGCCTTGCCGAATGGCGTTGGCGATCATGGACTTCCATCTGTCTCTATCTCTTGTTGCCTCAAACATCTCTTCCACGCTCTTTGTCTTCAGCCACTCTGCAAGTCCGTCTAGTATCTTCTCCCTGGGTCTAGCTGGTGCTCTCTTTTCCTCCAGCTTTTCCATTGTGACCAAGTGCTCCAATTCCCCTTTCCTCATAAAAATGGCCTGTCTTTTCCTAATCTTCCTTATGGATGACCTTCTTGTGTCTGCCTCCATCAAGACAGTCTCATTTCTTTTCTTTGCTGTCCATGGAACTCTCAACATTCTTCTTAGAAACCACATCTCAGCTGCCTCAATCTTGTTCTGGCTTTGCTTGTTGACTGTCCACACTCACAACCGTACAACAGTATTGGTTCTACATAACATTCAAGAACTCTCTTCTTGATGTTAATTGATAGGCATTTGTTGGTAAGAATGCTTTTCATCTTCAGCTTCTTGAATGCTGTTTTGGCTTGGCCGATTCTGCTGACTATTTCTGATGTGCATCTGCCGTCTGGTGAAATTATCGTTCCCAGGTATTTAAAGTTATCAACCTGTGTCAAGGTTGTGCCGTTTGCTGTTATTTTGCATGAGGGGATTTCATGTTTGTTTTTTGTTTTTTTTTCTGATCACCATGACTTCAGTCTTCCTGCTGTTTAGTTCCAAGCCCTTACCTCTGCTTTCTATTTCTAGTATATTCACAAGGTTTTGTAGGTCCCTTTCATTTTCTGCAATTAGCACGGTGTCATCTGCGTATCAAATGTTGTTTATCATTTTTCCTCCAACCTTTAATCCAGAGTCTTTCTCTAGGTTTCTCAAGACGTTTTCGCTGTAAAGTGAAAACAGATTTGGTGACAAAACACAACCCAGTGTGACTCCAATCATGCTAGCAAAGCAAAACCTTAACCCTTTGACTCCCTCACTTTATCCACAAGCTTCCTGCAGGGTGAGGGAGTCAAAGGGTCAATTTTTTTTCGCAGTTGGTAGATAGAGTGCGGGAGTCAAAATGTTATTGCTCCAAATCATTCTGGTGATGTCAGCTTAGTCTTGTATATGTCCCTCTTACCAACTGCCCATTTCAAGACCTTTCCTACGCACATAGTTTTGCACAGCCTGATGCTTGCATAGACAGAGCTGGTACATTTGGGTGGAACGCATGTGCAGTTGTTCGAATGTGATGTTTCTCACTTGAGCAAAGTCCAAACTCTAAACTTTGTCTTCATAGTTAATGATTAATCCACCATGTGTCTCCGCTCTTCCTCCCCCATCATCTCTCTCTCTCTCTCTCTCTCTCTCTCTCTCTCTCTCTCCTCTCTCTCTCTCTCTCTCTCTCTCTCTCTCCCCTTTCTTTCTCATTCTTCATTAATCTTTCTCTCCCTCTCTCATTCTCTTTCACCCTCTCACTCTGTCTCTCTCTAACCCCCACACACACAAGTATGCATTTCTGCATACATCGTGTATTATCTCTGAATTGCAATCGTTCTCGCGTTTCTGTATAAGTTTTGATGAAAATATATTCAGCAAGATTGTCCTCCTCCATCACAACAAACTGTTGTACAATCACTTGGTGATGTGACCCAGTCCATAGGGTCCCCAGCCCTTCTGTTGGCCCAGCCCACGTCCAAACAGCCCACAGCGTAATCACTTTAAAAGAGCTAGACTCCCTTCTTGTTGGGCGATCGATTTCAATCAGGACAAGTATAATTCTATCCCAATTCCATTGCCAGGTTTTGTTGGCTGCTTTACACTATAGCACACGAACGTGGAAAAAAGGAAAGAAGGAGAAAAAAAGAAAACACTAGAAAGCAAAGCAAAGCAAAGCAAGAGAACGCTAGGCAAATAAACAAAAGCAAAGCAAAGCAAAACAATACGATACGATACGATATGATACGATACGATTACGATACGATACGATACGATACGATACGAAACGAATCAAACCCAACCTAACCAAACCAAACCAAACCCAACCAAACCAAACCAAACCAAATTAAACCCAACCCAACCAAACCAAACCAAACCAAACCCAACCCAACCAAACCAAACCAAACCAAACCAAACCAAACCAAA
>JAPXFY010000013.1:60821091-60828591 GCA_030674185.1 Monoplex corrugatus
TATATGCCTCATCAATGTTTAAGAGATCCTTTGACCTCTGTTGGGGTATGCTTGATAACAGCAAATAAACGAGCATCCAACACCAACACCACCCGCAAAGCTTTTGTACCACCTTTTGGAAAACCCCAGAAGGAATTAATATGTTTTCGACTGGGGTGGTAGAGAAGTTAAACAAGCAGCCTCCCTTGTCCACTTAGAATCTGGACAGATTTAGACTGATGGAAATAGTGACTCGTGTGTGTGTGTGTGTGTGTGTGTGTGTGTGTGTGTGTGTGTGTGTGTGTGTGTGTGTTATGTGTGTCTGTATGTGTGTGTGTGTGTATGTATGTGAGTGTGTGAGTGTGTGTGTGTGTGTTTGTGCGTGCGTGTGTGTGTGTGTGTGTGTGTGTGTGTGTGTGTGTGTGTGTGTGTGTGTGTGTGTGTGCGTATTTGTGTGTGTGTATGTATGTGTGTGTGTGTTTGTGCGTGCGTGTGTGTGTGTGTGTGCGCGCGCGAGCGCATGCACGCACTTGCTCACGTGTCTGTCCACCTCTCTGTTTCTCTATCTGCCTGTGCAGGCGTCTGCGTGCACACATGCTCATGTTTGCATTTTTCCCCCTTTTGGTTTGTCTGTTCGCGATTCGTTCAAATAAGTAACATGAATCGTTATCCTATATTTCTTCATTTAGTAAATGGCATTAATATATCTCGATCACTCACTTTTACTGGCAATCAGAACGCCATACAACCTACACAGTCTGTAAGAAGACGAAGTAAGCGATGCACGTGCTGGACTCAGTGCTACGTATTCTGTGTCTATAAAACTAGTCTGCACGTCTGTCTTGATCTGTACGTGATGTAACAATGTCTGCAGGGCTTTGTATATACAGAAAAAAAACAGTATGAAAGAAGAAAAAAAGAGTTGTTGTGATGATTATATAAGTACAGGCGATCATTACATTTCCTATCTAGACGATTGTCTCTAGAACTTCTCGTGGGTTGAAATGTTTTTAGTAGGTCAGCCACTCGTCTTTATCACACTGACTAAAGTCAATGCATCCCAGGAAGATGAACTTTGCGATGCCATCTTTGAGTTCTTTGCTGTGAGTTTAGTGACATAGCGATTCGTCTACACGTCTGTCTTGAGGCCATCATGAAGAAATAGGCCTTGCAAGGAATTGGAAAGACCCAGAAGGGAATTATTTTATCCACACACACTGACACAGGGAAAGAGAGAGAGAGAGAGAGAGAGAGACAGACAGACAGACAGACAGACATAGAGAGACAGACAAACACAGAGACAAAGAGAGAGAGACAGAGAGAGTGAGAGAGAGAGAGAGAGAGAGGGTAAGCAAAAACATGAACACACACACACAAACAAACACACTCACACACACACACACACACACACACACACACATACATACAACTAAGCAAACAAACACACACACACACACACACACACACACACACACACACACACACACACACACACACACACACACACACACACACACGTGCACGCTCTGACCCACACAGCACATAAAGACACGGGAACACACACACACACAAAATCCACCTTTATTCAGTTTGTGCTATCTATTTTGTCTAATACTCTTATTCAACCAGCTCACGACTGGATACACGATAAAATATATCTACCTGTGTTTCAACCCATGCTGTCCATCTTATCAAAGAGAAAAGCAGTGAAACAATATTTTTAAAACCAGTCTTAAAACCAAAGAAATAAGAAGGCAGCATGGAGATTTTTTTATAATATAATCAAAAGACATAACTCTTGAGAATTATCTCCCATGTTGTATAGAACTTCTCAAATCTAACACAGTTTGCGCTACCCATTCAGCTAGCATAGAAGCAGATACAAAGTTCAAAAACAGTAAGCTCAGAACACTCCTCTTAAAACGTTTCTTAAAGTCTGTCTACTGACAGTGGCGTGTGTGTATCTTCCGTTGTTTAGATTAATGTCACCTGTCTTTCTCGATAATCAGTCTGCGTGTTCCTGCAGAAAGCAAAAACCAAAGGTCAAAGAAGGACACAGAGAAATAGAGTCTGATAAAAGCACAGTCACACAAAATGTTCATGAGATAACGTGTGTGTGTGTGTGTGTGTGTGTGTGTGTGTGTGTGTGTGCGTGCGTGAGTGCGTGCGCGTGTGTGTGTGTGTGTGTGTGTGTGTGTGTGTGTGTGTTGTCTATGTGTCTGTGTGTCTATGTGTATATGTGTCTGTGTGTGTCTGTGTGTCTGCATATGGCTGTGCGTGTCTGTGCCTGTGTGTCTGCGTATCTCTGTATGCGTATGTGTCTATGTGTATACTTGTGTGCTTGTGAAAGGTATGTGTTTTAAGCGTGTATGTGTGTATGCATGTCTGTGTGTATGTACGTGTGTGTGTGTGCGTGTGTGCGTGTGTGTGTGTGTGTGTGTGTGTGTGTGTGTGCTTGTGTTACTGTATGCCTGTGTGTGGTTGTATGTGTTCCTTTGTTCTATGTCTCTCTTTGTCCCGTTTTACGTTCTCTGTTTTTTTTTACGAGGGATAGTGGGCATCGGTTCTTCTGACAGAGGCCTGGACTCAACATCTGATCGATGAACTGAGTTCAACCTAAGCAAGTTGTCTCCTCCTTTTGGTGGTGTCAGCTCAATGTTTCATAGGTTCCTTGTCTCCCCTTTCCCCTTCTTCAATTTCAATATTTTGTCATCGCATATGGTTTGGCAGAGGGAAGGAGACCACTGGGTAGACCCAGGGAGAAGATACTAGACGGACTTGAAGAGTGGCTGAAGACAGGGAGGGCGGAAGAGATGCTTGAGGCAACAAGAGATAGAGACAGACGGAAGTGCATAATCGCCAATGCCATGCGGCAAGGCACCTGATGATGATGATGATGATGATGATGATATGGTTTGGCGCAGGCTCGGTTATTCCTCCAAATAATTCCTGGTAAATTTGGATGTAACGGGCATGAAATGATCTCAGGGCGATTATTTTCTTATGAACAAAATCGAACTCCGAAATAAACCTCTTAAAGGAAACAAGATCACGAAATAAAAATGATGTGGACGTTTAGATGTTTAGATTATTTTTTGAAATGGTATATCTGTAATTGTGTCATTCCTTTAAAAAATAAGTATATACTTAAGCACATCCCATTTTCAAAACACAAACAAAAAAATCTGTTTCGGTGCTGTGTGCTCCATACTCCGTCATCTTTATGTTGAATATGAATATTTCTGCATGCGATTAAGAAATAATCCCAACATATTTATGTTCAATACATACATTTCTAAACACCATCAATAAGGTTACGCGTCTGACTTGTACTAAACAGTAAAATAAAAAAGCGTACTTTTGCAATTGAAAAATTACTTTAGTTTTTCTACAACGCTGCACTCTAAAGAAACGTAACATAACTTAGTTATATGTTACTGGTACGACAGATGCAGTGGTAACATAGTTATTTCAAACATCCACCCTTCTGTTTTACTGTTAAAATGAACAACGCATGTTCTTTCTGTCAACCGTTATCTTTCTGCTTTTGTATCTTTCTTCAGATAAGATATACATAAAATGTCATTACCTCCTGTTGTTGTTGTTGTTGTTGCTGTTGTTGTTGTTGTCGTTGTTGTTGTTGTTGTTGTTGTTGTTCTCGTTGTTGATGTTGTTGTTGTTGTTGTTCTCGTTGTTGATGTTGTTGTTGTTCTCGTTGTTGATGTTGTTGTTGCTGCTGCTGCTGCTGCTGTTGATGTTATCGTTGTCGTTGTTGTTGTTGTTGTTGTTGTTGTTGTTGTTGTTGTTGTTGTTTTTGTTGTTGATTATGATGATGATGCCAATGACGACGATGATGATGATGATGAGGATGGTGATGATGATGATGATGATGTCGACGACGACGACGATGATGATGATGATGATGGCGATGATGATGTTGGTTTATATTTACGACCCAGCGCAGTAATGCGGTTAGGGATTGTCTTATAATATAGTTGCTTTTGTCTGGCATCAACTCATGTCTTACTATCTCTTACCATTATCTCAGATGACCTTAGACAGATGACACCACTCCAACAGTACACTCACCAGTCCTCACTGTGCTGACAAAATCCTCTATCACTCATCCATATACACATGCATACATTTTAACAGAACAAGAACTTGTCCTCAGTTGTTGATCGAATCCAAGCACAGGGAACATAATTTCACACTAGATCAAGTTCAAGATGTTGTTTGCTGTCTTTCACTAGTGCGCTAACCTTGGAAAAGAAAATTGAACAAAACTGAGTGGATCGATTTTCTTAATGCAATTGAGTGTCAGCTTTCTTACGTTGGGCGAAAGGCGAGTTTGCGTTTATTTCAAAGGGTACTTTTGCAATTCCTTCTGGCATGCTATTTATGTGAATGTGTTTTTTTTCTGCTGAAGGATTCAAATCAAATCACACGTATATATGTGTGTGTGTGTGTGTGTGTGTGTGTGTGTGTGTGTGTGTGTGTGTGTGTGTGTGTGTGTGTGTGTGTGTGTGTGAGTGTGTGCGTTGTGTGTGGTGTGTGTGCGTGGTGTGTGTGTGTGGTAGTGTGTGGTGTGTGGTGTGCGTAGTGTGTGTTTGTATGTGTGCGCGTGTGCGTAGTGTGTTGCGTAGTGTGTGTGTGTGTGTGGTGTGTTGTGTGTATGTGTGTGGGTTGTGTGTGTGTGTGTGTGTGTGTGTGTGTGTGGTGTGTGTGTGTGTGTGTGTGTGTGTGTGTGTGAAACATAAACGTGATACTTTAGGCCATACTTGTGGATGAAATTACAGCCCAGGATGCCATTTATGATATTTCCCAAATAATCCATATTAGTAGGCGAACATATAGAAATGATATCATCGATGAAACTTTACCAACATATTCTAGAGAGTCTATATTTGGCGATGAAACTATATAAAGTGATACTATCTGAGCAGTCTATTGTTATAGTCCATTTTTGTGATGAAATTTTTTTTTAAATCATGTATACAGTACTTAATTGTGTAGGCCATACTTAAAAAACGAATGACTGAAAATGGTGCTATCTGAGACATTTAACCGTGAAATTGTATGCCAAACTTGGGGACAAAATTATAGAAAACGATGTCACATGTGAAACTAACCACAATATCAGTGTCCGTACTTGGGGATGAAACAATACATAGTGACGTCACCTATGACATTCCACCACAACATCAGTGTCCATACTTGGAAATAAAAGTACAGAAAACGATGTCATCTGTGACACTTACCCATGACATCAGTGTCCATACTTGGGAATACAACTACAGAAAATGATGTCATCTGTGACACTCAACCATGACTAGAAATAAAACTCAGAAAAACGATGCCATGTGTGACATTTAACCATAACATCAGTGTCCATACTTGTAAATAAAACTACAGAAAATAATGTCATCTGTGACACTTAACCGTGACATCAGTGTCCATATTTGGGAATAAAACTCAGAAAAAATGATGTCATTTGTGACATTTAACCATAACATCAGTGTCCATGCCTTCAAATAAAACTACAGAAAAGTGATGTCATTTGTGACACTTAGCCATGATATCAGTGTCCATACTTGGAAATAAAACGACAGAAAACGATGTCATCAGTAACACTTTACATGACATCAGTGTCCATACTTGGAAATAAAACCACAGAAAATGATGTCATATGTGACACTTAACCATAGGGTCTATGTTTGAAAAGAAACTACAGAAAAGGTTGCTATCTGTGACATTAACCATAGAGTCTACTCGTAAATGAAAACAATAAAAAAAATTATGTCACCTGAGGCAGTTAACCATGATACGCTGGGATGAAATAAAAGCAAATCGATGACAATCATGATTATATTCCACATTCCCTCAGTTTACCAAATACCAGTTCACACAGCCTACTATGTATAAAGAAAAGAAAAACAAAGAAACATAGTATAAAAACACACACGAAACAAAACCAAGTTTACTAGAGACGGTTCTTGTTAAATAACTGATTTCAATCAATGCGAGTATAATTTTATCCCAATTCAATTTTCAGGATTTGTTGGCTGCCTTTCACTACCAAACAAACTTTAGGAAAAGAAAGCTTGAGCAAAATCCTTGTGTTGATTTCCTTTAAATGAAATTACATGCCACCTCTCCTGCGCAAGTGATAGCAAGCAATTCTTTCTGGATGGCGCTTTCAAACTTTTGTTGTTGTTGTTTTGTTTGTTTTGTTATCGTCATTTAGTGAAGTTGAATGATTCAGATGGACGTGGTATATGTTAAGTAGGATGTCTGGATTGGTTATGTGAGGATTGATAAAATGTTAAGGTGTATAGTGAGTATTGTTTGTTGTGTGTTTTGTCTTCGTCGTACTCATAAAGAAAGGGTTGCACGTTCGACCTTTTTGGACCAGGCCAACTTTTTTTTCACTCAGGTTCGTTGATTATTTGATAGAGCCGCTGACTCAAGCTCTGATACTTCGAGTTCAATCACAGCCTGTAGCACTATAACCAGCCCGTTTACTGCCCATATTAACCCTTTGATTCCCGCACCTTGTCCACCAGCATCCTGCATTGTCAATCATGTTCATCATCATCATCAGGTGCCTTGCCGAATGGCGTTGGCGATCATGGACTTCCATCTGTCTCTATCTCTTGTTGCCTCAAACATCTCTTCCACGCTCTTTGTCTTCAGCCACTCTGCAAGTCCGTCTAGTATCTTCTCCCTGGGTCTAGCTGGTGCTCTCTTTTCCTCCAGCTTTTCCATTGTGACCAAGTGCTCCAATTCCCCTTTCCTCATAAAAATGGCCTGTCTTTTCCTAATCTTCCTTATGGATGACCTTCTTGTGTCTGCCTCCATCAAGACAGTCTCATTTCTTTTCTTTGCTGTCCATGGAACTCTCAACATTCTTCTTAGAAACCACATCTCAGCTGCCTCAATCTTGTTCTGGCTTTGCTTGTTGACTGTCCACACTCACAACCGTACAACAGTATTGGTTCTACATAACATTCAAGAACTCTCTTCTTGATGTTAATTGATAGGCATTTGTTGGTAAGAATGCTTTTCATCTTCAGCTTCTTGAATGCTGTTTTGGCTTGGCCGATTCTGCTGACTATTTCTGATGTGCATCTGCCGTCTGGTGAAATTATCGTTCCCAGGTATTTAAAGTTATCAACCTGTGTCAAGGTTGTGCCGTTTGCTGTTATTTTGCATGAGGGGATTTCATGTTTGTTTTTTGTTTTTTTTTCTGATCACCATGACTTCAGTCTTCCTGCTGTTTAGTTCCAAGCCCTTACCTCTGCTTTCTATTTCTAGTATATTCACAAGGTTTTGTAGGTCCCTTTCATTTTCTGCAATTAGCACGGTGTCATCTGCGTATCAAATGTTGTTTATCATTTTTCCTCCAACCTTTAATCCAGAGTCTTTCTCTAGGTTTCTCAAGACGTTTTCGCTGTAAAGTGAAAACAGATTTGGTGACAAAACACAACCCAGTGTGACTCCAATCATGCTAGCAAAGCA
>JAPXFY010000013.1:60833591-60843591 GCA_030674185.1 Monoplex corrugatus
AAAAATAAATGACATACAGAAGCTGGTCGAAAACTAGGACAGGTAACTGCTAATTAAGGAAGTCCGATATAAATTTAGATTCAGTGAATATAAAGAGGATTAATTTTTAGTGTAAAGCCTCATAGTTTACGAGAATGTCAATCATGGATTATATGGAAAGGAGAAGGTCTGCATCTTAAAGTCATACAATATATGTTATTGAGTTTTAAAAGATAGAGTCTATGACACTGGGTTTGACAGAGAAATCATCCCGAGAGAAAGCAATAACCAGGCAGTTGTAAATTAGTGAGTTAAGTACTCAAAAAGAAACACAATTACTCGCTCTAATAAACCAATTAAGTACTCAAAAAGAAACACAATTACTCGCTCTAATAAGCCATTGTGTCACGACAAATTAGAATAAATCTACTGTGTTTTAAAACCATAGCATATATTGAATCGTCTATATAAAGTGATGCAGCTGAGTTTAGGGTTTGGAGTTTGTTCAAGAGGGATTCATCGCACTCGGACATTTCCATATGCGCTCCACCTAAATCTGCCAGCAATTATCTAACAGACTCCTTGAGCCTGCGAAGAACTCTATGTGCTGGCAAGGTCTTGAACTGAGGACAGGAAAAGGGGAGACGTGGATTGGAGACGGGAAGATATATGAAACAGTAAGCTGACACTACCAGAATGATGGAAACATTAAGATGGGCAGCGAAAAAGGTCAATGTTTAATTAACCCTTTGACTCCCGCACCTTATCCAAAGGTCAAAGGTCAAAGGTTTAAGTTTTTGCTTTGCGTGCATGGTTGACAATACAGGATGCTGGTGGACAGGATGCAGAAGTCAAAGGTTTAAGTTTTTGCTTTGTTTGCATGATTGACAATGCAGGATGCTGGTGGACAGGGTGCAGGGGTCAAAGGGTTAAGGGTGCGGGCTGGGACTGAACTCAAGATATCATATCCTGAATCCACGACGCAGTCAAAAAAAACTAACCAGTCCACTGTGAGTAACGCTGATTAGTAATACGGCTCGACAAAGTTGTCCACTCCTCAGCCACATCCTCCCTACTGCGTAAGAAAATAAACGTCTAAAAACAAGTGTGACTGCCCGCATTTAAGCAAACAGAAACCAGAAAAAAAGATAATAATAATAAAAGAATCAGAACGCGTATTTAATTTAACATAACCAGACAAGAGAGGCGCAAATGTTTCGGCCAACTGGCTCATGTCAAGCGTAAGATCACAAACAAACAAACACCAAATACAAAAACAAAAATAGGCATTTTTGCTGCCCATCCTTTTTTTTTTTCACATTGGACGAAGCAGGAGGGAAGTTTCAGTATTTTTTCTCCCATTTTTCTTTTCTTTTTTTTTTTTTTTTTTTTTTTTTTTTTTAGTATTTGGTGTTTGTTTGTTTGTTTGTGATCTTACGGCTGACAAAAGTCAGTTAGCCGAAAATTTGTGGCTGTCTTATCTGGTTGTATTAAATACGAGTTCTGATTTTTTTTCGTGTTATTTGTTTTTGTTTTGTTTTGTTTTGTTTTGTTTTGTTTTGTTTTTGTTTTGTGGTTCCTGTAAAAAGACATAGCCAGTTGGGGTCGAGCCTTTCAACAAGAAAGAAAATTGCAACTGCAGACAATAATAAATGGAAGTGCAGAAAAAGGTCTGTACTACGCTTGGATGGAATCAGCTATTGACTCCATTTCAACCACAACCAAGGCTTGTTGGGAGTTAACACAGCATGCTTTGTGGCCCGGTAATACAAATATATCGATTTGTTTGCTGAGAATGTTGGAACTTAGCTTGCACCATTCTGCATGGCAGCAGGCGCTTCACTGGTTTGCTGTACTGAAACCTGATTTCAGTTGTAAATAGTACTGTTGAGTTATCATGTATGTCTGCATGCAGGTTTGTATGTTTGTGCGTCCGTGTGTGTGGGGTGGGTGGGTGGGTGGGTGCTGTGTGTGTGGGTGGGTGGGTGCGTGGGTGTGCACATCTGTATCACTGTCTCTCTGTCTGTCTGCCTGCCTAGTCTGTCTGTCTGTCTGCCTCTCTCTCTCTCTCTCGCTCTCTTTCCCTCTCTCACCCTCTCTTTCTGTCTTTTCCTCTCTCTCTGTGTCTTTGCCTCTCTGTCTGTGTCTCTGTCTCTGTCTCTCTGTCTGTCTCTCTCTCACTTCCTCTCTCTCTCTCTCTTTCCCTCTCTTAGTCTTTCCGACCCCCCTCTCTCTCTCTCTCTCTCTCTCTCTCTCTCTCTCTCTCTCTCAATTACACAGACACACATGTGCGTAACACGAACTTTCAGAAAAAACAACAATTTCTCATTAACCTTTTGACTGTGAGACTAGTATTGACCCACCAGTACTTTACTATTAATCAGTCCAACAATTCTGACCATCACTCTTCCGTGAAAAAACATGGTGAGCTCATACAACGCAGTGTTTCCTCTTACCCCATCACGTTTGGTGCAATGGGCAATATACTGCACGTGTGCTAATCACATCTGAATGTCTGCTGGCAGCTATCACCATCAGGAGTCGATTAGGACCTGTCCGCAGATCGGCAGGTCTCCAAAGGATCAGTGAACACACTTATGTGTTACGATCGTGGATTCCTCTGTAAAAAACCATGCCGGTAACGTTATCATAACCAGTTGACAGTAATGGTTTTGGGGACTGAACTAATTACCGCTGAAAGCTTCTACTGGTATTGCAAATTGAAGACAACAGGCTCTCGCACGCATGCACTGGTAGTGTATGTACTTCGCAATCCAGTAAATTTACCTCCAACCTGACATCTTGCTGATTCTGCAACTAACAGAGGGTTATTATTGTTGTTGTTGTTTTTGTTTTGGTTTGGTTTGGTTTGGTTGGTTTTTATTTTGTTTGCTTCTTTGTGTGTGTGTGTGTGTGTGTATGTGTGTGTGTGTGTGTGTGTGTTTATGTGTGTGTGTGTGTGTGTGTGTGTGTGTGTGTGTGTGTGCGTGGTGTGTGTGTGTGTGTGTGTTGTGTGTTGTGTGTTGTGTGTGTGTGTGTGTGTGTGTGTGTGTGTGTGTGTGTGTGTGGTGTGTGTGTGTGTGTGTGTGTGTTGTGTGTGTGTGTGTTGTGTTGTGTGTGTGTGTTGTGTGTGTTGTGTGTTTTGTGCGTGTGTGTGGTGTGTGTGTGTGGTGTGTGTGTGTGTGTGTGTGTGTGTGTGTGGTGTGTGTTCCTTCTTTTTAACCTTACGGAAATGCTGGAACAGGACTTGAAGGGGGGTTACATTTCCCCAAACAGTATAACGGGAATTTTTTTTTTAGGCTTTTCAGCCCTATCGTATTGATAGTAATATGAGTCAATAATGTTATTACGCAATGTTATTGCTTCTCTTTTAACAGCTTTGTTGAGCTGGGTATAAAGAGTATTATGTGTTAAAACACGACCATATAAAAGCAATACGAATGCACGAATATCGGAACATCAGCAGTATCACAAAATAAAGCGGAGAGAGAGAGAGAGAGACAGACAGACAGACAGACAGACAGACGGACGGACAGACAGACAGACAGACAGACAGACAGAGACAGAGAGACTGAGACAGAAACAGAGACAGACACAAAGATAGCAACGGAGACAGCGGCAGAAAGAAAGACAGAAACAGGAAGACAGAGACAAAGAGAGAGATGGATGAGAGAGAGGGGGGGGGGGGAGAGAGATTGAAAGAATGAGTGAGAGAGAGAGAGAGAGATTGAGAGAGAGTGAGAAAGAAAGAAATAAAGAGTAAGAGAGAGAGAGAGAGAGAGAGAGAGAGAGAGAGATTGAGACAGAGAGAGAGATATATTGAAAGAGAGAGACAGAGAGTGAGAGATGAGGAAAACGAAAAAGAAGGAGGAGGAGAAGAAGAAGAAGAAGAAGAAGAAGAAGAAGAAGAAGAAGAAGAAGAAGAAGAAGAAGAAGAAGAAGAAGAAGAAGAAGAAGAAGAAGAAGAAGAAGAAGAAGAAGAAGAAGAAGAAGAAGAAGAAGAAGAAGAAGAAGAAGAAGAAGAAGAAGAAGAAGAAGAAGAAGAAGAAGAAGAAGAAGAAGAAGAAGAAGAAGAAGAAGAAGAAGAAGAAGAAGAAGAAGAAGAAGAAAAATAACTATGTGAAGAGTCAGTGGGGGCCATACTAAAGAACTGTTCACCTGCTCCACCAGCCATTATCGGTTGTCTGTCCAAACCAGGGTATATGGAATGGTTTGGCTGTTTTTTCCCACAGTGTGGCGAGTCCATCCTTTTTGATTGTTCCTTTTTTTGTTGTTTCATTGTTTGTTGGTATTTCTTGTTTGTCATTGAATCCTCTTACCTCCCTCAACAGATCTCTGGAGAAGTGATTTAACGCCGTTATTGGATTTCGTTATATTGTCATTCCAAACGAATTTTCTTTTCTTAAGTGATGTCAATTTCCTTCCTTTGGCTGGTCATGATTTCAAGAGAGTTCTTGAATGTTATGTATACAATCGATAATATCATATGGTTGTGAGACGTGGACAGTCAACACGAAAATCCAGAACAAGATTGACCCAGCGGAAATGTGGTTTCTAAGATGAATGTTGAGAGTTCCATGGGCAGAAAAACAAACAAACATACAAACAAAGAAACAACCGAGACAGTCTTGGTGGAGGCAGACACAAGAAGAACAGGAAGATCAGGAAAAGGCAAGAAACATTTATAGGCTATGTTATGAGGAAAGGGAAACTAGAGCACCTGGTCACAACAGGAAAGCTGAAGGGAAAGAGAACACCAGGGGTAGACCCAGGGAGAAAATATTGCACGGACTTGCAGGGTGGCTGAGGACAGAGCGAGTGGAAGATGTGCTTGCGGCCACAAGGGATAGATACATATGGAGGGCCATGATCGCCAACGCCATGCGGCAGGGCACATGGTGATGGTGATAGTGATGTCAGCAGATCTTCTTATGCTCAACGATGCTGCGTGATAGATTTTGCGCGCTTGTTCGACGACGATATGATCAGTGTATCTGATGTTCAGTATCACGTTATACATAATCATTCCTATTGTTTGGATTCGTCTTTCCAAATTCGCTGTGAGGGTACATATCTCACATACATACAGGAAAGCTGAAATATATCAGCACACGTTAAGCGCCTGAGGTTGTGTCTCCTGGAGATGTACTTCTTCCTTACATATTTTCGCCTGGGTAGTGGTGTTGTGGCATTTGCTACACTGTAGTGAGGAGTACCACTCATAACTATCTGTCATTGTTTCATAATACCACCATCGTTAGACTGTGTTCAGTGATCTGTATTTTCGGATGACTGGAAGTAGGACACATGAATGGTGCAGCCATTCGTGTAGTCTCGAAATTATTCATGATTTCAAGTCTGCAGGCACAGATCTGGGGAATACGTATATATATATATATATATATATATTATATATATATATATATATATATATATATAATATATTTATATATACAAAATGTATATATATATATATATATGTGTGTGTGTGTGTGTGTGTGTGTGTGTGTGTGTGTGTGTGTGTGTGTGTGTGTGTGTGTGTGTGTGTGTTCATATAATTATATATATATATATTTGTGTGTGTATGTGTGTGTGTGTGTGTGTGGAGGGAGGTGAGTTGGGGTGGGTGTGCAAGTGTGTATGTATGTATGTGCGTTGTGTGTATTGTGCACGTGTGCGTATGTGTGTATTTTGTGCACGTGTGTGTATACGTGTGTGTATGTGTGTGCGTGTGGGTTTGTGTGTGTGTGTGTGTGTGTGTGTGTGGTGGTGTCTTTGATTTAATGTCTATTCACTAAAGTGATTTTAGACCAAAAAAAAAAAAAAAGTGTGTGGTGTATGTGTGTGTGATGTGTGTGTGTGTGTGTGTGTGTGTGTGTGTGTGTGTGTGTGTGTTGTGTGTGTGTGTGGTGTGTGTGTGTGTGTGTGTGTGTGTGTGGAGGGGGATTTTGTGTGTGTGTGTGTGTGTATGTGTGCTTGCGTATGTATGTGTGTGCGTGTGTGCGCGCACGCGTGTGTGTGTTTCTGTGTCTGAGTGCGCTGTGATTGCTTGTATGTTTTTGTGCATATTTCTGTATATTGCCCGTTCTTCACAAAAAATCTCCATGGCATCTCTGGGCACATGACGACAGAAACTATACCAGCGATCATAAAACCATTCAAGCAGCAACTGATCAGTCAAGCTAGCAATCATGTAAACCAAACTGTATAATAAAACGAATGAATTGTCAATATTTCATTGTTATGGCAGTCTCACTTACAGGAGTTGCAATTATTTTGTTGTGTCCTGTTTTTTTGTTTTTTTTATTTTATGTTTTTTATTTTCATTTTATCTTATTTTATTTTATTTTATTTTATTTTATTTCATTTTATTTTTATTATATTTTATCTTATGTCATTTTATTTTGTTGTGTTTTATTTTAAATTGCTCTATTTTATTTCATTTCATTTTATTTTGATATATTTTATTTCATTGTGTTTTGTTTTATTTTGATTTAATCTATTCTACTTTAGTTTTTTTATTATTTCATTTCATGTATTTTATTTTATGGAGGTGGAGTATCATGAAATTGAAACTGCCTTTCCACCAAGAAAACCTCGCTTCTTGGTTTTTTTGTGTTTTTTTTGTTTTGTTTTACTTTATTTTATCTTTATTTTATTTATTTTATTTTGTTTATTTTATTCTATTTTACGTTTCTGTTTTATTTTATTATTTTTAATTTTGTTTTATTTTATTTCATGTACATGGTGTCTAATGTAATTAAAACTGCCTTTTCCACAAAAAATCTCGTTTCTTGATTTGTTTTATTTTATTTCATTTTATTTCATTTCATTTATTTCACTTTTAATTTAATTCAATTGATTTAATTATTTCATTTTTATTTTGTTTTACTTTATTTCATTTTATTTTATTTATTTGTTCTTTTATTTACTTTGTAGATGGAGTATACTATAATAAAATCTGCCTTTTCCCCAAAAAATCTCGCTTCTTGAGTAATGATTTTTTTTCATTTGCATCTAGTCCCTCTCCTTTCCTTTGTGTCTCCATCCCTCCCTCTCTCTGTCTCTGTGTTTCTCTCATTCTCTGTTTGTGTACACGGTGTGTGTGTGTGTGTGTGTGTGTGTGTGTGTGTGTGTGTGTGTGTGTGTGTGTGTGTGTTGTGTGTGTGTGTGTGGTGAGAGAGAGAAAGAGTGAGAGAGAGAGTGTGTGTTTTGTGGGTATGTGTGGTGTGTGCGTGCGCGCGCGCGCGTGTGTGTGTGTGTGTGTGTGTGTGTGTGTTGTGGTGTTGTGTGTGTGTGTGTGTGTGTGTGTGTGTGTGTGTGTGTGCGGCGCGCGCGTGTGTGTGTGTGTGTTTCTGTGTGTGAGTGCGCCGTGATTGCTTGTATGTGTTTGTGTATTTGCTGTATATTGCCTGCTCTTCACAATATATCTCATTTCGCATTTCTGAGCACATGACGACATAAACTATACCAGAGATCATAAAACCATTCAAACAGCAACTGATCAGTCAAGCTAGCAGGCATGTAAACCAAACGGTACAATAAAAACGAATGAATTGTCAATATTTCATTGTTATGGTAGTATGGGTGTTTTCAATATTTCCATAAAACCAGACACTGACATGACTTACGGGATCTTTAACGTGCCTACGTGATGTTCTGCATGTGTATATGTATACACAACGGTGGTTTAGCTACTAACATGTCTGCACACACATTGATCACGGGAAGGAATTTCCACCATTGCTGTTCTGAAATTTGAGGGGTGTTTACAATCACACATAACAAGAAGGAAGGAGAGAGACGAGTAGAAACGCACTAAGCACACTAGCGATAACTTTCAAAAGCAGTCCACACATAGCATGCAAGTCAATATAGTTTCTTTAATTGAGCATGTTCAACTTACAGCAAACCATTCATCCTCTTATTCTTATGTGCCTACGTCCTAAAGCAATCCTACTTCTTCGCCCATCAACCCTGAAACTGTACATTGGAATAAGAATATCAACGTTTCTTCACTACATCGGTTCTGGCCAAAACTCAGCACCTCTGCCAGGTTGAGTGGCCCATCTCCTAGCACAACCGTAACTAACTGACCGTTCTGTCTCTCTGTGTGTGTCTGTCTTCTCTCCGTGTTATTTTCCCCTTTCATTTATAGAGCGTGGATCAGAACACGCTGGGACTTCTGACCCCACCTGTCTTAAGATGACCTTCGAGAATGTTCTTGTACTACTGAATGCATGAAGGATGGGTTGACGTGGATAAGCACTGGCCGGAACCTGTCCACAGAGACAATGGACCGCTCCCTTTCATTGGGACCATCCTCGAAAACATCCCAACAGAAATGTATGTACACCTGGCTCTGTTGTTTAATTGTCTTGTTTATAGTCTAGCATAAGTGTGACTGCCTGTACTGCTAGATGTTGCTTAATCCTAAGCCATCAGTCGAGAGGCTTGCCAGACATTGTCCATTTCATGTTTCAGACTGAAGTACAGTATGGCGTTCTACTGAGGGGTCTACGTGGTTATCTACTCTTCGAGAGGCTAGTTCTGCTTGCAACATGTCATATATTGTCTCAGATGAGACAGCAGTACAACATCCAGACATTGTCATATATGTTCAGATGAAGACAGCAGTACAGACATGCCAACATTCATATTGTCCAGACTGAAACAGCAAAGTAAGACTGGCAGAATTGTCATTTGTTCGACTGAGACAGCAAAGTACATACATGGCCAGACATTGTCAATATATTGTCTCAGACTGAAGACAGCAAAGTACAGACATGGCCAGACTGCAATATATTTCTAGACTGAAGACAGCAAGTACAGACTGGCCAGACATTGTCAATTATGTCTCGATGAAGACAGAAGTACAGACATGACGTTTCTACCATGTAATGATAAGATCAAGAGGTCGGAAAAAAAGTGTCCACCATTTTGCCCATCACTTTGGAGATAACCAGGCAGGATCTTTGGATTTCAAGTTTTGAAGTCTTACCCACTTGACTACTGTGTTCATCTAGAGAGCATGTGTCTTTCAAAAATGTATAGATTTATATACATGCCAGATGGATTCGATCACCTGCAGTTGTGTTTGTATGGGAAGCTAAAGGCAAAGCTTCCTTCCCACCTGTAGTCTTGTTGACACGAGGGAAGAGATCCCGTCTTTCAGTCTGACAGTGGGAATTAGTTGCACAAGTTAAATCGGGTCGACAAAAAATGTAAGAATAAGTCTCCATTTTAACCAGCTGTGAACGAGTGTTTGATCCTGTCAAGGGATGGCGATAGCAAGTAAAAATATCCATGGTGTGGTAACGCTTCATACGTTATCTTATATGGACAATGTGTTACCTGGTATCCCATTGTACAATTCCTTGAAAATCATATTATTATCTCATTCGGTCATTGTGTCCCCTGGTATGCCATTGTACAGAACCCTTGAAAAAAAAAGCCTTGTTTGCAAAATGAATAAATGAATAAATAAATAAATAAATAAATAATGAATAAATAAAATAATAAATAAATAATATAAATAAGTAAATAAAATAAAAATTCACACACGAATAAGGAAATAGAAAGAAAGAAAGAAAGAAAAAAAAAAAGAATGTCAATGACATATGTGTAAAATGACCCGTGTTAAATCTATTCAAAACATGGATTATCGGTTTTAACTAAACCTCCCAATCTCAGCCAGCCTGCTGTTTGTTTATTTCCAACCTAAGTAATTCAGTTAGATTCTTTTCACTGTGACTGATCAAATCCAATATGTACGAGTATAATTCTAACCCCAATTCAATTTCTTGATTTTGTTTGCTGCCTATCACTAACGCTCAAACCTTGGAAGAAGGACCGCTGGGCGAAATTGTTTGCGTCAATTTCTTTTGATGCTATTACATGCCACCCCTTGACACTGTACGGTTTGGCAAGATAATGTATCTTATCTCAGCAACGTGAGAGCGTGAATGCACCTGTGGACAGCACTCTCGGTGCAATTTTTACACTTTTATCTCTCTTCCTC
>JAPXFY010000013.1:60848591-60853591 GCA_030674185.1 Monoplex corrugatus
TGCAGAAACAACAGCCATTCCTACTTTTCTTGTTCTTGTTCTTATTATTGTTCTTGTACTTCTTCATCTTTCTTCTTCTTCTTCTTCTTCTTCTTCTTCTTCTTCTTCTTCTTCTTCTTCTTCTTCTTCTTCTTCTTCTTCTTCTTCTTCTTCTTCTTCTTCTTCTTCTTCTTCTTCTTCTTTTCTTTTCTTCTTCTTCTTCTTCTTCTTCTTCTTCTTCTTCTTCTTCTTCTTCTTCTTCTTCTTCTTCTTCTTCTTCTTCTTCTTCGCAATTCTTCTTCTTCTTCTTCTTCTTCTTCTTCTTCTTCTTCTTCTTCTTCTTCTTCTTCTTCTTCTTCTTCTTCTTCTTCTTCTTCTTCTTCTTCTTCTTCTTCTTCTTCTTCTTCTTCTTCTTCTTCTTCTTCTTCTTCTTCTTCTTCTTCTTCTTCTTCTTCTTCGCATTCTTCTTCTTCTTCGCATTCTTCTTCTTCTTCTTCTTCTTCTTCTTCTTCGCAATTCTTCTTCTTCTTCTTCTTCTTCTTCTTCTTCTTCTTCTTTCTTCTTCTTCTTCTTCTTCTTCTTCTTCTTCTTCTTCTTCTTCTTCTTCTTCTTCTTCTTCTTCTTCTTCTTCTTCTTCTTCTTCGCAATTCTTCTTCTTCTTCTTCTTCTTCGCAATTCTTCTTCTTCTTCTTCTTCTTCTTCTTCTTCTTCTTCTCTTCTTCTTCTTCTTCTTCTTCTTCTTCTTCTTCGCATTTTTCTTCTTCTTCGCATTCTTCTTCTTCTTCTTCTTCTTCTTCTTCTTCTTCTTCTTCTTCGCAATTCTTCTTCTTCTTCTTCTTCTTCTTCCTCTTCTTCTTCTTCTTCTTCTTCTTCTTCTTCTTCTTCTTCTTCTTCTTCTTCTTCTTCTTCTTCTTCTTCTTCTTTCTTCTTCTTCTTCTTCTTCTTCATTTCTTCTTCTTCTTCTTCTTCTTTCGCATTCTTCTTCTTCTTCTTCGCATTCTTCTTCTTCTTCTTCGCATTCTTCTTCTTCTTCGCATTCTTCTTCTTCTTCTTCTTCTTCTTCGCAATTCTTCTTCTTCGCAATTCTTCTTCTTCTTCTTCTTCGCAATTCTTCTTCTTCTTCTTCTTCGCAATTCTTCTTCTTCTTCTTCTTCTTCTTCTTCTTCTTCTTCTTCTTCTTCTTCTTCTTCTTCTTCTTCTTCTTCTTCTTCTTTTTCTTGTACTATTACTACTATTACCACCACCACCACCACCTCTACTACCACTACTACTACTACTACTACTAGTAACTACTACCACTACTACTACTACTCATCTTTCTTCTACTAAGAACATTTTTGATTATGAACATTTTCTACCTTCTTTTCTTCGAATTATTTCATCTTTTCCATTTCCTGTTTCTTCAACACACCCAAGACACTCAAAGCCTCAAGCAAAGATTAATTAACAAAAAAAACTTCTGGTCTGTCCAGCTGTCATCATGCTCGTTGAAGACCAAAAGTATTCTGATTCCTCACTGGCTGTCATCGAACAGAATTAGCACAAAGACGTGCCATCATGTCTTGACGTTTGACGCTTTGGTTTTGATATTTTCTGTTGTCGTGGTGAGTGCGCGTTTGAGCTCTTGTTTTTGTTGTTGTTGTTGTTTTTATGCCCCATATCTTTGTGTCTCTCTGTCTCACTCTGTCTCTATGTCTCTGTCTCTGTCTCTGTCTCTTGTCTCTCTCTCTGTCTCTCTCCCTCCCTCCCTCTCTCTTCGTCTCTCCCTCTCTCTTTCTCTCTCTCTCCCCTCTCTCTCTGTCTCTCTGTCTCTGTCTCTGTTTCCCCCTCTCTCTCTGTCTCTCTGTCTCTGTTCTCTGTGTCTCTGTTTCTCTCTTTCTCTGTCTCTCTGTCTCTCTCTCCTCTCTCCCTCTCTCTCCTCTCTCTCTCTCCCTCTCTCTCTTTTTCTTTCTCTTATCTCTCTCTCTACTCTCTCTACTCTCTCTCTCTCTCTCTCTCTCTCTCTCTCTCTCTCTCTCTCTCTCTCTCCCCTCTCTCTCCTGTCCGAAGTCTGAGCGTGAAAAAGGAAACTGATATGACAGCAAAAGAGAAAAAAAAAAGTAGTCAAGAGAAAAATCAGAACGTGAAATATACTGAAAATTCATAGATAAATGAATAGAGAGATAAATAAATAAACAAATAAACAACCAAATAAACGAATAAATCAATACGCATTAAATGAAAATATAAACAAAGAAAAAGCTTGGCTTTTATATATACTGAATGCTGTTTTTCGTTGTTCCCGTTCATGTGATTTTGCTGCACTGCTTCCCTTTTCCCCTAACCTTTGTACATCTTAAGTTTTGTTAAAGTAAAACATTAAACGATCAGTTAAAATGTTAAGCAAGTGAGGTCTGATTTCAATTGATTTTTTAGGCTAAATAAGCTAAGTATCAGTATCAGGAATACATGAACATGCATTGTTACTAAAAGCCTTGGAAGAGGGTAAAGGACTGAATTGACAGTATTATTTCTTGTGTTACTCCAATTCTTTTCCTTTTAATTCCTTTCTACACCCAACCCCATCCACATCTTGATATTTCAAGCTCCCTCCTTCTACTCATATGCCAGAGTGGTCATGTGTAGATCTGTCAGTATCAGCATAACAGTTTCTCATCTGATAAGTTTGATATTTTATTCCTGCTGACAATCTTGCTTGCTTGCTGGGAGACTAATCATTTATTTCTTGTTCAGATTTAATCTGTCACTTTTCTGGTTCAGTGGTATTGGTTTACTTTTCCCCATCCATCACTAGCACTTTCAACGTTATCTCTGCTGTATTTTCTGGTCAAAGCGCTGCCTGCCAGTGTTTGATGACGTAATTTCGAATTTCTTATAATCTGTATGACACGGTAATTGCTATGTCAGTGTGTTGTTGTGTGTGTGTGTGTGTTGTGTGGTGTGTGTGTGTGTGTGTGTGGTGTGTGTGTGTGTGAGTGTGTGTGTGTGTGTGTGGTGTGTGTGTGTGTGTGTGTGTGTGTGATGTGTGTGTGTGTGTGTGAGTGTGTGTGTGGTGATGTGTTGTATGTGTGTTGTGTGTGTGTGTGTGTGTGTGTGGGTGTGAGTGTGTGTGTGTGTGTGTGTGTGTGTGTGTGTGGTGTGAGTGAGTGTGTGTGTGTGTGTGTGGAGTGTGTGTGTGTGTGAGTGAGTGTGTGTGTGTGTGTGTGTGTGTGCGTGGTGCGTGCGTGCGTGCTGTGGTGTGTGTGTGTGTGTGTGTGTGTCATTTGTGTGTGTGTCATTTGTGTGTGTGTACTTGTGTGTTTGTGTGAGTGTGTGTGTTTGTGTGAGTGTGTGTATGTGTGTGTGCGTGCGTGTATGTGCGTGCGTGTGTGTGTGTGTGGTGTGTGTGTGTGTGTGTGTGTGTGTGTGTGTGTGTGTGTGAGCTTTTCTCTCTCTCTCTCTCTCTCTCTCTCTCTCTCTCTCTCTCTCTCTCTCTCTCTGTTCTGTGTGTTCTATGTGTGTTTGTGTGTGTTTGTGTGTGCGCGTGTGTGTGTGTGTGTGTGTGTGTGTGCATGTGTGTGTGTGTGTGTGTGCGCGCACACGTGTGTGTGTGTGTGTGTGTGTTGTGGTGTGTGTGTGTGTGTGTATGCATGTGCGCGCGCGCGTGCTTGTGCCTGTGTGCAGGGTGCGTGCTTACTTGGGAGCATTTTGCAAGTTCCAATCTTTCTAAACCTGTGAATGCTGACATCACAATATTTGAAGATAATATAAAATAGCGCTTTGCGTCAACTGCAATTCATAAAGTCAGAGTTAATCTATACAGTAATTACATACTTTCAATCCGACCATTCCAATGAACTTTTAGTAAGACTGTTGAAGTCAACGAAAAGGAAAATAAAAGAAACTTCCAACAAAAATATATCTTAGTTTTAACTGGTTTGGATGGACATACAAGAACCGACTTGATGACATCAGTCCTGCAGGGGAAAAAAAAAATCACCCTGATCCTACCTGAGAGATTAAACTCGTTTACACATTTACACTACCATTGTTGCTGACTCTACTACCTTTACAGAAATGCAAGAACCGACATGATGACATCAGTCCTACAGGGAAGAGTCGAGGCAAAGAGAAAGCAAGGAAGGTCAGCAGTTTCCTTCATAGACAAAATCGCTGATTCCTGCAAACTGGGGCTCCATGACATCAATACAGAGGAGCAGAGAGCGTGTCACCTGACGATCCTTCGTGGCAAAGAGTGGAGCTTCCACCGTCGTCCACAGCAATGGAGATGGTGAGATGAGATGAGATGGATGAGGTGAGATGAGATGGATGACCATTTCAGTATTGGAATCTCTGTCATTTTTGAATGCGAAAATGTAAAACTCAAGTGGCTGTTTGAACATCAGCATACTACACTCTTTAATCGCTGTCAATAACACATTTCTCTACTAGTTATACTAATCAGGGGAAGAAAATATTCATACTTTGTCATCATTATGGAATTAAATTCACCCTTTCTCGTGACTAATACGAAAGCAGGCTTTGGGAGTCATTCAATCCTGAGGGCAAATCTAGAGTCAGAGTCTGGAAGGTAGATTGACATTGATTATGGGCCATTCTGGTAACTCATGCTACACTGATGGCGCCAAACTGTACTGGCCTTGTGTCATTCTATTGGATCTGTCAGCTGTGTAGAGAAAGAGGGATGGGCTGTAGCATGGGCAACAGATGATTGTCCATATCACCCTGCCCATGCCTGTACCCTGGAGATGATACCTGATGCTGCCAACACTTACGAAAACAAACAAACAAATAATGATAATAATAAATAGCTTTTGTATAGCGCTATTCTCAGTTCGACTCACTGCGCTGTTACAGAAACAATCTCATTCACATACTATTAACATCATTTTTCAATCACACACACACATACACACACACACACACACACACGCGCGCCCACGCCACGCACACACACAGCACACGCACACGCACACACACGCCACACCACACACCACACACACGCACACACACCACAAAAC
>JAPXFY010000013.1:60871091-60888591 GCA_030674185.1 Monoplex corrugatus
TGACAGGAAAATGTACAGAACACGTAGGGGGTGCTAGTGATGGATAGGCCCAGGTTATACCTCAGCTGGAGGGAAACACGAATCAGAATGTGATCACCTAAGAAGAGATATTATTAACAGGTATAGCGTCTCACACCCACAAGATGAAAGTCTGTCAAGGTGGGATGATAGATTGACATATGATGACTATTGAGGACTATGGCACAAAAATTCTGGCTGAGAATGTGTGGTGTGGAGTGGTAGTCAACCAGTTAAAAAGTATCTGCCTAGTATGCTAAGTGTCCTGGATTCGATCGATTCCCAATCAGGCAGGTACCCCCCCCCCCCCCCCCGCCTTTTTTTTTGTTTCTTTGTTTTATTTTGTTTTTGTTTGTTCATTTGTTTGCTTTGTTTTTGTTGTTGTTGTTGTTGTTTTTCTTTTCGGATGAATTTATTTTTATTGCCACTCTTGTTTAAAATCCAGCCGACTGTGTAGAGCTATGACCGGGCTTAAACTGTTTCAAAACATACACAATATTTTAAAAATAGAAAAATGAAACAAAGAAGAAATGAAAACAAAAATTGAGTGCAACTAATGCATTCGCGCATATAATTCAAAGATAAGCACCCTGGCGTTGACCACTGCGTCAAATTTATTAAACAAGGGATTCAGAAAAAAAAAAGGTATACTGAAATACGCATTTAAATATGACAAATGATATTAAAACAGACATAAAAACGAGCTTTACTTACCGAAAATTGTTTCTGCACATCACTTTGCCTTGGAGCAAAAAATGCCATTAATATATGTACCCAATTATCGATCATATATGCTATATGAAGACATGTGTGCACACACAGCCTATTCAAATATCATTCTAAAAACAAACAAACAAAAACGCACACACATAACGAAAAAGGAGAACAAGAATAAATGTCTATTTTCCCATCTAGAGACTAGCAGAGAATGGAATTATAAAAATGTAAAACAAAACCACCAATTACATGAATTCATAGTGATGTTCTTTAAAATGAAAGCAAATTAATCGCCTGAATGGAAAAACACACACATATTACATCTCAACTGGAACAAAACAATTGATCTCCTAGCATATAATGTTATCAGCAGGTAGAAATTATTACGCGAAGGACAAATCTAAAAACAGTGACACTGACTGATCATCAAATAATGAAACAGAAAGAGGTTGTGACAGAAAATAATGGGGTACAGGGAGGGGGGGTAGACAGTTGCTTTTAAGCTGATAAAATATGAATAACGAAACCTAAAGTCAGAGAAGAATAGGAGCTGAAGAGGTGGAGACTACAACAATGTAACGTCAACGAATAAAAATATAAAACAAAGCAAATTATTAACTGACTCATCAATTATTCAATCTGCTTGCATATTCTGTGGAAGGTTTTGAATTCGCCACAGAATAATAGTTTCATATTTCAGTAATTATTTTTATCTTTGTCTATGCTCTGCTTTGTTCCTTTGATTGCGTAGCCATTTCTAAACTCATAATTATTTACGCAATTGTGGGATCTATGATGAAGACATTGGCAGCGG
Organism: Monoplex corrugatus; assembly: GCA_030674185.1. NCBI lineage: Eukaryota > Metazoa > Mollusca > Gastropoda > Littorinimorpha > Ranellidae > Monoplex > Monoplex corrugatus. The sequence goes on from JAPXFY010000013.1 coordinate 60,872,641, forward strand.
TATTTTCAGATTCAGATCGTGCAAGTTTGATCATTTTGTTAAAACTCACAGTGTTTGATGGTCATTTTATCTGCACTACATCCGGTCAGTTTGTTTGGACTATAGCCAATAAACACATCCTTTGTGGTATGTTTTGTACATGCACTAACATGCACATAACACGACTGTGCATGTATAATCCCACACGGTGTGCATACAATCAGCCTCGCTCCCCGTGTTTGTTAAGAGTCAGCGGATTCGATTACCTTTTATAATCAACAACACGTCCCCATCCTCTCTGCTTTACATACACACACACACACACACACACACACACACACACACACACACACACACACACACACACACACACAACACACACACACACACTCACACACTCACACACACACAAAACACACACACACAATACACATACACACACACATACACACACACACACTTACACACACAACACACACACACACACACACATACACACACATACACACACACACACACACACACAACACACACACACACACACACACACACACACACGCACACGCACACGCACACGACACCACACACACACACAGCACGCACACGCGCGCATACACACACACTTCACGGATGCGTCATTGAGGGTGTTGCTCAAATCTTCTAACCAGCACCACAGGTAGCTGTGTGTCTCTCGGGCCTGGTTGACACCAGGATATATTATGATAGTAAGCTATACTACAGCCCTGTCACGCAGGCTCAATCCTACATGAAACTCCATGGCATCTTCATTATCATCTTCATCGACATCATCATCTTCATAATTGTAAATTTGACATAATTTGACAGCTTCTGCGACCATCAAGGTGGCTTAGAAAATGGGACAGTGGAAAAAAATAGTGAGCACAAAGGTAACCTCCCGGAGTGCGATGATCCTTAAAACATTAATGCACGTATTCATACATATCGCAACTGGCGGGTTAATGTGATTTAGATTAGAGAGATATTGAAACAAAGCAAAGTGGAACAACTCTGCTTGTGAGAGATGGAAAGACATCCAGAATGTTATCAATCATACGCCATGAGTCTATCCACTTCAATTGTGTATAAAAAAAAAATAAAAAGGATTTGGCTTCACCTCTATGTAGATAAAACAGCCATCGTTATTTCGGTCGCACCCGTTGAACAAGATAAGCTGGCAGGGAAAGGAGCAGTCTGAGCACCTGTGAATTCCATACAGACAAGTTGGTGAAAAAAGACAGCATTCATTCTGTAAATCAGCTTGATAAATCAGGCTTCACAGTGTTGGCTTCCTGTCAGTCTGTTTTCTTTTTTTGCTTGTCTTCTTTTATTTTTTTTCTGATTGTTAGTTTTCTCTCTCCCCCCCCCCCCCCTCTCCCCCCTCTCTCTCTCTCATCCTCTCTGTCTGTGTCTCTGTCTCTCTGTCTCTGTCTCTGTCTCTCTCTGTCTCTCTGTCTCTCTCTGTCTCTCTCTCTCTCTCTTTTTTGCCTCTCTCTCTTTCTGTATATCTCGTTTTTATATGTTGCTGATATGTATTGCAACATGTATATACTAACCAGTTATCTGTAAGTGTGGATCTGAAAAAGCGTGTACTTGGGTATTTTAGTAAAAAGAGAGATTAAGCCAGTAAGTTGCCTGCTTTAGAGTGCGATTTTTGTTTGTTTGGTTGATTGGGTTTTTTGTTTGTTTGTTTGTTTGTTTGTTTGTTTGTTTGTTTGTTTTTTCATTGCCGTCTTCATAAGATCATAAGATTTACAGGGCAAAGTTTTGTGCGAAAGGAAATTAATCATTACGTGTTTATATTCTGATTTAATGTCCCTGGGGAAAAGTAAACCTATGTACGACCTGGTTCTGAGCACAAATCCGGTGGCTAACGAAATTGTTTTTAAGCCTGAAGATAACGGTTCTGTAAATTTCACCAGTATATAAAAAAAATACATATAAATTCCAGTTTCTCTCTTGTGCGTATGTGTGTGTGTGTGTGTGTGTGTGTGTGTGTGTGTGTGTGTGTGTGTGTGTGTGTGTGTGTGTGTGTGTGTGTGCATGCATAGACTTTTACATGTATGTATGCATGTATATATATATATATATATATATATATATATATATATGTGTGTGTGTGTGTGTGTGTGTGTGTGTGTGTGTGTGTGAGTATGTGTATGTGTATGTGTGTGTATGTGTGTGTGTGTGTGGGTGTGGGTGTGCGTGTGTGTGTGTGTGTGTACGTGTGTGTGAGCATGTGTGTATGCACAGACTTTTTCATGTATGTATGTATTTATGTATTTATGTATTTATGTATGTATGTATGTATGTATGTATGTATGTATGAATGTATGTATGTATGTATGTACGTATGTATGTATGTATGTATGTGTGTGTACAAGTGTATGTGAGTGAATGTGTGTGTGTGTGTGTGTGTGTGTGTGTGTGTGTGTGTGTGTGTGTGTGTGTGTGTGTGTGTGTGTGTGTGTGTGTGTGTGTGTGCAAATGTGTATGTGTGTGGACCATTTAGCAAGGTCTATGGGCGGTTGAAAAGGCCCAAAGTGGAAATCAAATCAGTTAACACATCAGCTCTGTGAACTTTGGACAGGGTAAGTAATTCATATTTCTTTAAATTATTTTAGACTTGCAAGGATGCTGGTGATTTTTAATTGTTGTTTTATTTTACCTGGGTGTCGTTTTTAACGTGATGTTAGCCCTGATATGGCTCTAGTAGTCGGCTGGGCTATAAGCAATATGAACCTGAACATGAAAGTAATTTTTCTTCTGTAGTACGTTATAACCCTTGTGTCCTTGATTTTAACACAGGCTGTTGGCTTTTTTGATAGTTCCGTGGACTCAGTATCTAGCGTTTCGAGTTCAGTCCCGGTGAACGACTTAAAAACTGGCCTGTTCGTTGCTCATCTGAATGTTTCAGTAACACTTATGGTGCTAACTCCCCCAGCCCCACCCCTTCCCCCGGTGGGGATGCCGTGGGCTCTTTCAGTATAAATAGTATCCCCTACTTCTGGAAAATTCTGTGCTAGAAATTTCTTCTTTTCTCTGTTTCTGCCTTGTTCCTTTGCTTTGTCATTTCTTCCTATTTCCTGCCTTACTGGTCCATTCACGCGTACTCTTAGGATTGATAATTGGGTACATGTATCAAGTGCATTTTTGGCTCTAGGGAAATAAGACATATGGAAGCAATTTTAGGTAATTTAGGCCCGCTTATAGCTGTTAGTGTCCCTAGTTATGTGTAAATTTGTATCTATGTATGCTTTTTTAAACCTATTGTGTGATAAATTGGACACCGTGTCAGTACTAGGGGCATCTCCTTAGATAATGTGCGCGATTGCACTGATATATGTACTTAATTTTCTTCTTTTTTCCCGTTTAAGTATTGTATATGTTTTGAAACGGTTGTAGGCCTGATATGGTTGTTCGTAGCCGGCTGGGTTTTAAATTAAGGTAACAATAACAATAAAGCTGATCGACCTAGAATACAAGAAACTCGCATTCCATTACTGAGCGTATCAGGCTGCCCTCCCCTTTCCATTAGGCCTTGAGAGGTGGTCTCATTGCTCTAGTCTTTAAGATGAGATAATAAACTTAAGCCCCGTATACAGTATACATCTAGCGCACGTTGAAGATCATACGGTAATAAAAGATCTGCGTCTGTTAAAATTCTGTAGAAAAATGTGTTGATGAATAAACAAAAATGCACAATAAAAATGTGACAACGCACTTCGGCTATTTCCTTTCCCCATAAGGAGCGGCCCATTTGTCACACGAGAAACCTTGAAATTCGTTGTGAACAACAAAACACCACAATCCAGTCCAGTTCGGAGTTCAGTCCATCAGGTATATCAGTATCTGAAACAGTGCGCCCTTTTAATCCTAAGCACAACGAACACATGATCAGAATATCGTGAATCATGATTACTACCGTTTTTATCCAGAACGGTGCGCCTTTTTAAATCCAGGCACAACTAGCACAGGACCAAACTATTGTGAATAATGATTATTACCGTTTTTTATCCAGAACAGTGCGCCTTTTCGATTCTAGGCACAACAAGCACAAGACCAAAATATTGTGAACCATATTCATTTTTTTTTATCCAGAACGATGCGCCTTTTAGATCCCAGGCACAACAAATATATGGCCAGAATATTGTGAACCATAATTATATTATCCATTCTAATAAAAGTTCCTATGTCCACAGAAAGGTGACAGATTGTGATCCTCCTTCACTGTGCCTTCAGTGGACAAAAAAACCCGCACATCCAGGACCCGTGTCAACACTCCAAGACACCACAAGGCGTCATTTACACCTTTCCCCCACTGTCTGGTCTATCTCGTCCGATCTTCACGATGACCCGGTGAGTAACTAGACCAATGTTACATGGAGAGCAAAGAAAACAAACGCGACAAATTTGAAAGAGGCAAACACAAAACAAACATTAATGAATAGGATTGGGGAAGGACGGGCAATTTATAGGACATTTTATGAGGCAAGGGAAATTAGAGTACCTAGTTACAGCATGAAAGAGGAGGCAAAAGGAGTACCAAGTCGACCCAGGGAGAAAATACGGGACAGACATGTGGAGTGAATGAAGAAAGAGGGTGGGAGATACACTTGCAGCGATAAAAGATAGATTCGTATGGAGGGCCATGATCGCCAACACCATGCGGCGGGGCACATGATGATTTAGGGGAACCTCCACACGTTGTTCAGCATTCTGAGCATGTTGATGTGTTGCTGAGACGATGCTGGATGGTGTTGTCTGCTCCTCTACCGTATCTCCCTCAGATGAAGACACTGCGTGTCCTTCAACTTCATATTTGGCAAGAGTCCTGCTTCACACTTCTGCAAATAATACGTATACAACAAATAGCATTAATGTGTGTCTGTACAGACCTTGTATATATACAAACGCATAACGGACGAAACATTCTTTTACATGAAATTTTCTACATTCATGAATGTAAACATGAAATCAACGTTCGAGGAAACCACCATCACCATCCACAAACACCAATACACCACCACCACATCACACGCAACCACCACCACCTCACCACACCACCACCACCACACCACACCACACGCGCAGACAATAGGAATACATTTCATGACTTCTCCTTATTGACAGATGACTGAAGAAACTTCACGAACAACGTCTTAGCTGGACACAATTCCAGACATCCCCAGAACGGGACGGTACTGATGAGTTCCAGGACCTTCTGCTTTTCACAAAGGACGAAAACTGACGTCTGCCTTTGTCAATGGCTGACACGCCACACAGCCACACATCTAAAGGACCTGAACGTATTCGACGAAGTTAACTGAACAGAAAATTGTGTGTGTGTGTGTGTGTGTGTGTGCGTGCGTGCGTGCGTGCGTGCGTGGTGTGTGTGTGTGCGTGCGCGTGTGTGTGTGTGTATGCGTGCGCGCGTGTGTGTGTGTGCCTGTGCGTGTGCCTTTCTTATAAGCACACGTGCATTAAGTTGCTGTATATCATACGTCCTAGCATGCGCTGGTCTCCCCGCCATGCACACACTACTCAGACAACGCTGACTACTCTGGCTTGGCCTTGTGCGCCGGAAGGAAGATGGACATATTCCAAAAGGCATCCTTTACGGTGAACTAGCCTCAAACAAGAGATCTGTTGGCCGCCCCCAAAAGACGTCTGCAAGCGCGATATGAAAGCTTTGGACACCAACACAGAGAGCTGGGAAGACACAGCAGCCGATCGCAATAGATGGAGCAATGTGCTCCAGAAACAACTCGGGTTAGGGGAAAAGAAGATCCAGACCTTAGCTGAGATGAGAGCCAGGTGGAAAACAAGCTCTTGTGAAGGCAATCCCATGGCCAGCAACCATTCATGCATCCAATGTCGTAGAGACTGCCTTTCCCGCATCGGCCTTACCAGCCACAGTGGATGCTTCTCCAGAGGCGTCAGCTCGAATCGAAATGACACTAGGGCGCATCATCCATAGTCGACGTCGACTGACGGGACCAACCACTACTAAACCACATGTCATAGGCGAGATCTTCAGGGTTCTATCTAATTAAAAAAAAAAACTCTCCGGCGGATATTTGAACCCCAGTCTCTTGCCTAACAGGCGGTGGTATTAATAAGTATACTACCGAAGATTACACACATGGTCATCTGTTGTGAACTTGATCACAGTTTCAAACGCTGTGTTGATTCTTCTGGTTTTAGTCAACAAACGATACGAAAGCCACAAGCCAAAGTCTGTACTTAAAACAACTTAAAACAGAGTATGGCCTTTTAATAAGGATTGTAATAAACGGAGATGCCGTAAGCAGCAATTATGTTGGGCTTGTTGAAAATCCTTCGGCAGCAAAGTAGTTTTCTTTGGCAGAATTCTGCAAAAGAAAACACCCTAAGGTAAACAAAAATACATGCATACAGATATAACAAAAGGAGGTGGCACCGTACGGTGGTGATATGCTTTCTCCATGAAAGTCAACCCCCAAATCACGTGGTAAAACTGTGTTATGCCCCAGAACCATGAACCCAATGCCATCCAATCCAATCCAGTCTAGTTTGTTCGATCACAGCGACGATAAAATTGCCCAACAGATTTTCTTTTCTGTTTTGAAATGTTACTTATACAGCGCAAAATGATAATCGTTCAAATAAGAGTTCAATTTTAAACATAAACGGAAATAATCCCTAATTTAAGTGCAGTGACCTGAAATGCTCCTAAAGTTTCCGGAACACTGTTCTATTTACTTTTGAATCTGTTCCAGATTCGTGCGACTGTGCAACCGTTCAGAGACTCATAGGCTTTTTTGTATGTTAAGTGCATATGACAATTTATTGCCTGTTTTGATTGTTGCTTGTTGTTTTTCCGCCGTGTGCATGTGTATTTGTTTCCTATAAAAGCAGGTTTTCTACACGATTTTGTCAGGGACAGTTCTTTTGTCGTGGGATCTTGTACTTCCATCCACCTGTCCACCCCTGTCTATCGACATGTATAAGCATACATCTACTGCCTATCTTGTATGTTTGTATCTTATTTACATTTGAATCTATTAAATCATTTTGACTTTTTAAATTTTTCTATTTGTCTATTCACGCATTTTGTGTAAGTCTTTGGATATACAATTTTGGTCTCATCTTGTTGCAGTTTGCCCGTAATGACCTCACACCACGCCAGGATAGTAGCGTACACTCTGCATCGTAAAAAGCAGCAGCAGCAACAGGAAGATCAAAACCAAGTAAGTCTTCATTATATGTGTTGAAGAAACCAGAAAAACAAAACAAAGGAGAAACCAAACAAGAAAACAAGAAAAACAAATAAAACAAAACACGAAAAACATGTAAAATAAAACGAACCAAAAAAAAAAGAAGAGGAAATGAAAAAAAGACACCAGTGAACACGAACAAGAAAGGCAAGAACAAGGACAACAAGAAATGTTGAAAAAGACGAAGAAGAAAAATAACAAAACATCACAAGAAGAAGAACAACAGATACGACATAAAACTGAGCAAGAAGAAAAGGAACAATCACAAAGCTTGCACTATAAAACAAAACAACACAAATCAAAATTAAAACAAAAACACGCAAACAAAAAAAGTAGAGAAAGACACAAAACAAGAAGAAAAGCCGAGCAATACGTAGTATAAAGAAAATCTATGATTATTTATCACTACGCAGTTGATAAAAATAGCCACAACAGGAACAACATAGAGAAAGAGAAATGGAAACAAAAACAGTGGCAACAAGCAAACCAGGAGAACAGCAAGAGCAGAAACGATGAGAAGCAGAACGACAACACACAGAAAAAAAAAGACATCAATGATAAAACAGCGACAAAAACACCACCAGCAAAACGCCAAGAACAGCATGAAGAAGAAGAGTAAAAGGGAACATATCGAGAATAAGAAGTACATCAAGAACAATCATTCCAATAAGAGAAATATCAAAGAAGCTAGAAAAGGTTACAAAAAACAAAAGCAAACAAAATATTGAGCCAAAGGAGAACGATCATAAACATGGCGACAGGAATGAAAGGCAAAAACAACCAGAAAGACATGTAGACCATACCATGAACAATGAAACTATCAACAAAATAGAATAGGAAAACGAAAGAAAGAGGAACGTAAGGAGAAAACAAATGAACAAACAAAACAGAACAATGACATGACAACAACTGAAACAAGAACCTAAGAACACGATGACAAACAAACTCACGAAACAAAAAGAGGGGAAACAAAGAAACAAAAAGAATAAGAGAAGAAACATTTGACAGAAATACAAAAGAACACCGAGAACAGAAAAACAAAGAAATAAGTAAATGGAAAAAGAAGAGGGGGGGGGGGGGGGGAATGACATGGCACAAGACAAACGAAAGAACAGACAAAAGGCAAGAAGGTGAAGCAAAAAACAAAAACAAACCAAAAACAAAACAAAACAACAAAAAACCACCACGGAAAATAACCGAAACATACACGTAAACACAAAGCAAACCTAAGCACACAAAAACCAAGCCTCCTTCCACCCACCCCAAAAAATAAATGTCAAGAGCAACAAGAAAAAGAGGAACGACGACAAAGAGGATAAAAACAAAGACCAAGAAGAAATAACAAGGGTAGAAGAGCAAAACCAGACATTATGGAGTAACATCATAAAATATCAACAAATGCGAGTGTCACAACGCCACAACACCAACAGGAACCGGAAGAAGAAAATACAAAGCAGAATTAATACAAGACAAACACAAACGAAAAGAGGAAAACAAGAGCAATAAGAACAAAAAATGACGCCCTACAGCACAAAGACACCAACATCAACGAGAAAAGAAAAACAAATTAAAAGTTGAGCAAAAACAAGACAAAAGCAAAGAACAAAGAAAAGAACAAGATCAACCGGAATAAAAACATCAACAAACACAAAACATACGTACACACACAAAAGAACAAACTTCAAAATTAAACATTCAACAAGAAGCAAAAAAACAACCCAATAAAACACGCTAACAACGTACACCCGGGGGTAATGGATGGGACGCAGAGCAACAATGCCTGACCACTGACCGTACAATCACCTCCCAGCTTAAGTCGCCACACTGTCGCCATTTCGCCAAATATGGGTGAGGGAGGGTGGCTGTCCATGCGTTGCATAATTCAACAACAGCAACAACAAGAACAAGAAGAGCAAGAACGAGAAGAAAAAAAACAAAAAAACAAGGACAACGAGCTCATAAATACAAGAACACGAACAATAAGAACTCGAACAACAAGAACAAGAGCAAAACAACAAGAACAAAGACAATAACAAACAAAAACAACAGGAAGAACGAGAAGATGAACAAAAACAACAGCAAGAAGTAAAAGAGCAAGAAAAAGAACAAAAACAAGAACTAGAAAATAAGAATAAGAACAACAACAATAAGAACAAGACCAAAAAAGCAAGAACAAGATAAAAAAAATAATAACAGCAAGAACAAGGTCCAGAACAAGAAGACGAAGAACGAGAACAAGAAAAACAACACGACAAACTACCCAAAGAACAACAAGAACAATGACAAAAACAAGGACGAAGATGACGATAACGATAATAGCGGAGGCAGCAGCGAAACTCTGACAGCGAAGCCAAAAGAAATAAGGAAAGCAGCCACGAAAAACAACGAAGATAATGACGACAACCGGCAATAACAAAAAGAGCAATAAAAACAAGTAAAGAAGCAGGCACTGAGGAAAAATACAGTGAAATATCAATATCAATGGCGAGAGCATGTAAACAATATCAACAAACTACCGAACCACAACATCAAGAGCGTCCAGAATGTCAAGAATAAGAACACCCACAAAGCAGAACCAGAGCAGCAAGACAAAAAACAAAAATTAAAAAACAAAATCAAACAAAAACATTAACTTAACACAAAACCACATCATCAAGAGCAACAAGTACAACAAAAAGAAAAAACAATAACAAGAAAAATAAAGCAAAGGCGACAAGAAGTTACAAGTACACAAAATAACAGCAATCATAAGTCTACAAGAATAAGAAGAAACACGAGCACGGCAACAAGAGCAAATGTGACGATGTAAGAGTATCAGAACAATGTCAACAATTACCAGAACTACTACACCAAGAGCACCAACAAGAACAAGGAATAAGAAAACTACTGAAACAAGCAACAACAAGAAGACAATAACAAAAACAAAAACGTGTAGGGAAAACATCACAAGTGCACAGAACAGAAAGAGCAAAACACAAAACAAAAACGAAAATAAAACCAAAAACAAAACAAAACACAAACTTACGAGCACTACTACCAAAATTAAGAGCAAACTCAAACAAAAAACTGAAGAAGTCAATCAAAAAAAGCAAAAAACAAAAGCAATACTCAAGTCAACGAGAACCAGAAAAACACCAACTGAAAAAAAACAACAAAAAAAACCCCCGCAAAACTATAAAAGCAAAAACGACAGCAGCAAGAATGCGTGTCAAGAAGTAAAGAAAGGAACAAACGAAGGAACAAAACAGAAAGAAACCCCAAAACAAAGAACCAACCAAAACGGAAAGCAATGGACACAAAAATGAAGACAAAGAAGCAAACCAGATAAAGAAACAAAAAACAGATCAAACATAAACGGGAAGAAAGAACCAGAGAGAAACAAGCAAAAGGAAAAGACACCGAAAAGGACCACACGAAGAAGAAAGCAGAAGGGAAAAAAACGGAAGTTGGAACAACAGATACAAGGGGAAACAAGAAACAAAAGTAGAAAGAAAGAAAAGAAGCAAACTAGGAACAAAACAATCGCAAAAAAGAAGAAAACATGCAGAGAAAGAAAGAAGAAAACAAAGAAACAAAGAAAGAAAATCGAGACAAACAAGTAAAGAACAAACAAATAAAAGAGGAAGACATTTACAGTCAAAGATACAATCCAAAGAAAAATGTCATCAAAGAAACAAATAAAGAAATAAAATTAAAAAAGAAACACAAAGAAATCAAGAAATATACAAAGAAACAAAAAATAATAGAAAGAAACGTGCAAGACAAACAACAAAACTGCAAAGAAACAATTACAATCAAACACAGAAAGAGAGGAAGAATCCATCAAATGAAAGAAGTAAACAAAAAAACAGGAAAAAAAAAACAATCAGAAAAGTAAACAAAAAGTGAAAGAAAGAAAAACGAACAACAATCAAAGCAAGAATCACGCAATAAAGAAACAAAGCAAGAAACGTACAATACAGAAACAGTCACGGAACGATACGATAAAAACAAAACAAAAAAGAAACAAAAGGGAAACAATCAAATATATCCTGCAAAGAACCAAAGAAAAAAAAAACATACAATCAACGAAAGAGACAGAGAGGGAAACATGCAATCGAAAGAAAAAAAAAGAAGCAATCAAAGAGAGAAATACAATCAGATAGAAAAGCAATAGTGCAATAAAAGAAACAGAAAAACCAAATTAACAAACAATCGCAAAAAAAAACACAAAAAAAACCAAACAAACAAAAAAACGGCAACAGCAAGATACTGGTTAACAAGAAACACCCTTGGGATGTTTATGAGATCTGGAGTGCTAATGCCTCATCACTTTCCGGACAAACACTTTCCGTTCTCCCGACGCCACACGGTAGCCACTTCGCTGCATGACCCATTCGGACCCAGTCATAAATTACTTGTTTACAAACCGAATGGCAAGATGGGGAGATAAGTGCACCACCCAGGTTCAGCTCAACCACCGAACCAAGAGAGAATGGAAGAGCCCTCCCGTGCCTAACTCTGGGCTTTCATCTCATTTCAATAAAAAATGACGACAAAACAAAAACAAATACAATCTCAGAAAAAAATTAAAGAAAGATAACGATAAAAGAAAGAAATCAAGAAACGGTCAATCACAAGGGGAAAAAAAAAACGAAGAAAGAAATGGTCACAAGAAGAAAGCAACAAAGAAAAATGAAGAAGCATACAATGAAAGAAAGCAAAGACATGAACATTCAGTCGAAAATAGAAACAAAGAAATAAACAACAACAAAAAAGACCAAAACAGAAAAAGGACAAAACAAACGTACAGTGATAGACAGAAAGAAACAAAGAATGAAACGGTCACAGAAAGGGATATAAAAACGAAGAAATACACAGAGTAAGAAAAGAAGAAAGCAACAAAGAAAAGCAGCAAAAAAAGACAATATACTATTACAGAAATAAACAATCACAGAATAAAAGACAAATAACCGGACAAAAATCAAAGAAAGAAACAAAAAAATCACATAAAGAACATACAATCAAAAATAGCAATTATTAAAACTAATTTTCAAAAAAGCAAAGACGGAAAGAAACAATGAAAGACGGAAACAAAATAACAAGAAAATGATTAAGAAAAGAACAAAATCCAAACGAAAAACAAAGAAACGATAAAAGACAGAAGCAAACAAGAGAGAAACGTTAACAAGAAACACACGAGGGTACTGGATTGGACCCAGAACAACAAAGCCTCACCACCGCCCAAACATATATGATGCCTGGCATCTTCAAGGTTCTTTCGTCTACGTATCTAGCAGGGAGGTAGCGTAATCAATACTCTTGGAGACATCCAGCTAATACTGTGCTGGTGGTCCTGCTTTGCTTCTGAGCTGCTATCTTATCTTGGAGGTCTTCAACACTTCACTGGGTCTCAGTGTGTGAACACAGTTCTAGTGACCTTTCTGGGTTGCTTGGAAACAGAGGGAAGGAACTCCGTGAGGGAACAGAGAGAGGGAATTCCGGGTTGAGAAGTGGGGGGGGGGGGGGGCAGAGGACAGGAACGCTGGTTGGGAAAGAAACAGAGGGAGGGAACTCCCAGGGGCAACAGAGGGCGGGAACTCAAGGTGGAGGAACAATGGAAGGAAACTCTGGGTGGGGAACACAGGGAAAGAACTCTGTATGGGGGTGGTGGAGAATAGAGGGAACTCTCCATTGGGACGCGGGTGCAGAACAGAGGGAGGGAACTCTGGAAGGGGGCAACAGTGGAAGGAAATTGGGTGGGGGGAGAACAGAGGGCGGAACTCGATAGGTGGTAGAACAGAGGGAGGAAACTTCAGAGGGGGTGGGGTAGACAGGAGGAGGGAACTCTGGGTGGGGAAAACAAGGGGGAACTTCAGGGGGTAACAGAGGGAGGGAACTCTGGTTGGGGGGTGGAGAACAGAGGGAGGGAACTCCGGAAGGGGTGGAGAACAGTGGAAGGGAACACCGGGTGGGGGGGGGGGAAACAGAGATGGAACTCTGGTTGGGTGAACAGAGGAAGTAAACTCCAGGTGGGGGTGGACAGAGGGCGATAACTCCTGGTGGAAGAGGGAAACGGAGGGAGGGAACTCCCGGGTGTGGGGGGAATTGAGGGAGGGAACTCCGTGGGGTGGGGAAGAGAGATGGGAACTCTGGGTCTGGGGGTAGAGGAGAGAACTCTGGGTGGGAGGGGGCAACAGAGGGAGGGAGGCAACAGAGGGAGGGAACTCCGGGTGGGGGGAACAGAGGGAGGGAACTCGGGTGGTGGGGGTAGAGGGAGGGAACTCCGGGTGGGGGTAACATAGGGAGGGAACTTCGGGTTGAGGGAGGGAGGGAACTCCAGGCAGGAGGGGGAGGGACTTCGGGGTGGGACGGGGGAGGGAACTCCAGTTGGGAGGGGAAGGAAACGGAGGGAGCGAACTGGGTGGCAGGGGGGGGGAGATAGAGGGAAGGAACTCAGGATGGGGAGGGTGAGGGAACTCCTTGGGGGAACAAAGGGAGGGAAGTTCGGGAGGAAGGTGGAGGGAACTCCAGTGGGAGGGAGAGAAGGTGGAGGTAAACATAGGGAGGGAACTTCGGGTGGGAGGGGGAGGGAACTCCGTGTGGGTGGGAACAGAGGGAGGTGTGTGTGTGAGGGGGGGGGAGACAGTGGGAGGAAACTTTGGGTGGGTGGGGGAACAGAGGAAGGAACTCCAGGAGGGAGGGAGCTTCGGGTGTAAGGGAGGGGAGAGGGAAACAGAGGGAGGGAACTTCACGTGGGAGGGAAGAAGGAAGGGAACTCCGGGCAGGAGGGGAGAGGATAACAGATTGAGGGATGATACTCCAGATAGGAGGGGGGGGAGGGAACTAGAGGGAGGGAACTTCGGGTGGGAGGGGGAAGGGAACTCCTGTGGGTGGGAACAGAGGGAGGGAGGAACTCCAGGTGGGGGGGGGGGGAATAGGTGGAGGGAAACAGAGGGAGGGAACTTCGGGGGGAGGGTAGAGGTGGATGGAAACGGAGGGAGGAACTCCCGGTGGGATGAGGGGTGAAGAAGGGACGGAAACTTCGGGTGGGGGGGAGAGAACCTGGGTGGAGGAGAACAGGGGTGGAGTGAAACAGGGAGGGAACTCAGGTAGGGGGAACGGAGTGAGGTAACTTCGTGTGTGTGGGGGGAGGGACAGAGGGAACACTGGGTATGGGTGGGGAAAGAGGAAGGGAACTCCAGGTGGTAGGGAGGGAACGGAAGAGGGGTCAGGGAATCTCGGGAGGGGGGGACAAGCAGGAGGATTGAGGGAAAGGGAGAGACAGAGGGAGGGAAACCAGCTGGCAAGGAGGGAATTCCGGGTGGAAGGGGAAGAACAGAAAGAGGGAATTCGGGTGGGAAGGGGGAAACAGAAGAGAGGGAATTCTGGAGGGGGAAGGAAACAGAAGAGAGGGAATTCTGGTGGGAAGGGGGAAAGGAGGAAAGTCTGGGGGAAGGGGGAGGAAACGAAGAGGGAATTCTGGTGGGGAGGGGGGGAAAGAAACAGAAAGAGGAAAGTCTGGATGGGAAGGGTGGAGGAAGAAACAGAAAGAGGGAATTCTGGATGGGAAGGGGGAAGGAACAGAAGAGGAAGTCTGGGTGGGAAGGGGAGAAACAGGAAGAGGAAAGTTGGGTGGGAAGGGGGAAGGAAACAGAAGAGGGAATTCTGGATGGGAGGGGAAGGAAACGAGGGAAGGAATGTTGGGAGGGAGAGGGAAACAAAGGAGGGAATCTGGGTGGGGAGGTATGGAGGGAAACAGAGGGAGGGAACTCATGTGGGGGGAGGGGCAGAGGGAGGAACTCCAGTGGGGTGGGGGGACAGAGGGAGGGAACTCCGGTGGGGTGCGGGGGACAGAGGGAGGGAAATCCGGGTGGGAGGGGAGGGAAACGAGGGGGAACTCTGGGGTGGAGAGCTAAAAAAAAAGAGGGAACTCAGGTGGAGGATTGAGGAAACAGAAGGAGGGAACCCAAGGCGGCAGTGGGGGGGATAGATGGAGGGAATGGGGGGGGGGCGTCAGAGGGATGGGAATTTCCGGGTGGGGTGGAAACAAAGAGAGGGAACATTAGGTGGGGGGAAGGAATAGAGGTGAGTGAATTCCAATTGGAGGAAAGGAAACAGAGAGGGAATCCGTGTGTGGGAGGTAAACAGAGGGTGGAGGGAAACAGAGGGAGGGAACTCTGATTGGGGGATAGGGGGCAGAGGGAGGGAACTCTGGATGGGGGTGATACGAGGAGAGGGAACTTCGGGTTGGGTAGGAAAGAGAGGGAGGAACTCCGGTGGGGTCTAAATGGCGAAACCAGAGGGATGCTATTTCTATCTCTCACTTTTGAGCGGACTGGCTGGTTTTCTTATAATAAACAAATAAATTAAATTAATAAATAAATGAATGGATGATGGATGATTAAATGAATAAATAGATAAAAATTAATCAACGCCAATGTAAAATATTCAGCCAATGAATCTATAAATGGCAGTGCTAGAGAAGAAAATCTGGTATTTTCTTTAAAAAGAAGATGGTAAAAATAACAGTAACACCATCAACACTTACACGGCATTAACAACAGACAGAATAACCATAGAAAAGAAATCAACATCAGACAGAAAAGAATCCAAAGATATACGCTTTTAAACCGACTAAGACTGAAAAGCTGTGTGACTCAATCTGTGTGAGAACAGGGTCAGTGGGATGTAGTAATAAAAGGACGTCTCTAAA
>JAPXFY010000013.1:60906091-60946091 GCA_030674185.1 Monoplex corrugatus
GTTATTGGCAGGTGAACGTCTGAACCATTGAGCCACTCTTCTCCTCTCATTTCAGCAGACAAGTTGGTACCTAGATAAACAATTTTTTAAACATCTGATGGAGGGCGAGGTGTGGGGGAGGGGGAGGACGTATCTGTCCAATGCGAGAATGGACCCCCTATTTTTGTTGCGTCCTATGGTGTTTTTGACCACTGAACCACAGGGTTCACTATTATCAAACAGCAAACGACAGATTTAACCCTTTGACTCCCGTACCCTACCCACCAACTGGAAAGACTTAACCTATTGACTCCCGCACCCTACCCACCAAGGAAAGACAACTCTTTGAATCCTTTACCCTATCCACCAGCATTCTGAAGCTGGTGGATTGGATGAATGAGTCAGAGGGTTAAGTTTTTGCTTTGCTAGCATGGTTGACAATGCAGGACGCTGGTGGACAGATTGTGGGAATCAAAGGGTTAATTCAAAGCGATGGGAAGACGCAAACGATAGCATTTTTTTCACGGTTTGTACGTGCAAAGATATAGCATTTTTTTCACGGTTTGTGCGTGCAAAGAGTCTTTTTCGCCTGTCACTTGAAAACTCTGATTTTTACAACTGAACAACACCTCCTGCAGACGACGAATGTCATTGGATGCACCACAAAAAGTGTTCACCTCGTTGGCCAATAGAAATGTCGGTTACACGTGATCTACATTTTTCGGTAATAGAGATAATGTCAAATTGCATTTTTCGTTTGGAGAGGACAGGCGAGGTGGACTGGCTGCGAATCTTACACCGACACATGGTGAGTTCTTTGCAGATGATAAACGGTTTCACTCGTTAAGCTAGCTGTGTTCTGAAGAAAGAATGAATGGTAACGTTTATTTAGTAGACAAGACAGCCTACGATTTAAAATGTCGTCACTCGTTCTCTCTGCTAGTATGATGACAAGTAAAAATTTGGCATATAGAAACTTAACCACCCCATTTTTCTGCACATCGGAAATCGGGCTGTTATTGCTACCTTTTTCAAAGACTACGCACAATCATTGTAACGATGACTCTCAGAACGGTAGTCCTACCCCTGCCTCTCATCATTATCCTGGCTTTTTTTAACCAAACTTATCAGTGAATTGTTGATGGGAGTTAAATGGAACGGCCATATAATCACGAGAAAGATAGATACGGTCAAAACAAGGTGGTAATGTTCACATTTGCCTCATAGTCTTGGGAAGAGGCTGTTCCTATCATTTTCTGCCTCACTGGTCCATTCACCTCGTTTTCCGGTAAGCTTCCATACTTTCTCCTAAGACTGGTAATTGGGCACATTTATAATATTCATATACTACGTCATTATTGAAGGGCCAGGAACGTTTTTGAGTCAATTTTTGAAAGGAGAAATAACCTATTTTCTCTTACTCTTTTCTCCAATTCGTTGCCGTAACTGAATGGATAAGAGCTCAGACAACATTGCAGTTTCCTTTTGGCACGTGTTTGGGGATTTGCCGATTTGCAATGGGCGGCCCAAGGAAGACAATTTCCACACGAAATTGTCGAATCTTCAGCAGGGTCTCTCTGACGACGCAGGCAAGGTAGCGACAAAATTCGCTTTGCACGTGCAAGGCAAGCCCTTTTTGAACACTACTCCAGCCAAAGTTGCCCGCAGACGAGGATAAAAAGGACCTGTTCTTGGTTCGTTTTAACCATGCTTGCAAGACGACGGATGAGCAGCGGGGGAGAGCCCTCGCTCTGCTTGATGAAGGCCTAGCGCAGCGGGAAGTTGCTAGACGACTTGAAGTGTCGCATTCCACAATCCAGAGACTGCTGGAGCGCTTCAATGAGACTGGAGCAGTCCAGGAAAGGCGTCACACGGGTCGACCCAGAGTAACGACAAGACAGCAAGACCGCTACCTTGCCCTCTCCGTCCTGAGGGAAAGGGCATCCACTGCGGTGACCTTGAGGGGTCAGCTGAGGGACGCAACAGGTGCTAACATCAGCTGCAGCACGGTGAGAAGACGGCTACATGAGGCAAACTTGAGGTCACGGAGACCGGCCGTCCGACCCGTGCTGTCACCGGTCAACAGAGTGCGCCACATGACCTGGGCCAGGGAGCACGTGATCTGGACAAGGCAACAGTGGGCCCGGGTCTTGTTTTCGGATGAGTCCAGGTTCACCCTGACCTTTAACGATGGCCGGGCTCGGGTGTGGCGACGTCAAGGGGAGAGGTTCGCTGACGCCACTGTCCAAGAGCATAACCGGTACGGCGGCGGGTCTGTGATGGTGTGGGGTGGCATGAGCCGTGGTACCCGGACCCCCCTGCTCCCCATTGACGGCATCCTGAACGGGGTCCGGTACCGGGACGAGGTTCTGGCGGCCGTGGCACTGCCTGCGCTTGTGGACCTTGGTCAAGGCGCCATCTTCCAGGACGACAATGCACCTGCGCATCGAGCACGCCTTGTGACCGACTTCCTGGAGCAGCATGAAGTCGTCCGTATGGCCTGGCCAGCGTGCTCACCTGACCTGAACCCAATTGAACACCTCTGGGATGTGCTCGGGAGGCGCATCAGGGACAACCACCCCCCACCGGGCACCCTGGCCAGGCTGGTCGACATCCTGCAGATCGAGTGGGCGGCCATCCCTCAGGACACACTCCGTACCCTTGTGGGGTCGATGCATCGGCGCTGTGAAGCATGCATCCAGGCTCGGGGCGGACACACGCGATATTGAAAACAGATTGGCCAAATCTGACACTTTCTGTTTTTTGAAAAGGGGGGGATGTTCCTTTAAATGCATGTGCTGTTCACTAATGGGTCATTGTGCTAATTTTTTTCCAAAACAGGTGTGGAAATGATGAAATAAAACATAGAATCAATTCTAAACATTGTCAATTATTTCAACTTAAAATTAGAGAGGAAGGAAGAAGTGGCCCTTAAATTATGATTAGGAGTATATATTGGACTGCATTTTTGGCTCCAACGAAATGTGCAGACAGTTTGTTGTAGGCCAGGTTTTGTATGGGTTAGCATAATTTATACATGTATATTCAGGATTCTTTTAAAATCACCTGTGATAAATAGGACGGAATGGTCAGTGCCAGGGGAACATCGTCAAGAATATGTGCGCAAATCCATTGTGCCCCGAAGTTCCTCTTTAAAAGAGGGGTTGATTGTTCATTTGTTGTAGCCCTTACATAGAATTTCACAATCGGCAAGGCTTTAAACTACAGGAATAATAAGCACACGTCTTCACATACATACGTACTCGCATACAATGATACACGCGCACACGCACAGACGTAATTGCGAGACGGTTATTGGGGTTATTGCTAGGATTAAGACTGGAAGCAATTAGGTCATGTATATCCGCAAAATTCCAGATAACTGAACTGTACCTTTGCCGAAATTACTAATCTTTAAGTAAAACTGCTCAATTTGTCCCACTTTTCGAGGTCGTTGGAGTAGAGATAGTAGTCTAGTAGAGACCTTGCTATTATATTATCAGGTCATTTTTTTCAGACGGATCGTAACTATCACCCTGGCGATCAGGCACCCGTTATTTTTGTTTAAAGCCCAGCCGACTGCGTAGTCATATCAGGGCTATCACTTTTTCAAAACAACGCATGATATTCAACAGGAAAAAGAATTTAACACGTATTAATGCATTCGCGCACATAATCTGATGCCCTGAGGTTGTCCAGTCTGTCCAATCTATCGCACAGGGGATTTAAAAAAAACACTTGAATAAAGATAACTAAGGACACTGAAACGTCAATAAGAATGGGCCTTAAGTACCTAAAATTGCTTCCGCATATCCTTTTCCTAAAGCCCAAAATGCACACTTGATACGTATACCCAATTATCAATCTTAAAAGTACATGTCTTTATCGAACACGCACAGGTGAATGGACCAACAAGGCAGAAAATAAGAAAGCAAAGGAGAAAGAAACGACATTAAAGAGGAAATGTGTTGCACAGAATGACCAGAATGTGGGGATACTATATATACTGAAGTGAAAGCGCCGCCGGCATCCCCACATCGGTAGGTACCCGTTTATAGCTGGTTAGACTGGTGGTTTAAGCTGTAATAACCAGGTGAGCTACAGAATCGCAGGATTTAAGAGTGCACGGTTTAAGTGATGACACGCTGATAAAGCCGTTTTTTTTTTTTATATTGTAGTAGTAGTCCTGTTCGTTGAAATGCGTGACAGTGTCATTTCTTGTCGAGCATGATTACACTAAGAATAATCTCTCAGTACTGACTCACTGAGTACATGTTTTCAGAAACGGCCTTTGATATCTCAGTTGGATGAGAATTGAATTTAGAAAGGTCTTTGCTACTAAACATTTTGCTTTTTCCCCCGCACGAGGTATCGAAACTGTTGACTTTCGCATGAGAACTTTTCCAACAATTGTGCGGGGATTATTGTGCGCCAAACCGTTCCTCTGTGGAAATGCTGAAAAAGCGGCATGGCAATGGTTAATGAGGGAGGGGGAGAAAAATACTGCGGAAAAGGAGAAAAACCGGACGTGGTTCAAAATCCAACAAATTTATGATCAAAATTTGTCTGAACATAAGGATGTATTTATTGAAGATGTCCATAAAAAGACCAAGCGCCTTAATCAACTCGTAACACTGTGGCTTAGTAGTTAGTTTCAAAAGAATGTTCACCAAAAATCCATGCTTCCTCTCTGCTGTAGACCTATATTTTTTTCGTACAAACACTGCGTTCAGAATTCCGTAGACACAGTGCTTGCTTTGGTTGTTCTGGTGCCATGTTTTAAATAAAAACTGACACGCTAATTTTTGTTGTTGTCTATAGACAGTTCCTCTTTCAAAGCACTTGTATTTCGCTTTTTAAAATTCTATTTTCATTTCGTGTGTGGAATAACCCAAACGGTTGCGGATACGAACCATGAGGTGCGCTACGTGAAGACTGGCCTTACTGCCCATTTTAACAACCATGATAATGTGCTGATGTCAGTGTAAGATGAGATCCTCATTCTCCCACTTCCCTGGAATGGTTATTCCTGTCGAACATATCACCCGGTATGGGTGCTGACGTAAACGGAATCAAATCGATCAGTATTCTCAAAGGAGGTTAAGTGTTACCATTTCGAGTCATGCCCTTTTGAAATGTAATTATTCAAATATCTCTCTCTCTCCCATCTGTAGTGTGGAAAGGGTAGTAGTCTTAAGAAAATTAAGGTGGAGATTAATAGAAACCGAGCAATGGCATGTTTGGGTCACCCGTACATGGGTCTATGACGTATGGGGTGATAGTGCTATGCAGAAGTACCTTATTTTAATGACATGGCAGATGAAGAAATGCATTTCACAACAATGCAAATTTTCAGTGACTGATATAAAGAAAACAAGACAGAGCGCCAAGACCTCTCCAGGGCTTGTGTGCAGGTATACGGCTTATGTCATTCTGGATTTCACCAGTTACGTGACATCTGCAGTGTCAGCGTAAATGGAATTTATTTTAAGCGCTTAGACGCCATCTTGAGAAGCGAATTTTATTCCTGCCGTGGGGATGCCGGGGGCTCTTTCAGTATAGTATCCCCACCTTCTGTGCTAGAAAAATCCTCTTCTTTGATTTTGTCATTTCTACCTATCATTTTTATGCCTTAATGGTCCATTCACCTGTGTGTAAGTCTAGCATACTTTTTCTTAGAATTGATTATTGGGTACATGTATTAAGTGCATATTTGGCTCTAGGGAGGTGATATGCGAAAGTAATTTTAAGTAATTTATGCCTGTTTTTATAAGGTCATGTATGCTTATATTTCAATTATTTGTATTCAGGTGTATTTTTTAAATCATCCCTGTGCGATAAATTGGGCGGAGTGTTCAACGCCGGGGGCATGTCCTTGGATTATGTGCGCGAATGCATTGATGTGTGTACTTTTCGTTTTTTCCGTCGCTGATTTGTATGTTTTGAAGCGGTTATACGCCTGATATGGCTCTTCGCAGTCGGCTGAGCTTTTGAACAATAATAATTTTCATGAAAATATGTATTGTCCAGAGCAGGTTTAAAATCCAAATTCTTTTTCCAGCCAAGAAATAAAACGTGACGATGACCACTCAAAGAAATGAAAGCAGCACGAAGACGATGGAGGTTCCAAAGTCGGGTTCAGGTCCTATTTTCTGAATTCGCTGTTTCCAGGAGGACGTCTGCTGGTATCAAGTACCAGTCCTGCTTCTACAAAGGGGTACAACCAGAGCTGTGGTCACATTCAATGGAGATAAGTTTTATATTACTGCTATATCTGCTGTCATGGTCTGTTCCTCGACTTTTCTCTTCATTTTGACTGGAAAATCAAACTTCTGGCTGCGCATGCTGAAGATCCCACTCAGTTGAAAATCATGAAGAGCAGGGCATTGCCTGTCTGCCTTGGTATAAAACATTGGAGAGATAGGTTGATTTCCCAGGTCCCACCCTTTGAAGACCAGTTAGCCTTCTTGCCTTGCTGCAGTCTTGGTAAATGTACCATTATTGTCCGTATCCACTCTTGTGTTCCCTCCCTCCACCTTTCCCACCCTCTTTATGGCTATGCATGCATATGTATTTGTGTATGCATGGAGGTAATGTGTAGTACGCCAAATGTAAAGAATGGGGTTTATAAGGATTAATCAATTGCAATTTAGACTTGCAAGGTGAGCATGGTTTTTGACTTATCTTTTGACGGGTGGTTGTTGACGTATTGTTCGCCCTGATATGGCTCTCGTAGTCGGCTGGGCTGTAAGCAATATGAACTGAACTGAACTTCCCTCCGCCCTCTTTCTCACTCTTTCTGGCTACATATATATGTGTGTACTTGTGTATGCACAGAGGAGATTAAATGTGTAGTATGCCAAATGTAAATAACGGTTTTTAAGGATTAATCGCACTCGGACAATTCCATAGGTGATCTACCCATATCGGCCAGATAAATATCCGGCAGACGTCTTAATCTTATGTAAAAGTTTATGCGTTGGCAGGGTTTGAAATGGAAATGGGCGAGGGGAACTTTGGACGTCGCCGGAATTCAGTTAAGTTCATATTGCATGTAGCTCGGCCGATCACAAGAACCATATCGGTCCAGTACAGAGATCAGTATACACACACCTCAAATATTAACATCGCATTGAAAAGTCCATGTTTAATTAGGCTACTTTAGAACCACGCAGCTGTAAATGGGAAATTGTTCCCTCTGGGGTCAGGGAAGGTAACGCTGAAAGATTGGTACCACTGTCACTATGCTGTCTCCTCTCCGACATTTGAATTTTAAACGAACTTTGGTTTCCAGGACTAATATTTGCAAAAGATATTTAAAACGACCTTTTGTACAGAATCACAAAGCATTCCAGTAAAAGTGAGATTAAATTTAATCATTGCAATGATTTTTACATGTTGACAGATTTGTACACTTGTCCATTAATTCCTAGAAATTTGTATGTGTTCATAATGGAATGCATGCGTGGTGTATATGCATGTCTGTATGCATGCGTGTGCGTGCCTGCAGTGTGGTTTTGTTAAATAATTGACTTTATTTTTGCAGGTGAATCGCCAGTAGCCCGGTATTTTAAACTTACCTCCCTTTTCTTTTTCCCTCCATCTCACTCCTTCCCGACGTCGCACTTCCATATCCTCCATTTTCTCTCTCCCCTCCCCTCCCTTTACCCCCCTCCCTCTCCTTGCATCTCCCATTATTCTCAGTCCTGCCAGTCGCTATTTTACTATGTTACTCATCAGATCACTGTCCTAAGTTCAAAACGAAGGATGGCGTCTGAGGAACCTGGCCTGCAGGCGCCCTCTACCAACTGTGGTTACAAACGCTGCTTTGGTTTTGCTTCTTTTGATCTTGCTTCTGTTGGATAGCAGCTGTTGTATGTTGAAATGTGTTCTCTACGTGCACGGTCACCAGCTTACGTCGTTGTGGGCATTATTTTTTTCCATTTGGTGTTACCTCGTCTGAGGTCGCCCCCCCCCCCCCCCCCCCTGTAGGGATGCCGGGGGCTCTATCAGTATATAAAGTTGAAGTTTTGTATGTTTTAAAGCGGTTATAACACTATGGCTATGCGCAGTCGGCTGGGCTTTAAACAATGAACAGAAGGTGTATCCCTATTTTTTGTTCATAATGGTATTTGTTCTTTGGTTTGGGGTTGGTCCAAAGGCCATAGGCGCGTGTGTGTGGTGGTAGTGGTGGTGATTTTTTTTGTTTTTTGAGCGGGAACTCTTCAGTGGTTATCTGCGTTGTCCAGGCCAAAGGAGGGTCGATAAGCTTCTTGAGCTAGATTGTATTTTCTGTAGTTGCTTGATCTACTTTTTACCTACACCTGTACCGGTAACTGTGGCATGGGGAAATTAAACTGGCGTTCTGCAGCTAGAGGGAAAAGTAGCGTAGTCTTAGTGTGGATGTAGTGTTCTGCTACTCCATCTGGCGATGCTGTGGTTTTTCACATGGCTCTGGAGGATCTAGTGCAAGTTCGAAGGGCTTGCTGGTTGACAGACATCCAGGTCAGGTGGCCTGTCTCGAGTCACTCGTGTTATGTTCAGTACTAGTTGTTTATCCGACTGCCAACGGTGAAATGGCCGTTAGAAATGATATAGGCGCGTAAACGAAACAAGACATGCGCAGTTTTTGGCCAAATTACCTGTCGAGAGTAGAAAAAATCGGTCTCAGATTCTGACCAGCCTTCGTCACGAACTCAAAAAGACAATTTCAGTAAATTCATGTCAAGACTGACAACAGCAACAGGATCAGTTGGGTTCCATGAATAAACTTAGTACTGATGGCACATGTATTTGTGTAACTACTGTTATAAGACATTGAACTGATCGAGAAATCAACAGTCCTACACTGAACTAAAACTTAAGCCAGAACTGAAACTTACAGAACTGAAACTTAAGCCAGAACTAAACTGAACTTAAGCCAGAACTGAACGAAGAGCAAATCAGTAAATCAATACGTCAACGAAGACTGCGCTTCGCGGGACACTGCTGGCGGAGCAAAGAACTGGTGGGGTAGTGTTCCTATATGGAGACCCAGCCATGGCAAAGAAAGACCAGGACGTCCAAAGACCTCCATCGACCAACTGATGGATGATACGGGCTGTCAGTATGATGAACTACCTATTGCAGTCTGACAGAAGGATGGAAGAAATGTGTCATGGATAGCCGAGCACGCTCGACATGATGATGATGATGAAACTGAGCTTAATCCAGAACTAAACTGAATTTAAGCCAGAACTAAACTGAACTTAAGCCAGAACTAATCTGAACTTAAGCCAGAATTAAACTCAAACTAGAGTCAAAACGTAAACCAGAGGTAAACTTAAACTAAAACTAAACTTAAACCAGAACTAAATTCAAAACATGAAATTGAAGCTAAAAATGAACTGAAAGGTATGAACTTAAAAGCCAAACCTAAACTTGTAATCTTGAACACAAACAGAACTCAAACTGAACTTGAAACTCAAACTAAATTTGAAACTCAAACTGAACTCGAAACTCAAACCTGAACTCGAAACTCAAATCTGAACTCGAAAACTCAAACCTGAACTTGAAACCCGAACCTGAACTTGAAACCCGAACCTGAACTTGAAACTCAACCTAAACTTGAAACTCGAACCTAAACTTGAAACTCGAACCTCTAAGCTTGAAACTCAAAGCTAAACTTGAAACTCAAAGCTAAACTTGAAACTTAAAGCTAAACTCAAAACTCGAAAGCTAAACTTAAACCGAAACAAAACTGAAGCCGAACTTAACCCAAACTGAAACTAAACTCCAGTATAAACTATCCTTAAACTGAGTTAAACATTAAAACCGAATCTAAACATTAACAAAAAACAGTCTAAAGATTCTTTACAATAGAACGAAATCTGCACATTATAAACATAAAACGAAATCTAAACATTTTAAACAATAAGAAAACATTGAAGCGAAATTTTAAAACTACACAAAACTGAAGCAACAATAAAACCTGTAATCAATAAACCAAACGTAATCTGAAAACACAAAAAACCAACCTTAAACTAATGCGAACATTCAACAAATGCCTTAAAACAAATACCCAAACCAATTGAAAAGTAAAACTGAACCACAATTTAAAAAAATGCCCGGTGTATAAATCACGCGTTGGAAGAAACATCAAATTGAAATCCAAATCCAAACTCTAACTGAAAGTAAATGAAAACGAAACAAAAAAGTAACTCAAAAAATAATGAAAGCAAAAAGCCTCAAACAAAATAATTCAAAACATAACGTAAAATAAGGAAAGCCCTAGGAAATAAGAAAAAAGAAAAAAACGGAACACCACGTAAACCTGTATGCCTTACCGCTTACGTAATTTTAAATAGGTAAAATTGAACGACAGTTTTATATAGAAACAATAACATGGAACCCAACTGATATTGTGGTTATGCCATTCCATAAAAAAATATCTACATTTTAGTTCAGAGTACTTGGACATTTTGGCTTAGATTCTTCTGGAAGTTCAGTTCTACATTTTTTTTTCTGTCCGTTTCTGCCTTGTTCCTTTGCTTCTATTTCTTCCCGTTTTCTGGCTTGCTGGTCCATTCATTTGGGTGTTCGGTGGGGTCTTGCGTGCTTTTTCTTGGGATTGGTGGTTGGCGTATGTTTTGGTGTCCTTAGTTATGCTTACATTTGTGTTCAGGTGTTTTTTGAAAACCCCTGTGCGATAAATTAGACGGAGTGGTCTGCGCCAGGGGTAAATCTTTAGATCATCAGGTGCCTTGCCGCATGGCGTTGGCGATTATGGACTTCCATCTGTCTCTTGTTGCCTCAAGCATCTCTTCCACCCACCCTGTCTTCAGCCACTTCAAGTCCGTCCAGTATCTTCTCCCTGGGTCTACCGGTGCTCTCCTTCCCTCCAGCTTTCCCGTTGTAATCAGGTTCCAATTCCCCTTTCCTCATGAAATGGCCTATGAATGTTGCCTGCATTTTCCTAATCTTATGAATGATCTACTTGTCTGTCTCCATCAAGACTGTCGTTTGTTTTCTTTAATGTCCATGGAACTCTCAACATAATTTTTAGAAACCACATCTCGGCTGCCTCAATCTTGTTCTGGCTTTGCTTGTTGACTGTCCACGCCTCGCAACCGTACAACAGTATTGGTTCTATATAGCATTCCAGAACCCTCTTCCTGATAATTGATAGGCATTTGTTGGTAAGAATGCGTTCCATCTTGAATGTTGTTTTGGCTTTGCCGATTCTGCTGGCTATTTCTATGTGCATCTGCCGTCTGGTGAAATGATCGTTCCCAGGTATTTAAACTTAACCTGTCTCAAGGTTGTGCCGTTTGCTGTTATTTTGCATGAGGGGATTTCATGGTTTTTTTTACTGATCACCATGACTTCAGTCTTCCTGCTGTTTAGTTCCAACCCTTTACCTTTGCTTTTTATTTCTAGTATATTCACAAGGTTTTGTAGGCCATTTCACTTTCTGCAATTTGCACGCGTCATCTGCGTATCGAATGTTTATTATTTTTCCTCCAACCTTTAATCCAGGGTCTTCCTCTAGGTTTCTCATGTTTTCGCTGTAAAGTGAAAACAGATTGGTGACAAAACACAACCCTGTCTGACTCCTTTTGGTGTTTTGGAAAGAGCTTATATCTATTTTTATTCTCATTGCAGCTGTTTGTTCCCAATACATATTTCTGATTATTCGTAGATCTTTTCCATCAACTATTGAGTCTTTCTAGTTGATCAATTCTCATGTCTTACCCGATCGAAAGCTTTGGTATAATCAACAAAGCATAAATATAAATCCTTGTTCACCTCGATTGACCTCTGATAGTTCTTAGGGTGTATATGGCATTAATAGTTCCTTTCCCTTCCACAAATCGACGCTGTTCATCTATTTCTCTTTTGATTCTATTCCTTGCCCTGGTATGTCTCAACGCAGTCGGCTGGGCTTTTTAAACTATGAGCTGTAACTTTCTTTCGAAAGTATTACATTCTCTGAGGTGGATGGTCGGTGCTTCTAATGGTCTTCGCTTCGTTTTCTCGTGCTATTTTACATCAGATTATCTTCAGTTTTTATATGTAGATTGTCCCTTTTTCTTTCGTCGATTTGTCAGATGGACCATCCTTACTATTATCCCGTTGGCATATGAGGCAGTCGGCAGAGTTTTTCATATCTGTTGTGGACCAGCTACACAGTGCGTGTTTAAGGGCCTTAAGGTAGGGTCTGTTGTTGGTCACCAGGTGTTCTTTCCTACTGGTGTTCAGAGAAAGGCAATTCGGGTGATACTCTAGTAGTCGGCTGGGCTGTAAGCAATATGAAACAGTATAAGAACCAATCCGGATGGTAGCCTGCTCTCTTGGAATGATGTGCCCAGTCCATCTTTGATGTCTTTTCATGATGGTGACCCTTTTTCCTGATAGTTGTAATGCGGAGTTTTTTTTTCCTATTCATTTTCATGCGTTTTTGTGTTAGATTAGTAAGTCGCTCCAGTATTCAGAACAGTAAAATGTTTCTTTTCTTTTTCTTTCCGTTCATCCTTCTATTCATCTGTTTCTTTACTGAAGTCTTGTCCTTCCAGCCCACTCAGCCCCTCCCTTAAATCCTCCCGACCCCTCCCAAAAGACAAGTCACAAAAACGACGAAAACGCCACAGCAAACAAAAAGATCGCAGACCAAGCATCTCCCTGTCTCCAAAGACTGAAGCAGTACAGGACGCAAAACATTTGGGGAAAACAGACGGGACTTATGGAATATCTGAAGCTGGATCCCCACTCCCCAGTCCATCCTCCGTCCTGACCCACCTCGCCCTCACTTGATCCTGTCTGCGCCTAACTTGCCGCTCCCCCCGCCCCCCTTCCTTTTCACATCCAGCCCCACTGATCTTGTACAGTCCCATCCCATGTTCATCATCCTGTCCAGACTAAAACCCACTGCCCCATCTCGGTGTCTACCAGCAGTGTTGCCTGACTCTGTATGCAGACTTGGACACGCTACAGCTAACACCCCCCCCCCCCCCAAAAAAAAAAAAAAGAAAAAACCCCAAGATTATTGTAGTCCTGAACTGAACCAATCTGAATGACCATCGAGGACGTCGATATTTCGTTATCGAGGCAAGGACAAGAGTATGGATCTTAGTCTAAGTGTCGGGACATTTCAGCCTTCTAGAACTACAAGAACTACGGTTCGGAGCAAAAGACAAGGTGGAACACTTTTGAAGGGAGAACATCTTCAGGTAACTAGAACCACACCAAGGACCACAATGAGATCCACGTCATCAAGGATCACATCACCAGGGACCACGTCTGGTTCGTCGTCGAGGACGACGTCATGACATCAGGACGTCACATAAAGGACGCCGTCACGTCATGTCAGTTGCATTTGTCTTCGAGACACCTGAATTTTGAGGACAGGTAAGTGGTTCAGATGATTACACTGAAGCTGTAGGCTTGCCCAGATAAGTTTGTAAAACGTGACATACCAGTAGGTGTTGAAAAGGCAAATACCGTAGGAGTTGTTTTAAAATGTAAATATTGTATGTATTGTGTGAAATATTGCAGGTGTAAATGGATAACGAGTGTAGTGTTCGGTTTAATGGCAGACCTGCTAGTACCGAAATCACCTTCATTTGTATGATCGAATATGCCCCTTAAATTAAAAACGCGTATAAAAGGATAGTATCATTGGGTCTCATTGGATGTTTACAGATGGTCCTATCTTCTCTACTCCTATACCATTTATATTAAAAAGTTGCACAAATATACAAGGCACTACAACCGAGGGAGGGGTGAAACGGATTAACTGTCACAATGATGAACGGAGATGAACCGTAACACGGTGACAAAGGGAACATTGTAATAAAACATGATTTCTATGTGCTAGTTGGTTAGGCGTTTCCCAGTTACATATGTAAAGCAAGTACACGTCAGCCCTTAACAACGGCCCTGTGGAGATACCAGGGGCTCTTTCAGTATATTAAATCCCACCTTCTGGAAATTTGTGCTAGAAATTTTCATCTTTTGTCGCTCTTGTTCCTTTCCTTTTTCATTTAATTTCTGCCTTTGGTCCATTCACCTGTATGTGTTAAAAGTCTTACGTACTTTCTGTAAGGATTGATAATTGTGTACATATATAAAGTGGGTTTTTGACTGTAGGGAAATGCGATACGCAAAAGCAATTTAGGTAATGTAGGGCCGTTTTTATGTTTAAGTGCCATCGGTAATGTTCAATGTGTGTTAAGGTATGTTTTCCATATCCCCTGTGCGATAAATTGGAATGGTCGATTCCAGGGGCATAATCCTTACATTGTGTGCTCGAATGCATTGCGTACTTTCCCCCCTTGTTGAAGTATGTGTTGAAATGGTTATAGCCCTGATATGGCTCTACACAGTCGGCTGGGCTTTAAAGAAAAATAACAGTAAACGATTGACAATCCCAAAGTAGGGTAAAAAAGTACATATATTCTATAGTCATAGAATCAAATTCTAATTCCAAATTCTCAAGATGTCTTCGTGCTCGGAATGAATTTCACATGCACTAACTCACAGATGCCATGTGATGAAGATCCAAAATGATCACGGCACAAGTCTTAAGCCTGCACACAAACCCATGAGCTGGCCAGTTTCTGAGGTTCTACCTAGATAGTGCCATAATCCTGGGGTTCTAGGGGAATGAGATGGTAGAGACTTTAACTTTCCCCTTTTATAGGATCAAAGAAAATAATAAGGAAGAATGAACAAACGAGGGAAGGGCATATCAACTAACGTTATGATCAAAACAGATGAACACAAGTGCTTTATACAGGCTGGGTAACTCTCAGCGGATCCATTAATTTCAGCGGATGAACTCCTAGTTCCAGAGGGGATTTTTTTTTTCAGAGGAAATATTACTGAATTATTGTATTTGCCATCAGAAATGCATCTATAATGCCTCGAAAATTACAGAAATCTTCAGTTCGCCCCCCAGACCCCCAACAGGGATGTTGCCCCTGGACCCCGGCCAATTTTCAGAGGAAACTTATCTTCTCTTAACCAGCCTGTTTATAAAAGATGAGACAACAGGCAGACACATGTAAAGCAAATATGTTCATCCTTAAATATAATGTTAAAGATCCTGTAAACTATGTGGGCCATCGTGGCTTATATATTATTATGCTTATGCAAACGTAAAATCATGCATTCACACCTCGAAAACTGATTAGTCTTAATGGTTGGGTTTAATATTAGCTGTGCACGTAAAGGGCCCCTGAATTATTAAAGTGCTAATGAAAGGTGCAGCCCACAAACTATTTGTATATGTACTGCAGGGAAATGGCGGACTCGGCGACTCCGGGAAAATGGCGACTACGGCAAGGCGGGAAAACTGGCGACTGTGGGTGAACGGCGACTACGACTCCAGGTTAACGACTACGACTCTAGGTAAACGGCGACTAGGACTCCTCTAGGAAAATGGCGATTGAGGAAAAGGGAACGCCAGGAAAATGGGAGACTCAGGAAAATGGCGACTACGACGATTCCAGGTAAATGCGGATAGAAGGGAGACTCCAGAAAATGGCGGAAATTTAGGAAAAGGAGACTCCAGGGAAATGGAGATGCCAGGAAAATGGACTAGACGACTCCAGGAAAATGGCGACCAGACGACTCCAGGAAAATGGCGACTAGACGACTCACGAAAATGGCGACTACGACGACTCCACGAAAATGGCGACTATGACGACGCCAGGAAAATGGCGACGACTCCAGAAAATGGCGAACAACGACACTCTACGAAAATGGCGACAACGACGACTCTACGAAAATGGCGACACGACGACTCCACGAAAATGGCGACTACGACGACGTCCAGGAAAATGGCGGCTCCAGGAAAATGGCGACATGACGCCAGGAAAATGGCGACTTGACGACCCAGGAAATGGCGACTACGACTCCAGGAAATGGCGCACCCAGGGACAATGGTGACTCGACTCCAGCCTTTAGAAAATAGAGATCACAACGACTCATAAAAATGGCGACTACGACGACTCCAGGGAAATGGAAGACTATGTCGACTCCAGGGAAATGGAAGACTACGACTCGGGGCGATGGACGACAACAGGAAACGGCAACTACGCGCAATCGGGGAAATGTTGATTACAGCGACCCCAGGGAAATGTTGATTACAGCGACCCCAGGGAAATGTTACAGCAACTCCAGGGAAATGTGCACCGAGTGACTTAAGAAAACGGCGACTCCAAGGAATCAGCAAACGGCAACTCCGGGGAAAGGCACATGCATAGGTAGATCTAGTTCCCTAGACTTGATTATAAGTGTTTGGATCACAAGAACAGGAATTCGTGGTACTGGAACCAGGATGACAAAACCAGAATGTTTGTGGGCCAGAACTCGTGCCTGCCTGGTTCGTGTGTATGTTTGGCTGTTTTTGTTGTGTGTTAAGAGTTAATGTTGACGGTTGACAGAGCGTTGGACAAGTTTACATCCCAGTGTGTGTGTGTACTTCAGTGTTTGCACGTATTAATTGGACATTTTATTATTACGAGAGAGTAAAGGTTGACAGCACTGAGCAAGTTTTGCATCCCAGGGCTGTTATGTTTTTTATATACTTTAGTGTTTGCACGTATTACCTGGACATATCTCCCCTGTTGGTTGCGGGGGGCTCTGCGCAGTCGGTTGGGCTTTAAACAATAAAAGTAAGATACCAAAAATCGGCACTAATGGAATTATTAGTGGTGGTGGTATTTTAGCTGTTCTGTTATTCGCTTTTGTGCCATGTTCATATTTAGTCAACTGATTTTGCGTTTGTAATTTGGGATACCTTTCCCAAAGGTAGCATGTATTAAGGTTTTGAGAGAAAGGGACAGAAATGGTTTCAGAAAAGATGGACCAACTGTGTATAGATCTTTTACATGTCCTAAGGTGTCTTGCCTAACGGAAATTTACAGACATGTGGGCGTAACCATTTGTGACCTCCCAGCACGAAATCGGTCTTAACTAGCATTTTGGGTATTTTGAGATACATATCACTGGAAAGTGTACATTCTGCTGATTTATTTTGGTACCAAAATAAAGCTTGTACTAAAAAAAATGAAGTTATGTATGTTTAAAGTCATTAACTTGTATGACGGCCATTTTGAGAAAACGGCCTCTAAAAGTTTTTATGTACTCTCCTACATTTTCCTTAAATTTCTTTATTTGGTGGCTTTGGCCCGGTTTGTTTCTAATTTTAGCTGTCATTATCTGAAAGGTGCACCAAAGCTTTCTGTCAGTGTATTACATGTAAGGTTCTGTACAGGTTACGGTTCGCAATAAAGGACAAAAATAGGTACTTTTGGTAAGAAATTGCATTCTTTCTGCTGCGATCAGTCCATTAAAATACCATTTCAAATTATTTTTTCAGAAAAAAAATTCTGTGGGGATAGATTATAGTCTACAGAAATCAATTTTGAGAAAAAGTCAAAACACCCCAGATAGACCCTGTCACCCTTTCAGCTCCTAGCGCTGTTCGACTGCGAGTTAAGACTGAATTGGTGGTGGGAGGTCACATTTCTCTTTTTTTAAACTGTTACTGGGTATATAGATGTTCCAACATGGATGTCTTGGTCCTTTATCATTTTTCATTTAAATAGGTTTAAATACGTGTGTATTGTGTGTTGTGTTTGGGCTTGGGTGGGGATGTGATAAGCGAGTAAATTTGTAATTCGCAGTGGAATATGAATCGACGTCGTGTTTGGCATTTACTGTCTGTACCCCCGTGGGGATGTCGAGAGCGCTTTCAGTATAACTAGTATCTCCACCTTCTGAAAATTCTGCGCTAGAAATTTCCTCCGTCACCGTTTCTCATAATCTCTGTGTGTGTGTGTGTTGGGGAAGGAGAGGCTATATGCGTGCGTGACTCGGTTTTATTTTTTATTTTGTTAGGTGGCTTATACTGTAGACTGTAAGGCAACGTTTAACACAAAACGCTCGTTATTACGTTAATACGCTGAGGCTACATATAAAGCGGTCTTACAATTTGCGCCTCAAACAGCACAATCCATCGGATAGTACGAAATCTGATATACACGTGGAGGTTTACGAATATAATATGCATTATACACATTAAGAATCGGAGAAAAAGGAGAAAAGAATGAAATGTGTATTCAGTATCAAACGACAAGACGAACAAAATTGTGACCAACATGACCTTCTGTCAAACACAATAAAAAGGAACAGCAAAATTTCCATGTCTAGTATCAAACAACAAAATAGAAAATAGGGAACAAACAGCATAATTTCCATGTCTAGTATCAACAACAAAATAAGAAAATAGGGAACAAACAGCATAATTTCCATGTCTAGTATCAAACAACAAAATAAGAAAATAGGGAACAAACGGCATAATTTCCATGTCTCGTTTAATCTGAGAAAATGACCGATATGAAGTCAGTCTTTGTGAACAGTGATAACTGGGGAACAAGCGAGGCAAATCGACGTCTTGGGGAAAAAGCGAGAACTCCACAAAAAGTGACCATGCCATGCGTTAAGGTTACAAAAACATCGGTTAGAGCAAATGTAGGCGCTTAGTGTACACAATTAGCATTTGATACGAATAGACCAAGGTCGTTCTTAGAGTTGACTGGCATTAGTGATTTGTACAAGGTCGTCTTAGAGTTGATTGGCATTAGTGATTTGTACAAGACCGTTCTTAAGAGATGATTGGCATGATGATTTGTACAAGGTCGTTAGAGTTGATTGGCATAAGTGATTTGTACAAGACCGTTCTTACAGTTGATTGCATGAAGATTTGTACAAGGTCGTTCATAGATTGATTGGCATTGGTCATTTGTACAAGGCCGTTCTTAGAGTTAATTGGCATTGGTGATGTTTTGTACAAACATTATTTGGCTTTTTTCAGTCTGTATCTAGCATAGCATGGAAAAAGACAAATATTAGACAGATGGGGAGAGTACACTAAAGACCTTTTTGAAGATGACAGAAAGCAGAACACATAAGACTAGGCCACCCATAATGAAAGATGAACTTAGAGCAGCATTGAAAAAGACGAAACCAAAAAAGCCCCAGGACCAGACATTACCACAGAGATGATTGAAGCCCTGGAGGAATTCGGTATAAAAAAATAAGTCCTCCTGAATGAAATTTACGACACTGGAAAAATCCCCAAAGATATGTCAAATCAATTTTCATTGCACTTCCAAAGAAGACGGGGCTATAGAATGCGAACTCCATCGCACAATCAGTTTGAGTCATGTAACCAAGATCCTATTAAAAATAATCATATGACAAGGAATAGAATCAAAAGAGAAATAGCAGATGAACAGTGTGGATTTGTGGAAGGGAAAGGAACTATTGATGCCATATACATCCTAAGAACTATCAGAAGGTCAGTCGAGGTGAACAAGGATTTACATTTATGCTTTGTGATTATACCAAGGCTTTCGATCGGGTCAGACATGAAGAATTGATCAACCAATTAGAAAACTCGTAGTGATGAAAAGATCTACGAATAATCAGAAATATGTACTGGGAACAAATAGCTGCAATGAGAATAAAAAACGATATAAGCTCTTTCCAAAACATCAAGAGGAGTCAGACAGGGTTGTGTTTTGTCACCAGATCTGTTTTCACTTTACAGCGAAAACATCAGAAACCTAGAGAAAGACCATGGATTAAAGGTTGGAGGAAAAATGATAAACCAACATTCGATACGCAGATGACACCGTGCTAATTGCAGAAAGTGAAAGGGACCTACAAAACCTTGTGAATATACTTGAAATAGAAAGCAAAGGTAAGGGGTTGGAAACTAAACAGCAGGAAGACTGAAGTCATGGTGATCTGTAAAAATGAAATCCCCTCATGCAAAATAACAGCAAACGGCACAACCTTGAGACAGGTTGATGAGTTTAAATACCTGGGAACGATCATTTCACCAGACAGCAGATGCACATCGGAAATAGCTAGCAGAATCGGCCAAGCCAAAACATTCAAGATGGAAAGCATTCTTACCAACAAATGCCTATCAATTAACATCAGGAAGAGTTCTGGAATGTTATATAGAACCAATACTGTTGTACGGTTGCGAGGCGTGGACAGTCAACAAGCAAAGCCGAACAAGATTGAGGCAGCCGAGATGTGGTTTTAAAGAATTTGGGGTTCCATGGACAGCAAGAAAAAACGAGCAGTCTTGATGGAGGCAGACACAAGTAGATCACTCATAAGGAAGATTAGGAAAAGACAGGCAACATTTATAGGCCATTTTATGAGGAAGGGGGATTTGGAGCACCTGGTCACAACGGGAAAGCTGGAGGAAAGAGCACCAGGTAGACCCAGGGAGAAAATGCTGGACGGACTTGCAGAGTGGCTGGGGACGAGGAGGGTGGGGGAGATGCTTGGGGCAACGAGAGATAAGAGATGGCTGGAGGTCCATGGTCGCCAACGCCATGCGGCAGGGCACCTGATGATGTGATGAATATGCTGATCCCAGCAGTTTGAAAAACAGTATGTATGACCTTCCCATTATCATATAATTTTCTCAGTGCCGTTCTGATAACGTCAGGTGAATGGCGTTTGTGGTTCCGACAATGTGCCCGAACAAATGTCGCGCCGAATCTAACGTGAAAAAAGTAATAATAACCACTACTAACCTTAACCCCGTTCTAACCTTAACACATTGTGTTAAAGGGGCTGATGTTTGGTCATGACACAATTGTTGGAACAGTGAAAAAAAGTTTGCAAAATTCTCGCCTGTAAAAAACACGCAATGCGTATATTATACTTTAATCATCATCGGTGCCTTGCAGCATGGCGTTGGCGATTATGGACTTCCATCTCTCTTGTTGCCTCAAGCATCTCTTCCACCCTCCCTGTCTTCAGCCACACTGCAAGTCCGTCTAGTATCTTCTCCCCGGGTCTACCCGGTGCTCTCCTTCCCCCCAGCTTTCCCGTTGTGACCAGGTGTTCCAATTCCCTTTTCCTCATAAAATGGCCTATGGATGTTGCCTGCCTTTTCGTAATCTTCCGTATGAATGATCTACTTGTGTCTGCCTCCATCAAGACTGTCTCGTTTGTTTTCTTTGCTGTCCATGGAACTCTCAACATCCTTCTTAGAAAACACATCTCGGCTGCCTCAACCTTGTTCTGGCTTTGCTTGTTGACTGTCCACACCTCGCAACCGTACAACAGTATTGGTTCATATAACATTCCAGAACACTCTTCCTGATAATTGATAGGCATTTGTTGGTAAGAATGCTTTCCATTTTCTTGAATGTTTCGGCTTGGCCGATTCTACTGGCTATTTCTGATGTGCATCTGCTGTCTGGTGAAATGATCGTTCCCAGGTATTTAAACTTATCAACCTGTCTCAAGGTTTTGCCGTTCGCTGTTATTTTGCATGAGGGATTTCATGTTTTTTACAGATCACCATGACTTCAGTCTTCCTGCTGTTTAGTTCCAACCCCTTACCTTTGCTTTCTATTTAAGTATATTCACAAGGTTTTGTAGGTCCCTTTCACTTTCCGCAATTAGCACGGTGTCATCTGGTTTTTGGTATTATCTCCTGGACTCATTGTCCATTTTCTTCTATTAGGCTGCTCAAACCAGGTGTTTCCTACTATGAACTCATTCATCTGTGCCCATTCTACAAGTTTCCCTCCCCTTTCATTTTGTGTCAAGGCCATGAGGTCCAACTATATCCTCTACCCTATCCTTTTCCACTTTGCTGGGTAGAAAATCGTAAACTTATAACATGACGTATGGATTTTATGTATAACACGTACTTTTTTTTAACCCACGCAATTCAATTTTAGTTTCAGTTTCGCAGATGACGTCTCTGCGCTCGGAGCGAATTCCATATGCACTAACGTCAAGGTGCTACGTGTATTGTGACCGTGGCACAAGCCTTAAGCCTGCACGTAAACCCATGAGCTGGCCAGGCCCTGAGGCCATACTTAGACTGTTTTACCTAGTCTATATTTTACGCTAAAAAAGTTGCTCGTCTCTGGTTCCCTACGCAACAAAGTCGGTACAACGTAGATGTAAATGTGCCTGTTTTTTTTTGTTTTTTGTCGGCTTACGTTACGTATTGTGGGTTTTGTGTATGCTTAGATTACCGTATAGTGCAGGTTTTGTGGTACGTTTGATTACCGTATAGTGCAGTTTGTGGGTTATGATTACTGTATAGTCGTTTTGGTCGCTTATGATTACTGTATAAGTGTAGGTTTTGTGGTCGCTTATATTACTGTATAGTGCAGGTTTTGTGGTCGCTTATGATTACTGTATAGTGCAGGTTTTGTGGTCGGCTTATGATTACTGTATAGTGCAGGTTTTGTGGTCGGCTTATGATTACTGTATAGTGCATTTTTGTTGGTTTTGTGGTCTGGCTTATACGATTACTGTATAGTGAGGTTTTGTGGTCGGCTTATGATTACTGATATAAGTGTAGGTTTTTGTGGTCGCTTATGATTACTATATAGTTTGTGTGGTTATATACTGTAGGTTTTCTGTGCTTATGATTATATAGTGTAGCAAGTTTTGTGGTGGCTTATCGATATACAATAAATAGTGCAGAACTGTATATTGTGGTCGGCTTATGATTACCGTATAAATGCAGGTTTTGTGGTCGGCTTGTGGTTACCATATAAGCGTAGTTTTCTATGAGCGCCTAACTGTAAATAGTGTGAAAGCAAAACGAAAAACAAACAAAAAAAACAAAAAAAACTGACAAGGTAAAAAGGGAAAGATCGTTTTAAGTGCGCACCTAAGACCAATCGGTCAGTATGTTCAACAGCAATACCATCGCGGCAAGAAAATAAAAGGGGTTACATATCTTAAGTTTCGGTCATTTTCTTGCACTCGGCGAGATATGGGGAAATATTATTTTTGTCCATATTGTGGCGTGTGTGTGCGTGTTGTAGATTGGCAAAGGCAGGTAAGCCGAAAGTTAACGTCTTATCTTGTAGGTTGAATACGCGTTTTATTTTTGTGCGTTGGCGATTCGTAGTCAAAATGAAAATTACCCCCGTGGGGATGCCGGGGGCTTTTTCAATATAAATGCGACATCCCACCACCAAATCGGTCTTAACTTGGTCAGTCGAACAGCACTATGAGCTGAAAAGGTAGACTGAGGGTCTGTCTAGGGTGTTTTATGATTTTTATATCCTATCCCCACAGAATTTTTTTCTTGAAAAAATATTAATCATATAAAATGGTATTTTAATGCACTGATCGCAGCAGAAAGAATGCAATTTCTTACCAAAAGTACCTATTTTTGTCGTTTATTGCGAACTGTAACCTGTACCGAACCTTACATGTAATATACTGACAGAAAGCTCTTTGGTGCACCTTTCAGATAATGACAGCTAAAATTAGAAACAAACCGGGTCAAAGCCACCAAATAAAGAAATTTAAGGAAAATGTGTAGGAGAGTACATAAAACCTTTAAGGCCGTTTTCTCAAAATGGCCGTCAAACAACTTAATGACTTTAAACATACATAACTTCTACATTTTTTAGTACAAGCTTTATTCAGGTACCAAATAATCGCAGAATGTACACTTCCAGTGATATGTATCTCAAAATACCCAAAATGCTAGTTAAGACTGATTTCGTGCTGGGAGGTCACAAATAGTACTCCCACCTTTTGGAAATTCTGCTAGAAATTTCCTTTTCTGTTCTTCATTCCTTTACTTTGGAGCGAGACATTTTTTTTTCAAGTGGTCATTTTGGACATCCTGCAGGATTGTGTGTGTGTGTGATTGAAATGTTTTCCAACCTTCACGACAGTTTTTTTCTTTTCCTTTTTTTTTCATGTTGAAGTATGGTGCATGTTTAGAAAAGGTTATAGCCCTGATACGGCTGTACGCAGTCGGCTGGCCTTGAAACAAAAATCATAGTAATAGCGATTGGGTACATGTGTTAAGTGCATTTTTGGCATTACGCATATGGGATTTGCGGAAGCAATTTTAAGTAATTTAGGCCCGTTGTATGTTTTAGTGTCCTTATATATTTGACTTTGTATTCAGGTATTCTTTTTAAAGCCCACGTGTGATGAATTGGACAGGATTGGTCAACGCCAGAGACATTTCCTTAGATTATGTATTGAATGCATTGGTATGTGTACTTAAAATTTCTTTTACCCGTTTTTTCCCTGTTGAAGCATTTTTGGGAATGGTTGTAACCTTGATATGACTACACAGTAGCTGGGCTGTAAACAAAAAATATTGATTGGGTACATGTATTAAGTGCATTTTTTGCTGTAAGGAAATGTGATGTGCCGAAATAATTATAGGTAATTTTCGGCCCACGTTATGATTTAGTGTTTGTTTAAATTTGTAATCAGATTTTTTTAAACCTTGGAATAAATTCGGAGTGGTAAATGCAGAGAGCATATCCTAAGATTATGTGCGCGAATGCATTGACGAGTAATTTTTTCCAGTTTTTTTCCTCCATTGAGTTGTGTACGTTTTGAGACGATTATAACCCTGAGCCCCCCGCTGGGTTGCCGGGTTTTTTTTCAGTATAATAATATCCCCACCTTCTGGAAATTCTGTGCTAGAATTTCCTCTTTCTGTCACTTTCTGCCCTGTTGCCTTATCTGTCATTTCTACTTATTTTCTGCCTTAATGGTCTATTCACCTGTATTTTTTCGATAAAGTCTTACGTACTTTTTTCTTTGGATTGATAATTGGTACATGTATTAAGTGCATTTTTGGCTCTAAGCAGGTGAGATATGCGGAAGCAATTTTAGGTAATTTATGCCTGTTTTTATGTTTTGGTGTCCTTATGTATGCTGATATTTGTATTCAGATGTGTTTTTTAAATCTACCCTGTGCGATAAATCGGACAGAATGGTCCTACGCCGGGGGCATGTCCTTAGATTATGTGCGCGAATGCATTGATATGTGTACTTAATTTTTTTTCTTGTTGAAGTTTGTGTTTTGAAGCGGTTATAGCCCTGATATGGCTCTGCGCAGTCGGCTGGGCTTTAAACAAAATAAAAGGGAAAAAAGGCTCCGTGCAGTAGGCTGGGCATTAAAACAAAAAAGTGAAAAATGTACGGTGGTGATTACCTAGTTTTTTTTTTCTTCTCTGATGAAAACTGTCCAATGGTGGTGGTGGTGAGTTTTTCTTTTTGAATTTTACATGAACATTGCTGTATGGTATGTTTATTACCATAGTTTGTTTCACATTAAAGGAAAAGTGGCACTGATTACCACGGCTATTTTTTCTTAAACCTTCCGATGGCAACTGTATCGCAGCATTGATTAATATCAATACTTTTATTTCCGTTGTATGGTAGCATTGATTATAACAATACTTAAATTTCCGATGAAAATTTAACTTGGGAAATACATTTTTGTCTTTGATTACTGTAACGTATAAAGTGTGTGTGTTTTTTTGTTTTGTTTTTTTGGGGGGGGTGGTTACAGCAGGGGTGTGTGTGTGTGTAAGACAATGCGCGAGGTGTGTGCTTGTTTTGTTTTGTTTTTTGGGGTGGGGTGGGGCGGTTGTTAAAGTGGGGTATGGACGGCGGTTATGTCTGCGTTGGTTTCTGTGTATGCGTGTTTCCGTCGTGATAGTTTTTTTTCCCGTGGGTGTGGGTGGGGTATAGCTGATGTTTAGGTCATTTGGCCTTGGGGGTGGTGATGGGCGTGTACGCTGTGTGTGCGTTTTGTAATGAAGACTGTGTTGTGTGTGCTTGTGGATGTACGGCTGTGTGGTAAAGACAGACTGCTGTTGATTTAAAATGTATTCGTTAAAATACGAAAAAATGATTATTTTACTGTGTGCCTGTATTTCGTCAATTATGGGTTATTTATGAAGCTATTTTTATGATAGTATTTCTGAAAGTTGTAATGGTCCTTTAGTCACGTGAACAATTCATACTGCATTTTCTAACACTTTCAAGAACCTTTTCAAGATATAGTGCAATTCTTACGTTTTGACAAGATATAATGGGATTTCACGTATGACCATACGTATGGGAAAATAATTAAATTGAGACTTGGAAAGATTGTTCTGTTTTTTCTTTTTTTTCAATAGTATTTTTAACCCTTTGACCCCCGCATCATATCCACCAATCGCAAAAACGTATCCCTTTGACTCCCTCACCTATGCACCAGCTTCCTGCAGGAAGCTGGAGGTTAGGGTGTGGAAGTCAAAGGGTTTAGTTTTTGCTTTGCTGGCATGGTTGACAGTGAAGGATGCTGGTGGACAGGCGGTGGTATTCAAAGGGTTAAACGTGGAGCATTATGGGAATTTAAAAAAAGTTGAAACTTGAAAGGGTGGTTGTACGTTGTTTTTTTTCCAATTGTCTTTTTGAATAAAAGTGAGGTAATTTGTAGAGTGCTGTTGGCTATGCTTTAGGCAATATGAAACTCTTAACTGCATTTTCCTGCCTTTTGCCATTTAAAGAAAACATTTTACCCTCTGTTGGAGAGTGTGTATATGTGTCTTGTTTATTTTGTATGTGTGGTGTGCTTGTGCGTGTGTGTACATGTAGTTTGTGTGTGGGGCGTGTGTGTGTAAGACAATGTGCGAGGTATGCGTTTTTGTTATGTTTTTTTTGGAGGGAGGTGTTGGGGGGACGGTTGTTACAGTGGGATATGGACGGTTTGTGGTTTCTGTGTATGCATGTTTTCATCGTGTAGGTTTTTTTTTTCGTTTTTTTTTTTGTCATGGGGTTTAATGGATGTTAGGTTAGTTGGCCTTGAGAGTGGCTTGTGGGTGAGTACGCTGTGTGTGCATTTTTCTAGTGAAAGTTGTGTATGGCTGGGTGATAAAGACATACTGCTGTTGATTTAAAAATTATTCGTTAAAATAAATTAATATATTATTGTGCCTGTATTTCATCAATTATGGGTTATTTATAAAGCTATTTTTATGACTGTATTTCTGAAAATTGTAATGAAGCTCCTGTCAAGTGAACAATTCGTACTGCATTTCTAACTCTTTAAAGAACCTTTTCCAAGATAACATGCAGTTTTTATGTTTTGACAAGATACAATGGGATTTCACCTCGTATGACCATACGTATGAGGAAATATTTAAATTGAGACTTGGAAGGATTGTCCCGGGGTTTTTTTGTGGGGTTTTTTGTGGTCTTTTTAAAAAGCTTTTTAACCCTTTGACTCCTTCACCATACCCACCAATTGCAAAATCTTATCCCTTCGACATGCTCACCTTGCAGGAAGCTGGACATTAGAGTGAGGGAGTCAAAGGGTTAAGTTTTTACTTTGATAGCGTGGTTTACAATGAAGGATGCTGATGGACAGGTGGTGGAGTGTTGTGGGAATATATTTTAAATAAATTGAAACTTGAAAGGATGGGATTTGTTTTTGGTCTGTTTAATTAAATGAGTTAATTTGTAGTGTGCTGTTGGCCATGATGATGTTCTAGATGTCGTCTGAGCTATAAGCAATATGAAACTCTTAACTGCATCATCCTGCCTTTTGCATTCTAAGGAAAACATTTTACCCTCTGTTGCGGAGTGTGTGTGATTGTGTGTTCATATTATCTGGTATGTGTGTGTGCGCACGCACACGTGTGTGATTGTGTGTGTTTATATTGTGTGTATGTGTGTGGCGCACGCACGCATGTGTGGTGCATGCGTGTGTGGGTGTAAGACAATGTGCGAGGTGTGTGCTTTTTATTTTTAATTATTTTGGGGGGGGAATGGGGCGGTTGTTACAGTGGAAGGATTGGTCTGTTTCTTTCTGCTTTTTCAATTCTTTTTAACCCTTTGACTCCTGCACACTATCCACCAATTGCAAAAACCTATCCCTTTGACTCCCTCACCGTATCCATCGGCTTCCTGCAGGAAGCTGGAGGTTAGGGTGAGGGAATCATGGTTAAGTTTTTGCTTTGCTAGCATGGTTAACAATGCAGGATTCTGGTGGACAGGTGGTGGTAGTCAAAGGGCTAAACGGAGTGTTGTGGGAATTTTTTTTAAAAATATATTGAAAGGATGGTTGTACATTTTTTTTCCATTTGTTTAATTAAATGCGTGTTAATTT
Source organism: Monoplex corrugatus (assembly GCA_030674185.1). NCBI lineage: Eukaryota > Metazoa > Mollusca > Gastropoda > Littorinimorpha > Ranellidae > Monoplex > Monoplex corrugatus. The sequence goes on from JAPXFY010000013.1 coordinate 60,934,047, forward strand.
GTAGTTGTGTGCTGTCGGCCATAATGTTATCTAGATGTCGGCAGTTCTGTAAGCAATATGAACATCTAACTGCATTTTCCTGCCTCTTGCTATTTAATTTTAATGTTTTTAAGGAAAACATGTTACCCTCTTTTTTGTGGAGAGTGTGTTTTGTGTGTGTAGTTTTGTGTGTCTGTGTTTATATTGTCTGTGTCTAGTGTGTGTGTGGTGCGTGCATGTGTATGTGTGTAAGACATGTGCAAGGTACGTGCTTTTTGATTTTTTTGGTGGGAGGGGGAGGGAGGGCGGTTGTTATAGTGAGATATGGACGGCAGTTAGGCGTCCTAATTGTGGTTTCTGTCGATGGATGTTTTCGTCGTGGTAGTTTTTGTTTTTCTTTGGTGTGGTGGGGTGTGGCAGATGTTTAGGTCAGTTGGCCTTGGGGGTGGTGGTGGGTAAGTAGGCTGTGTGCATTTTCTAATGCTCTATTGTGTGTGATTGTGGATGTATGGTTGCGTGGTAAAGATTGCTATTGATTTAAAATTCATTCGTTAAAATATATACAATGGTTATTTTATTGGGACTGTATTTCAGTTATGGGTTATGAAGCTATTTTTAATGACTATTTCTGAAAGTTGTAATGAAGCTCCTTTCTGTCAAGTGAGAAATTCGTACTGCATTTAACACTCTTTAAAGAACATTTCCAAGATGGCGTGCAATGTTTACGTTTTGACAAGATATAATGGGATTTCACGTCGAATGACCATGCGTATGGGAAAATGTTTAAATTGAGACTTGGAAGGATTGGTCCGGTTTTTGCTTTTTTGGTTTTTTTTTCCCCTGCTTTTTTCAATTCTTTTTAACCCTTTGACTCCCGCTCACTATCCACCAATTGCAAAAACCTATCCCTTTGACTCCCTCACCGTATCCATCATCTTCCTGCAGGAAGCTGGAGGTTAGGGTGAGGGAATCATGGTCAAGTTTTTGCTTTGCTAGCATGGTTAACAATGCAGGATTCTGGTGGACAGGTGGTGGTAGTCAACGGGCTAAACGGAGTGTTGTGGGAATTTTTTTTGAAAACTAAATTGAAACTTGAAAGGATAGTTGTACATTTTTTTCCATTTGTTTAATTAAATGAGTTAATTTGTAGTTGTGTGCTGTCGGCCATGATAATGTTATCTGGATGTCGGCTGTTCTATAAGCAATATGAAAATCTAACTGCATTTTCCTGCCTTTTGCCATTTAAGGAAAACGTTTTACCTTTTGCGGAGTGTGGTTGTGTGTAATTGTGTGTGTTTATATTGTCTAGATTGTGTGTGTGGTGTACGCGCAGGTGTGTGTATGTGGTGTGTGTGTAAGACATGTGCGAGGTGCGTGCTTTTTAATTTTTTTTTTTTGGGGGGGGGGGGGTTGGGGTTGTTACAGTTGGATATGGACGGCAGTTAAGAGTCATAATTGTTTGTGTATGGATGTTTTCGTCGTATGTTTTTTTCTTAGGTGAGGTGTGGCAGATGTTTAGGTCAGTTGGCCTTGGGGGTGGTGGTGGGTGAGTATGGTGTGTGTGCATTTTCAAATGAAGGCTATATTGTGTGTGGTTGTGGATGTATGGTTGTGTGGTAAAGACGGACTGTTGTTGATTTAAAATTCATTCGTTAAAATATATTTTATTGTGTGACTGTATTTCAATTATGGGTTGTTTATGAAGCTATTTTTATGACTATTTCTCTGAAAGTCGTAATTGAGTTCTTTTCTGTCAAGTGAGAAATTCGTACTGCATTTTCTAACCTTTTCAAGATAGCGTGCAATGTTTACGTTTTGACAAGATATAATGGGATTTCACATCATATGACCATGCGTATGGGAAAATGCTTAAATTGAGACTTGGAAGGATTGGTCCGGTTTTTTTCCCCCTGCTTTTTTCAATTCTTTTTAACCCTTTGACTCCCGAACACTATCCACCAATTGCAAAAACGTATCCCTTTGACTCCCTCACCGTATCCATCAGCTTCCTGCAGGAAGCTGGAGGTTAGGGTGAGGGAATCATGGTCAAGTTTTTGCTTTGCTAGCATGGTTAACAATACAGGTGGTGGTAGTCAACGGGCTAAACGGATTGTTGTGGGAATGTTTTTAAAAACTAAATTGAAACTTCAAAGGATGGTTGTACATTTTTTTCCCATTTTCTTGAGTTAATTTGTCGTGTGCGCGTGCTGTTGGCCATGATAATGTTATCTAGATGTCGGCTGTTCTATGAGCAATATGAAAATCTAACTGCATTTTCCTGCCTTTCGCTATTTAAGGAAAACATTTTACCCTCTTTTGTGGAGTGTATGATTGTGTGTTTATATTGTCTGTGTATAGTGTGTGTGTGTATGCAAGACGTGCGAGGTGCGTTTTTTGTTTCGATTTTTTTTTGGGGGTGGGGGGCGGTTGTTATTGTGTGTGTGTGCACGCGCATGTGTGTGGTGCGTGCGTGTGATTGTAGTGTGTGTGTGTCTGTGTATTTATATTATCTGTGTCTAGTGTGTGTGTAACGCTCTTTAAAGAATCCTTTCAAGACATCCAATTTTTACGTTTTTGAGAAGTTATACTGGAATTTCAGCTCGTATGATTCTGCGTATGGGAAAATGTTTAAATAAATTGATTTGTATGGATTTTTAAGAAAAAAAGTTAACCCTTTGACTCCCTTACCCTTTGACTCCCTTATCCTATCCGCCAATTGCGAAAGCGTATCCCTTTGACTCCCTCACTCTATCCACCAGCTTCCTGCAGGTTTTCTTTTGCTGGCATGGTTGACAGTGAAGGACGCAGGTGGACAGGCGGTGGTAGTCAAAGGGTTAAACGTGGAGTATTGTGGGAATTACTTGAAATAAATTGAAACTTAAAGATCGTTGTATGTTTTTTTTTCAATTCTTTTTGATTAAACCCATGATATGGTTCAAGTAGTCGGCTGGGCTGTAAGCAATATGAAGTGAAATTAAATTTTTAAACGTCGGGTAGTTTTCAGTGTGATGTTGGCCATGATAATGTTGGAGACGTCGGCTGTGCTATAAGCAATATGAATTCCAAGTGCATTTTCCTGCCTTTGGCAACTCACGGAAAACATTTTCGCGTCTGTTGAATGTGTGTTGAGTGTTTTTGTGTTTGTCTTGTTTTTGTGTCTGGTGTGTGCGCGAGCATGCATGTTTTGGGTGCGTACGTGTGTTGGGTGCGTGCGCGAGCGACCGTGTGTGTGTGTGCGTGTGGGTGGAAGAGCATGTGTGGGTGGAAGAGCATGTGTGGGTGGAAGAGCATGTGTAAGGTGTGTGCTTTTGGAGTTTGTGTGTGTGCGTGGTGGGGGGATGGGGTGGAGGACGGTTAATGAGGTATGGACGGCGAATGTGTCCAAGTTGTGTGTATGCGTGTTTTCGTTGCGGGTTTTTTGTTTGTTTTTGTTTCTAAGTTCAGGGTGAGGTATTGCGAATGTTTAGGTCAGGTGGGGCCGGCGAGTACGCTGTGTGTGCATTTTCTAATGAAGGCTCTATTGTGTGTGAATGTAGATTTACGGTTGCTTGGCAAGATTCGTTAAAAATAAACAAAAATGCCCTTTTGAGGATGCCGGGGGTTTCTTTCAGTATAAATAGTATACCCACCTTCTGGAAATTGTGTGCTAGAAATGCCCTCTTTTCTGTCGCTCTGTTTTTGTCTTCCATCTTTGCTTTCTGTCATTTCTTCCCATCATTTACTGCCTTGCAGGTCCATTCATCTGTACGCGTTCGATCAAGTCTCCTGTACTTTATCTTAGAATTGATTATTGGGTACATGTATTAAATTCATGTTTTGGCTCTGGTACAATGAGCTATGCAGAAGCAGTTTCAAGTACAGGTCTATTTTTGGTTTAGTGCCCATATAGTTTAAATTTGTGTTCACGTATAATTTTAATCCCATCTGCTCCCCCGTCGGGTTGCCGGGGGCTCTTTCAGTATAAATAGTATCCCACCTTCTGGAAATTCTGCGCTAGAAATGACTTTTCTGTCACTCTTTGTTTCTGCCCTGTTGCCTTGCTTTCTGTCATTTCTACTTATTTTCTGCCTTAATGGTCCATTCACCTGTATTTTTTCGATTAAGTCTTACGTACTTTTTCTTGGGATTGCTGATTGGGTACATGTATTAAGTGCATTTTTGGCTCTAAGGAGGTGAGATATGTGGAAGCAGTTTTAGGTAATTTATACCTGTTATGTTTTGGTGTCCTTATGTATGCTTATATTTGTATTCAGGTGTTTTTTAAATCTCCTCTGTGCGATAAATCGGGACGGAATGGTCCAACACCGGGGGCATGTACTTAAGATTATGTGCGCGAATGCATTGATATGTGTACTTAATTTTTTTTTTCTTGTTGGAAGTTTTGTTTTGATGCGGTTATAGCTCTGACATGGCTGGGCTTTAAACAAAGTGCATTTTTGGCTCTAGGGAGGAGAGATATGCGGAAGTAATGTATGCCTGTTTTTGTTTTGGTGCCATTATGTATGCTAATATTTGTATTCAGGTGTTTTTTAAATCTCCCCTGTGCGATAAATCGGACGGAGTGGTCAACGCCGGGGGCATGTCCTTAGATTATGTGCGCGAATGCATTATGTGCACTTAAATGTTTGTATTTCCTAGCTCTGATATGCTCTACTGAATCAGCTGGACTTTAACCCATTGACTCCCGCACCCTGTACACCAGAATCGTGCATTGCCAACCATGCTAGCAAAACAAAAACTTAACCCTTTGATTCTCACCCTATCCACTAGCTTCCTGCAAGAAGCAGGGTTGGATGGCGTCGCAAAGTTTTTGCAGCTGGTGGATAGGGTAAGGGAGCCAAAGGTTTAAACAACGATAATAAGTGAGGGAGATGGCTGTCCAAGTCGAGATGAATTATTTGGGGAAAGATAATTATGTGTACATGTATTGACGGTAGTAATAAAAGTATTTTGTCGAGTGAAGATTCAGACTGCGTGTTGTCTTTCGAGTTTTATCCGTGAGATACCCCTACCCTCGTGTTTCTTGCTGTTAATGCAAATGTGTTCTTGTCCTTTTTTCTAATGTGCGTTTATGAAATTGCAACATGGCGTGTGCCTGCGTGCGTGCGTGTGTGTGTGTGCGTTGATCTAATCGATGTCCTGGTTGTTAATAGGCTGACCTTTAAACAAATTGGATGAGTGGTGGGCCTGTGCAGTATTCTGGGGCGTGTGTTGGAGATTGGAGGCGTGTAGATATAAATGTGAGAAACTTTATGCATGATTTCCTTATGATCGTATTGTGATCAGCTTTCATTGAACAGTTTTACAAGAAGTAGGCCTACAAGTATATAGAGTTTAACCAATCCTTTGTCAGAAGTCCAAAAGTGTGACCGCCCGCGTTCAAGCAAACAGGAACCAGAAAAAAAAACCACGAAAAAAGAATCAGAACGCGTAAATGCAACCAGACAAGACAGAAACAGATATAAATTAAGTTAAATTTAATTGAATAATTTGAAGGGTCACAATTATAGAAAATGTGTATCATAGCGGTAAGATAGATTTTTTTAAGTTTAAATGTGGTTTCTAAGAAGAATATTGAGTTCCATGGACAGCAAAGAAAACAAACGAGACAGTCTTGAAGGAGGCAGACACAAGAACATTAATGAAGAGAAGGAAAGGACGAGCAACATTTATAACATTCTATGAGGCAAGAGAGATTAGAGCACTTGGTCACAATAGGGAAGTTGTAGGATAGAGAACATCTGGTAGACCCAGTGTTGGGGTGTGTGTGATTTGTGAACGAGTGTGTGTGTGAGAGAGAGAGAGAGCACCTGCGCCTGAGAATATAATTACGCTTAAACGATCCCCAGAATAATGTATAGAGGCTAAACTATCACAGATCACACACATGCGCACACACACACATGCACACACACACACACACACAAACGGATCTCAAAAAGCAAAATGGAAGGACTGTTTCACATCATTTGTCTCTAGGCGGGAAGAGCTCTAAATCCTTACCAACTGGAAACCATCAGATTACCCACTACACCTGTATATAAAAAAAACTTGGTTTTGCCTACATGTAGATAAAACAGCCATTGTATTTCAGTCACACCCATTCATCATGATAAGCTGGCAGCAAAACTAGCAAGTTTAAAGAAAAACTAAAATATGTGCCGACAGGTTGATGAATAAAAAGCAGCATTCATTCTGTAAATCAGCCTGATAGATCAGGCTTCACAGTTTGTTTTTATTTTGATTGTGTAACTTGGCATGTGTGTGTGTGCGCGTATGCGCATGTGTTTGCACTTGCGCATAAGCATATATGCTTAAATGAGCACCAGAATATCATCTAGAAGCTAAACGGACACATAGATCGCACACATCACACACACACACACACACACACACACACACACACACACTTGTGCACCCACAATCATAACGTATGTTTCTATTAGAAAGACTTCTATATCAATTAATTTCTATATTCACACCTTTCTTTCTTTTCTTTTCTTTCTTTCTTTGTTTCTTTTTCTTTTCTTTTCTTTGTTTGGTTTGGTTTCTTTCTTTCTTTCTGACTTTCGTTGTGAATCCATTTATTCATTTACTTACATACATTCAAAAGTTATTGTTTTTTATATTCTCATGTGCAAGTTATTTGCAATCTTTATGAAATCAATATGACTGTTTTAACTAGGTAGCTAATTAAAACGATATATATTCTGCATACGCTGTGCCATAATGTACAGGTTTGGCTTCCACGAAGTGTCACGGATACACTGTATAGTGTGGCTCAACTAACAGCATCTGATGTAAAGATAATCATGGCAGATGCCAGAGCCTATGCATAAACGTTTCGCCGCGGGAGGTTTGAGTATTTCCCGTCTCTTTCCAGTGAAAATAACGACCTCCACAGCCATACTTGCTATTCGGTCTAATTCACTGTACAGCTAGCTTTTCCTAGAACGGAATCATGCCACAGGAGGCCTGTAACAACAGTTTTTCCTACAAAATCGCTTTTGGTGAGTGACAATTTAATCATGTTCTAAACAAGTATTATGGCTACCTACATGTACACTTTACTGTGAAAGTTTCGATCTTTTTTTTCCTTAAAAGATCAGGCATTTTTGTTCGATTCCAAGATAGCATATTTCATTCTATTTTGGTCCCAATGAATGTAATTCAGTGTTAATGAGTCGAACTTTTTCTTCCGAAATCATATTTTCATTTCATTTTTAGGTACACTATTTCATTTTATTTTAGTCTCAATGAGTGTGGTTCACTATGAAAGATTTGAACTCTCTCTTCAGAAATCAGGCATTTTTGTTTGATTCGAATGTACGATAATTCATTCGGAGCAGATCCCAATGAATATGATTCAATATGGAAGTTTCGAACTTTTTTTCTTCAGAAATCATGCATTTTCTGTTTGATTTCAAGTAGCATTGTTTATTCTAGTTTGGTCCCGATGAGTATAGTTCAAACGGAAAGTTTCGAAATTGTGTCTTCAAAAATCAGGCGTTTTCGTTTGATTATTCTAATCCATTCTATTTTGGTTACCCAACAAGTGTGGTCCAATGTAAAATATTTGTACATGTTTCTTCAGAAATGATGAATTTTTGTTTCATTCCAATATTCCATAATTGATTCTAGTTTGGATTCAATGAGTATGGTTCGACCTGAAAGTTTCTAACTTTGTCTTCAGATATCAGGTATTTTAGTTTGATTCCAACATGTGTGTTGGAGTTGAAGCACCTGGTCACAACAGGAAAGGGAAGTTGGAGCACCTGGTCACAACAGGAAAGCTGGAGGGAAAGAGAGCACCAGGTAGACCCAGGGAGAAAATATTGGACGGACTTGCAGGGTGGCTAAGGACAGAGAGGGTGGAAGATGTACTTGCAACGACAAGGGATAGATTCATATGGAGAGCCATGATCGCCAACGCCATGCAGCAGGGCATTTGATGATGATGATGATGATGATCAGAGTGAAAGAGTCGATTTTGTTCTTCAGATATGAGTCTTTTGTGTTTGATTCCAGCGTAATATTGTTCATTCTATTTTGGCCCATTGAGTATGTTTGTTGGGAGTGGCTTGATTGTTGCGTTATTGTGAAGAGTGTGTACAGTAAACCTGTCCTTGCTTTTAGTGCGAATGATGAACAATTGCCATATACTGGCACCACTGACCTATAATGTTTCGCTTTTACTGATATAAATCTTTCCAGGGATGAAAGAGATCTGGTAGTAACTAATGTATGCATGCATTCCGTCTGTTACAACATTGGTCTGTTTCTTTCCACACCGCTCTGCTTTTCATGGACGCGCAGTTCAAAGCATGCAAAGCGTGCATTGCATAAAGTTTCTTTCAGAGCTTTTTCTGCATGAAATAATCACATAAATACTAGCACCTTTATCCTTGTGTGTGTGTGTCTATGTGTGTGTGTGTGTGTGTCTGTGTGTGTGTGTGTGTCTGCGTGTGTGTGTCTGTGTGTGCTTTTATCTCAGTCTCTATGTGTATGTGTGTGTGTGTGTATACATACATATGTGACCTCCCAACACGAAATCAGTCTTAACTAGCATTTTGGGTGTACATTCTGCTGATTATTTTGGTACTTGAATAAAGCTTGTACTCAAAAATATGTTGCCGTTATATATGTTTAAAGTCATTAAGTTGTATAACGGCCATTTTGAGAAAACAGCCTGTAACGTTTTTATGTACTCTCCTACACAATAAAAAAATCTTTATTTGGTGGCTTTGGCCCAGTTTGTTTTTCTAATTTTAGCTGTCATTATCTAAAAGGTGCACCAAAGAGCTTTCAGTCGGTATATTACATGTGGGGGTCTGTACAGGTTATGGTTCTCAATAAGAGACAAAAATATACTGCTCAAAACAATTGAAAGGCCACCTGCACTTTTTGTGTCATTTCATTAGACGTCGTATTTATAAAGAATGCAAAATTTCTCATAAATCTTTTCATTGCACTTGGTTGTATGCTTCAATAGTCCACCTGAGTTTACTCACAAATCAGTTCTGTCTCTTTCGTGCACATCGCAGGAGTCAGCTAAAGATAGGCATCAGCCCCACGAAAAATGGGTGCAAATCAAACAAATCCATATGACACAGCAGAATTGAGCAGTACCAAGACTGCAATGCACGTGCAAGCCATGTCGATCGTGAACACAAATCATCAGTTTGGATGCACTGTTGCGTATTTGAGGTCGCGTTCGAGACACATTTCCAACCATGCCCCAAAGACGACGATTAAGCGATGTTGACCGAGGGCGGGCCATGGCGTGGCTACAGGATGGCATAGGGATCCGAGAAGTTGGTCGCCGATTAGCTGTCAGCCATTCAGTCATTCAGACTTTACGAGACCGCCACACTGAAACAGGTAGTGTTGCTGAACGAAGACGACCAGGACGTCCGCGGTCAACTTCAAGACAGCAAGACAGGTTTCTAGTCGTGTCGGCTTTAAGGCAGAGAACAGCCACCGCCAACACACTCAGGGCGCAACTGCGAACAGCTGTCAATGTTAATGTCAGTGACCAGACAATTCGGAACCGGCTGAGAGAAGGAAACCTGCGTTCAAGGCGACCCGCCGTCCGACCTGCCGTCCGACCTGTCCTGACAGCTGCTCACCGCGCTGCACGCCTGGCATGGGCCCGACGTCATCTGGCATGGACAAGGCAGCAGTGGAGAATGGTGCTGTTCACTGACGAATCCCACTTTACCAAATCCTTCCATGACGGCCGAATCCGCGTCTGGAGGCGACAGGGAGAGCGGTACCACAATGCCACTGTGATGGAGCGTGATCGCTATGGTGGCGGATCCATCATGGTGTGGGGTGGAATGGGGATGGCCTACAGAACCCCCCTTTACCGTGTGCAAGGCAACCTGAATGGCGTGGGCTACAGGGATAACATTCTGCAGCCTCTCGTACTACCGGCACTGCAGGCCATGGGACCGGGCGCCATTTTCCAGGACGACAATGCAAGACCTCACAGAGCCCAAGTCGTCAACGACTTCCTGCAGCAGCAGCAAGTCATCCACATGGACTGGCCAGCATGTTCACCGGATCTCAATCCCATCGAACACCTGTGGGACGTGCTGGGCCGACGACTTCGAGATAACCACCCCCCACCAGCTGACCTCGACCAGCTGTTCCAATTTCTTCAGCAAGAATGGCAGGACATTCCCCAATTGACTCTGAGGACACTGGCTCAGTCCATGAGACAACGATGCCGCGAATGCATTCAGGCCAATGGCGGACACACACGATTTTGACTTTTTTGGGTGAGCTGCAACTTTTCACATTTTTGAAAAATGGGGTCATGTCCATTAACCTCAAACTCTTGTTATTGACATTAATTTGGTCAATGAATTTTGTTGATTATCGGTTGATTAATGAATAAAGTACAATTTACATTCATTGTTATTAACTGTTTGTGTTTCGACATGGAATTGCGAGATAGTTTCTCAGTGGCCTTTCAATTGTTTTGAGCAGTATAGGTACTTTTGGTTAGAAATTGCGTTTTTTTCTGCTACGATCAGTGCATTAAAGTACCATTTTAAATTGATTTATATTTTTCAAGAAAACAAATTATGTGGGGTGGGGGGGGGGGGGGGGGGCGGATAGATTATAGTCCACAGAAAATAATTTTGAGGGAAAAGTCATAACACCCCAAACAGACCCTCAGTCACCTTTTCAGCTCCTAGTGCTGTTCGACTGACTGCGAGTTAAGACTGAATTGGTGGTGGGAGGTCACATATTTATCTATCTATCTATCTATATTATATATATATATATATATATATATATCTATCAATCTATCTAAATATATATATATGTCTATTTGTCTATCTATCTGTCTATATCTATCTATCTATATATCTATTTATCTATCTGTCTATCTACGTCTCTATCTATCTGTAGCTATCTATATATGTGTCAATTTATCTATCTATTAATCTATCTATTCATCTACCTACCTGTCTATTTATCTATCTATCTCTGTTCCCCCCTCTCTCTCTCCCTCTTTTTCTCTGTCTTTCTCCTCCCTTGTCTCTGTCATAATGAAAAGGGCAGTGGGTGTAGTAGACATCGATTTAAATGGGCATAAAAATCGCGTCAAGCACGCAGCTGCAGCGGAAGTGCAAATAGATCAATGTCCATGTGACAGTTTGATCCAAATCAATTCTAATCAATGTGAAATTTCACTTGCCCTGCAACCCTACGTTTCACTAATTCCTCCCACCAAACAACCAAGTTTAGAAGCTTCTCTGCGAGAGGGAGGGAGAGAGAGAGCGAAGCAGACAGATGGACAGACAGATTAAGAGCCAAAGACATTGAAACAAGGACAGAGTGAGAGATAGAGACAGAGAGAGGGAGAGATATAAGTCGAAGACAGAGACAGGGACAAAGAGGCAGAGAAGGAGAGGGTGAAAGAGAGAGAAATAGAGAGAAGAGAGACAGAGACAGAGAGAAAAACATATAGAGACAGACAGAGACAGACAAAGACAGAGAGAAAAGACAGCAAGGGAGATATTTGATAGATTCTTTTTTTATTATTCTAATCTTTTTGGCCGACTACAGGAGAAAGTGTGTGTGCAACAGAGAATTATTTTGTGTTTACAATCTGACGCAGTGCGCCTGTGTAAAATTAAGCCCGATTTACGATCATGTTTTTTTGAGCGATAATCCCAAATAAATCAGCGAGGCCAAGCAGGTTGATCTGAAGATGAGGAGAATCTCGAAGTAAATTTCATGTGTCCTTTCCAAAAAAATCAATTCCATTATGTTCTTTTCTTCAGAGTATAGGTGTAAGCATGTGTTTACGTGTGTGTGTGTTTATGGTGTGTGTGTGTGTGTGTGTGTGTGTGTGTTGTGTTTAGGTGTGTGTGTGTGTTTAGGTGTGTGTGTGTGTGTTTAGGTGTGTGTGTGTGTTTAGGTGTGTGTGTGTGTTTAGGTGTGTGTGTGTTTTTAGGTGTGTGTGTGTGTGTGTGTGTGTTTAGGTGTGTGTGTGTGTTAGGTGTGTGTGTGTGTTTAGGTGTGTGTGTGTGTTTAGGTGTGTGTGTG
>JAPXFY010000013.1:60988591-60991091 GCA_030674185.1 Monoplex corrugatus
TGCTTGTAATCTCTTTACGGCACTGACAGTGTTTTGCTAGTACTGCAAGGAAGATGGCAATTGCTAAAGCGATATGTGATATATGTATGTATAGGTCTCTCTCTCTCTCTCTCTCTCTCTCTCTCTCTATATATATATATATATATATATATATATATATATATATATATATATATATATATATATATATATACATACACACACACACACACACACATATATATATATATATATATATAAATCGCATTTATATAGCGCTTTTCTCCCACACATAGGTAAGGTTTCACTGCGCTTTACATCAATTAGTTCATACACACACATACACACACAAACACACACGTACACAGATACAAACAAACAAACACAAACAAACACACCACACCTCACACACACGCGCATACACACAAAGATGCTGAGGTAGGGTACACACAAGCCTGTATATATGATCTTTAAAGTATATAATCAATGTTCTACATGCGTATTCACACGAAAGGAATTTATGTACCAGCAGGCCTACCTGTCCGTCCATGTATAAATTCAGAAAAAGACGATGTCCATCCTTTACCCACCATGCAGGAGATACCCAGGTTGGATCGAACTCCAGAACCTACGATTGGCACGCCCGTCTGATCTGTCGTGATTGCACAACATCCCATCTTATTTCACCGTATGTTATGTCATGTTATCAAGGAATAAAAACAAATTAGCAGTGACATCACCAGCGTTCCATCTCAATATAAACACAGTCAATTGTGATAAAAGGAAAAATATCTATGGCAAAGGAATCATAACATTTTTGACATAATTCTGCGAGACATCTGAAAATGGCATCAGCACTTTTTTCTAAATATTCTCAAAATGACAAAGAAGGGATTTCTCTCTCTCTCTCTCTCTCTCTCTCTCTCTCTCTCTCTCTCTCTCTCTCTCTCTCTTTCTTTCTTCTCTCTCTCACTCTCTCTCTCTCTGTCTGTCTGTCTCTCTCTCTCATTCTGTCTCTCTGTCTCTATCTCTCTCCGTCTCTGTCTGACTCTCTTTCTGTCTTTCTCTCCACTCGTTCTCTCTCTCTGACACACTCTCTCTTTCTTCTTTTCCTTCTCTTTCTCTCTGTCTGTCTGTTTGTCTGTCTGTCTGTTTGTCTATCTGCCTGTCGTCTGTCTGTCTCTATCTCGCTCTCTCCGTCTCTCTCTCTCTTTCCCTTTTTCTCTCTCACCCACTCTCACTCTCACCAAGTCGGTTTTATCGCTAGAAATAAACACTGTAGATACAGAAAGCAAGTGTAATTTAATCAAACCATTATATGGCGCTGTGCATCAGTCACCCCAAAGCACAAACACACTTAATCACTCTTGACAATAACTCGGGGATTAAGCTGCCTTGGGAACTGCATGCACTAAGACCAAAATAGAGTGAAACAGCTTGAAATATAGTTACAATGCTGGATTCTTTGAAATGGCAGCTGGAACCACCACACTCGGTGCCCAAAAAACTATGTGAGTCCAGTTGTGGAGCAACAGTCATTATGGAATTAATTTTCACGACCCGCGTATATTTATGTGTTTAATGAAACATTGTTATGTTCTAGTTTGCTGGACTTCATTTCCGAGTTATTAGATAAATGAAGAGAAAGGACAAAATTAAACAGACAAATGGAAACGTGAGTGACAAATACAAGATGGAGAAAGACAGAGAGAGAGAGAGAGAGAGAGAGAGAGAGAGAGAGAGAGAGAGAGAGAGAGAGAGAGAGAGAGAGAGAGAGAGAGAGAGAGAGAGGGAGAGACTCAGGCACATTTACACGAGAAACGTGGTATTATGTTAAAATCAGACGTTCCATTTAGAATTTTTAAAGAATTGCAGTTTCCTTCTTTCCTATTGCAATTTATTCAAGCAGAAGCAGAAGAAAATGTCAAATGGGATATGCTGAAAGCACAGACAGCATGCCAGCATCACTGGGAAGTCTGCTTCATTAGTCTGTGAATTGATGACTTGTTATCAGAGAAATTCAATTGTTTTTCTTTCTGTCTTCCTCTTTTTTGATTGACTGACTGACTGAATGATTGATTGATTTGTATTGATTGAAACTTGATTGATTGATTAATGATGGTTGACTCCCATGGTACGACTTTTAATTTCAAATGACACAGTGCAATGTTTTTTTTTGGTCAATTTCATCACACACACATACACACACAACACACACACACACACATACACACACACACACACACACACAAACACACACACACATACACACACACACACACACACACACACACACATACACACACATACACACACATACACACACATAACCACACATACACACACAACACACATACACACACACACACATAACACACACATACACAACACATACACACGCATACACACACATACACACACACACAAAAAATCCCACAAGCACGCATGCACAAAGAAGGGGTGGAGATGGAATGGAAGGAGACAAGCAGAGACAAAGAGAGGCGGTGACAGAGAGAAAACA
>JAPXFY010000013.1:60998591-61001091 GCA_030674185.1 Monoplex corrugatus
ACTACTACTATACTACCACTACTACTACTGCTTCTACTACTACTACCGCTGCTGCTTCTAGTAATAATGATAATACCCATATTAATAATAATTATGATTAGTACTATAATAATCATTATAGTAAATACTTCTATTTCTGTAGTCGCTTCTGCTGTTGCTGTTGTTGTTATTGCTATTGCTGTGTTTTTGTTTGTTTGTGTGTCTTTCTTCACACAGTTTGTTGTTTTGGGAGTTGACGGGAAATCAGATCGCGCTAATGCTGGCATCATGTGGCAATTTGCAGATTCAAAGCATCGTATTAACTGTAAATGAATACATAATTGAATACATGAATGAATAAGTAAATAAATAAATAAATAGATAAATAAATAATAAGTAAATAAATAAATAATTAGATAAATAGATAAATAAATAAATAAAATAAATAAATAGCTGAATAAATGAAAAAAACATATAAATGAAAAATAAAAGAATAAATAAACAAAAACAAATAATAAATAAATAAATAAAAATAAATACATGCATAAATAAATAAATACATGCATACATAAATAAATAAACAACTAAATAATTAGATAAACAAATAAATAATTAAATAAATAAATAAATAAACAAATAAATAAATAAATAGATAAATAAAATAAATAAATGAATAAATGAATAAATAAATAAATAAATAAATAAATAAATAATAAATAAATAAATAAATAAATAAATAAATAATAGGCTAACAATTCTTGTAAGTGACGTAAATGGCTTACTTCAGTCGAACATATCTCTGCAACTGTGCAAACTAGTCTGTAAACTGAATAATGCTTATATTGAATCTGTGTCAACCTCACCCATCACACACACACGCAAAAAGCATTTGAAATAATATTTCCCTATCGATAGACCATTTCATTAATGCTCATGAGCATAGTCCTTGAAATTAATTTCAGTCCATGGATTGACTTGATACAGTGTGAACGAAAACAAACAAATAAACAAAACAAAAAACAAGTTGATCAGTTAAAGGTCAGATATGTGGACCAGTGCTGATATAAGCTTCTACAGTGGCCCAACATAGTTACCATTCTTTAAAAAAAGAATGGCAGCTCTTCACTCTTCTGTTAATACCATGATGATACGTCTGATTCCTTTTTCTTAAAATTGCTCTGTCAAAACCACTTCCACTTGCACTGATCTACCTTGTGATAATGCTTAAAAAAAACACTGAAGGCTGCATTGACTGGAAGACAAATGAAAATACGCAGCAGCAGCAGCAATGGATGTAGCAGGAGAATCAATAGCGTTTGTGAAACGTGCAATATCAGAGTAAAAAACAACAAATTTATTTCTTGTTTCATATCAACATTATTTCAGTGAACATGAATGAGTAAATAGATAGATAGATAGATAGATAGATAGATAGATAGATAGATAGATAGATAGATTGATAGATAGATAGACAGATAGACAGATAGATAAACAAACAAACAAAGAAACAAATAAATAAATGAATAAATAATAATAATAAATGAATAATAAATTAAAAAAATCAATAAACAAATAAATAAATATACATATAAATAAACAACATATTATATATAATTATATATAGAAATTATACAAGACACAAACAAATAAATGAAAAAACAGATAAACAAATAAATAAATAAATAAATAAATAAATAAATAAATAATATACAATGAATGAATAAATAAATAGATAAATGAATAGATAAATAAATAATCAGTAAATGAATAATAAATAAGTAACAAATAAATGAATGAAGAAATGAATGAATAGATAGATAAATAATAAATAAATAAATAAATTAATTAATTAACCAATGGATTAATTAATTAATAAGTAAGTGAATGAACAGATAAATAGATAAATAAATAGATTTTAAAAATTAATTAATTAATAACCAATGAATGACTTGATTAATAAGTAAGTGAATAAATAAATAAATAAATAAATAATACAAGATACAAAGAAACTAGGAGAAGCTTTTTTTTTTTAACTTCGGGCTGTTTGGCCAGAGGAATTAGTGGGACCCAGGGCTACAGAACCATTGCAGTTTCGCATCGATTAGAATTGATTGGGACCAAACTGTCACACGGGCATTGATCTATTTGCACTTCCGTTGCAGCTGGGTGTTTGACGTGCTTTTAGTGTCCATTTAAATCGATGTCTACTACACTCACTGCCCTTTTTCACATGATGGAGAAAGACAAGAGAGTGGGGGAGAAGTGAGAGAGAGAGAGAGAGAGAGAGAGAGAGAGAGAGAGAGAGAGAGAGAGATGAGAAAGCGCCTGTTCTCTCTCTCTCTTTCTTTCTCTCTCTCTCTTTCTCTCTCTCTCTCTATCTATCTATCTATCTATCTTTATCTATCTATCTATCTATCTATACTATCTATCTTCTTCTATCTATCTATCTATCTATCTATCTATCTATCTATCTATATTTTGGTAGACTAAGCACCCTCTAACTGAAAAAAAATATAACATA
>JAPXFY010000013.1:61021091-61023591 GCA_030674185.1 Monoplex corrugatus
TTTTGCATCCAGATGTGTAGCTTGTATGCTCCCTCTTACCCTTTTTCCTGTTTCTTCTATCTGTCCTTCTGTTTGTCTCTGTCTGTCTGTCTGTCCCTCTGTCTGTCTGCCTTTCTGTCTCTGCCTGTCTGTCTCTATCTGTCTGCATGTCTGTCTGTCTGTCTGTCTCTGTCTGTCTGCCTGTCTGCCTGTCTCTGTCTATCTGTCTGTCTGTTTGTCTGTCTATTTGCCTTTCTCTCTCTCTCTCTTGTTCTCTGTCTGTCTCTTTCTCTCTCTGTCTGTCTGTCTGTCTGTCTGTCTCTCTCTGTCTCTGTCTCTAACTCTCTACCCGGTGCTCTCTTTCCCTCCAGCGTTCCCGTTGTGACCAGGTGCTCCAAATCCCCCTTCCTCATAAAATGGCCTATAAATGTTGCCTGTCTTTTCCTAATCTTCCTTATGAGTGATCTATTTGTGTCTGCCTCCATCAAGACTGTCTCGTTTGTTTTCTTAGCTGTCCATGGAACCCTCAACATTCTTCTTAGAAACCACATCTCGGCTGTCTCAATCTTGTTCTGGCTTTGTTTGTTGATTGTCCACGCCTCGCATTCGTACAACAGTATTGGTTCTATATGACATTCAAGAACTGTCTTCCTGATGTTAATTGATAGGCATTTGTTGGTAAGAATGCTTGTCATCTTCTTGAATGCTGTTTTGGCTTGGCCGATTCTGCCGGCTATTTCTGATGTGCATCTGCCGTCTGATGAAATGATCGTTCCCAGGAATTTGAATTTATCAACCTGTGTCAAGGTTGTGTCATTTGCTGTTATTTTGCATGAGGGGATTTCATGTTTTTTACTTTTTACTGATATATATATATTTTTTTTTTTTTTCAAAACATCAGAAAGGCGAAACGGATCATGGGCCTTCGAAGAAAGGGACTTGGGAAATTAATCTGTTTCTTCAATGTTTTATACCAGGGCAGCTTGGCGAATGCCTGGCTTTTCACAATTTCTAACTGTTGTGGGGTCTTTAGTGTGCGCAGGCCTGAAAGCTCAAGGGTCTGACTTGGTTTTCGTCCTTTTCAGAACGACAACACACCTTCAATTAGATTTTCCAGTCAACCTCGAGTTTGGTTTTGTCAGGCAAACATCTGAATCAATCTGGTGATCTCTCTCTCTCTTTCTATCACCCCCCCCTCTCTCTCTCTCCCCTTCTCTCTCTCTCCCTCCGCTCTCTCTCTCTCTGTATCACTGTCCTTGTCCTTGTCCTTGTCATTATTTCTCATTCGCTTTCTATATTTCTTTCTCAGAATATTCCAATCTCTCTCCTCTCTCTCTCTCTCTCTCTCTCTCTCTCTCTCTCTCTCTCTCTCTCTCTCTCTCGCTCTCGCACTCTCTCTCTCTCTCTTTCTCTCTCTGTCTCTCTCTCTCTCTTTCATTCTCACACTCTTCTGTGCCCGTCCATTGTAACTCTGGAAAGCAAATGAATCGTTATATTCAATCACTCAGGCAAAGCCATCAGTGTTGGAAAAAGGCAATGCACGGCTGAACTGTTCAACCCAGGAGATTAAAGCAGGCATCGGTGGTCTGTGAGAGATATTTGAAACAGAAGCCCTAGGGATGTGAAGAAGAAATAATTATGTGCGTATGTGTTTCCTTGTGTGTGTGTTGTCCTGTGTGTGTGTGTTGTCCTGTGTGTGTGTGTGTGTGTGTGTGTGTGTGTGTGTGTGTGTGTGTGTGTTGTGTGTGCGTGTGTGAGAGAGTGTTTGTGCGTGTATATATTTGTGTGCGTGCGTGTGTGTGTATTCATATATAATTCATTAATGTATTTAAGTATTTGTGCATTTATTTATTTATTTATTTATGTTTATTTATTTATTTATTATTTATTTATCTGTTTATTTGATGCCTGCGCACACACACACACACGCACAACACACACACACACACACACACACACACACACACACAAGCACACACACACACACACACACACACACACACACACACACACACACACACACACACAAACAAACACACACACACAACACACACACACATATTACAAATTAATTTGGAACACTTTTTCTACAATTATTGGACTATTATGTTTCTATATATTTGTAAGGTGAAAACGAAAAAGGAAAATATTGATTTCCAAGCAGTGGCCAAAACACTGATTTGTATTCGTTGTTATTGTTGTTTATTTTTCTGTGAGGCGTTCTAACTTTGTGGTTTGATTAGCAAAGCAGCCATGTCCCCCTGATTCAATACCCAGCCATAATTTCGTTTTCTCTTTTTTTTCAGTAGTGTGCTGTTTATTTGTGGTTTTTGTTGTTGTTGTTCTTTTTAGTTGTTTTCTGTTGTTCAACACTCAAAAGAAAGGGATTGGAATTGACACAAGGTGTTCCTGTATGTTTTTGTGTGTACGTGTGTGTGATTATGTGTGTGTCTGTGTGTGTGTGTGTGTATATATGTGGTGTGTGTGTGTGTGTTTGTCCTGTTGTGTGTGTGTGTGTAGT
>JAPXFY010000013.1:61028591-61031091 GCA_030674185.1 Monoplex corrugatus
GTGTGGGGTGTGTGTGAGTGTGTGTGGTGTGTGTGTAGTGTGTGGTGTGTGTGTGTGTGTGTGTGTGTGTGTGTCGTGTGTGTCTGTGCTGTCTGTCTGTGTGTGTGTGTCTGTGTTGAGTGTGTGTGTGTGTGTTGTGTTGTGTGTGTGTCCGTGTGTGAGTGTGTGTTCGTATTTATGTGTGTCTGTCTGTCTGTCTGTCTGTCTTTCTTCTTTTCTTTCTTTCTTTCTTTCTTGCTTTCTTTCTCTCTGTCTCTGTCTCTGTATGTCTGTCTGTCTGTCTGCCCTTTGTCCTCTCTTGCCTCTGTCTCTCTATGGCTTGTTCACTCTCTCACACATCACACAACACACACACACACACACACACACACACACACACACACACACACACACACACACACACACATTGCTAATAAATCCTGAACACATTAACATACCTTCTTTTCTTTACAGTTTTGCCAGGTGAAAATTTAAACGAGCAGATTGATTCCTCAGCAGAGGCCAGAACCACAGAATTGCTTGTCTTTTTTTTTATGAAGTGTTCTAGTAATACAGCTTAGTCGAGAAAAAAGCCATTTCTTCCCGATTAAATAATCATAATTTCGTTTTTGCGCACATTCCTATTTCATTGGTATGTTGCATATTATAGTTTTGTTATTTTTTCCTTCTCGGAAAAAAAACATTTGAACTAACACAATGGATGAAAGAAGAACAGAGACACAGAGACACAGAGACACACAGAGACAAGAAAGACAGAAAAACAGACAGACAGATAGTCAGTTTGACAGTTAGACAGACAGGTAGACAAAGTCATAAACAAAGACAGAGAGACAAAAAGAAAGAGACAGAGAGAGAGGGGGGAAGAGAGAGAGAAGGGGAAGAGAGAGGGGAGTGAGAGAGAGAGAGAGGGGGAGACAGACAGACAGACAGACAGAGTGATAGACAAACAGATAGACAAGACAGACAAACAGGCAGACAAACAATCAGGCAGAGAGACAAAAACAAAGACAGAGAGAGAGAGAGAGAGAGAGAGAGAGAGAGAGAGAAAGAGACAGGCAGACAGAGACAGAGACAGAGAGACGAGAGAGACCGAGAGAGACCGAGAGAGAGAGAGAACTGAGAGAGACCGGAGAGAGAGAGAGAGAAAAGAGGAGAGAGAACAGAGACAGCGACAGAGACAGAGACAGACAGACAGAGACAGGCAGACAAACAGACAGACAGGCAGATATACAGACAGACAGACATACAGTTAGATAAGCAAAAAGACACAGACAGATAGAGAGAGACAGAGCGAGAGAGATGGGGGAGAGAAAGAGAACGGAGATAGATAGAGAGAGAGACAGATAGATAGATAGATAGAGAGGAGAGAGGGGAGAACAGACAGACAGACAGACAGACAGACGTACAAACAGAGAGACAGAGACAGAGAGAGTGAAAGAGAGAAAAAAGAGAAACAGACAGACAAACAAATGGACAGAGCACAGACAGAACAAAAACAAAAACAGAGAGAGAGAGAGACAAAGAGAGAGACAGACATAAAAGGAGACAGAGAAGAGAGAAGAGACAGAGAGAGGGGGGGGGAGGCGGGAGATAGAGAGACACATACACCCAGACGACAGATAGACTGAAATAAAGAAATAGAGATAGACAGTTAAACAGATGGAGAGACATACATACAAAGACAAAGACAGAGATAGATACAGAAGAAGAGAGAAGAGAGAGAGAGAGAGAGAGAGAGAGAGAGAGAGAGAGAGAGAGAGAGAGAGTATCAGGCAGACAGGCAGACAGGCAGACAGGCAGATACA
The DNA here is from genome assembly GCA_030674185.1 of Monoplex corrugatus. Taxonomy (NCBI): domain Eukaryota; kingdom Metazoa; phylum Mollusca; class Gastropoda; order Littorinimorpha; family Ranellidae; genus Monoplex; species Monoplex corrugatus. Next base: position 61,030,397 of record JAPXFY010000013.1, read on the forward strand.
CAGATAGAGAGTGAGAAAAAGGACATAAACAAACAAATGATTAAATAATGCCATCGCATTTCTTTAAGTGTCTGCTAGCGTGTCTCTTTGTGTCTGTATGTATTTCTATGAATGTATTATCTCCTGCTGTCTGGCTCTGTCCCTGGCTTCTTGTGTGTGAGTGATGTGTGTGTGTGTGTGTGTGTGTGTTGGGTCCTGTGTGTGTCTGTGTGTGTGTGTGTGTGTGTGTGTGGTGTGTGTGTGTGTGTGTGTGTGTGTGGTGTGTGTGTGTGTGTGTGTGTGTGTGTGTGAGTGAGTGATGTGTGTTTGTGTGCGTGTGTGTGTCTCTCTCTCTCTTTCTTTCTCCCTCCCTCCCCCTCCCTCTCTCTCAAAACATACATGGTAATTCACAATTAGACTACACGTTCCACAAGGTTTACAATTATGTGTTAACCTTTTCGTCAAACGATGTATCAGTATGCAGAAAAAGTAATCTTAATAACCACAAAGTTCAAATTCAGGTCCACGCAACACGTCTCATGTGATTTTCAAAGAGTAAATCCACTTTCTTTTCGTTCCTTTTTTATTCAAACAAAGCAGGCACTAGCAGATAACCCGGGGGGACTTACTGGCGACTGGTTCTTTGGCCATGGTTATAGAGCAAAGGGGATAATCAGAGTGTGCTAATTCTACTTTAAAGCACTCGTCACTTGGCG
>JAPXFY010000013.1:61033591-61036091 GCA_030674185.1 Monoplex corrugatus
AACATAAAAAAAAGTGAACAGGAAATCTGGTGGGCTGTGTTTTTTTTTTTTTCCAGGCATTAGATCAAGATTACTTCTTCCATGGTGACTTGTTTGAAATTCGTGTGCACGATTAATCTTAACGTTACTACTTTGTGGTTTTCTGGATTAAGCTTTGATGGTGAACATGAATTCCGTTTACATTAAACTTCCTTATACTACCCTCAGTTCATTCCCAATGACATTCGGAATGTAAACGGTGGTTTCAGGAGGGGCAAGAGATTGCAAAATGAATGAAAAACAAGAGAGAGAGAGAGAGAGAGAGAGGAGAGAGAGAGAGAGAGAGAGAGAGAGAGAGAGAGAGAGGGAAGTGTGTTTCCTACTTTCCTTTATTCATTTATTTACTCCCACTCTCAACCTGTCTGTTTGTCTGCCTACCTACCTGTCTTTCTGCCTGTCTGTCTGTCAGTCTGTCTGTCTGTTTTTTCTGTCTGTCTGTCTGTGTGCAAAGGAGAGAGAATGCTGAAAGAAGAACAAAGAAATGTGGCACATCTGATAATGTCATCGTTATTTGGAAAAAGGAAATGACAGTAATTTCTATAAACTCATGCACTGGAAAGTGAAAAAACAAACAAAAAAGAAGACAAACAAACAAACAAACAAACAAGCAGAAAACTGGAAATGAAATTTGCTGTGTTTGTTGTTTTCTATTTTATTTTTGTCTTTCGATGTATTTTTTCCCTTGCTGATTTATTTGGGAATCGTGTGGACATCCGGATCGTAAATTAGGATTTATTTTCCACAGGTGCTCTAAATTAAGCTTTAACAGCAACGTGATTTCCTGAAGCTTCAAAACTCTCCCCGTAAATCTCTAAGCAAGGAAAAGATTTGAGCATGTTTTCGAAGGGTGAAAAAGTTGTCTGTCTCTGTCTGTCTCTATCTCCGTCTCTGTACCTGTCTATGACTCTCTGTCTCTGTCTTCCTGTCTGCCTGTCTGCCTGCCTGTCTGTCCGTCTGTCTGTCTGCCTGTCCGTTTGTCTGTCTCTCTGTCTGTCTGTCTGTCTCTCTCTCTGTGTCTCTGTCTTTGTCTGTCTGTCTGTCTGTCTTCTGTCTCTCTCTCTTCGTCTTTCTGTTTCTCTTTGTCTATCTCCGTCCCTGTCTGTCTATCTCTACCTGTCCGTCTGTCCGTCTGTCTGTCTGTCTGTCTGTCTGTCTGTCTGTCTCTCTCTCTCTCTCTCTCTCTCTCTCTCTCCCTCGCTCGCTCTCTCTTTCTTTCCGTTTGGTGTTTTGTCTTACTCTTTTCGTTTTTTTGTGTTGTGTGTCTGTCCGTCTTAATCTCTGAGAGAAATTAGAAGGATGAATACATAGACAGAGAGACAGGCGGACAGAGGTGGGCACAGGGAGGGGGGAGGGAGAGGGGGGCGGGAGGAAGAAAGAGACACACACAGAGAGAAAGACAGACAGACATACAGACAGACAGATAGACAGACAGATAGGCAGGCAGGCAGGCAGGCAGGCAGGCAGACAGACAGACAGGCAGACAGAGATAGAAAAACAGAGAGACAGAGAGAGACAGAGACAGGGACAGAGAGACAGAGAACACACGAACCAATGACCTATTCGTTCGGGATTCTGTCTCCAAGGGGAAGAAAAAGAACAACCCCAAAAAGTAATAACTATAATGATACTGTTGGGAGAAGAGGAATAAATTATTCAACATACCAACATTTCCTGCAACCCAGACATGGCATTAGTTTCATGAGCATTTTGCGTGTTCATGATTGCAGGGTTTGTTTTGTTCTGTATGTGTGTATGTGTGTATTTTGTGTGTGCGTGCGTGCGTTCGTGCGTGTGCTTGTGTGCTTCTGTGTGTGTGTGTGTATGTGTGTGTGTGTGTGTGTGTGTGTGTGTGTGTGTGTGTGTGTGTGTGTATGTTGTTGTGTGGTGGTGTATTGTGTGTGTGTGTGTGTGTGTGGTGTGTGTGTGTGTGTGTGTCGTGTGCGTGTGCTGTGTAGTCGTGTGCGTGGTGTGCGTGTGGTTGGGGTGTGTGTGCGTGTGTGTGTGTGCGTGTGCGTGTGCGTGTGTGTCGTGTGCGTGTGTGGTGTGTGTGTGTGTGTGTTGTGTGTGTGTGTGTGCGTGTGTGTGTCTGTCTGTGTGAACAGAATGTTATTCAGACTACAAGTTCAAGACAGTTTTAACTTTATGTTGAAGAACCGAAATGCACTTGCTTTGTTCATAAAGAATATCAATATACAGGAAAAGCAACATAAAAGTAAAGAACGATAGAAACTTCATCAAGAAATTCACTCTGAAAATCCCAATGGTAACTATGGTGTAAGCTGCAAGCTACCTCTATATCTGTGCTACTTTTTATCTATCAAACAAAGCAGGCAGCAGGGGACTTAATGGAGTCTGATTCATCGGTCTCAATAAACATGAACATTGGAGATTCAGAACAATGCCACAAATTGTATTGATTGCACATGTGTTTGTTGTCAGCCCTCCTCTTCCTTTTCCAGTT
>JAPXFY010000013.1:61041091-61046091 GCA_030674185.1 Monoplex corrugatus
TCTCATAGTTCTTTTAGTTATAATAATAAAGTTGACAGGGCTGCCAAACGGGGAGCTAATAACTCACCAGATTCAAACAATATCCAGCTTTCTCTCTCGTTGCACGAGAATTACACTTTAGTGGACAACTACGTCTGGAAGCAGTTCCAATTAAAACAGAAAAAGTATGATAAATGTCACATGAACTTTGAAGTTAGCAAAATACTTAAGCAGCTTCATGCCAGCAGAACTATACAGTCCCTTATGTACAGATGGAAACTTGATGCATTCAAAACAAAATATACCAATAACATAGTGTGTCTGTGTGGAAAGAAGATAACACATAGTCATATTCTTTCTTGCGTTAGGGTAAAACGACATATTCCAACACTATCTGTGAGTACAGTTTCTGACATATTTGCCTCATCATCATTACTGTGTGAATTTTTTGTTAGCCTGTCAAAAAGTCCTATAGCGAATTACCTTTAAAATGTTATTTGACTTGTTCATTGTTGTGGTTAGTCAATAATTAGTTTTACTTTTTATTCATTTCTTCCGGATATTTACTAATTTTGTTTGTCAGTTTGTTTGTTTAAATCGATAATTATGGTAACATTATTTGTTAGTTTTACCTTCCCCTCTTCAAAACAGTTGTTTTCTGGATCATCTTTTCTCAAATTCAAAATTGACAATTTTCAAATATCTTCTTCACTCCTCCTCTATCACTCCCCCCCCCCCCTTTTTTTTTTGGTTTTTTGTGTGTGTCTAAAATCACTTTAGTGAATAGACATTAAATCAAAGACCACCACCACAGACAGAGACAGAGAGACAGTGACAGACAGAGAGATAGAGAAACAGATGGAGACAGAAAAAGCAAGAGACAGAGAGAAACAGAGAGACAAGGAGATACAGAGACGGAAACAGACACAGAGACACACACACGTACAGACAGTGATGCCACAAGATCACATACACACTACAAATCATTTTTTATTCATAGAGAGACAGTCGTAAATAAATGCGTCCATAAACGTAGTTCTCTGTTGGTGCGATGTGAGTTGATTCCTTGTTGTGTATTTGTTGATCTGCATGAGAGAGAGAGAGAGAGAGGGGGGGGGGGGGCAGAGAGTGCGAAGAGAAAAATAAAAAGAAAGAGAAAGAGAGAGAGAGGGAGAGAGACAGAGAGACAGAGACAGAGAGAGAGACGTACACTAACACAGAGACAAAGACAGTGCCCATTTTTTCCAAACTACCCGTTTTTGAAAACGGGCCACAAAAACAAAAGCAAACAGCTTACATCATTACAGAGGCTTTAAACGTGCCGTTGTCATTCCCCTGCTTCAAAAATCCAATCTATATTCCGATAACCTAAAAAAAAGAAAAGGCTTTTTCAGATCTTCTGTTTTTGTCCAAAGTCCTAGAGTGTATCGTCTTCTGACAGCTGATGAATCAACTGGAATCAAATAGTTTCCTTATATGTAAACCTTTTCAGCCAGCCTATCGTAAATCGTATAGTATAGAAACTCCTTGTAAACAGTTGTTAATTATCTTTGCTGGTTCTGATAATGGAATAGCATCCATTATATTAGTAGAAGAAGAAGAAGAAGATTTGCGAAGAAGAATTGCGAAGAAGAATTGCGAAGAAGAAGAAGAAGAAGAATTGCGAAGAAGAAGAAGAAGAAGAAGAAGAAGAAGAAGAAGAAGAAGAAGAAGAAGAAGAAGAAGAAGAAGAAGAAGAAGAAGAAGAAGAAGAAGAAGAATTGCGAAGAAGAAGAAGAAGAATTGCGAAGAAGAAGAAGAAGAAGAAGAAGAAGAAGAAGAAGAAGAAGAAGAAGAAGAAGAAGAATTGCGAAGAAGAAGAAGAAGAAGAAGAAGAAGAAGAAGAAGAAGAAGAAGAAGAAGAAGAAAAAGAATTGCGAAGAAGAATTGCGAAGAAGAATTGCGAAGAAGAAGAAGAAGAATTGCGAAGAAGAAGAAGAAGAATTGCGAAGAAGAAGAAGAAGAAGAATTGCGAAGAAGAAGAAGAAGAAGAAGAAGAAGAAGAATTGCGAAAGAAGAAGAAGAAGAAGAAGAAAGAAGAAGAAGAAGGAAGAAGAAGAAGAAGAAGAAGAAGAAGAAGAAGAAGAAGAAGAAGAAGAAGAAGAAGAAGAAGAATTGCGAAGAATTGCGAAGAATTGCGAAGAATTGCGAAGAGAAGAAGAAGAAGAAGAAGAAGAAGAAGAAGAAGAATTGCGAAGAAGAAGAAGAAGAAGAAGAAGAAGAAGAAGAAGAAGAGAAGAAGAAGAAGAAGAAGAAGAAGAAGAAGAAGAAGAAGAAGAATTGCGAAGAAAGAAGAAGAAGAAGAAGAGAAGAAGAAGAAGAAGAAGAAGAAGAAAGAAGAAGAAGAAGAGAAGAAGAAGAAGATTGCGAAGAAGAAGAAGAAGAAGAAGAAGAAGAAGAAGAAGAAGAAGAAGAAGAAGAATTGCGAAGAAGAAGAAGAAGAAGAAGAAGAAGAAGAAGAAGAATTGCGAAGAAGAATTGCGAAGAAGAAGAAGAAGAAGAAGAAGAAGAAGAAGAAGAAGAAGAAGAAGAAGAAGAAGAAGAAGAAGGAAGAAGAAGAAGAAGAAGAAGAAGAAGAAAGAAGAAGAAGAAGAAGAAGAAGAAGAAGAAGAAGAAGAATTGCGGAAGAAGAAGAAGAATTGCGAAGAAGAAGAAGAATTGCGAAGAAGAAGAAGAAGAAGAAGAAGAAGAAGAAGAAGAAGAAGAGAAGAAGAAGAAGAAGAAGAATTGCGAAGAAGAATTGCGAAGAAGAATTGCGAAGAAGAATTGCGAAGAAGAATTGCGAGAAGAAGAATTGCGAAAGAAGAAGAAGAAGAAGAATTGCGAAGAAGAAGAAGAAGAATTGCGAAGAGAAGAAGAAGAAGAAGAAGAAGAAGAAGAAGAAGAAGAAGAAGAAGAATTGCGAAGAAGAAGAAGAAGAAGAAGAAGAAGAAGAAGAAGAAGAAGAAGAAGAAGAAGAAGAATTGCGAAGAAGAAGAAGAAGAAGAAGAAGAAGAATTGCGAAGAAGAAGAATTGCGAAGAAGAAGAAGAATTGCGAAGAAGAAGAAGAAGAAGAAGAAGAAGAATTGCGAAGAAGAAGAATTGCGAAGAAGAAGAAGAATTGCGAAGAAGAAGAAGAAGAAGAAGAATTGCGAAGAAGAAGAAGAAGAAGAAGAAGAATTGCGAAAGAAGAGAAGAAGAAGAAGAAGAAGAAAGAAGAAGAAGAAGAAGAAGAAGAAGAAGAATTGCGAAGAAGAAGAAGAAGAAGAAGAAGAAGAAGAAGAAGAAGAAGAAGAGAAGAAGAAGAAGAAGAAGAAGAAGAAGAAGAAGAAGAAGAAGAATGAGAAGAAGAAGAAGAAGAAGAAGAAGAAGAAGAAGAAGAAGAAGAAGAAGAAGAAGAAGAAGAAGAAGAAGAAAGAAGAAGAAGAAGAAGAAGAAGAAGAAGAAGAAGAAGAAGAGAAGAAGAAGAAGAAGAAGAAGAAGAAGAAGAAGAAGAAGAAGAAGAAGAAGAAGAAGAAGAAGAAGAAGAAAGAAGAAGAGAAGAAGAAGAAGAAGAAGAAGAAGAAGAAAAAGAAGAAGAAAAGAAGAAGAAGAAGAAGAAGAAGAAGAAGAAAGAAGGAAGAAGAAGAAGAAGAAGAAGAAGAAGAAGAAGAAAGACAGCCTGAAAGACAGAAAGAACAAGAAGAGGAACATTGGAGAGTAATGGCGTAAATATTTCTTTTTTCATGGAGAATCCACATTAATGAGCATGAGCTATGATGGCATAATATCTGAAAATGGTGAACATTAGTGGTGTTAAGACAGAGACAGAGACAGAGAGACAAAGACTGAGATAGAGAGAGAGTGAGTGAGAGAGAGAGAGAGAGAGACAGACAGACAGACAAAGACAGACGAGACAGACACAGACACAGAGAAACAGAGACAGAAACAGAGGCAGACAGACAAGGAAAGAGCTATAGACAGACACTAGAAAAAGTGCAAGAACGAGAACAAAAATTATCATTTGCCCAAGGGGAATGGCATTAGCACAAACCCTGTTTTATATACACCCTCTGGCATTGCGGGGTGTACACTTAAACAAAATATTTGGTAATATTCATATAAAATCTACACTTATACAGATTAAAGAGAAAGAGAGGGGGATAGGGAGAGAGAGAGAGAGAGAGAGAGAGAGAGAGAGAGAGAGAGAGAGAGAAAACAGACAGACAGACAGACAGACAGAGACACAGACAGAGACACAGACACAGAGTGACAGAGACACAGAGACAGAAAGAGACACACAGAGACAGAGAGGCAGGGATGTATCTACCTATCGCTTGCTCTTTCTTAATCCTCCTATGTCTGTCTATCTATCTGCCCAACTGTCTGTCTGTCTGTGTCTGTCTGTCTGTCTATATATCTATCTATCTGCCAGACTGTCTGTCTGTGTCTGTCTGTCTGTATACACACACACACACATGCACACACACGCACACACACGCGCACACACACACACACACACACACACACACACACACACACACACACACACACACACACACACACCATTTCTCTTGTTTAAAATCAGACATCTAATTTTAGAATGTGTCAAGAAATGCAATTTTCTCCCTCGCTATTAGATTTTTATTTCAAGCAGGCAGGTCAAGTGGATACGCTGGAGGCAAAGACAGCATTCAGCATCACTAGAGCAAGGTCGCTTCATTAGTCTGTGAACATGACATCTGTTATCAGAGAAATTCAATGTGTTTTTCTTTCTTTTTTCTTCCCTCTTTTTTCCTTGTCTGTTTCTTTCATTTTCGCCTTCTTTTGTGTTTTTTCTTTTCTTTTTCAATATGTTATTTCTTTCCTTTTTTAAAAAATTTCTTTGTTGTTGTTGTTGCTCATATCTGTCTCTGTTCCTCTCTGTCTCTTTCTGTCTCTCTCTCTCTCTGTCTGTCTGCCTGTCTCTCTCTCTCTCTTTGTCTCTGTCTCTTTCTCTCTCTACTCTCTCTCTCTCCATGTC
>JAPXFY010000013.1:61048591-61051091 GCA_030674185.1 Monoplex corrugatus
ATAATATAATAAATGGTAAAAAATGAAAAAGAAGAAGACGAAGAAGAAGAAGAATATTAATAATGGATAATAACAATCATCATCATCATCATCATCATCATCTCATCATCATCATCATCATCATCATCATCATCATCATCATCATCATCATCATCATATCATCATCATCACCTCATCATCATCATCATCATCATCATCATCATCTCATCATCATCATCATCATCATCATCATCATCATCAGTGTGTGTGTGTGTGTGTGTGTGTGTGTGTGTGTGTGTGTGTGTGTGTGTTGTGTGTGTTGTGTGTGTGTGTGTGTGTGTATGTGTGTGTGTGTGTGTGTGTGTGTGTGTGTGTGTGTGTGGATAAACCTAGACAAAAACATACAAGAAAAACACAGAAACAGCCAGACATAGAAACTTGTGATGTCATGCCTTCCTGGCATCAGACTTGCTGGCATAACCAAGCAACAAGAACAACATCAACGAGATCAACATTGCAGGAACAAAATAATTGCCCTCTAAACTTTTCAGCATCGCTTGCATTCCGGGCTCAGCATGGTATCCGCTAATTGGATTAGAATTGAACAGAGAGGGCATAGGCAGACAACTGTTCTCATCTGTTCAGGATGGTCATGTATTGGATATTTATAAACCTTTCCTTCAAAACTCGTACTATCCCCTTGAGCTTTGGGGCATGCGAGTACAGGGGATGGGGAGGCCACAAATGTGTTTCTCTAACTAATAACATTGAATAGATGAAGATGGAAACGGTGTGTCAGAAAACAGGAAGAACGAATGTGGATATTCCAAAAAGCAGCTTTTCATCAAAACATGCATCTGTACGCAGAAGACATAACCTCAAATTGAAGTATTTCGATTAGCAATCTACATGGCCATTACACAAGAACACCAAAACACAAATATATATCACATCTCCTTTTCATCCTGCAGCTGCATTTTGTCCAAACAAAACAGGTGTAAGCTGATAACCTTGGCTGACTCCCTGACGTGGCTTGTTATTTATTTTGAAAGGACAAAGTCGAGAATCAAAGCAGTGTGTTCTGTTTCTATTTTTCATGTTGTGCTCTCTCACTGTCTCTACAAAAATACCACGACGTGGACTATTTGTGTCTCCTTTCCCATTGTTCAAACAAGACAGGTGTAAGCTAACAACCCTGAGGGACCTGTTGGCGACAGTATCTTTGGTCATGGTGAAAAAAGTTAAATGGAGAATCAGAATAACGTACTTAGTCTATTTTAACATTGCGTCTGTTATGGTTCATCTATTTTCATTTTTGCATCAGTTGACGTGCCTCAACCCCCCTCCCCCATCTTCCCCATCCTTTTTTTTTATCGCTGCCTTTACATTCTTCTTTTCCTTTTGTTAAGTTGCAATCATTATTGTTGATATTGCGAATAATTGACATGTAGTCGCTTGAAATATGTATGGCTTTGTCTCGTTATGATTTGTAAAACGTATGGCCTATTGGCACATGCAAAATTAATATTTTACTGGAATGTATTTTTTATAGTTTGTTTCACATTGCATGCGTTATAGTTGACCTGATTTTCAAATATTGTATGTGTGTGTGTGTGTGTTGTGTGTGTGTGTGGTTGTGTGTGTGTGTGTGTGTGTGTGTGTGTGTGTGGTGTGTGGTGTGTGGTGTGTAGTTATACCAGGGATTATGTGTAAGACAGGTCTAGTGGGGCGTACTCCTGCAATCCTTTGAGCAATAGTGTTTTGAAGTTATGACATTAAAACAACGTTCGCTTGATTTTCTAAATGTTTTTTTTCATTAATCGAGGATGTGCCAGTTCACTTTTTCCTTTCTTTTGCTGTACCGTTTCTGCGTGACGGGCTTCTGAAATTGAAACAATATTCACCTGGTTTTATTAGTTCGTTTCTTCATTAATCGGAAATGTGCCAGTCCATTTTTTATTTTATTTACTGTACCACAGGCCACAGGACTCAGGACTCTTAGCTCTAAAATACGAACCAGTTGAGAACGAAAAATCCAAGAATTATTTTAAAAAAGACTGACGGGATTCGAACCTACAACTGTCAGTCGTCAAAGTCAGTACATATCTGTGTTCAGGTCTATTTTGTACCAAGTACGTTCGCGGTCTTTCTAGACGGCTGAAAAAGTATTCTCACTATTTGAATTCTTTGCGTCCGGGGCTTAGTATTTCTGCTATAAAGCTAGTGAATAAAAAAATGTCATATTCCAAACAGGTAATATGATGAATTACTGATTATCATATCCTTGGCATTTATATTCAAAGGAGAGCCAAACATTCGTACCATGACCTCGTGCCACTCACTCTTTTATGTATTCATTCATTGACTTACTTATTTTCTTTGTCTTATTTCATACAGCACTTTAGAGGTCGTGTGGCCTGGGACTTACATTTTTCGTGATATAATGTAGTTATGATAATAGTACACAGTTCCACTGTGGATTCAATCTGCATAAGCGAGATATGTTTTATGTTGATTTCCA
>JAPXFY010000013.1:61056091-61063591 GCA_030674185.1 Monoplex corrugatus
TCGCCTGTCCCAACAGACGAATACCCATTAGAATGGATGTATGTATAAAATTGGTGGAATAAAGTGTGATGCTTTTCAGTTTGTACAGCATTTCTCCTCCTTGGGGTTTTCAATCCTATGTTGTCTGTTATCTGTCTCCCCAGGATAGCGAAGAAGTACACACAAGTGGATGGATGAAACAAAGACGAAGAAGAGTAAAAATAAGTGTGTGTGTGTGTGTGTGTGTGTGTGTGTGTGGTGTGTGTGTGTGTGTGTGTGTGTGTGTGTGTGTGTGTGTGTGTTTGTGTGTGTGTGTGTTTGTGTGTGTGTGCGTGCATGTCTGTGCGCATATGTGTTGGTGTGTGTGTGTGCATGTGTGTGTGTGTGAGAGGGGAGAGAGACAGAGAGACAGAGAAAGACAAAGAGAGAGATGGACATTGAGAGAGAGAGGCAGACAGACAGAGAGATAGATAGATAGAGAGACAGAGAGAGAGAGAGAGAGAGAGAGAGAGACAGAGACAGAGATAGAGACAGAGACAGAGAAAGAGAGAGAGACAGAGAGAGAGACAGAGAAAGAGAGAGGGTTGAGAAAGTTACCCTTCAAACAGGCATGCAGTAATCATGTACATATGCGCCGCGAGCATGCTTTTATAGCATGGAGATTTTTGTTGCGCGATATAAATTTTCATTCATTCATTCATATATGAACAAAATGAGTGAGGCGGTGCAAATTACTCAAAACTGAGCAACACTTACAAGACGCATATCTGGACGACAGATAAAAAATAACACAATTGTGACAAAGTCATCGTGGGCTGACAAGTTTGAATATGGACAGTCTTGTGAAGTAATGCTGTTAAGCCGCTAAGTGATGCTGCGTTGGATGAAAATCTAACGACCTGTTTCCAAAGAGTTCATGGCAGTGTCACAGCTTCCTGTTCCATGGTTTTCTTTGATGGGAGTGTGTGATTTAGACTGTGGAAATGGTTCAACACTATTGCCATGATTTTGTTTTCTTGTGTGGTATCGAGACTAGAGTGATTATAGTTATGAAATATATATATATATATATATATATATATATATATATATATATATATATATATATATTTATATGTGTGTGTGTGTGTGTGTGTGTGTGCGCGTCTATGTGTGTGTGTGTGTGTGTTTGTATATGTGTGTGTTTGCATGTATGTGTGTGTTTGTATGGTGTGTGTGTGTGTGTGTGTGTGTTGTGTGTTGTGTGTGTGTGTGTGTGTGTGTGTGTGTGTGTGTGTGTGCGCGCGCACGCGCGCGCGTGTTCACATTAATGTGAAAAGGACTTGAGAGACTCATATTGACACACGCAAGAAAAACAAATCAATGCTGCTTAAACATCTTCTGAACCTGACAGTGAATAATCAACTAGCTGTCAATCCAGCCAGCATACAATCAACTCCAACGTACTGAAATAAATAGATAAATAAATAATAATAAAATGATAGATAAATAAATCAACGAGTAAATGAATAAATAAAAAATAAATAAAGAAATGAATGAATGAACGGATGGATGAATAGATGAATGAATAAATCAATGGATGAATGAATGAATGAATGAATAAATGACTACATAAATAAATAAATGGGTAGTTAAGTAGACAATTGAATGAATGAATGAATGAATGAATGAATGAAAGAAAAAAAAAATGAATGAATGAATAAATGACTACATAAATAAATAAATAAATGAATAATTAAATAGACAAATGCAGAATGAATGAATGAATGAATGAATGAATGAATGAATAAATAAATGAGTAATTAAATAGACAAATGAATGAATGAATGAATGAATGAATAAATGAATGAATGAATGAATGAATGAATGAATGAATGAATGAATGAATGAATGAATGAATGAATGAATGAATGAATTTGATTTTATTGGACTGTGCGACCCCGTTTTTCTCAAGAAGCGTTGATCTGGAGTAAGAGATATTGTGAAGAGAGAAAGGTGAGAATACTATATTAGGATAGAGTCTTACAATGAACAAAATTACGTATAGCGCCATGAAGTGTCTTTAGGCTACTTCAGATCGCATTTACTATCAGCTATGAGTACTTACAACACTGATTAGCCCTGTCAAAGTTTTATAGTCGCACAAATCGCTAAAACAAAAAAAATAGTGTTTTCTTGAACAAACCATGCCATTTTTGTGGAGGTCTTTTTGTGATATCCTGTTAAGCTTTCAGTACATTTTACAGTTGTTGTTTTTTTTTGGTGAATGACCCAGATTGAAATATGTTTTCGTGCGGACTTTTCAAATATAGTTACAAGAAAATGATGACTGATACATGTATGGGAGACTGCACTGAACATAGGAAATTTCTTCTACTCACTAGCAGAGATATTCAACTGTATTTGATTATTTACTTCTACAATTGTATAAAAAGAGTGCATCATTTCTGTTGCAAAGCAGATGTCACAGTATGTTTAACAGTCAAGTGTTTTGAGCCGTAAACATGTCATAGAATCTTCAAAAAAACAAATAAAATGAAGATTGCTGATATATCAAATGACCATAAAATGTAGGAAATATTTGCTGGGCCAGTCAGGGAATTTCATGGCACAGAAGAAACAGCAGCAAAAGTAACTGAACCGTACCAGTGCAAGGGACATCACCCTCACTACCTCGCATGCATAATTACTTGCCGAAACAGACAACGCTCAACATGTCTACATTGTCGACACAAGTAAAAGAACATTCCTTCAACACCGAAATTTCAATTCCAGTTTCAATTTTTGAAGATGACGTCTCTACGCTCGGAGTGAATTCGATATGCACTAACGTAACAGGTGCCATTTGATGGAGAAAATCCGGAATGATCTCGGCACAAACCTTGAACATGCATACAAACTCATAAGCTGGACAAGTCCTGAGGTCCTGCCTAGATGATTCCATAACCCTGAGGCCGTAGGAGAGCAAGGTGACAGAGACCTCAACTTTTCCCGGGTCCAGCACCACGAGGGCGGCGCCCATCCCATCTCCCAACACCGAAAAAAGAAAGTGAAGTTCTGGAACATCAGATCGAATCTAAATGCATTTGGTTTACACCTGGGTCCCTTGCGTAAAGGTAATGTAGTTATCGCCGCGATTGTGTGGACCCTCCAGGAAAGAGGTAGCCTAGCGCGCTAGCGTGTGAGATGCAATGACGTCTCTGTCGTTCTTAACCTCATTAAAGTGAAATGAGCCCATGGGAACAGGTCCTCTGCTGTTTTTCTTCGAGCAAGTTTTGTGTGGGTGTGTAAATAGATAAGCTTACAGCAACTGCATGTTTATTTATTTATTCATTTGTTTATTTATTTATTGTTTATTTGTTTGTTTGTTTGTTTGTTTGTTTGTTTGTTTACATATTTATTATTTGTTTATTTTTCTATTCATTTATGCATTTGTATATTCATTTATTCATTCATTCATTCACCCATTCGTTCATTCGTTTATTCCTTAATTCCTTTATTTATTCATTTGTTTATTTGTTTATTCGTTTATTCATTTATTTGTTATTTATTTATTCATTTGTTTTGTTTATTTATTAATTCATTTATTCAATTATTCATTCATTATCTATTGAGTTATTTATTTATTGGAGGTGTGTACACTGTATCTCTTTCCATTTTTACTTAAAAAAACAGAGGCATAAGACTTGACAGTGTGTGTGTGTGTGTGTGTGTGTGTGTGTGTGTGCGTACGTGCGTGTGGTGTGTGTGTGTGTGTGTGTGTGTGTGTGTGTGTGTGTGTGTGTGTGCGTGCGCGCGGTTGTGTGTGTGTATTCTCTCTCTCTCTGTTTATGTTATATATATAATATATATTTTATCGTGTGTGATATATTTGTATTATATATATATTATATACTTACTATATTATATATATATATATATATATATATATATATATACAAACAGCAATAACGATATTGTATAAAAGCATAGGCAAAATCACATATCTGCCATATTTACCTTACGGTAAATTGCACCAGTTGTCGGTATATTATCGATTGTTTTTTTGTTTTGTTTTGTTTTGTTTTTTTGTTTTGATAAGTAATAAGTTATTATGATGCAGTGGTTAGCATAAAAGACAGACAATTTGAAGATCATGGGTTCGAATCTTGTCTAAATCCTTGTGTGATTGTTCACCTTAATTACTACATACCCCGAGCTGTGCGTGCTATGGAATCGTATCAAAAGACTGGTACCACACAGTTCAGTCTCATCCGTTTCACAGATGCATCATTCAGAGTGTTATTCACCGCCCTGGACCAAAACCGCAGGTGTCTGTATTTCATAGGCTGACTGACTCTGAAACATACATTGTGAAAGTAAACGTAGAGCACAGCCCTATCACGCAGTCCCAGTACAGAATGGAATCCTTTTTGATATCACAATTACCGTTGCCATTGTTGTCATGATCATCAACATCTTCATCATCATCATCATCATCAGAATCATCAGAATCATCAGAATCATGATCATCATAATCAGAATCATCATCATCATCATCATCATCACCATCATCATCATCGTCGTCGTCGTCATCATCATCATCATCATCATCATCATCGTCATACCATCACCATAACATAGTGAAAACCTGTTCCAGGTACTGTATTTACCAAAGCAGCATAGAACATGCGACAGTTTAATCCTAAATACTATTTTACCATATTTGCTTTATTCTGCGGATATGTGTGATATTCACATATTTTTACAGATATGTTTGTGTTTGATTTGTTGCTTCGTTTCAGATCTGTTTTATTCTGCTTTGAAATTTGTGATGTTAGACATAGTTTTACAAACTTGTGACCTCCCACCACGAAATCAGTCTAAACTCGCAATCAGTCGAACAGCACTAGGAGTTGAAAAGGTGACTGAAGGTCTATCTGGGGTGTTTTGACTTTTTTTCTCAAAATTGATTTCTGTAGACCATAATCTATTCCCCACAGAAATGTTTTTTTTCTTGAAAAAAATATTATTAATCAATTTCAAATGGTATTTTAATGCACTGATCGCAGCAGAAAGAACGCAATTTCCTACCAAAAGTACCTATTTTTGTCTCTTATTATGAACTGTAACCTGTATGGTACCCGCACATGTAATATACTGATGGAAAGCTCTTTGGTGCACCTTTCAGATAATGACAGCGAAAATTAGACACAAACTGGGTCAAAGCCACCAAATAAAGAAATTTAACGAAAATGTGTAGGAGAGCACACAAAAACTGTAGAGGCCATTTTCTCAAAATGGCCATCATACAACTTAATGATTTTTTTTTAGTACAAGCTTTATTCAAGTACCAAAACAATCAGCAGAATGTACACTTTCGAGTGATATGTACATCTCAAAATGCCCAAAATGCTATTTAAGACTGATTTCGTGGTGGGAAATAACATTTGTTTGTGTTTGCTTTGTTGCTTCATTTATTTTGTTTGGTTTGATATTATTAGCATGGAAAGTCAGTAACGTGCTTGCTGGGCCAACACACATCGAATTGTGCATTTGACGTTGATTGATAGAGTTTTGAGCAATGCATGTGTCACAAAGCACAGCAATTTCACAGATGACTACATTAGTATAGATGCGTTTTCATCGATGTAGCTTTTCGTTTAAGCCACAATGTCTAAACGCTTTATCACGCTTCATGAATGATGAATAACTAATTAAGGCTGCAACTCAAATAGGCAAGTTACGTGTGTATCGATGTGTGCGTGTATGTCTGTGTATGCGTGTGTATCCGTGTGTGTTTCAGAGAGATAGAGAGAGAGAGGGAAAAAGAGAGAGACAGAAAGACAGACAAGCAGACAGACAGACAGACAGACAGATAGACAGACAGAGCATGCCAGTATCTTTGTCTGTCTGTGTTCCTGTGTACCTGTGATTATGCTTTTGTGCGTGTATGTGTGTCAATTTGTGTGTGCGTGCGTTGCGTGCGTGTGTGTTTGTGTGTCTGTGTGTATGTGTGTGCATGTATGTGTATGTTTGTGTTTTTGTGAGCGTGCATTGTGTGTGTGTGTGTGTGTGTGTGTGTGTGTGTGTGTGTGTATGTGTGCGGGTATGTGTGTGTGTCTGTGCGTGTGTGTGTGTGTGTGTGTGTGTGTGTGTGTGTGTGTGTGCGTGCATGTCTATGTGTAAGTGTACACCCGTGGAAATATGTATGTGTGTTGTATGTGTCTTGTGTGCATCGTTGTGTGTGTATGCGTGTGTGTGTGTGAGTGTGTGTGTGTGTGTGTGTGTGTGCATCGTTGTGTATGTGTGTTTGTGTGTGTGTGTGTGTGTGTGTGTGTGTGTGTGTGTGTGTGTGTGTGTGTGTGTTGTGTGTGTTGTGTGTGTGTGGTGTGCATGTCTGTGTGTGTGTGTGTTTGTGCATTTGTGCCTTTTTTTTTTTTGCTTTCTTTTTACAAGGAATAAAATTCTTATTGCAGATTAACGTGTGCATATGTATTCTCGCCATTCAAAATAGAAGAAAGAAAGAAAGAAAGTAAGAAAAAAAGAAAAAAAGAAAGAACGAAAGAAAGACAGAAAAGAAAAGAATGAAAACAAAACTGAAGAAAAAATTGTTGTATGTGTCGAAAAGCAGGGCCAAAGAAAGAAAGAAAGAAAAGAAAGAAAGATGAAAGAAAGAAAAGAAAAGAAGAGAAAAGAAAAGAAAAGAAAAGAAAAATGAAGAAATAACTTAGTAAGTACTGAAAAATCATGGTCAATGAGAGAAAGGCAAGGGAAAACAAACGAGAAAACGAAATGAAGTTATAACAGGAGAAAATCAGTTATCTAAAACAAAGACTCAAATGAATAAATAAAATAAGTAAATGAATAACAAAGTAAGTGAATAAATGAATAAATAAATAGATAAATGCATAAATAGATAAAGAAGGAAATAAATAATTAATTAAATAAATAGAAAATAAACAAACAAATAAATAAACACACAATAAACAATAAACACATAAATAAATAAGTAAATAAATGAATCAATCAATCAATCAATCAATCAATCAATGAATAAATAAATAAATGACAATGAAAAAAATTGATCAACCACACAAAAGCAAAGATAAGATCTGAATCCACCCCCAAAATGGACGAGATTTTCCTCTGATATCAAGTTAAGGCTACTTAATCATATTGGCCAGAGGATCTAAACGAGAAATACAGAAGTGCATCGAGTGGACAGAGAGACAGAGGAGAATGAACTCACAATTAAGTACAGCTGAACTTCTCCCTTGAACTCTTTTTCTTTCTCTCTTCTGGCATTACTTAAAATCCACCCCCCCCCCCCCTTTACTCTCACCCTCACTGCCAGCACACTGGCCACCAGTTCTTCTTCAAGTGGAGCTCACACTGTTTATTTATTTATCTTCCTTTTGTACCACAATGGGTGTTGCACGGGAAAAAAATAGGCCAAGGTCAGCAGCGAGGTGGACGTCCTAAGGATGAGAATGCCTTGTGACGTCAAGGTTTCTTTCGCACAATCAATCCAGGTCTTCC
>JAPXFY010000013.1:61073591-61076091 GCA_030674185.1 Monoplex corrugatus
TAAATTTTAAGCAACCAGTTGATGTGAACTTCTTTTTCCTGTGGGAAATGCAATTTCTTCAGTGCTTGTGTACATAAACTGAGGATCTGTTTTGTGTCTGTCTTCCATTTCTTTGCACTTTGTTTCCAGCCGAGCTTTCTTAGCTTCATTGTACCTATTCATGATTTCATTGTGTATCTTTTTGTATTCTTCCTCCTTTCCTTTTGCCTTCCTCTATTCTTCCATTAAGCTTTTAGTTTCTTTTGTCATCCATTTCTTCTTTGTTTTCTTTCAGCTCTAGGGATTTGTTCACAAGCTTCATTTATTGAGTTTCTCAACTTTGTCCATTTTTCCTCACTGTCGCCAACGTCCTCCAGAGCACTGAATTTGTTTTGAACATATATGTTATTTTTTCCACTAGTCAATTCATCTCTCTGTAGGAGTCCAATATTTAGTTTGATGTTACTTTAATCTGTTTTCGTTTCTTTAGTTTCAACCTAGATCTTCCCAATAAAAGATTGTGATCACTGTTGCAGTCTGCGCCTGGTACAAAGAGTAACAAAGAAAGCAGGACGCTTTACCTCCACAAAGACAAGGCTCCTGTGGCCTGACTAATGACCAGCTACGTGCAGTTCTCTGCTCTAATCTGTTTGTCTGTCTATCGCACAAACACCCACACACACACACACACACACTACACACACACATACACACACACACACACACACACACACACACACACACACACACACACACACACACACAACACACACACACAACATCAATATCAATTACACACACGCACGCGCACACACGTATAAATTGTTAAAATTTTCCAAAATTTTCAACGGGAAACAGCAAACGATCAGCAAATAAAAGTTTACGTAGTTATCTTTCTCTAACAAGATAGCAAAAAATGTTAATTATTGCTTTGTTTTTTTTTTAATTCACATGATAACAAATGATGAATAAACATGTAGATATTAAACTGGAAAAGATTTTAATGTTTACCCTTAAACACTCCCAGGTAGACCCAGGGAGAAGATATTGGACGGACATGCAGAATGGCTGAAGACAAAGAGGGTGGAAGAGATGCCTGAGGCAACAAGAGACAGAAACAGATGGAAGGCATGATCGCCAACGTCATGTGGCAAGGCACCTGATGATGATAATGACCCTTAAACTGATTTGTTGTAGATCACGATTCCTTATAAACTGGATGGTAAGGTTTACTGCGTCCACTCAAAAACTTTATTTCGTACCATTTTGTTTGATGACGGCGCCACATGGACATTTTCTATTGTTCATAAAGACAATCATCGGTAAGGTGTATAGGTTGTTCTCCTGATTTACTGAACTGGAAAAGAACATGTAAAATGTGATTTTCATAGGCCTGATAGCAAAGAAGCATGTTAAAGAAGAAATGTTAAATTACCTTGATGAATGCCACAACAGGTGTCTGCCATAGGCACATGGGGATGATTCGGGGTAACATGGTGTATGGCTGACCAGCTGATGTAGACATGCTATTAAAAAGTTGCTGTAATGTAGTAACCAGCGCAACCACTACCAACTGAAAAGTTGCTATTCGAGTCCTCAGCAGTACTTTCAAAATTACTGTTGGATTTTTCCGCTCCAACAAGATCTTACCCAGAGAGTGAGCGTGCTATGGGTTCTTTGGCCTAACTGGGACCACACAGTCAGGTCTGATCTATTTCAGTGATGCGTCATTCAGGGTGTTTCTCATGTCTTCTCATCAACAGCACTGTTGTCTGTATCTCAGGCCTGGTTGACACCAGAATATATTATGAACGTAACTGCAGAGTGCATCTTTGTCATGCAGTCTCAATCCTATATGGAACACCATAACATGTAACATCATGATTTTCATCGTCGTCATCATAACAATGGCATTGTGAAAATTGTCCCAGCTTCTGGGGCTTTTAAGGAAGAATAAAAAAAAAAATGAAACTGAAAAAAAAACCCCACGAAACAATGGCGATATAATTACGTGTGTACAAATGTCTATATAGGATTCTCTCTCTCTCTCTCTCTCTCTCTCTCTCTCTTCTCTCTCTCTCTCTCTCTCTCTTCTCTCTCTCTCTTCTCTCTTTCTATCTCTCTCTCTCTTGCTCTCTCTCTCTCTTGCTCTCTCTCTCTCTTTTGCTCTCTCTCTCTCTGTATGTATGTGTGTGTGTGTGTGTGTGTGTGTGTGTGTGTGTGTGTGTGTGTGTGTGTGTGTGTGTGTGTGTGTGATTGAGAGAGAGAGAGCGAAGAAACACAGCCTGATGTTCACCCAGAATCCACCCGACAACCTCATGACTATAGATGACGGGAGAGAAGCTGCACACCAATGTGTGTCAGTGTACAACTATTGTGTGTCGATATACAGCTATGGTGTGTCATTGTACAACTAGTGTGTGTCAGTGTACAGCTACCTTACGTCAGTGTACAGCAAATGTGTGTCAGTGTTACACCCATTGTGTGTCACTGGACAGCTATTGTGTGTGTCAGGTGTACA
>JAPXFY010000013.1:61081091-61113591 GCA_030674185.1 Monoplex corrugatus
TTTGCTTTAGGACATCGGTCATGATGGATGACGACTGTTGGTCTGATGCAGATGATGACATTTTCATCGACATATCTTGCGACACAAGTAAGTATTTCTCTCTTTGTGATCAATGAACATTTTAATGTATGCATTTTTTCTTTTCTTGTATGTTTTTAAAAAAAAAATTACATCATACACCTGTATCGCTTTGTTTAAGATTTCCATGTAGCAGAAACATCTCAAGGACTTGCCTCTCTTTCACTTTGTCTTTTACTCATCTCTCACTCTGTTATGTTGTGTGCATGTATGCTTATGCTTGCTGGTTGATTAGATGCTTGCATGCATGCATCCACTGTGTGTGTGTGTGTGTGTGTGTGTGTGTGTGTGTGTGTGTGTGTGTGTGTGTGTGTGTGTGTGTGTGTGAGTTTATGTGCATGTGTGCGTGTGTGTATGAGAGAGAGACAGAGAGACAGCCAAACAGACAGACAGACAGACAGATAGACAGAGCAGACAGACAGAGAGAGAAGACAGACGGACAGACAGACAGATGCTCTGCATAACTGCACAGATTACAATGTCCATGTGATTTATATGTTGCAGAGGAGCAGATTGATTATCCATTGAATTCAACAGTCACACAAAGTCACAGGATACATTCCTTGCGCCACATTGCTACCAGACTACATAACAAAAGGCTGAACGATCTTCTGGCTCACAATGGCTTGAAGAGAGTGCCTATACCTGCTGATGGCAACTGCTTCTTTGGTACTGCCTGTCTACATGTCATCTGCCATGACTATATGTCACTGCGACAAGCCCTCTGTTGTCACATGGAGAACAACATCGATCATTACATGGATTTTTTTTCAAGGACCAGCAGATGGTGTGGAAAGACGACAGAAGACTCTTGTCAGTATAGAAGAACTTACAGAAGATGGACGTTGGAATCTCAGTGCTGGTGATATTCTTCCTTTGGCGTTGGCTAATTACACCAGCAGAAGAGTGAAGACATTTTGTAGCAGAATTGGTACACCACACTGGGACATCATCCCTACATTACGACATGGGCAGACTTTCTCTGTCTTCAATCCCATCTACCTGGCGTTTCTGGCACCAAGGGGTCAACCTGAGCATTACGACGGCTGCTTGGTCTACATTGAATTTGGGGACACAGCCTCTACCAAGCATGAACCGACCCTACAGAATGTCCATAATGACCAGACTGTACTGCAGAATCTCCTGGTGCTGAATATTCTGACACGTTAGCCATAGCACCTGAGAAGCCTTTCTCTGTCCCAGTTACAGAATATGAAGCTGGAGGTGACCAGGCCACCCCGCAATCGACCCTTCCTCCATGTGCGTCCATGGATGTACGTGATACAGACAGCACAAATTCTAACTCAGTTATTATGCCCCGTGTGTATGTCACACCACCCAAGAAGAGATGTGGAAGGAAAAGAACAGCTCACCCAGAAACCTGGAAGAGGAATGTTCGAAAGCAGCTGAAACTCAGGGGACAGCAGTACAAAAGCAGCAGAGGCAAATTTATACCTGGAAAATCTGTACAAGATATTGATTGCAGCAAGTGTAAACTACACTGTACTGAGAAAATTAATCAGGAGGAAAGACACGGAATTTTTGAAACATTCTATCACTTAGACAGCTATGAGAGGCAGACGGATTTTGTGTGCCGGCATGTTCAGCAGAATAACACGCGCACATACCTTGACAACGAAGGAAAGCCTGTCAAGAAAAGACGTCAGATTAACAGAAAGTTTGTTTTTACCATTAGAAATGAACAAGTACGAGTGTGCAAGCGCTTCTTTCAGGCCACTCTGGCTGTGAAGCACTCATACATACAACACGCACTTCAACATTCAGTCGAAGGGGTGTTCCGCAGTGAGGACGAAGAGGGAAAAAAGCCCCAAGCAACAAAACCCCAGAAGCTGATAGACTGATGGCTAAAAGACACATTGAATCATTTCCCGCTGTGGAGTCTCACTATTGTAGAAAAGACACTGGTCGACACTACTTAGATAGCACCCTCAATATGAACCGAATGTACAAACTGTATTTGGACGAATGTGATGGTGCTGGGGTATCCCCTGTATCTAGCAGTCTGTATAGGGACATCTTTAACTAAGAATATAATCTGTCCTTTCATCGGCCAAAGAAAGACCAGTGCCTACATTGCAATGTTTATTACGATAAAAAGAAGAATGATACACTGACTGCAGAAAGAGAAAAAGAATTCCAAGAGCATGACCAGAGGAAGAAAGAAGCTAGACTAGAAAAAGCCAAAGACAAAAAGAGGCACAGGAGAGGAACGATCTGTATGTGGCGACATTTGACTTGGAGGCGGTGCTGTTTACACCTTTTGATCCGTCCAGCCCAACTTCTTACAAAAGGAAACTATCTGTTTTCAACCTGTCAGTGTTTTCTCTTGGCGACGAGAAAGCTGCCTGCTATGTGTGGACAGAGGTGGAAGGACAAAGAGGCTCCAATGAAATCGGTACTTGTCTGTATAAACACCTGGAGTCATTGCCCAAGTCAGTACACCATGTCATCCTCTTCTCTGATGCCTGCACAGGACAAAACAGAAACAAGTTTGTCTCTGCAGCTCTCCATCATGCAGTGCAGAATATTTCCAGCATCTACATTATCGACCAGAAGTTCCTTGAAAGCGGTCACACCCAGATGGAATGTGACAGCATGAATGATGCAATCGAACGTACCAGAAAGAGGGTGAAAATCTATCACCCAGACCAATGGCTAACTGTGTGCCAGTGTGCCAGGGAAGATCCTTTCACTGTAGTGCCTCTTCAACATGACTCGTTCTATGACTTCAAAGATGTCGCCAGAAAGACCATGAGAAACACCAAAACCGACACTGACAATTCCAAGGTGAACTGGCTAAAAATCAAGTGGATACGGGTCACCAAAGCTGATGCTGACACAGTGTACTTCAAATACAAAATGTCAGATCAGTTTCGCCAGCTGAAAATTAAAGGTTCAACCCGCCGTGGGCGCCATCAGATTGCAATTGCAACGCTGCCTGTACTATACTGCAGATCTCACAAGCCAAGAAAAAGGACTTGCTTGAATTATGCAATGCGGGCGTCATACCCCAACACCACCATCATTTCTACCAAAATTTGCCCAGCTCAGCTGCTGTGGTGGATCGTCTGCATGAAGTTGACATCACAGAAGATCAGGATGACACGGACAACGAATGAAATGACTTGGAGACAAAGGCACACCACTGACTAGCTGAGTGATCTGTGGTAATCAATGTGTATCGTCCAGTGGATGGGATGTTCTGCGATGAGGACAGTAAAGGGTGACATAGTGAACATCAACATATTTCTTGTTGCACTTTCTGATGTTTGACTGGAGACTTCATCAATGATAACCTGTGTGCCTCAAATCTTCGTTGTGCTTTTCCTTACTTTGGATTTACATGTATATAAACAGTGAAAACCTAGTTTGTGACTTTGTGGAATAGCTCTTGAACTTTCTGGACTCTGGGATGATCTGTGTGATAAAATATTTGTAAAGATTTTAATTACTGTTTTGAGTGTTTATGTGCTTCAAGTTTTGTGCAAGTAAACTTATGATGTGCTGATCTTCAATGCAAAAAGGTATGTGCATTTTTTCCTTCAATGAATTTTACCCTCTTCGTTTACACAGGCCTTGGTTAGAATCTATGTCACCACTTGTCTTAATTTACATGAATTTGCATGTTTCAAAGTAATACACTTAAGAGAGCAAAATTCTTATCTTTGTACTAATAATGTGATTAATTATCCAATTGAATCATAATCCGATTTTGCAGAAGCAAGACCAAATTGGGAAAACAAAAAAAATATAACTGGTTTTGTACGGAAGATAGAAGAAAAGATTTGCAGACAAGATAATAGACGACAGATAAATTTCGAAAACTTCCTAGCACTGGAAGGGCCTTTACTTTCTCAGTAAGCAGAGCCCCAGTGTACGAAGACACCAGAGAAATGATGATAAATTGGATTACTGTTCTAAGAGGGCCATGTTCTTAAGTTTAAGCAACAATGGACTACCGATTTCAAAATGATTTATAATTTATGTGCAATTCATAAGTGGCAACCATTTTGAGATGTACAAGTGTACACATCATCTTTTACTTTCTCACAAAATTGTGAAAGTTTGCTTGACAATCTGATTTTTTATGAACTTCCAAACATTTCAAGTGAGTGTAGCTCTGAACTTTTCAAAATGGTGGCCTTCGAGATATAGCGTTGCTCTAAGGCATCAGTATGTCAGAGTTACAGCAAATATGTGTCAGTGTACACCCATTGTGTGTCAGTGTACAGCTATTGCGTGTCAGTGTACAGCTACTGTGACTCAGTGTACAGCTATTGCGCGTCAGTGTACATTATTGTGTGTCAGTCTGCACTCATTGTGTGTCAGTGTACAACTATTGTGTGTCAGTGTACAGTCATTGTGCCAGTGTTCTCTCATTGCGTATCAGTGTATAGCTACTGTGTGTCAGTGTACAGTAATTGTGTGTCAGTGTACAACCATTGTGTGTCAGTGTACAGTATTGTGTGTCAGTGTACAACCATTGTGTGTCAGTGCATGGCCACTGTGCTTCACTGTATGACTATTGTGTGTCACTTTACATCCATCGTGTGTATCCAAATGGATAGGTGATCCACCCAGCTTAAAATGAACAACTGTCCTACTTTAACTTAGGGGAAAAATACAAATGGACAGTTCAGCCATTTCGTATCAGAGCACATGCACGATACATCAGTGAACGCTTGGAAACGAGACTGTTTAGATCACATTGCAACTAGCATCATTTCCTCGCGCCCAAAGACTGCAAAGTCAGATAAGTCGAGATCATTGTGCAGCCAGTGTGTGTGTATCGCCGGGTGTTTCGATTAAAGCAACCACCTGTATCACAGAAAATCTCGAGTTCAAATCAAGTATCGGACAGGGTTCCCCCCCCCCCCCCCAACACTTCCATCTGATCTTCTCTGTTTGTCCGTGTATCAGTCTTTTGGATTAAATAATGCACTGGGGTCCCATGTGCAATGCACTCAGCGCATATCAATGATCCCAAGGCAACAAGGGGGTTATCCCTGAGAAAACTTTGTGGCTGAATATGACTTTAAAACAGAAATGCATGCACACATAAAAAAATAAAATAAAAATAATGCGGCACTGCTCCATAGTGACGCATTCTTTCTGGAGTGAACAGTCAAATTTCACACCATAAATGAATATTTAAAACAATCAATAAAAACAGTTCTCTTGACGTATCGGACTTCCTTTTTCATGTCTTTGTCTCTGTCTGTTTCCTGCCTTCTGTCCTTCTCACTACAATGCATACTGTCACATACAGAAACATAGTAAATGTCTCAGTATTGCTCGGTGATTTATTATCTCATTCATTGTGGTTCAACGACATTCGATGTCACTCTAGTCTTTTACTTCAAATTTTAGTCAATATTCAGCATCGATTGTGAGAATAAGGTTTGTTCATTTATCTGTTTACTTTCCACACACACACACACACACACACACACACACACACACACACACACACACACACACACACACACACACACAAACACACACACACACACACACACATCATCATCATCATCATCATCATCATCATCATCATCACACACATCACATCATCATCATCACACACAAATCACACACACGACAACACGGAGACACACACACACACATACACATACACACACACACACACACACACACACACACACACACACACACACACACACACACATACACACACACAACACACACACACACAACCTCTCCTCTCTCAGTGTCTTTCTGTCCATCAGTCCGGTTGATGTCTGTCTGTCAGCCTGTCTCAATGTGTGTATGTGAAAGGTGTTACACACATTCACACACACTCACACGTGCGCATGCTTGCATGCACATACACACGTTTACAAACACTACATACGCATAAACATATGTACAACAACATTTTCACACGCATACACATTCTTCATAAACACACAGAAACACACACACACACACACACACACACACACACACACACACACACACACACACACACACACACACACACACACACACACACACTCACACATGCACGCACAAATCATGAATCATCACAATGAAAAAAAAATGCCATTTTGGTGTATAAAACATGATTTTACAAATAGGGTATAAAGGATGCTCAAAGTTGCATAAGAAATATATTGTGTCCAAAACAGCCCATCAGTTGTTCATGAGTTCTGAAGCACATCAGCGTGGGATTCCAACCATTTTAACACTTTGGCTTCGTTTCGCATTTTTCTCTTTTCAGCCCAAGTATTCAAAGTATACATGAATGGATTAAGTGCAGAATTTAATGGCAGAACAAAGATGACCAAGGCCACATTTAATTCTCCAGGGACTGGAACACCAGCTGATGACAACATTCCACACAGTCCAATGGGAAACCAGCACATGAAATCTGTTACAGCAACACTGATTAACCGCCGAGCTATCGTCATGTCACGTGACACTTTCGTTGTGTTCGTTGTCAAAGCATTCTTCTGCACTGACCAGTAAATAAAACATTGACCTGCAGAGATTAACAAAAACAGAACAAAATTAAGAATGATTAATACACTGAAAGAATACACTCGACCTTGGAACTCCTTCCTTGTAACCGGCAGAGGAATGCAGATGCCTGTCTGACTATAAAACTTCCAGTGTGTTGCAACTGGTAGCAAAGGTATCAGGGCAAGTAACAAGCCAACAAGCCAAGCCAGCAGACAGGCCAACGATGCTGATGTTTTCTCAAATCGCAAATTGCTGAATGGAAACTGAAGAACAATAAAACGGTCAAGTGTGATAAGAAAGATGACTATAGCTGATACTTCACTGGACAACAGAGAAAGGAAACCAGCCACCATACAGGCCATACTACTTGTCCAAATATCATCATAATACAGATATTTACCACGGAAAAGTTCATCAGCTACTCCAATGATAGCAACATAGACACCCATCAGGAAAATCAGCTATAGTCAAGTTGGTAACAAAAACACTAAACCACTCAGAGATGTCATCTTCTGTACACACATGCGTACTCCAAAAAAAAACCGTTACCAGTCAGTGACAGACAGCTGATCAACCAGAGAAACACCCGGTACAATCTGATTGTAGCAAATCTTCACATGATGAAATCTCGTCTTTGGGGGCATTACAAAATCTGTCATCAAAGTTATGTGGAAGAATTTCATCACAGCATAATTTGTAATTATCTGTTGATATGAAATCTAGAGAGGGAAGACCTTTGAATACGTCAGATGTAAAAGTTTTTATGGGACTACCATCTAGGTATAAATCAGTCAAACTAGGTGTGAACTGGAAACCACCAGAGCTGATAGTATGAATGGCAGTATAAGTTAAATTAAGTTTTTGCAAGTGAATGAACTTTGACAAAATTCTGTGTTAAACATTGTCAGTGCAGTATACGATATATCTATACTAGTTAATGCTGTCTGTATGCTAACAGATGAGAGGTCAAACTGGACTAAGGTGAGAGGGTTGTGAGACAACAACAGTGTTTTTAGATTCTGTAAACAAACGAAGTGAGTCATGTTGACATGATGCACTTTGTTGCCAGTGAGATCCAGAAACTTCAAGTTGAACAATTTCGTTTCAGACAAGAGGTTCAGGGAACACCGCGCAAGACTCAGATATATAAGGTAGGCATGGTTCCTCACATCAGACATATTCATACCTGAGCCTTCAGCATTCAAGTATCGAAGCTGAGGGAAGAGTGATGCAGAGAAAGGTTGAATACACAGAAAAGTGTGACCCTGACATTGACATTCCTTCGGACATGTCATGTCACATGACATTTCATCGTCATGCAGTGGACAATGAGGCCAGCCATCGCACAGATGGTCTCCATGTACACATACTGTGGACGTTCTGCATCGGAAGAATCCTGCGCACGTTATGTCTTCACATCCATCTTCGTCCTTTTGGTCGATACAGTCGTACATTCCATTACATCGTGTGTAGACAGGTAAACAGTCATTGTACTCACCAGGACAGCGATAGTGGGTGTCAGGACAGGACTCACTAGAATTCATTTGGGATAAGATTACTTTGCCAATGTTATCAAAATCTATCAGAACAGGAGATGGAAAACTTCGATATGTAGTAGTAAGCCTTGTATGTGCGTGACAGTTGTTTTCATCAGATTCATCATGACATTGTGACATCCGGTCACACACATTGTCATAGGACACACACTGACCATTAGTACAGGTAAACATGTTGACACATGGAAGATGCTTACAGAAATATTCATCACTCTTATCTGACAATCAGGTCTGAAGTCACATACCAAATTATACGACAACGTGGTGATATAATCATCACAATTATACGTAGGGACTGAAATAGCGTGTTTATCTGTCGAATGAAACACTCCATGTGTGTTTGAAAAGCTATTGACAAAACTGCACTGGAGTGTGTGCTTTTGATTACATACGATCATTTGGAGTGAACCACATAACAGAAAGGCGTGTGTCATTTGACCATCCATACACATCGTCAGAGACTCTTGTCCAGCCAGCACAGAAGATCGCCTGCTGGCCAGTGAGATAGTGTTTGAACGGTGAAAATTCTCCTGTGTAAACTCACAGATTGTACCTGCTACCGAAATATGTGGTTCACATTTAAAAAATACATAATGGATTTTACCAAGAACACAGAGTTTGTCCAAATTTATTATGAGGTGTGGACCAGTCACAGAAACAGAATGGTAAAGAACAGTCTTCTCTTTGCTAATGATACTATATCTATAAATGTTAGGAAAAGACAGATCTGCAAGATATAAACCCACAAATACACCATCGTAAAAATTAATATCTTCGCCTGAATATTTTTCAGTCACCTCTCGCCATGCAATGCCACACTTGGGTAATCCTAGTACACCTCCAATTGATCTACAGTACTGGTCTGCTCTTCTACCAGCACGTGTTTCAGATTTGTCATAGCTACGCAGAACTTTATTGCTGATGATTTTATAGCATTGGTTACACAATGGTGACACTCTGAACAGTCAGGACTAATGTATGAACAGTTTTTTTTTCTTCATTGTTTTTGTCAAGGTCACAGTCTTTATTCTGTGTAGTTCTGAACATTGGAATAAATAGATAATGCAAGTAATGCAAGCCACAACATTTTAACGTCCATTGGGACTGCTTGATGCCACGATACATTGAAAAGCTGCAATTTTTACTCTCAGCACTTTCTAATTATTATATGTCGCTCCACATTATCATGTGTGTTTTGCTTTTAAATTCATTCTTCTTATTATGACAAGGAACATATTCATTAATGATTATTTATATATTATATATATATATATATATATATATATATATATATATATATATATATATATATATATATATAAAACATTACATTTGATACACGTATTCATGTATGTATATTAATGATTACATTTGTCTCATAATAATAATAATAATAATAATAATAATAATAATAATAATAATAATAATAATATAATAATAATGATAATAACAATAATAATAAATCACTTTTATATAGCACTATTTTCCTACACATAGGTAAACTCGCTGCGCTTTACATTGATTAGTTCATTTTTCCCAATCAGCCCTGTGCCTAGTCGTCAGTTATACTAACTCCCACTCCTAGCCCCCCCCCCCCCTCCATACACGCAGTAGCACATCTGTTGCAAACAAGTACTAATATATACATTACTGAATCAGAAAGATCAAAAACCATGTTTCATTACTGGTAGCATTTGTCAAAGAGGTGCGTTTTGAGACCCGCCTTCAAAGAAGAGAGAGATGATGAACAGCAGAGAGAAAAAGGCAAATCGTTCCAGACAGGCGGGGCCTTTTAAGGAAGGCTCGATGTCCTTTGGTTTTGTATTTTGATTTCGATTTTGCCAGAAGCTTCTGGTTGATTGACCTGACACTGTGTTCAGGCCTGTATGTTTTATGCATAGAAGAGAGGTAGACAGGCAAGGTACCATCAAAATGCCGATAAACCAGACTAGCTAGTTTATATTCTACATTTGCTTCCGCAGGAAGCCAGTGCAGCTACTTCAACAGGCTCGTTCTGAGGGGGATCTTTCGCTTTCTGATTACCAACCTAGCTGCACTAAAGAGAAGATGATGAACGCTTGGCTGGGGCTCAACTGAATATGAAAAGGAACAGTCTTGGTTGGGGCTGAACGAATCCCGGTCATGAAGGATGATGGCTGTAGGTGGGTGGTTACTGCAACAGCTTTCCTGCCCTCACTTTTGTCCAACCACGGTTGTGTTCGTTTCTCCTTTGCCATTGCCATGTCTGCACATGCAACCTTCCGTCAGAGTCAGCGTTATATATATATAAATCTGTTCCCATGTGTCAACACTAATCTCAGTAGACTGCAGGCGTTTTCAGACGTCCCCATATTACAACAATGGTCACCCTATGGCAAAGATCCTGCAGCTAGCACTTCGTACATGTCTTTCAAAACCTTACCTTCCTGCATGCAGCAGGTATGACCAGTCCAGTGCTTTCATGTTGTCTGTAAAGAGCACACATGCTTGGCATCCTCACTTAGTCTAGGTTCTCTTTGATTGACACATGGTCCTTTTAGGAAATTTCAAGACAAGGACCACCAGTAGACGTTACTGAAGTGGTGTTCCTAGCGCATGTAAGTAGTTCAGGTTTTGTGAGATTGTCGATTTCGAGTAGGCGAATTAACTTGTTACTGTACTTCAACCTGTGATCGCCGTTGCTGATGATAGGTTTTTTGCTGATCTCTTGACAAGCATGTGTTTGGAAGCTGATTAGCATATTGGATGCCAGACTACATGTGAGATATGAAG
Source organism: Monoplex corrugatus (assembly GCA_030674185.1). Classification (NCBI taxonomy): domain Eukaryota; kingdom Metazoa; phylum Mollusca; class Gastropoda; order Littorinimorpha; family Ranellidae; genus Monoplex; species Monoplex corrugatus. Next base: position 61,092,002 of record JAPXFY010000013.1, read on the forward strand.
TCGTAAATCATTGAGAACACTCCATTCAAAATGCTCACAATTCAGAAGGCATTCCAGATTTTGTACTTGTCAAGGTCATTATGACCTTTATCAAACCATCACAACAAATGAAATATAATTTGACGTTAAGTTAGAAAATTAGTAGACAGGAGTAAGAAACTCTGGGGAGAGTCGGACGGCAGAAGGTCCTCGGAGGAGAACCCCCTGGGCCCATCAAACAAGTGTTTTGGACATTAACTCCTGACACTCTTCCATTAATCACCTCCATCATCAATTCTTTTTTGGTCTCAGGAGTCTTCCCTTCTGCTTTAAAAAATACTGTCATCTGGACACTTGTCAAGAAAAATATTCTTGATCCCAATGATCTGAAAAATTATAGACCTGTGTCAGATCTCCCATTTCTCTCCAACTCCTGAATGGGCATCTCTACTTAAATCATCTGCTCCATCCTTAGCAGTCCATTTATCGAGAAAATCACAGTACCTGAAACAGCTCTTTTTCACATACTGTTGACCACTCTATCCTTCTGTCTCGTCTTGAACAAACTTTTGGAATTCATGGTACTGCTCTTTGTCACTTTCAGTCAGTTCTTATCAACGGAAGTCAGTCTGAGCCTGTTAAGCTTTCTTGCGTAGTTCCTCAAGGTTCTGCTTTAGGGCCTGTCCTATTCACCCTTTGTACTTCATCCCTAACCATCATTATTAATCAGCACGATATGAAACATCATTTTACTCAGATGACTCACAACTTCAGAATAGCACCATCTCTGAAAATATCACTTGCCTTATCTCAGAAGTTTCCAGCTGCTAGATTGATATCCAGAAATGGATTATATAAAATAAAATATAGTTAAATGGTGATTGTCACGGCAGTTTGTTTGTTTGTTTGTTTGTTTGTTTGTTTGTTTGTTTTTTTTTTTTCCTTTTCTCATTTGGGGACAGGGGTGTTTCGTGGGGTAAGAGCGTGTGGAATTTTGCCAAGTGGGATAAAACTCACCTGCCCAGGTAGGGTTTACTGGGCCTATGTGTGTATTTTTGCGTGGTTTTTGTATTTTGGTTGTGGACAGATGTCCCTGTCCGAATCGTGTTTTGTGGCCTAAGTTATGGTTTTTCGTGAGCCTGTATATGCGTAAATTCTGTGTGCTTTTTGAGCTATTTTCTGTGAACAGAGTTCTGTCAACTTGTTGTGTTGGCTGGAGAAGTAAAGAGTTGCCAGTTGGCGTTTGGTGCCCCTCACCTACGGAGGGATTTTACAGCTAAAGGGTTAGGGCCAGTTTCTGGTCAGTGGTTGCGTTTTATAGATGGACTTTGTGTCCTAGAGCTGGAAGTCTGTGCTGGCTGGAGAAGTAAAGAGTTGCCAGTTGGCGTTTGGTGTCCCTCACCTACAGATGGTTTACAGCTAAGGGGATTAGGGCCAGTTTCTGGTCAGTGGTCGACATTGTGTCTTAGAAAAGAAAGTGTTTCTGCGTGCCTTTGGCTAATGTGCAGCCTTCCGTAGACCTCCCGGTGGTAGGGTGGGTTGCTTCTCTATTTCGTCGGTGTAATGGGTAAAAATCAATAGTGTCCTGCGCCACAGTCGTCATCCATGTCCGTGTTTGGCCCTAGGCTCTACGAAGAAGGCGAACATGATCGAGCTTCTGTAACGGCGACGAACATGCGGAGCAAGTACGGCTGGTGGGCGTTTCCGCAAAAGGAACCTCCTGCAGGATTCGGCAGTTAAGTGCTGGCTTGTTGCACCTGCGACGGCCGTCAAGGCGTGGGGTAGCGAGCCAATAGGCCCCTAATCACCACGCTACGAGACTTCTGCTCAGCTGTTTCATCTGGGCTCGTTCCTCATCATCGCTCTGCTCGGGATTCATCATTCTACTGATTCCTGGGTCTTCGGTCTACTTTCATCGTTCATTCAGTCAGCACCTGTTCCCCATTCAAGCGTTTGTGAGGCTCAAGGGAAATTTGGAAATCATAGCGTTGGAGCGTTGTGTGAGACAGGAAACGTCACCCTTCGTGGGACTATGTTGTGAAGGTGTTTTTCCTCCTCATGAGGGTTGATACATATGTGAAGCAAGATATGGGAGCAATCGGGAAAAAATTACGTTGTTGAATGCATTTATTCATTGCTGACATTGAATTTGTTGTTGTTGTTGTTGTTGTTGTTGTTCCAAGTGATTTTGGGGGTGTTTTCTTTAAGAATTTGGAGAGTATGCAATGTCGGTTTTTGGGTGCCACCTTGAGCGGTGCGATATTTATGCTTGTGACATGTATGTATAGTGCGTCATGTGTTGTTTGTGATTTAATAAAATGTGTGTAAATGTATTTTGTTCAGGGATTTCTTTATTCAGTTAGTGAAAGGGGACGTTAGTGCTTATAGTTCTGTTTCTCTCTCTCTTTTCTGTCTCAAGCCTTATCGAGCGTGACAGTGATAAAAACTGAAGCCATGCTCGTTGGCACCAAAACCAAACTTGTCTCTGTTACACTGAATACTTTCCAGCTACGTGACAACATATTTTTCTCGGATTCTGTCAAGAACCTGGGTGTGACCATGGACAACACTCTTTCTATGCAGAAGTTTCTAAAGCAGACCTTCCAATCAAGCCACTGTTTGATTCGGCACCCTGGCTACATGTGAAGGTATCTTTCATGTGAGGCTGTATGTAAGCTTGTGACATGTCTCTTAGTTTGTCTCATTTTGCTTACTGTAACGGTCTCGTTTCTGGACTACCAGGTTCTTCTCTTCTCTGTCTGCAACGGATACAGATTTCAGCTGCTTGTCTTGTCCTCAGAAAGAAAAATAATGATCATGTCAGTCCTCTCCTTCACTCTCTGCACTGGTTGCCTGTTTTGAACAGAACTAAATATAAGTTGGATACCTTGTGTTACAAGTGTGTTCACCAGTCTGCCCCATCATACCTTTCTGACATCAATATTTGTACGCCAACTCGCACCTTGCGCTCAGCTTCAGATATTCTTCCCCTTCAAGTTCCTAGGTTTAAACTGTCAACTGTCGGCCAGCGTTCTTTTGCTGTTTCAGGAACATCTGTTTGGAATAATCTTTCACTTTCCCTTTGGCAATAGCCTACCCATTCTGCTTTCAAATCCAGTTTAAAAATACATTTTTTTCCCAAACAATGATTTCTGCAATTGCCTCTGTCCGTCAATTTGTGTGGTTTATTTTTTCCTGCGTGTTGTAAAGGCGGTCTGCATTGATCGCATGCGTATGTCTGATGAGTGGGTGCGCCTTCATTTGAATTGTCAAGATTTGGAACCATATAAATAATGTAATTATTTATATATTTATTATTTGTTTCCATTGATGAAAGCCGCCTCTCAAATTGAAGAACGTGGCGTGTGAAGAAATTCTAATAAATTGAGATGCTGATCAGAAGAAATTGTATATTTTGTCGATTTCATTTCAGTTTATTTTTCCTAACTGTAATGTTGAACAATTGTAGATTATATCAACGAAATGTTATTAAAGAGATCAGTAGCCTAAGAAATTAACTGTAAGTTATGTGTGAGTTGTATGATTGTTGTTTTCATGATGATTTCAGAATGCAAGCATTCATTACAGGAATCGTTATACTGACAAATGAAGTTTTGATTTTAATATACGCAATACTTTTTGTTCTTGTGCTTGTTGTTGTCGTTGTGTTACAAAAGTCCGCAAGTACAGGAGTGGGCAGAAGGCAGAAGAGAATGGTATTATAAACATAACAATGGTCACCTGTACCTCGTCTGATACAGTGACACCACACAAGGCTATCATACTGGTCAGGCCCAACAAGAACCGGCTAACAGCATCTGTTATAACCACTTTTGTTAGCAAATTAGATGAAGAATAAAACTGCCTCTTGCTTGAATCAATACAAATTTGATATTTTGGTATCTTTCTGGTGACAATAATTTGACACACTAGAACAAGCAAGCACAGCATGAAGTTAAGGAGCACAGTAAGTGTAAACCATCTAAATTGTCCGTCACAGTCAAAGCAATTTATCAAAGCCAGATGACAGAGACCAGTCTGGTCATTAATGCCCCAGTGTGATAACCCAGGGAGAAAAGGTATTATTGATAACAATATTCCGACAAACCATGTAACTACACAAACTGCACCTGTTGAATATTTACTGAATTTCCACGTTGTTTCAGGGAAACAACCGATGATAACATGATCAAGTGTGGTTAAGCAGATGATTAGAAGTGATACATCACTGCCTAGAAGTGACAAAAACCCAGCCACCTTACAAGTCACACTATTGGTCCATGCTTTTTCAAGATAACTGTATTTTCCTTGGAGAATTTCATTACCGACTGTAACAATACTGATGTGAATGCCCATACAGACATTAGCAAAGTGAAGATGTACAGAGAACCTCATAAAACTGTCTCCAAATAGATTCTTTGATATGTGTGGAACCATTAAACAAGCAAGATTTCCTAACACAACAAAAGTGCCAATCGTCCAAAAGTAAAATCTATATAATTCTGTTGGCAGCAGTTCTGTACAGGAAAAAAGCATTGGTTGTGGTGCTAAACACTTCATCATATTCATTTGTTTGGGCAAGATTTCATCACAGCAAATTCTAGCGTTTGATGAAAATATGGTTTTTAAGTGAATTAAAGTTGACAAGAAACTGGAAGAAAAGAATTTTATAGGATTCCGTTCTATGTCTAAAACAGTCAGCTGTGGTGTGTATCTTAACCCTGAGCCCATACATCTGATAGCAGAGGAAGACAGATTGAGATGTGTTAGTTGGGGAAGGTATATGGACAATTCCATAGAAAATGTATCTAAACAAGATTTTGAGACGTCTATTTTCGTTAATGAATAATACACATTAAATGGTTTATTTGTCAATGATGAAAGTGGATTGTCTGCTAGAATCAAAATTTTCAGATTTTTTAGCTCAAGAAATACATTAACGTTGATTGCTCTCAGAAAATTTTTGCTTAGACTAATATATTGTAAATTTGAAAGGCTTACATTCGGAACATCAACCAAAAAACAACGAGAAATGCTCAGCCAAATGAGATAAGCATTCGCAAAGAAATCAGACAAAGTCATTCCTGAACCTGTGGCATCTGCATAGCGAAGCTTAGGGAAAAGTTTAGCAGAGAAATGCTTATCGCACAAAAAAGAATGACCTTGACACAGACAGCCTTCAGGACAGGTTGTGTCACACAGCAGTTCATCGTCACGTTGTGGACACTGAGGCCAGCCATCACACAGATGATGAAAATGCAGACAAATTTTGGAAGCTCGACACCTGTAGAAACCAGGACATAACATCGTCTTACAGTCTTGTTCATCTTCTCCGTAAGCACAATCAGAAAATCCGTTACATCGAGTGTAGACAGGGAGACAGTACATCCAGTCTTCTGTACACGAGTAATGAGTGCCAGGACAAAACTCATCAGTTTTCATCAGCTGCTGAGTGAAGTAGCCTGTGCCATCCAGGTTGATGAAAAGTCGTTGCTTTCTGCCCGCCTCTTTGTGTTTATAGTAATGCTCATGACAATTTACTTCATCAGAATCATCTAGACAGTCTGAGTATCCATTGCAAAGACTGTTGTGCGATAAAAGTTGTCCAGTGGTGCATATAAAGGTACTGTCGAAGGGATTCACACAAAATGACTCATCACTGTTATCTGGACAGTCCTGTCTGAAGTCACACACTAGGGTGTACGGAACTGTTGTTATTTCATCATCACATTTGAACATGGCGATAATATATGCATAATTTTTACTATGGCGATGTAGTGTATAGTTGTTCCTGGCATTTACGTCAAAGAACACACACAAATGTGAATACACAATCTTTCCACAGTGACTGTTCAGATCACATAACAAGAAGGAATGTGCTACATGATCGCTTGGGCATTCCAACACCACCTGCCGTGTTCCTGTGAAGATGGATGGTGTTGACTGGAATTCCTGAAACTGAACAGTGTGGAAAGGAATCACATTTTGTGACGGTGTTTCACATACCAGTTCAGACGATGTCATTTGTAACATCATGAATCTGTGAACGTAGAACATGTTTTCTATAACCATGTAACCAAGTTTTCTTGAAGGCTTATACCAATTCCTATTCTCAAAGTGGTCAATGTTGTAAATCATTGAGTCATCAAACCACTTACGAAATTTGCTGTACAAACTGGGTACAGCGTTAATACTACCAGAAGTGCCACCTACATATACACAAAACCTGTGTTTTGTTTTAAAAATATATAGAAAGTTGTTTTGTTCGTTTCTGGTTTTAATGGAAGCCAGTTTTCCACCTATCTTCATGCACGCATGTTCTGCCTTTTGATGAGATCTTGGTTTAATCAAAGGACTGTACCAGAAGCACTTATTCACTGAAGCCACCAAACCCTGACAACCAGGACTACTAAAGACACAGTGTTCTGTTTCATCCTGTCCATTTTCACACTCTTTCTTCAGGTTACAGTCCAGGTGGTGCTGAAAGAAAGAATAGCGATCAACAGAACAGTTGAACAAACCATTTGCTAGTTTTTGGGGCTGTAAAGAGTGGGGATGGAAAGAAAAAACTATTTTATGTTCAATTGCATATTGTAGAAAATACCTTCTGGAACGATATTGAATACCGAGACATGATGTGGGAAAGACACTTGGTGGTGCATCATATTTCATACACGCACTGGTGGGTATTTGATGCCCTGTATTGACTTCCTGATAGTTAAATTCAATGCATGGAGTATATTCATAGATACGAAATACGTATTTTGGTTGAAAGCTGATCATAGTGATATGTCCAACAAGTGTTTGTAGTTTTGCAGAAACATGGAAGAAATCTTTTTGATAATATTTTAGGTCAGGTAAGAGTATATATCCCGAATGTCTCGCTGCATATTGAACAAGAAAACCATGCTGCCTAATTGCTTCAATCCTAATTTTAACAAGAGGAATGTTGCGGTGCTGTAACATCAGGTGGTTTGTAGGTGTGTCCATGATTGTTTCTTCAGATAAATAAACATTGCATCTGACACAAATGGTTTGATGATATGATTTGTAACGTGTAAATATTGACACTTCCGTTGACCATGGCCTACTCTCACACCAATATGCCAACCTTTGAATATGCACACGTACAAACATACCACGAGGCACCTCTATACGAACAAAACAGTGAATAGACTCACCACACACCATGTAAACCACTCCTTGTCGTTTTATAAAGGTGTGCATTCTGTACGATTGACAAAATGACTGTTTGACGTGTAGGATGACAACGTCTGTTTTGTTATACAGATATTCTATACCTGGGCAAATGTCACTGAATTTAGTGGACTGGAAATGTTGTAAGTATGAGTAATGTTTACTTCAGTTTGGGGTACGATAACATCAGCACTGATGACATGAACGAAGTATGTTAATGGCACAAACAAGGTGTATCTGACCATAGCATAAAACTTGAAAGCTGTTACCATCCTCATGGTGCATCTTCTACGTTATTACATATATTAATAATACATGTTTAACTGGACATTTGTCTTACACACTTGTTAGACATCTCTATGTTTACATACACACACAGTACATATGGCTTCGTCAATGCAAGAGAAAGCCAATAAGAGCAAACACTATGAGTATAATATTGGTCATGGTGTTTAAATGATTGTGCTGCTCACTCAACGTTTTGTTCATCGTTTGTCTTCTGGTTGAACATTACAGGGAGTCAATGTCTGTTTCAACATTTTCTGCAAAACCACCAGTGCCAACAATTATGATCTCATCATCATTTATTCTTTTAGACAGCTGTGGTCATCATCAGGCACACACATCCTCTGCATTCGTCATGTCAAGACTAAGACTTTTTGCCAACGTTCATTTTCTTTCAATGCACCGATACATGTGTGTTCACCAACAAGAGTCAATGTACATGTACTTATGTCTGTTTTCGTGCGTGTATGTATTTGAGGCCCTAGATGAATTTGGTATAGAAAAAAAAGTCCTCTCAAATGAAATTTATGACACCAGAAAAAATCCCTAAAGATATGACAAAATCAATTTTCATCGTACTTCCTAAGAAAGCAGGGGCTGTACAATGTGAACTCCATCATATGATCAGCTTGATGAGTCATATGATAAAGATTCTATTAGATTAATTATGATGAGGACACGGAACAGAATCAAAAGAGAAAGAGCAGAAGAACAATGCGAATTCGTCGAAGGAAAAGGAAAAAATGTCATATACATCCTACGAATCCTCATAGAAAGGTCAATCAAAATGAACAAAGATTTATTGTTTTTGCTTTGTTGATTATACCAAGGCTTTTGATCGGGTATAACACAAAGAATTGATAAATTAACTAGAAAGGCTCAATGTTGACAGAAACGATTTAAAAATAATCAGAAATATGAATTGGGAACAAACAGCAGCAATGAGAATAAAAAAACGATCTACCCTCTTTCCAAAATATCAAAAGAGGGGTAAGGCTGGGATGTTATCTGTCTCCAGATTTATTTTCATTCACTTTACAGCGAAACCACCATGAGAAACTTAGAAAAATGCCCAGGGATAAAGGTTGGAGAAAACATTAAAAAAAACTTCGTTACTGCATAAAATGAAAAAGACCTGCAAAATCTTGTTTATATAATAGAAATAGAAAGCAGGAATACAGTGCTGGAGCTAAATAGCAAAAAGACTGAAGTCATGGTAATAAGTAAATAAAAAAAAAGGAAAAAAAGAAGAAAAACCCCCTATTGAAAAATAACAGAAAATCTCAAAAGATTGAGACAGATTGGTCAGTTTAAATATCTAGGAGCAGTCATTTCACCAGGTGGCAGATGCACATCAGAAATAGCCAAGCTAAAACAGCATTCAAGAAGATCAAAAGCATTCTTACCCGCACATGCCTATTACTTACATCAGTTTTATCTAAAACCGATAATGTTGTACGGATGAGGGGAGAGGACAGCCAACACACAAAGTCAGAGCAAGACTGAGGCAACTGAAATGTGATTTCAAAGAAGGATGCTGTAATTCCATGGACAGAAAACAAACAAACAAACAAACAAACAAACAAACGAAACACAAGAAGATTAGGAAAATACGAGCAACATTTCCATCTACAGCAAACAAAAACAAACCAGACAATATCAAAAGAGGTAAACACAAAAATGAACACTTATAGGACATTTTATGAGACAAGAGAAATGCGAGCATTTAGTCACAACAGGAAAGTTCGAGGGAAAAAAGAGCACCAGGTAGACCCAGGAAGAAAATAATGGACACACTTGCATGGTGGCTGAGGACAGAGAGGGTGGGAGATGTACTTGTTATGGAGGACTTTAATCACCAACGCCATGCAGCAGGGCGCATGATAATGATGTTGAAGTGTTTCTCTCTCTTCTCCCCCTCTCTCTCTCTCTCTCTCTCTCTCTCTCTTCTCTCTTTATTTTCTTTCTCTCTCTTTATTTCTCTCCTCACTCTCTCCTTTGTCTGTCTGTCTATCTCTCTCTCTTTCTCTCTGTCTCTCTGTCTCTTGTATCTCTGTCTTTGTCTCTGCCCCCCCTCTCTCTCTCTCTTTCTCTCTCTCTGTCTCTCTGTCTCTTTGTATCTCTGTCTTTGTCTCTGTCCCCCCGCTCTCTCTCTCTCTCTCTCTTTCTCTCTCTCTCCCTCAAGTCATCTTTGGTGCTGTGTTAACAGTAGACTCTTCCCCTTACTTCTTTTCGCCATAACTGTTTTTCTCATCTGGTCAGCTGCTCTGTGCATTTAATTTTGGAATTGTGTTGGTTGCACCTGCTTCTTGGACTTGCTTCATGTTGGTTGTGTTTTTGTTTCTTTCTCCATCCACGTTCTCTGTGTTGATAACGTTTCTGGATTTACTTTCTCTATGTGCCATCAACTGCTCTTGGTGAATGCTGAGCTAGCTGGTGATGTGTGGTCGTTTTTTTGTACACTCATAACTCGGGGTTTCTCAGCATTCATCTATTATCTTGTGTTTGATTTTCACATCATTCAAACTTACTTAACATTCATTGATTTTCTAGTCATTTCATGGTTAGATTCCGACGATCATCATATTCCCTTTAATTCATGTATCTGTGTTTTTCTTCCTACACTGACATTGATTGCAAACAGCAATCCGATAAGAACACGTGCCTAAGCAACATAACAGTGTACACACGTCTCCTCACATCCATGAATGTCACGGTATGCTATAGATGTCTTAAAATCACCACTGGAATGCTTTGATGCTGTTAGCGTTTTTGCTTTCAGAAAACGTAGCAATTCGAACACTCACAAGAACAGCAACAGCAGCAGCAACAACAACAACAACAACAACAAAAAAAACATGAAATACAAAACAATGAACATAATTATGCATGCATACGGATTATATGTATGTATATCAATGTAAGATGTGAAAGATGCAATATGTGAAAAATGCAAGATGTGAAAGACATGCTGCAGAAAACTCATGACAAAAACGTTCAGTGCAGAAATAAAGTGCCCTGAGCTGGCCATTGAGCCATAACGTTGGGGAACTGAAGAATTCAGTTTGTTTTTATGTCATTCTGTCGTGAGAGAGAGAGAGAGAGAGAGAATGAGAGAGAGAGAGAGACAGACAAACAGACAGGCAAACAGACAGACAGAGAGACAGACAGACGAACAGAAAGACAGACAGACAGAGGAACAGAAAGACAGACAAAAAGACAGAACGACAAAGACAATATAGAGAGATCAAGAGCAACAAGAAGAGAGAACAACAATCACTTTGCTGCTGTTGCTGCACCTGCTATTACTACTATCGCTAATACTGTATGTGGATTGAAAGACAAACTGTATATATAATCACTACGGACTTGCCTAAACAGAGACAGATGTATTATAAGCACAAGGGTCGATCTCACTGTCAGTACTGCGAGTGTTGGTTTCATCTAACATATATACCTTTCTCAACGACGACACGCTCTCCGCTTTACAAGTGATTTATGTCCCTTTAAACAATGACAGCACGTGACTTCCTGCACAAGAAACTGCGATAAAACCGTGATTTATTGTTTTGTGTTGTAACCAAGATTTATCATCACCATTAAATGAATAGCACCAAAGTAAAGAACATAAATTAAAGCAAATTATCATCACAACTACCTACCTCACTTTCTTTCTTCTCCCGTCACATTTTTTTTAGTCTTGCCAACACTCTGATTGTGGTTAAACCATCATAGTGTTCGCTAATATTTTTCATCAGCTGTTTATATAATTACCAACAAGAAACGGTATCCAGTCGTTCAGTTCAATGTTTCTGAATGGTTCTTTGATAACACAAGCTTAATTGGAATCAGGCACTCTTTAGACAGCCCATAAACAGAAAACGGTGTGTGTTTGTCTATTTTACCCATGGATTGACATTATTGTAATACATGACAATTCATGGGTGAGATTTAAAAGAAATGATATGGTATATTTTGTAGTACAAGAAAATGTGATCTTCATTATTGGGTACTTATGCTAGACATAGGTATTACGACTGAGAGAAAGATAAAACTTAAGCAATTTATAAACTTTCAATAAATCAATGCACACTGAGTCCAAATTTGTTTGAAAAATAGCACCATAAAATTATCATTTCATTGCTCCAGATGTAGTATGTTATGTAAGTGACATGTTGAATGTTGATAATTTGCAAAAGATATGTATGCTGCAAATTGTGTTTATTATTGGCTGTATTTAAAACAGTGTTATTCATATTACGCAAAAGTTTTATACTCATATATTTTATAAAAACCAATGTTGATGATGATACCATGATGTAGAAACCATTACTGTTGGTCTTTTGTCTTCAGTTATCACAACCATTTAGCGTATTACACGTGCACACGAACACACACACACACACACACACACACACACACACACACACACACACACACACACACACACACACACACACACACACACACACACATGACAAGATCTGTTGGTTGTCATCTGACATGCTCGGTAAGATACATTTCATATTTCACATTCATTTCTTTTTGCCACAATGGATTTACCATGTGAAACTCAGGTTGGTCTTCCTCTTGACAACGCGTCGCTGCAGCGCAGTGCCACCAATGGTTTTTTTTTAACCAAGATGTTAGAAAGTCAAGAAGGCAAATCGGCTTTCCAGGGGAGGAACCTGGGAAATAAATCTATCTCTCCATCGTTTTACACCTGGGCAGTTGGCCATATGCCCTGTTCTTCACGATTTTCAACTGCTGTGGGATGTTTAGCATGCAAAGGCCAGAAGGCACACGCTTCCGACTCGATTTTTGTCGCCTTTGAAAGACTAAACTTTAAGTTCAATTAATATTCTGGTCAAACTGAGGAGAAATGTTGGGGCCTAAGCAGGAAACGAATCCTGGAACCTCGAGAATAGTTATTGGCAGGTGAACGTCTCAACCAATCTGCTACTGTTCTCCTCAATACGGTTCTAAACTGAAATGTATTACAAGATCTATACAGCTTACTGTCATCAGACATGTGACATCAGAGCATGAAGAGAAACAAAACTTCAGCAACCAGTTTCAGTTTTAGGTTTCAGCGTCAGTTTCCCAAATTAATTTTTTCACATCGTAACGCTAGCCCGCTAGCATTCTCGCGGAGAACACTAGAGGTATAGCGTTAAGCAAGATCGCCGCTGACAAGTAACGCTAGGATTCTAGCGTCTTGCGTTAGATTGTGGAATTTGTGTGTGTGTGTGTGTACTTTTCTGAGCTTCTGATCAGATGATACAAGTCATGGAGAACTGGTGTCTCTTTTTTCTGTTTTGTTTACATCTGCTGAATGGATGAAATGCTTGTCTGAAATGCTCCTCAACCATGATATTCCATTGCACAAATGACCTCAAAGCATGTCTGAAGAAACCTTATACTGTAGACATCCTAAAAGATGATTAAAGTACCTTTCTAACCATACCATACATGTTGAATGTTAGTCATTTGGTGCCCTGTGAAAATTAATTCAAAGTGGCCTAAAAATGCACGTTTCCAGGGAAAGTAGTCAGTGGCAGCTGGCACGTCTGCAGGGAAGTAAGTCAAATAGCCAGCTGACGATGCCAAAGTGTTAATGTTTATGCGCTCACAAATACACTGACGTCATTGATGTCATGAAATGGAGAAAGTCCAAAACGATCATGGTCTGAGCCTCTATAGCCTGCACATAACCCTTATGCGATGCCAAGGTCTTGATGTTCTACCTTGCACATGAGTTTTATATCTTATCTCTGTATCTCTGTTATTGAAGTGATCCAGCATACATTGCAATGCAATAAAAATTTAAAATGAAATGATAGAAAAAAATGTCTAAATAAGAAACTGAAAACGAATGAAAACAACACCAGCCCCCTGGTGCAAATGGACCTCGCTGATGTACTGTACAATCACATTATAGAAAGCAGCCCTTCACACTGTGATAACTAGCTTTTATTTGACCACCAGCATGCGCAAAAGAAGTGCCAAAACTTTGAAATTTTCCATGGGAAGGTAAAATAAATCAACGTAAACGACAAAAAATAAATGCAATGGACAAAAAGAAAATTCGAACAGATGAAAGAACAAAAGGAACCATAGAGACGATATATTTTTTATTCGTCATTGCTTAGAAGATTTTCTTTCAAATGTATATATGACAATAGCATACCATACAACAATAGTTCAATGTACAATGGCACACATACAATGACTTATATCATCAACATCATGTGCCCTGCCACATGGCATTGGCAATCATGGTCCTGCATACGAATATATCCCATGTTGCTGGAGGTGTATCCGCCACCCTCTTTCCCTCAGTCATTCTGTGAGTCCATCCAATATTATTTCCCTGGGTCTACCTGGTGCTGTCTTTCCCTCCAGCTTTCCTGGTGTGACTAGGTGCTCTAATTTCTCTTACATCATAAAATGTCATTTAAATGTTGTTTGTCTTTTCATAATCTTATTCATTGGTGTTCTACATGTGTCTGCTTCCTTCAAGACTATCTCGTTTGTTTTCTTCGTTGTCCATGGAACTCTCAACATTCTTATTAGAAACTACATTTCAGTAGCTTCAATCTGGTTCTCACTTAACATATTGCTTGTCCACGCTCACAAACGATATCGGTTGTATATAACACTCAAAACCTCTCTTCCTGATATTAATTAATATGCGCTTGTTGGTAAGAACGCTTTTCATTTTCTTGAATGCTGTTTTAGCTTGTCCAATTCTGCTGGCTATTTCTGATGTGCATCTGCCGTCTGGTGAGATGACTGTTCCAAGATATTCAAACATACCAACCTGTTTCAAGTTTGTTGCGATTTGCTGAGTTTTTTTTTAATTGCGACTTCATTCTTCTCGTTGCTTAGCTCCGCCCTTATATTTCCTTTCTATTTCTATCATATTCACAAGATTTTGTAGGTCTTTTTCATTTTCTGGAATTTCTCCTAGGTTGCTTACGATGGTTTCTCTTTAAAGTGAAAAAAGATCTGGTGACAGAACACATCCACGCCTAACCCCTCTTGATATTTTGGAAACAGCTTGCATCGTTTTCTGCTCTCATTGCTGCTGTTTGTTCCCAATACAGACTAAAGATTATTCTGAGATCTTTTCCATCAGCATTGAGCCTTCCTATTTGGTTGATCAATTCTTCTTGTCTAACCCGATCAAAAGCCATGGTATAACCAACAAAGCACAAACATAAATCGTTATTCAACTTGACTGACCTTTCTATGAGAGTTCTTAGGGTGCATAAGGCATGAATAGATTTTTCCCCTTTGACAACTCCACATTGTTCTTCTGCCATTCACTTTTGATTTTGTTCCTTGTCCTCATCATGATTATTTAATTGAATTTTTGTTACATGACTCATCAAACTGATTATATGATGGAGTTTGCATTCTAGAGACACTGCTTTATTTGGAAGTGCCATGAAAATTGATTTTGTCATATCTTTAGGGATTTTTCCAGTGTCATAAATTTCATTTAGGAGGACTGTTATGTTTTTTTTTTAACCAAGTTCATCAAGGCCTCAATCATTTCTGTAGTGATATTGTCAGGTCCTGGGGCTTTTCCCCGTTTCATTATTTTCAGTGCTGGTCTAACTTCATCTTTCTTTATGGGTGGTCCTTCAACGTTCTTTTTTATAATGTGTTCTTCGTTTCTGTCATCATCAAAAAGGCCCTAATGTAGTCTCCCCGTGTATCTGGTATTTTGTTCCCTTTCCAAGATGATTGTACCATCTTCGAATTTTAAGCAACCAATTGATGTGCACTTCTTTTCCTGTGGGAAATGCAATTTCTTCAGTGTTTCTGTAAATACACTGAGAATCTGTTTTATGTTAGTCTTCCATTTCTTTGCAATTTGTTTCCAGCCGAGCTTCCTTAGCTTCATTGCACCTATTTGTGATTTCAATGTGTACCTTTTTGTATTCTTCCTCCTTTCCTTTTGCCTTCCTGTATTCTTCCATTAAGCCTTCAATTTCTTTTGTCATCCAGTTCTTCTTTGCTTTTCTTTCAGCTCTGGGTATTTCTTCACACGCTTCATTTATTGAGTTTCTCAATTTTTGCCATTGTTCCTCACTGTCGCCAACGTCCTCCAGAGCACTGGGTTTGTTTTGAACATATATGCTATTTTTTTCACTAGTCATTTCATGATTTTAATTGTCCATGAGTTAGTTTGATGTTCTTTAGTCTGTTTTCTTTTCTTTAGTTTCAACCTAAATCTTCCCATTACAGGATTGTGGTCACTGTTGCAGTCTATACCAGGTACAGACAGTAACAAAGAAAAGAAGACGCTTTAACTCCACAAAGACAAGGCTCCAGTGGCCTTACTAATGACTAGCCACTGCATTTCTCTGTTCTAAATGTCTGTCTGTCTATCTATCACACACACACACACACACACACACACACACACACACACACACACACACACACACACACACATACACACACACACTACACACTCACACACTCACACACACACACACACACACACACACACACACACACACACACACACACGCACACACACACACACACACACTCAAAACATTCATCTTTTTGAAGATTTTCAATGGGAGACAACAAAAGTTCAGCAAATACCTGTCTCTAACGAGATGGCAGAAAATGTAGTTATTCCTTTGTTCTTTAATTCACACAGTAACATACGACGAATAAGCATGAAGGCATTAAACCGGAAAAGATGTCAATGTTTACACTTAAACTAATTTGCTGTATAACATGATTCCTTATAAACTGTGGATGGTAACGATTTACTGCATCCACTCAAAACCTTTATTTCGTACCTTTTTGTTTGACGAAGGTGCCACATGGATTTTATAATGTTCATAAAGACAATTATCGGTAAGGTATATAGGTTGTTCTTCTGGTTTCATCATCATCATCATCATCAGGTGCCCTGCCGCATGGCGTTGGAGACCATGGACTTACAACTATCTCTATCTCTCGTTGCCCCCAGCATCTCCCCCACCCTCCTCATCCCCAGCCACTCTGCAAGTCCGTCCAGCATTCTCTCCCTGGGTCTACCTGGTGCTCTCTTTCCCTCCAGCTTTCCCGTTGTGACCAGGTGCTCCATATTCCCCTTCCTCATAAAATGGCCTATAAATGTTGCTTGTCTTTTCCTAATCTTCCTTATGAGTGATCTACTTGTGTCTGCCTCCATCAAGACTGTCTCGTTTGTTTTCTTTGCTGTCCATGGAACTCTCAACATTCTTCTGAGAAACCACATCTCGGCTGCCTCAATCCTGCTCTGGCTTTGCTTGTTGACTGTCCACGCCTCGCATCCGTACAACAGTATTGGTTCTATATAACATTCAAGGACTCTCTTTCTGATGTTAATTGATAGGCATTTGTTGGTAGGAATGTTTGTTATCTTCTTGAATGCTGTTTTGGCTTGGCCGATTCTGCCAGCTATTTCCGATGTGCATCTGCCGTCTGATGAAATGACCGTTCCCAGGTATTTGAACTTATTAACCTGTGTCAAGGTTGTGCCACTTGCTGTTATTTTACATGAGGGGATTTCATGTTTTTTACTGATCACCATGACTTCAGTCTTCCTGCTGTTTAATTACAATCCCTTACCTTTGCTTTCTATTTCTAGTATATTCACAAGGTTTTGTAGGTCCCTTTTCATTTTCTGCAGTTAGCACGGTGTCATCTGCGTACCGAATGTTGTTTATCATTTTCCATCCAACCTTTAATCCAGGGTCTTCTTCTAGGTTTCTCATGATGTTTTCGCTATATAGTAAAAACAGATATGGTGACAAAACACAACCCTGTCTGACTCCTCTTTTGATGTTTTGGAAAGAGCTTATATTGTTTTCTATTCTCATTGCAGCTGTTTGTTCCCAGCACATATTCCTGATTATTCGTAGATCTTTTCCATCAACATTGAGTCTCTCCATTCGGTTGATCAATTCTTCATGTCGTACCCAATCGAAAGCCTTGGTATAGTCAACAAAGCATAAATACAAATCTTTATTCATCTCAATTGACCTCTCTATGATAGTTCTTAGGATGTATATGGCATTAATAGTTCCTTTCCCTTCCACAAATCCACACTGTTCTTCTCCTATTACTCTTTTGATTCTATTCCTTGTCCTCATCATGATTATTCTTAACAGGATTTTTGTTACATGACTCATCAAACTGATTGTGCGATGGAGTTCGCATTCTATGGCCCCTGTCTTCTTTGGAAGTGCAATGAAAATTGATTTTGATATATCTTTGGGGATTTGTCCAGTGTCATAAATTTCATTTAGGAGGACTGTTATTTTTTCTATGCCAAATTCCTCAAGGGCTTCAATCATCTCTGTAGTAATGTTGTCTGGTCCTGGGGCTTTTCCTGGTTTCATCTTTTTCAGTGCTGCTCTAACTTTATCTTTCATTATGGGTCCTTCAAAGTTCTTTTTTATAATGTGTTCTTCGTTTCTGTCATCCTCAAAAAGGTCTTTAATGCACTCTCCCCATCTGTCCAGTATTTTGTCTTTTTCCATGATAAGCGTGCCATCTTTCGATTTTAAGCAACCAGTTGATGTGCATTTATTTTTCCTGTGGACAATTTCTTCAATTCGTCTGTACATACCCTGAGGATCCATTTTGTGTCGTTCTTCTATCTCTTTGCATTTTGTGTTCAGCCAATCTTCCTTAGCTTCATTGCACCTATACCTGATTTCTTTGTTTATCTTCCTGTATATCTCCTCGTTTCTCTTTGCCCTCCTCCTTTCCTCCATCAGGCTCAAAATTTCATTAGTCATCCAGCTCTTTTTTGCTTTTCTATCTGCCTTGGGGATTTCTTCACAAGCTTCATTTATAGAACTTCTCAACTTTGTCTAGTGTTCCTCACTGTCACCAACGTCTTCCAGAGCTCTGAATTTGTTTTGAACATATACATTAAATTTTTGACGTATCATTTCATCTGTTTTAAGGGTCCTAGGTTTAGTTTGATGTTGCTTTTGGTCTGTTTCCTTTTCCTCAATTTCAGCCTAAACCTTCCCACTACAGGATTGTGGTCACTGTTGCAGTCTGCGCCTGGTAGTGTTTTTGCTGACAGTAAAGAATTTCTAAATCTTTTGTTGATCAGGATGTAGTCAATTTGATTTTTGGTATTATCTCCTGGACTCATCCAAGTCCATTTTTTTCTGTTAGGCTGCTCAAACCAGGTGTTTCCTACTATGAACTCATTTATCTGTGCCCATTCTACAAGTCCCCCCCCCCCCTTTCATTTTGTGTACCAAGGCCATGAGGTCCAACTATATCCTCCACCCTGCCCTGTCCCACTTTAGCATTAAAATCTCCCATTATGACTGTAACTTCTAGTGATTTACATTGGACCTTGGCCATCTCTAAAACTTCGTAAAAGTTGTCGATGTCTTCCTGAGTACTTGCGGATGTTGGTGCATACATCTGTATGATGTTGATATCAAATGGTTTGCCTCCGAATTTGACCAGTAAAACTCTGTCGGACACTGCCCAGTATCCCTTAACTGCTTTTGATTTGTCTTTGTCCATTATGATGCCTACTCCTCTTTCATGTGAATTACTACCAGAGTATATCACTGTGTATTCTCCTGATGTTATCATTCCTGCCCCCTTCCATCTCACTTCCCCTAGTCCTAAAATACTGATGTTTAGCCTTTCCATCTCCATTTTGATGTTGTCTAATTTACCTCTCTGCAACATTGTTCTGATGTTCCATGTTGCTATTTTGGTGTTTCTAAGTTTGACTGTAGATTTAATTTTGGTCGCAGTAGCTGGCTGACGGTCTGGTGTCCTGCGCCGAGTGACAGTCCCTACCGGACGAAGGTGCTCCACAGGACGTCGTTAACTTTCTTCTTCCTCTTTCTCCTGTCCATGGTTTTTTTTCAGGGTTAACTCCCTTAGCCTTACTCTCTCCCAAGATGTCCACAAGGCAGTGGAGCTATTTACCCATAGCTTGGGGATCTGGTTCGTGGGCACCAGGCCGTGTCCACACGCCGGTGGGCCTGCATGCCTCACGTCTGGGGGCCAGACCTCCTCCGAGTCCTACGAGATTCAGCCGGAGTCCGTGAGGTGCTCGGTTACCACCTGTCGCCACGAGGAGGCACAGCGTAGGGCTTGCTGATGGAGAGGCTATGTACTGACTGGAAGAGACTTACCCCTTCTGCTCTTCTTTTCGCACAGCAGTGCTAGCCAGCGGTGCAGGCCGAAGCCGACACACTAGACGCATCACATCTGCCAATATGGTTTAGTGAACTGGAAAAGTACATGTAAAATGTGATTTTCATAGACTTGATAGCAAAGAAAGATGTTAAAGAAGAAATGTTAAATCACCATGATGAATGCCACAACAGGTGTCTGCCATAGGCACATGGGGATGATTCGGGGTAACATGATGGATGGTTGACCAGCTGATGTAGATATACTATTGGCTGTAATGTAGTAATCAGCGCAACCACTACCAACTGAAAGGTTGTTATTCAAGTCCTCCACAGTACTTTCAAAATTACTGTTGGATTTTTCCGCTCCAACAAGCTCCTACCCTGAGAGTGAGCGTGCTATGGGCGCTTTGGCCTAACTGGGACCACACAGTCAGGTCTGATCTATTTCAGTGATGCGTCATTGAGGGTGTTTCTCATGTCTTCTCATAAACAGCACTGTTGCCTGTATCTCAGGCCTGGTTGACACCAGAATGTATTATGAATGTCAGTGCAGAGTGCATCTATGTCATTCAGTCTCAATCCTATATGGAACACCATAACATGTTACGTCATGATTTTCATCGTCATCATCATAATGATGGCATTGTGTAAACAGTCCCAGCTTCTGGGGCTTTTAAGGCAGAGTACAAAAAATGGAACAGAAAAAAAAAAAGAAGAAAAAATGGAGATATAATTACGTGTGTACAAATGTCTATATGGGATTCTCTCTCTCTCTCTCTCTCTCTCTCTCTCTCTCTCTCTCTCTCTCTCTCTCTCTCTCTCTCTCTCTCTCTCTCTCTATTTGGTTCTCTCCTTCTCTCTCTGTTTCTCTGTTTCTCTGTTTCTCTCTCTCTCTCTCTCTCTCTCTCATCACACACACACACACTCTCTCTCTCTCTCTGTCTCCATGTGTATCTGTGTCTCTGTCTCTCTGTCTCTCTGTCTCTCTCTGTCTCTGTCTCTGTCTCTGTCTCTCGTGCGCGCGCGCACTCTGTGTGAAATGTTTTTGTGTGACAAGAAAATTCGTTATGTTTTCAGTAAAGATAAACATCTTTTTTTTTTATTTCTTTTTTTTTTTTTACTTGGGGCAAAATGTAGAAAAGAAATCTTTCTTATGAATGAAGAGAAAGGTTTCGTACTCTTGGAAACATAGGAGAAAATAATGAAACAGAATTAAAAGAAAAAAAAAGAAATAAAAATCCACCATGATTATTAATAGGTCAGCCTATTTTATGGAACCTTCAGAAGTGTTTAGATTAAGACCAAAAGTCAGTTTAAATTGTTTTTGTATCTCACTAATCTCCAAACTCATTGGGACTTACTGCACGTTCCACAGGATTATACTTTTAGTGGAGGACAGAGAACCCGAGCTGCTAGTTGAGGTGACCGCACTACTCTATGCTATTGCACAGTCTGCATCTTTGCTGATGAGCGTGCATGACGGGTGTGTCCATGTTGCCATAAGCCGGCCAGTAATATAACTTACAGAATGTGTAACGTGTATAATTGATATCAAAGTTCTACATGTGTATACATTTGCAGGGGGAACTGACACTGGCAGGTCTGCCCATACGTTGACATCAGAGATTCGACAAAATCTCCATCCCTTAGTCACCAGGGAGGTTTAAACCCCATCGCCTTTAGGCCTGATTGTTTGGAACTTAATTTTGCCCATCCTGTATGCATGTGGGGCTCCAGTCCATTCTCTGTGAATGGATAGGCGTACCTGACACTCTACATGGCTGGGAAAGGTAAAGCAACGAGAGAAACGAGATGAAAATAACCCTCATTATGCAGGCCCAAATAACATCCGAGGTCTTCCACTGTATTTCCTCCCCTAAAACACATGGACTAGTGAAGAAAGTTTGTTTGGTCAGTTGATTTTGCGAGTTCTTTCACTCATAT
>JAPXFY010000013.1:61121091-61131091 GCA_030674185.1 Monoplex corrugatus
TTGATTGGTCTCTAGTGGATTTGTATAATAAAGCAAGACAATAAACATTGTAGGACGTTTTTATATATTCTTCGCTAGGCTAGTCTTGCATATTTTAGCGCTGAAAAGAGGCATCATGTTCTCGCATTTCAGTATTTAAAAAGTTACGAAATGCAGATTGCCAAAGATAAATGAGCGCTATTATCCATCCTCCTGTAATACAAATCTAAACAAAAAAATAAAAAATAAAAAACAGCAGGCAAATATCAAATGATGATAATGGAAAAGAGATAGCACTCAGAACGAAAGAAGTAGCATGAATAAAAATGTATTCGAATTTTACAAAGGCAAACTATGAAGCAACAAACAATTTAGTTTTTTCAAAAAAAGAAGAATGTAAACAAAAGTCGACTTGCTGGAAATGGCTGGTATAATGAATTATAGGAATAAACGAAGAATGGATAATGATATATACGATCCATTTATAAACAAACTTTCCTGAAAACGACAGCAATATTAAGGTATCGTTTTCCAATAGAACTCAATTACATCCCAAGCAAAGACAAACAGAAAAAGAGAGGAAGAAAGAAAAAAACCGGACATAACTGATGTTTGATCTAAACATATTTCAGTCAAAGACAATTTCTTGCATCGAGAATAAGGTTAAAGAAACGAAAAATAATGTTTTATTTACCACAATTTCTTATTAAGAATAAAGAGACAAAATACGCTACGTTATCTGAGAAAGGCCACGAATTAGTACACTATTTTCAAAATCCAGTAATTCGAGTGGTTTGTCTAGAGAAATAAAAAAAAAGAATATTAAAGAATTATTTAAACAATACTCATCTCTCTGATAATAAAACAAAATAAGTCAAACAACTTTGTAACAAAATTAAATAAGTAAAATAAACTAAGTTGCAAGAAATTACAGGCCCATTTTACTCACTGAAAACAACAACAAAAATCTCCAATAGAACTGGACAGTATTCTAAATACTATTTACACCATTCCCCAGGGAAACGAATTGCACGCTTGTACAAACAATATCACACCTAAATAATGGGAAAATGGCCGTACACCTGACGAAATGAAGATTTAGTTGTGTTTCTTATACCTAATCTCTCTATACCTCTCTCTATATATTTTTCTCTCTCTCTCTCTCTCTCTCTCTCTCTCTCCTCTCTCTCTTCTCTCTCTCTCTCTCTCTCTCTCTCTCTCTCTCTCGCTCTCAAATATTTAACATCGTGTTTGTGAAAATGAGACGGTATATATAGAGAGAGTAAGCGGTTAACTATTTAATCAATCACTATTAATTTCAATTTCATCATTATCGCCATCATAAAACACACACACACACACACACAAACAAACACAACAAACAAAACAACAACAGCGACATCAACAACAACACACACACACACACATACAGGGACACACAAACATATACAATAAAAACACACACACACACACACACACACATACACATATTCATCACACACATACACACAGACACACGGACACACACACACACACACACACACACACACTCACACACACACACACACACACACACACACACCACATTCACGCACAAACACACACACATACACCACATTCACGCACAAACACACACACATACACACTCACACAAACACACACACACATACACACTCACACAAACACACACACACACTCACACTAACACATACACACACACACACACACACACACATACACACAAACACACACACACTCACACAAACACACACACACTCACACACACACACTCACACTAACACATCACCAACACACACACACACACACACACACACACACACACACACACGCACGCACGCACGCACACACACACACACACACACACACACACACATTTTTAAGTAGTTAATCCTGCAACCGTACCAGCCAATTCGCAGGACAAAGAAACAAATGGCAATGATATATGCATTTCCAGAATCTGAATTACGGACATCCATTGTAGAAAATCACCCAATCAGAAATCAGAATCCACTCAGGAACCCTGAAAAATGCAGCGTTAGATTGTTTTGCAAGGTTACGTCCCTTAACAAGCTTTGCATACGTCCTTTACCTCCCTGTCTATCTAAATCCATCTGTCAACCCACCAAAGCACATCCATCACGACATCATTTCTTCTTTCAGGAAAACATTTATTTAGTTTAAGTTTGAATCAATTTGAAGTGTTTAGCATCTTCTGAACCTCTGTTACATTCTTTTTTTTTTCAAATCAGACATTTTGTTGTTGTTGTTGTTGAATTGCTCCTTGTCAGTTATATGACGCAGAACACACGAAAAGCATTTCAGAATCTAAATAAAAAGCAACACGTTTTACGAATGAGTGAAGAATGAAAGAGACGATCGCACAAATGAAAAGAATCCCATAACAAGAGATCAAGCATGCAATGAAGTCAACAATGCAATCTATTTACGTTATCATTATCAGGCGCTCTGTACAAAGAAAGCTGTCTATTTTTATTCGTACAAATGAATCTTGTGTGCATGAGATATTCCGTGAAATCCAAAAAGTCAAACAAGGAAAAGTAAAATAATCTATTCACTTGCGATCTAATTATTATTGCTTTTAAAGCATTATGATTGTCACTTTTGGGTAATATTTTAACGTTGTTTTTTGTTGTGAAACAAAAACAAAACTTATGTAGGATACTATTAATACGTTTCAATTCTTACGTGTCTATCATAGATCCGAAGCCAGCGCAAGAAGAAGGATGGCATGAAGGAAAAATAAATGAGATAAGGCAGTAAATGCTTTTTTCTTTTATCTGTAAATTCAGTTTCAATTGCAGTTTTGATTTCTCAAGATGATGTCTCCGCGCTCGCAATGAATTCCATATGCACTAACGTCACAAGTGCCATGTGAGGGAGAAGATCCATAATGATCATGGCACATAAATATTTAGAAGTAGGTGATTTTAATTGTATATGTTCTTTTAAAAGCTGCGATATTTCCATTTCGGTTCAGACAATATCAATTTCCCACTACCGCGAATGAAAAGTACGAAAATAGCAGACCAAAGCAGATATCCTCATCACTGTCTGTACACGCACTCGCAAGCTTGCCAAAATTCCCCATTCTGTTGATGAAAGAGAAACAACAACAGTTCTCCAACAACAAGAAAAGAAAACCCTCAGCGGACATCCAATCGATTCTAATAACATTTGGCTTACACCTGGGCCCCTTACACAATGGTAATGCGGTTATCCTGGCAGTGTTTTGGACCGTCACTAAAAGGCAGTCTAGCGTATCAGATACACTGGCATCGTTAAAGTGAAATGAGCCATTGGGAGGGGTCTGTTGCTGGCCTCCTGAGAGCTGATGTTTTTGGTGGTGTATAGGCTGAGGTAGAATGGTTGTCTTTTATTTGTCTTTTGGCATTAAGTGTGAGCTGTCCGTTTCTAGTTCTCCGCTTCAGAAACGAGGGATGGGGTTGAGTCTAATGTATCTATCTGTCTGTCCGTCTTTTCCCTTCTGCCTACGACTGTTTCATTCTATGTCTGCCTGTCTTTCTGTCTGTCTTTATGTCTGTCTCTGTGTCTGTCTCTGTGTCTGTCTCTCTGTTTGTCTCTGTTTCTACGGTATTACATTTTGCCAGTTCTAATACCAAGAAATCCTTACTTAGCATCTACACACGTATACTAATACTAAAATTTGTCATGAAAAAAGTATACGGTCTACATCTAACTGATTATACAGCACAGGGTGTTCTCCCATTAAAGCATTAACGTTTAAAGGGATCCCGCGATTCTGTGCCAAGCAGTTAGCCAGATACGTGAGTGTTAGTGCAACCTGCTTTTTCTATCACACACACACACACACACACACACACACACACACACACACACACACACACACACACACACACACACGCACACACACGCACGCACACACACACAAACACACACACGCACATACACACACATCCTCTGTCTCTCTCTCTCATTCTCTCTGTCTCTCTCGCTCTCTTCTCTCTCGTTCGCACATGCGTCGGACGTGCGATCATCCCTCTCCCTTCTTCATCGATTTGTGACAGTTTGAGAGTAATGCGGACAGAGATTTTTGACAGAGGAGTTTATAAAGGTTGTGTGCAATTGAAAATGACATGGATCAACGAATCAGGTCAGTAGATGGTCCACAATTAACATCGGAATTAATTAGTAGAGACAATGAAGGATTTTCTGTTTTCACCATGTGTTAAAACAAATCAAGTTAACATGTGTCGTCGGACCAGTACACTGTTGAAAATTGCACGTGCTTTCATTGCTTTAGAGACAAGACACTGTGAATTGTAGAACGTCCAAGGATCATTTCTCTGTGTGAACATTTGTTCGCTGAGCGTGAAAAGAAGCTTGTCTTTAACGGCATTATGGCTCAGGGAAATTGTGACCCACCCCCTTACCCTAACTTGATTGACTGGCGATTTGCACAGATACAACATGCACTACAATTGCATTCAGCAGCAGTACAGAGAACCATGGAAGAAAAGTTCAGCAACTTAGACGACAAACTTTCACAGTTCTTTACTGAAGTCAGGAAGCTGAAGGAATGTGTTTTTACAAATAGAGAATCAATTGACGATCTCCAAGAAAATAGCACAATAATGATGGACAGAATTGAAAAACTCGAAAGAAAACTGGAAGCAACTGAAAAAGAAGCAAAAGCATGTAACTTGATATTCATCAATGTAGCGGAGCAAGAATGGGAGGACGACTACGTCACAACCGAAATTATCGTAGAAGTCCTCAACGGTCACACAAGGAAACCAGATTGGTACAAAGAAGACATTGTATATGCATTTCGAATTGGAAAACCGCGCACCCACGGAAGCGGTCCTCGTCCTGTCCTGGTGCAGTTTTGTCGCTGGGCTGACAAAATGGCCATATTGAGAGATCCAGAATTAAGAGACAGCATGAGGTACAACGGAATCAGAGTGGCCTCCGACCTCACTACCTACCAAAGGGAAATGCTCGCATTTCATCGTGGGCTTGGCAAAACAGCGTACATTCACAGGGGAAAGCTCCATGTGAGGAACAGCCAGGACACATACCACCAGAAGTACAAAAATGGCCAATACTTCCCACCAGATACTAAACAGTGCATGGAAGACTGGCCTCAGGCCCATGACATTGGACGTGAAGAATACAAAAACAGTAGAGATCCACGGCCCGTAAATACACACCCGCAAGGCTCAACTATGGACATTATAACAGAGACCACCCCACCAACCATTACGACGATTTCGTTCAGGAAATGGTCACGAACCGAAGGAAGAAGAGACAAAACACCAGGATCTCCCTTACTGACAACGAACACCAATACCAACGTCCCAGGGACGTGTCAGAGAGGAGAGGACATTCCCATACAAACCCTACCTATAACAGAGACATCGAAAGTCACAGAAGTTGGAAGAGCCCGTTTCGTTACGGTTCCAACCAGGATACCGCCACACCTGTTGTTCCTGGAGACTTTTCATATAGTGAAGTGACACAGAAGGGATATCAGCGAGAACCGGTCATTACAGGACACAGGAGAGTGGTGTTCCTTAAAGACAGTGACAACAGACGGCTCACTATTAATACAGGCAGACACCGACAAAATGATACCAACAGTTACCGCCAAGAAGGCACTGCCGTCACCCATGAAAATGTTTCACGACGAGCACGAGTCAATACCCAAATGACCCACGTTAAAGATGTTGGCAGAAAAATAACCAGAGAGGAGTGCGCACATGATCATACTGATAGAGACAGTGATGACAATAACGGTAGTGTTTCGTACCCGGACGATAATCATGGCGAGAAAGACGATAATAAAATCGATGTGACTGATGATGACTTATCAGTTGTCACAGACGAGGTTCAGGGACAGAAGATAGTAGAAAAAGACAATACTGAAATTGAAGCACCAAATGGTATTACAGATGTAAGAGACGATGTTAGTGTCTCACAAAGTGATGCGCAAAATGATAGTGACCTTGATGATGTTAGTCGTGAAGACACTGACAAAACAATGACACAAGTCAGAACAGCACTTAGGGCTGACACAGACAGAGAGTCAGATGGACACATTGACGAGTCCACTAGGCACACGCAAGCAGCACCTGTAGAATCCCAGCAGGATTCTGCAGAGAAAGAACAGGACAGTGGTTCATGTTCACCGAAGCAGCAGCGGCCAAAACGTACTGCCCCTCCTAAAAAGAGAAGCAGACAGATGCGCAGTACAACAGACAGGTCAGGCACTCAGACCAGTATTCTGGACTCTATGAAAAGAACAGCTGCTGATAGCTCAAAAGGCGATAAAAGTATGAAATGTAAGTCCAAAGCTAGCTCTAGTGGTGCCTCGGGCACTGATAAATAGGACATCGGCCGGGCCACTACAGCAAGTAGTAAAAACAAAAGAATAAGTTCTTTACCAGGAGCCCAAAATGTGGACGGATCCCAAATGAGATCGTGTCCATCAGTGGTGAATTTACATGTTCATAATGTTAATAATCCACAGATTAAATTTCTCACTTATAATGTGAATGGATTATTACCGAAACTGGATGATGAGGATTTCATTAATTTCATTTCGCAGCATGATTTCATTTGTCTCACTGAGACCTTTATAGCGAATGATTTTGATTCATCTTTGTTTCAAGAGTTTGTTGTATTTACACTAAAAGCAAAGAAACTATCTCATCAAGGAAGGTATTCCGGTGGAATAATAGTTATGGTAAGAAAGACTTTAAAATCGTTTGTTAAACGAATTGAGGTTGGAAACGAAAATGCTATTATTGTTGAAATCAACAAAGATTTGTTTTCAACAAATAAACCTATAATGTTTGTATGTACATATATTCCCCCTCATGATTCCACATACTGGAATAATCAGCATGATGGGTTTGGTATGGAAGTGTTGGAACAATGTTTGTTAGATTTACAAGTTTCGCACGACGACTTTTATGTTTTGCTGACTGGTGATTTAAATGCAAGAACAGCTGATGGTAACTACTGTTCATTTGGATATGACAGTGGCAGTGTTTTAACTGACCTTTCGGTATACAGTGATTTTTTGAGACAGTCTCATGATTGCCGCACAAATGTTTTTGGAAACCAACTGCTCGAGCTATGCAGTATGTTTGACTGTATCATTTTAAATGGTCTGTGTAAACTGGACTTTGATGGTAGTTATACATACATTGGAGTTTCAGGGTCGAGTGTAGTTGACTATTTCATCGTATCATGTGATCTGTTTTCATCAATTAAAATTGCTGCATTAATGTTGACAGTCTCACAGAATCAGATCATTTACCGGTTATAATGAAAGTGGAGCGAAAGCTTGAAACAGGAATAAAAGCGGAGGGAAAAGTATCAAAAAATAACATCACACAAAAGTTCATATGGCAAGAAAATAAGAAAGACGATTATACAAACAAATTACAAAGTGAGCACATTCAGAGAAGACTTACATTGGCTTCGGATACTCTAGACACTAATGTAGATAAGGCTTTAACCATATTTGTTGAATGTCTCAAAGAAGCTGGTGCTTGTATGTACCGTAAGAAATGTACAGAGAAGAGAAAAAGATCTGATTGGTTTGATGGTGAATGTGAGAAAGCAAAAGCAGAAAGCAGAAAAACTCTCAAACACTACAGAAAAACAAAAGATGAGGATGATAGAGTTGTGTATTGTGAAGCACGGAAGAAGTATAAAAAATTATTAAAGAATAAAAAACAGCAGTATAATAAACAAAAAGCAGAATGCTTAGCCAGAAATATTTCAAATTCATCGCAGTTTTGGACTGAGTTAAGAAATATAGGGTATGGTACCAAAAACAAACTCACTAACAATATAAGTATTGATGAATGGTTCAGTCATTTTAAAAACGTATTTCAAGATAACAGATCAACAAATGATGAGCGCTGCATTGTCGAAGTAGATTTAAATGAATCAACAGAACACCCATTAAATTCTAAGATAACTATAGAAGAAGTCAGAGAATCCATCAGAAAATTGAGGATAGGTAAAGCCAGTGGAATGGACGGTGTTACAGCCGAGATGTTAAAAAATGGTAACACAAATATCCATAATTTTCTTTTGAAGCTGTTTAACACTTTATTCGACCGAGGAATTTATCCTCAAGACTGGTCAAAAGCTATTATCATACCAATATTTAAGAAAGGAGATCCTGATAAAGTGGACAATTACAGGGGTGTGTCGTTATTAAGCATTGTTTCAAAATGTTACACATCAATACTGAATACTAGATTGTATGCTTGGTTAGAAAACAATAATTTAATATCAGAAAGTCAGGCAGGTTTTAGGAAAAAATATTCTACAGTGGATCAAATTTTCAGTCTGTACGCTATGGTTCAGAAAACTATGTGCAAGAAAGGTAGAAAACTATATGTTGCTTTTGTAGACTTTAAGAAAGCCTTTGATTCGGTTCAGCATGACAAACTCTTAAAGTGTATTCAAAATCAAGGAGTAAAAGGGAAGTTTTTGGCTTCGCTAAAAGCAATGTATGAATCATTATGCTCATGTATTCGGGCAAACCGGGAATTATCTGAAATATTCGATAACCCTATAGGCGTGAGACAAGGATGTGTCTTAAGCCCTACTTTATTTTCGGTATTAATAAATCAATTAGCCAATTATATGGATGAAAAGGGGCGACATGGCATCCAGTTGATGCCAGGTTCAATGGAAATATTCATTCTTCTTTTTGCAGATGATGTAGCCCTTCTGTCAACAACACCAAATGGTTTGCAAAACCAGTTAAGAGTCTTGCAGACATACTGTGCCAGCATGAAACTGGAAGTTAATCTTGAAAAAACTAAGGTTATGGTTTTCAGAAGAGGGGGCTTCTTAGGACGACATGAACAATGGTTTTACAAAGGGACAAAATTGGAAGTAGTTAGTAAATATTGTTATCTGGGGTTCAGTTTCACGACAATGATTAGCACCAAGGCCGGCACAGAACATTTGGTGACAAAAGGTAAAAAAGCAACTTTGCTATTAAACAGGACTTTTCAAAAATATAAAGACATGACTATAGAAACTTTCTTCAAGTTGTTTGATGCAAAAATTCAACCTATTTTGTTGTATTCTTCTGAGATATGGGACTTAACAGACTCGAGCATATAGAGAAAGTACATTTGGTATCGTGCAAAAGACTGTTGGGTGTTCCAGTCAGGACACCTAACAAGATGGTATATGGGGATTTGGGAAGATATCCTCTTTATGTCAACTCCTCAACTACCTGTCTTAGATATTGGTTTAAATTACTGGAAATGAATCCAAATAGGTTACCTTATAAGGCTTACCAAATGTTAGTGGAACTTGACAGGGCTGGGAAAGAATGCTGGGCTTCAAAAATAAGGGACATTTTGTGTGAAACGGGATTTAATATCGTGTGGCTGCAACAAGGTGTTGGTGATGTAAAAGCCTTTTTGCGTGTGTTTAAACGGAGACTTGTAGACTTATATATTCAAGAATGGTCTGGGTCACTCAGAGACAGAGATAGGTATGAAAGCTACAGATCATTTAAGACTATCTTTGAAAAAGAGAAGTACATTGACTCTATTGATATATACTGTTTCAGAGTTGCCCTTTCACAAACAAGGTTGAACGTTTTACCACTAAACAATAATATAAATAGATACAGTGAATCTGATCAAGAAAAGGTGTGTCCATTTTGCAGGACAGAATCTGAAAACGAAGAACATTTATTATTTAGATGTTCCACTTACGCTGATCTCAGGGCGAAATTTTTAAAGGATTTAGTCAGCATGCCTATGTGCATACTGCTCCAATCAACAAATAGCCACCGAAGCCACAGCGTATCCAGATACGTTTTCCACGCCATGAATAGGAGAAAAAAATTGTTAAAAGGAGAAGAAAAGTAAATAGTTATGTAGATACTAGCACTAGAATTTCAGACAATAATTAATTTTAATTGTAAAGAAAAAAAATGTTTATTTGA
>JAPXFY010000013.1:61143591-61151091 GCA_030674185.1 Monoplex corrugatus
ATCTCACACGCTAGCCTACACTTTACTGGATGACCCAGATCTGTCAGGGTAACCACATTACCCTTGTGCAAGAGGGCCCATGTGTGAGGCAAATGTTGTTACATTCCATCTGCTGTCCCTTGGGTACCCTGGTTCTTTGTTGTGTCCATGCAGTGTTTCTTACAACATGTTCAAAAGAGAGCGAGAGTGATTGTTTTTTCTTCTGCAAGTTGTGGACGTATGCAGGCAGCGAGGTGGTACATGTCTCTGACGCAGTTCTATTTTCTTCGTCATTGTTTCAGATGTGTTAGATGTAGTAAACAATTCAGAGGATAAAGTAGTATGAAAAAAACAGTGAATATAAGGTCAATCTACGTATCTATGTAAATGAGAACGGATGGAAGTATGTATGTATGTATGTGGTATGTGTGTATGTATGTATGTATGTATGTATGTATGTATGTATGTATGTATGTATGTGTGTATGTACGTACGTACGTACGTACGTATGTATGTATGAATGTATGTATGTATGTATGTATGCATGTATGTATGTATGTATGCATGTATGTGTGTGTGATGTATGTATGTATGTATGTACGTACGTACATATGTATGCATGTTGCACATATGTATGGAAACATGCATGCATGTATGTATGTATGTATGTATGTATGTATGTATGTATGTATGTATGTATGTATGTATGTATGTGAAACTTTCCAAATAAGGCACAAACTGACATGTACATCTACCAACGCAGTGCATCTCCTCCACTGCGATATCTGCCCTAAAACTCAATACATAGGACAAACGAAAATTTCTCTCAAAACCAAATTCTACCAACACCAGTCAAACATCAAAAAAATACAGGCACTCTGGTCACCAAACACTTCAACCAAACTGGCCATTCACTTCAAAATTTAAAATGTATCGCAGTGGAGAAGGTGCACTCTGAGAACCTGGACACCAGACTGAGTAGGGAGTCTTTTGGATGCACAAAATGAAAACCATATTTCCTCTCGGCCTGAACTCTGTCAATTGACGTCATAACAATATCGAGTCAAGACTACGTAATGTAGCCTACGTAAAATATTCTGATGTATTTGTGTTGCATATCGTAGTCAGTGACTAAAGTCCCCTTGAGGAAGGTGGATGTACCGCCAAAATTTGGGACATTTTTACATCGATTTGTTGCCTTTCTGTGCACATGCGCTTCAATTATATATGTATATATATATACATATATATATATATATATATATATATATATGTTTGTTTGCATGCATGTATGTATGTATGTATGAATGTATGTATATATGTATGTATGTATGTATGTATGTATGTATGTATGAATGTATATCACCTCTTCCCCCAATGTGAATACTCCTGACATAAAAAGAAAATTGAAAATCAGACAGGAGACAATCTTACCAGAAAATAACAAACACATAACTGCTACAATTCCATCTACATACATCCAAGACACTTGGTCCCGAGAGATCAGCAAGAAACCCTTTCTCATCAGTTCATTTCACTTTAATGCTCTCAGGGACGACAGAGACGTCATTGTATCTCACACGCTAGCCTACACTTTACTGGATGACCCAGATCTGTCAGGGTAACCACATTACCCTTGTGCAAGAGGGCCCAGGTGAGAGGCAAATGTTATTACATTCCATCTGCTGTCCCTTGGGTACCCTGGTTCTTTGTTGTGTCCATGCAGTGTTTCTTACAACGTGTTCAAAAGAGGTGAGAGTGATTTTTTTCTTCTGCAAGTTGTGGACATATGCAGGCAGCGGGGCTGGACATGTCTTAAAGGGCAATGCCGTTATCTTTGTCATTATCGAATTGTGTTAGGTGTAGTAAACAATTCAGAGGATAGAATAGTGTGAGAAAACAGCGAAAACAAGGTCAATGTATGTAACTAGTAAGTGTGTGTATATATGTGAATGTGAATATATATCTACTTAGAGAGAAAGAGACAGAGAGAGAGACCGAGAGACAGAGAAGAGAGGAGGGAGGGGAGACACAGAGAGAGAGAGAGAGACAGAGAAAGAGATGCATACACTCACACACACACACACACACACACACACACACACACACACACGCACGCACGCACGACACGACAACGCACGCACACACGCACACACAAACACACACACTTGTGTGTTTGAAGAGATATTGTAAAACAGACAGCTCTCAAACTCCCCCTTCCCCTTCGCTAGAACAAAACAAAATACAGCAAAACAAAAACAAAAAAGCAAAGAAACAAGTAACATTCAACATCTACAAGTCCATCCTCACACTGCTAGAACGTCAGGTCCCATGAGGTCAGGGAGAGAGATCTGTTCCCTTTGACTCATTTCACTATTAATGTGATTAGGGACGACAAGAGACGTCATTGTATCTCACACGCTAGACTGCCTTTTACTGGACAGCCAAAACCTGCCAGGATAACCATATTACCAGTGTGCAAAGGGTCCAGGTGTAAGCCAAATGTTATTACAATCGATTGGATGTCTCATGAGAATCTCAACTCTTCCCAGTGTTGCTGCAGCCTTCATCATGTTGATTTTTGTATGTTTGTTCCTGTGTTTGTTGTTTTTTTTTGTTTTCCCCTTGTCTTGCACTGACAAGACGTAAAGGGCAACGTTTGTCTTTTCCAGCAAGTGGTTCTTGTGTGCAGAAGGTGATGGTTGTATGTGTTCAATGATATTTGGTATGTGTTCAGTTATGTTTTTTATTTCAATTATATCTGGCAGTAAAACTGAGTACACATTACAACAGATAATTCAGATATATATCGAGTGTTCTAATGTCAAAATTTCATAGATTCCCCACATTGCTGCCATGATACGTCAGTATTGATGTGGTTCAATTTTGGGTTTTTTTGTTTGTTGGTTGGTTGGTTTTTGTTTATTTGTTTCTTTCTGAAAGGCTTGATACTTTTTCTTATCTTTCAGACGATAACACAGTCGCTTAATGGTTTTTAAATTGATATAATCAGCATAACCACCATCATTATTTTTCCTACTATCATTATTAACATCGTCATTGCCATCGTTATCAAAAACGTCATCATCATCATCATCATCATCATTGTCATTTTCACAACCGCTACAATACTGTCTGCTTCTCTCTTCTTTTGAATGTATGCATCCCAGTGCAGACCTGACATTCTATACCATCAATCCAATACATCCCAGGTCAATAACATGCTAACACCCACTTCACAGGAATCAGTTAGACACCAGATCAAACACATAAGAGTGAAAAACTATTGACTTGTGTTATGAAACCTATATCAATCGATGATTCTCAGATGTTTGTGCAGGACAGAACTGAAGTTGTTGGAACCATTATTGAGCAGAGTCTGTACTGACACGTGTTTGTCCATGATTAGTTTGATCACTCTATTTCTCTCTCCCTCCCTTTCTCCTTCTTTCTAGTTCTCTCTCTCCTTCTCCCCCCCTCTCTCTCTCTCTCTCACCCTCTCTCTTGCTCTTTCTTTGTCTGTCTGTCTGTCTCTCTGTGTCTGTGTCTGTCTCTGTCTTTCTCTCCTCCCTCTCTTCTTTCTCTCTCTCTCTCTCTTTCTCTCTCTCTCTCTCTTCTTTCTCAATTTCTGTCTCTGTCTGTCTGTGTGTCTCTCTGTCTCTCTGTCTCTCTTCTCTCTGTCTCCCTCTCCCCGTCTCTCTCTCTTCCTTCTCGCTTTCTCTCTTTCTGTTTGTTCCCCCTCTCCTCTCTCACTCTCTCTCTCTCTCATTCTCTCTCTGTCTTCTCTCTGTCTCTGTCTCTATTTATCTGTCTATCTATCTGCCTATCTATCTATCTATCTACACACACACGTACGCACATTCCACACCTACACACTACTATATTACTATATATATAATATATATCAATATCGCTCCTCCCCCTCATTTTTTCTCTGTCTCTCTGCTTCTAATCTATCTCTCTCTCTCTCTCTCTTATTTGCCTCCTGTCTGTCTGTCTGACTGTCTCTCTCTCTTTCTCTCTATCCATCTACCCCACTCTCTTTCCATCCCTCCTCTTCCAGCTTCTTGAACCAATGCGTCTATTCACTTACCACCACCCTGCATGTAGCAATTCCAAACACACACACACACACACACACAACACCCACCACGCTCGCGCAACACCACACACAACACACACACACACACACACACACACTCTCTCTCTCTCTCTCTCTCACACACACACACACGCACCGCACACACACACACACACACTCACACACACACACACACACACTCACACACACACACACACACACACACACACACACACACACACACACACACACACACACACACACACTGGAGGGAAGGATGACATGGGCTCGATTATTGTTATTAGAGCAATCACTGTGACGACTGGGCAAATAGGTTGACACTAATAATAATGCAACTGAACTCGTCGTGTTTAATGCTTAAGGCGTGGCTATTAGAAGGAAATGAAGGAAATGGAGAGACAGAAGAGACAGACGAAAAGACTCAGAGAGAGAGAGAGAGATAGAGAGAGAGAGAGAGAGAGAGAACAGAGAGAAACGAGAGAGAGAGAGAAAAGAGGAAAGAAAAGAGAGAAAGAGAAAAATGAGGGAAGAGAGAGAAAGAGAGAAGAGAGAGAGATGGAGAAAGAGAAAGAGAGGAGACAGAGAGAGACAGAGAGAGAGAGGGAAGAGAGAAGAGAGAAGGTGGAAGAGAGAGAGTGAGAGAGAGTGAAAGAGAAGAGAGAGAGACAGAGAGAGAGAGAGACAGTCTAAGAGAAAGAGACAGAGAGAGAGAGAGATACAGAGAGAGACAGAGAGACAGATACAGAGACAGAGAGAGAGAGAGTTCAAACTTCAGATAACTTTATATAGGTTCAAGGACAATAGCACTAGGTCTTGGTGGATCTGTCGTACAGCTCATCGTTGTTATTCTTCACATAAAATGAAACTATACAAAAAATTAAACATCTGCACACATGCATTCATATGTAGAGTTAGTTTTGTTCATTACATAGATAGATAGATAGACAGATGGATAGATAGATAGATAGATAGATAGATAGATAGCTGGATGGATGGATAGATAGATATAGATAGACAGACAGATAGATAGATATATATATATATAGATAGATATATATATAGATAGATAGATATATAGATAGAATAGATAGATAGATAGATAGATATACATTGAGTGATAGATTGAGTGATTGATTGAGTGATAGATTGAGTGATTGATATATAGATGCATCATCATTGCATCTGTGTATATGCGTGTGTGTGCATGTGTGCGTATGCGTGTTCATTTCCTTTCTTTTTTGTGTGTTAATAATTTATAATTTCCTCATACGTGATAGTGGATTAAAAGAGGGACAAAGAGACACAGAGAGAGAGAGAGAAAAAGAGACAGTAATAGAACAAGTGTGTAAATGGAATGGCCAGAAAGAGTTGACTGGAAAAAAACAAACAAACAAAAAAAGGAAGGAATGAAGAAGGCGGTGTGGACAATGGCATGGTTAGGTTTGATCAAGAGAATCAGCACATAATACATGAGGTTACCCGATCCTTATAAACACATTAATTCATCAGGTTATTGATCCGACAAGCAGGGCCAGGGATGCAAATATATCGACGACAGATTGATTTTCGATTAGAGAGTGTGTGGTTTTAGGATAAAGGTGGGAAAAATAGTCTGTGTGTTCAGAAGGTGGGCTGTACACAAATATGTGTGTGTGTGTTGTGTGTGTGTGTGTGTGTTGTGTGTGTGTGTGTGTGTGTGTGTGTGTGTGTGTGTGTGTATGTGTGTGATGTGTGTCTGTGCTGTGTCTGTGTGTGTCTGTGCGTGGTTACTGTTTTCTTTGTGTGCTTTTTTATCTTACTTTCTCCACACCAGTACCAGTATACATGTGTAGAAGTACAACATGGAATGTACTGTAATTAGCATCTAAGTAAC
This sequence comes from Monoplex corrugatus, assembly GCA_030674185.1. NCBI lineage: Eukaryota > Metazoa > Mollusca > Gastropoda > Littorinimorpha > Ranellidae > Monoplex > Monoplex corrugatus. The sequence goes on from JAPXFY010000013.1 coordinate 61,149,546, forward strand.
TGAGGAGGGCTACAGACGATGACAGAGTTGGTTTCGAGTTTCTGAAAATGTCCTTCCTTGCCTACCCTAATATTTCACATCATCACAAAGTAAATCTTGTTTTCTGATTTTATCATTCAAAACAATCAGTTATAGGCCTATATCTTCTGCATTGTCTGGAATGCAGTGTACATATACATATACATATGATTTGTGTCCTTTCATTATGATCGTCACACCCAAATCTGATTCTGTAAAGTGTATGAACTTCGGGTGACCATTCCAGTTTCACACTCAGCTGTGAATATAAAAGAAAACTACTTGAAAGAGACACATACACGAATTAAAGGCAACCAAACAAACGAAATCTTTGGAATGAATCTCTGCATACCAAAGCTATTTGCCTGGTGGGGGATAGGATTTTATGTTCTGATATTATGGCCTTGAAAACCCACATGCTGCACTGCAGAGATTTGTCGTCTGGGAACGTTTTAAACAGCAGTAATGAAAAATATCCAACAAACTAACAAGCAAAAACACAACACACCACACACACACACACACACACACACACACACACACACACACACACACACACACACACACACACACACACACACACACACACACATACACAATGCGATTTAATAAATAAGAAGATGAAATCAGAGAGCGTACATATATTCTAATGACCTTTTCATTGTCTCTGATAGAAGATTCAGCACATAATTGTTTAGATTATACTTTTCAAATAGAGGCCAGAAGTTGATGTGCTTTATAGTTGTGCACTTTGACTTACTGTTAGACCACATGATTATGTTTCATACAAGTGAAAATGTACACCTTTCAACACTTTTTAAAGTATTTGGTGAAACATTTTATTCTATCTTCAGAAAAGTAAGATTTCGCTCCATTTAATTAGTGAGACAGAATGGGGGGGGGGGGGGGGGAGGGGGAAAACAAAAATCTATACAACCCAAGGTGGTCAAACCACTGTAGGGATCTCTTTTTGTACACAACAGTAAAAAAGAAATCCGTTCATTTGTACTTCTTTGTGTCATGGTGACCTTGAAGAAGTATAGGATGAAATAAAACTTCATTGTAAATGACGACAGAGGATGACTGTCACAACAGTGAAAAAATACCTTATCAAAAATTCATGAAAAAGCGCATTTCACACACTTTCCTATAAACACTAATCGTAGATGGATTTTTTTTTCTTTAGTCATTATGATCTTGACTTTCATCCAAATTCATACTCCTGCTATATCAACACTTTTGAAGAAAATTTGGTGAAAATCCATCTAGAAACAGATGAGCAATTCCATCACATAAAGCCAAAGACAAACACATCTCATGGTCGATTTAAAGTAACCTCTAAATCGAAAACTAAAACAAGAAAGAAAGAGCTAAAAGCAACGAAAAAAAAAAAAGAAACAAAGAGAGGCAGGAAAGCATTGCCTTTTTTTTAATATTTATGCAAAACACAATTCATTCTTAGTACTGCCGCACACTAAATATTACGAAAACAAGTAGTGTTGTCAGATAGTTCAACAACAAAAACCTT
>JAPXFY010000013.1:61156091-61163591 GCA_030674185.1 Monoplex corrugatus
TGCCTGGGCCTGCTGAATATGGGAAGGGCTCTAAGAGTGGGGTATCAAGTGGGACTGTTAATGGAGTGTTTTAATACATAGAAGAACGCTGCTGGGCTGACAGCACGTTACATTACATTCAACTTTTTCAAAACAAAAACAGACAAAAATAGAATCAGAACGTGTATTTGATACATTAAACAAGACAGACGCACATTTTCGTCCAAGTGGCCTATGTCAGACGTACACAAAAGGCATATAAAACAACAACAACAACAAACAAACAAAAATAAATGCACAACATTTAGCATGAAAATAGTACGCAACTTCCCTAAGGTAGCGTAGAGCGGGAGAAAATAACATTAGTAGGAAACAGCATACAAGTGGTATTGCTTTATCATTGCTGTTTCATCCTCTGAGGGCTGGTGTGGAAATGTTTCTGTGCGCATGTGTACTTGTGTGCAGGTATGTGTATATATATATATATATATATATATATATATATATATATATATATATATATGTATATATAAATATATATATATACATATATATATTCATATATATATATATATATACATATGTGTGTGTGTATGTATGTATGTGTGTGTGTGTGTGTGTGTGTGTGTGTGTGTGTGTGTGTGTGTGTGTGTGTGTGTGTGTGTGTGTGTGTGTGTGTGTGTGTGTGCACGAGTGTACATTTGTGAGTTCATGTGTATTTGCGTACGTGTGTGTGTGGGGGGGGGGAGGTGTATGTCTGCGTGTGTGTGGTGTGTGTGTGTGTATGTGTGTGTGTATGTGTGTGTGTATGTGTGTGTGTGTGTGTGTGTGTGTGTGTGTGTGTGTGTGTGTGTGTGTGTGTGTGTGTGTGTATGTGTGTTCTGCACCTACTTCCATTTTTGCTTTTTTTCCCCACGTCTTCTACACCTCTTGGACACAGCTTCAATGCTGCTCACTTTATCATACAAGCCCTAGCTGATTCAGTAAAAATCTTAAAATTAGACAGTACACATGAGTTGATGCAGGAGTACTCATAAGAGGACACTGCACTTATGCTGCAATGTATCCGTGGAGTACAGCAGTGTCCATTCTATTCCAAATTTCAAGAGCTGCTGCCTGATAAATTCCTTACAAACGTCAAAAATCGCTTGGACAAAGACCCAGAGTGAGTGTGATTGTATTGATATCGAGATCAAGATATATGGAGAGACATTTTTGTTTGTAGAAAGCATTCCTCTTCACATGGCAGGATGATAATATGTGAACTACTTTTTTTTTCTCGGATGCACGTATGCACGTAATTTGCCTACACTTTGCAGGCAGTATGCTGCTGCACAGGGTGCACACTTCATCTTCTGTGAGGGTGTATCTTGGGTGTTTCCATATTACCATGGTACAGGACACTGATGTAGATTACAGGATCTGTAACGTGAATATTGGAAATAAGAGGGAAGCAGGGAGAATTTTAAATATCAACTAAGTAACATAACTCTTGAGAGTCACGGAGTTATCTCCCATGTAGAATTTCTCAAACCCAACACAGTTTGCGCTACCCATTCAGCTAGCATAGACGCAGCCACAAAGCATAAAGTGGTAAGCTCAGAACATTCCTTACCACTTTATGCTTTGTGGCTGCGTCTATGCTAGCTGAATGGGTAGCACAAACTGTGTTGGGTTTGATAAATTCTACATAGGAGGTAACTCCGTGACTCTCAAGAGTTATGTTACTTAGTAAATATTAGATTTTTGCATGCGTATACACATGAAGGAAGATTAAGAACTATCATTCTGGACGCATATTGATACTGGAAATATGCCAATGCTGCACCCTTCTTCTGATCAGATTGGAGGTGTTCAGGTGGGATCAAACCCAGACAGTTTGATTGGAAGTATGATGTCTTACCCACTTGATTACTGCACCCATCATAATATGATTATAAACTCTTTCAGGACGAACGCTCATTGCATTTGTGTTTCTACAGACCCTACAATTATCTGCCATCCTGCATTTTCTTTCCTGGCATATTCAACCTCTTCCATCATGAGACAAACGCCATATAACTATCTCCTCTTAAACATGATGATAACCTCACACAAACTGTCTTTAGAGCATAGCCACCCAGCCATTTTCCCTTTACCCTAAAAGCCCCAGCAAGGTTAGAATATTGAAGGTGTGTAAAGCCATTTGTCATAATTACCACCTGCCACTGACATTGATGCGCCGCGTATTGAGCAACATGAGCAGCAAACGCTTCGCGCTGTCATGGACGTTGTCAGGACTGTCATGTTTCTTGGCACAATGGCTCTGTGAAGAGAGCTTGTTTTGTTGTATGATGGAGCAGTAGTTACAAAATGAGGAAGTGGTCATCATTATATTGTTAAGCGGTCTTTGACTGAAAATTTAACCCAAGTTGACTCGTTACCGATTGATTTTGTGTTCAATGCGTTCAATTTTCATTCTTTTTTTCTTTATTAACGGTAGGTAGGCTATTAAGACATGCCTGGTTATAAATCCTTAATCACAGTAGTCAATTCGCATTTCAAGAGCTATTACAACGTCAAAAAATAGAATTCTTTGAAGAGTCCATGAGAGCTTTCAATGTGTCCTGCAGTGCTGCTGGAAACATTATGTTAATGCCAGTTTCAGGTGGCAAGTGTCACAGATGAATGTTGCATGCACCATTAGTGCCAATCATCCAGTTGCACGAGGGAGTTGTAAAAGCAAGCGGAACATGATTAGGTGAATGCTCAAGCCAACATCTCTTGAGTTCAATTATTCAAATAATTATGTACATGCAGGTTGTTGTTCCAATATGCACATGAACAGACATGTATAAGAGTGTGTGTTCGTTCGTTCTTTGATTTAACGTCTTTCCACTATAAGTGATATTAGAGTGTGTGTGTGTGTGTGTGTGTGTGTGTGTGTGTGTGTGTGTGTGTGTGTGTGTGTGTGTGTGTGTGTGTGTGTGTGTGTGTGTTTGTGTGTGCCTATATATGTGTGTGTATGCGCGTGAGCGCGTATGTGTGTGTGTGTGTGTGTGTGTGTGTGTGTGTGTGTATGCGCGTGCTCGCGCGTGTGTGTGCGTATGTGTGTGTGTGTGTGTCTGTGTGTCTCTGTGTGTGTGTGTGTGTGAGTGTTACATGTGTTTTGATTTGATATGGTCAAGATGACGAGAAAGAACACAAAATACAAGACACCATACATTCCCAACTTACATACGTATTAGACCTACACTATCAAATGATCGATGCCATCAGTCAAAACTTCCAAACAGTAAGGAGGAATAGTGAAATTATACACAGACGGTGTCAAGCTTACAGATGCACAACTCATCCTTTAGGCAAGACCTAATAGCTAACATCAGCAGCTGTCAAGCCCGGAGTCTCAAACCTTATTGGAAAATCAATATTGTATGCAAACACGCGAATATTAGGTACGGTCAATATGATTTGTATGCATCCATGATGAGTCTGGCAGGGTCATCACTTACACAATCTTTTGCGTGGAACAGGTGGACAATCCATATCGTAAAAAAAATCATCTTTTACAGGCATGGACTGCGTGTTTGACCCTTAGCAGTAAAACAATGGTGTAATCAGCTAATTGTTTCTGTAGAAAATAAAAACAACTCAGTATCAACGTTGATATTTTATAGCACTATTTTCCTTTTAAAGTATGCAAGTTCCATGCCAGGGTGTCAAATATATTCATCTATGGGGTATCTTATTAAAGAATACTTTATTTGAAAAAAAACAACATTTCGAAGTTTTTTGTTTTTTGTTTTCAATTTATAAACATACGCTTTCCAAAGAAGAATGATCACACAGAGTGTTGGGTCTGTCTATATGTTTTCATTAAAACCAAACAATATTACATTTTAAGTTAATCTGAAATTAAAACGGCAGATGTATTTCGACTTCAATATATTCGACACATTCCTTGAATCTTTTGACATGTAAACATTTAAAAAATATATTTGATTGAGAATTTATCTTTTTCTTTCGCAAACATAAGTCACAATAAAAGATCTATTACAAATCCCGTGCATTTTGTCTTGACATTAGTTCCCAAATATATGGGTACAATGCATATTTAAAAACAGTGTAATATATCTTATCTTTATATCTTATACATTTATATCGATAGTTTTCCACCTAACTTTGTTCCCAGTTTTTTTGTCACTTAGGCAACATTTTTAAGTGTATTATCTTTTTGTAGTCTTTGTCCTTCTGAAAGAGACTAAATCACTTTTAGTGCTGTAGAAATACTCCATGCGCATTCTTTGCTGGCAAGCATAATATCATGCATTCACAAAAATGTAAAAACATGTAAATATAAAATCTGCAATTTTGCAAATATCAAAGGAAGAGTAATCGGTTTCTTAATTTTTAGTGAAGGATCCATTGATTATTTTCTACCTCCCATCTGAAACCATTTGCGCTACTCTCTGTCTGTCTGTCTGTCTGTCTGTCTCTCTGTCTATCTGTCTGTCTGTAAGTATGTTGTTTAGTGTCTTACCAACTTGATTACTGAACTCCTCATAGCATGGAAATTCTATTGAGATGAAAGCTAAAAGCATTTGTGTTTCTGTAGACCCTTCAATTCTCCAAGCCATCCTGTCTTCTCTTTCCTGGCACATACAGCCTCTACCACCTTGTCAAAAGCCATACAACTATGTCCCCTTAAAGATGATGATAGCCTGACACAAACCGTCTTTGGAACAAAGCCATCCCACAATTTTCCCTTCATTCTATAAGCCCCCAGCATGAGGCGACGGTTAGAATACCGAAGCTGCTTGTAATGAGCGCTTGGGGCCATCTGTTATCATTACCACCTGCTACTGACATTGATGCGCAGCGTGATGTCCAACATGAGCAGCAGACGCTGCACGCTGTGACGGGAGTTGTCAGGACTGTCATGTTTCTTGTCACAACGGCTCTGTGAAGAGAGCTTGCTTTGTTGTATGGTAGGGCAGTGGTTAAAGGTTGTGGTGGTGGTCATCATTTTATTGTTGTGCTGTCTTTGACTGAAAATTGAACTCAAGTTGACTCTTTTGATCAAAGCATGATAAATTTCTCAGTGAGCTGATTGAGACAGGAATTGAAAATTTAACAGAACGTGTTTACGCAGAATATTAAAATAGTACGGCTTTATTTGTCATCTAATCTTGTTCACACAATGTTAACTTGCCTCAATTTGTTTTTACATCCAAGTCCCCATTCATTTTACATGTACACCATTACCCAAGAATATGTATTGGCGCAGGTCTGTGTCATTTTCCAGCCACTACCATGTCTTGGAGGAATGTTTAAGTACTGATTAAATGTGAAGTTCTCATTTTAGGAAACCGCAGTGCCTAGTATGCAGTATACATCTTACATCATTTCAGATGCTGAGTGTGTGATCTATTGGTTGATTTAAGCACTTCGGTAGGACGTCAGAAACCTGAATTCAATTCACGTTGAGGAATAGGAATTTCTCTGCCCCCACCCTCACCCTCCCCCCCACCCCCACACTCCCTCCTTCCACTAAGTTCAGATGCTAGTCTTTCTAATGAAACGATATACTGAGCAGCAAGCATTAAACACAGAAAAAAGTCAATTCTGAACATCGATAACGCATTCTCTCTGAGGGGAGCAGATCGAATTTGACATCATAATTTTTTCATGGGAAAAGAAAAAGAAAATCAGAATAGAAGACAGTCTAGGCCATTGGTGTTTCAAATAAATCTAATCGCTCCATTGGTCACAGTCTCACAAACTCGTTAATTCGTTATTGATTGATTTAGCGTTCAGTGTGTTACAACCCTTAGTAATTTTCTTTCTTTCTTTTTTTTTTAAACGGTAGCTCGGCCATTAAAAACTACGCCTGGTTGTAAACCCTTAATCGCAATAGCCAATTTGCATTCCAAGAGCTATTGCAACGTGAGGAATGGAATTCCTTGCAGAGTCCATGTGAGCTTTCAATGTGTCATGCAGTGCTGCTAGAAACATTGTCTTAATGCCGGTTTCAAGTGGCAAGTCCCCAGATGAATGTTGAATGCACCATTGGTGCCAACCATCCTGCGGCACAAAGGAACTGTAAGAGCAAGTGGAACATAATTAGCTGACTACTCGAGCCGGCATTTCTTGAGTTCAAATATTCAAATGTGTACATGCAAGTTGTTGTTCCAATATGCACATGAGCAGACATGTATAAGTGTGTGTGTGCGTGCGTGCTGTGTGTGTGTGTATACGTGCGTGCGTGCGCGCGCGTGTGTGCGTGCGTGCGTGCATGTGTGTGTGTGTGTGCCTCTGTGTGTGTGTGTGAGAGAGAGAGGGTGAGAGAGAGAGAGAGAGTGAGAGAGAGAGAGTGTGTGTGTATGTGTGTTAAATATGTTTTGATTTGACATAATCAAGATGACCAGAAAGAACAGAAATACAATAGGTCATGCATCCCCAAATTACACAGATGTTAGACCTACATTATCAAATAATCGATGCCGTAAGTCAAAACTTCCAAACAATAAGGAAGAACAATAATTATAATAGTCTCAAGCTTACAGGCACACAACTAATCTTTTTGGCCAGGCCTAGTAGCTAAAGTCAGCAGCTCTCCAACCCCAAATCTCTAACCTTATTAGAAAACCAATACCATATGGAAACAGGCGAGTATAAGGTAAGGTACAATTTGATTTGCATGCATCAGTGATGAGTCTGGCAGGGTCATCATTTACACAGTATGCTGCGTGAAACAGGTTCACAATCCATAGGGTCAAAACACATCTTTTGCAAGGAGACTGACAAGTACAGCAGAATGGACCTTCAGCAATAAAACAGTGGTGTATTCAGCTAATTTCTTTCTGTAGAACATAAACATCTCAGCATAAATGTTAATACTTTATTATTATTATTATTATTATTATTATTATGAACATTTAGTACGCCTAATCAAATTAATGCCCTAGGCGTTTACAATGGCAAAACATATAACCAGAATCACAAGCACACACACACACGCCCACAGAAGCACCCACACACACACAAACACACACACACACACACCAAACACACACACAGCATGACATGCAAATACAATGACACATTGACACTAAGACACTATAATGTCACCATTACATTACATGGGGGGAAGGGGGCAGAGATTACCAGTTTTGGGAAACAGGTAAGTTTTGAGGGAGCGTTTGAATGTGGACAGAGAGGGTGAGTATCTAAGAGAGCGAGGTAACTGATTCCAGATGGTTGAAGCTTGATAGGAAAAAGAACGCTGCCCAAACCTTTTAGTGCGGACTATGGGGATACTATAGAGACGGGTATCAGATGAGGACCGCAAAGCTCGAGATGGCGTGTAGAGATGTAACAGATGGGTGAGATACTCAGGACAGGAAGACTCAATAGATTTGAAGCAGAGGCAGGCAATCTTGTAGGATATTCTTTGCTGAACAGGGAGCCAGTGGAGAGAACAGAGCAATGGCGTAACATGGTTAAATTTTGAAGAGCGGAAGATGAGACGGGCAGCATGAT
>JAPXFY010000013.1:61171091-61173591 GCA_030674185.1 Monoplex corrugatus
AAACTATTATTCCACCCCTTCCCTACTACCCCCCACCCCCACGCGCATACACAAAATCCAATTACACATATCAGCCAGCCGACAAGGTGATGTGGGGAAAAGTGATCAGATGTCGAAATACTGCTGGAAAAGGTGTGTTTTCAAGTTTGACTTGAAAGAAGAAATGGACGGAGAGTGGCGTAATTTCTTGGGAAGAGAGTTCCAAAACTGGGGACCGAAATGCGAAAGTGAGCGAAAGCCATGAGATTTGCGGTTATACTGTATCTGCCTGAGGAGTCTTGAATCAGAGGAAGAGCGGAGAGACCGAGATGGAGTATACAAGTGCAGAATATCAGAAATATACTCAGGAGCAGAACCAGAGATAGAATTGAAGCAGATGCAAGCAGTCTTGTACTTAATTCTCTGAGATATTGGTAACCAGTGCAGTTGGTGAAGCAAAGGAGTGCAAGGTTGTTGACGGGATGCCTTAAGAATAAGGCGTGCAGCTGAATTTTGAACTTTCTGCATAGGATAGAGAACAGTGTTCGGGCAGCCCATGAGGAGAGAGTTACAGTAGTCAAGTCTCGACAGAATACAGGAAGTGACAAGAATCTTGGTGGCATCTACACTGAGAAAGTTTCTGATAGATCCAATCCTTTTCAATTCAAAATAAGAAAGCTGGCAGACTTTGGAAACGTGATCTTTCATGGAGAGAGAAGAGTCAAGAATGAAACCTAAGTTCCTAGCTTTTGGACAGAAAGAGATGTCAGAAGAGCCAACAGTGATAGAAGTTGGAAGTGGAGGATTATAGTCTGAAGAACCAGAAAACAGAAGAGCTTCAGTCTTACTGTCATTAAGTTTTAACATGTTGTCAGTCATCCATGTCCTTACATCATCCGTGCATGTCTGTAGTGTCTGTATGGTACTGTCAATGTCTGCAGGTTTGCATGCCTGTTGAAGCTGTGTGTCGTCTGCAAAAAGCTGGTGACTAACTCCATGGCGCTCAATGACCTCAGACAGGGGGGTGGTATACAAGACAAACAGAACTGGCCCTAGCACCGAGCCTTGCGGAACACCAATGTCCCTTCCCTGGACATCTCATGTAATTAGCTCCCTTTGCAGAGTACGGTAACCTGACATAATCTGTCCTTCAAGCAGTTACACTATCGGCCTGCACTCACTGTCTAATCCCCCAGCACAGGGTAATGATCGGAATACCTAAACAGCATAATGAGCACGCGGAGACATTTGCAATAATTGACACTTGATACCGACAACGATAACATGCATTCAGAACAGCACGCGCTTCCGATCCAGTGTGAGGTAATGGACATTGTCAGGAATGTCATGCTTCTGTCGCAACAACTCTGTGAAGAGGGGTCCGCTTTTATGAAATATGTGTGGTGGTCAAATGTTTAAAGGGCGTGCTCTTATTGATAAAGAGGGCACTGTTGGACTGGCAGCATGTACAGATCTTGTGTCTCTAGGTTTGGTATGGATTGCGATGGAATTGATATAGTGTGGGGAGCTGGATGGATTTAATATGGAATTGATATAGTGTGGGGAGCTGGATGCTGACTGCATGATGCTAACAATCACTGTGGGTTAGCTTAGTTCAGTCCATACGGGATACATTTTGAACGCAGAGAAACCATGTTGAGAAACTGAAACTGAAATTGAAAAAGCTTACTTCAGTCAGTGCAATGGATAGTTGGCTCAGTTGATTGTCCTCCTAGATACAAGGTATTATTCCCATCGCATCGGATCTACACGTTCTACAGTTCACTCAATAAAGAATTTACTTCTAAATACTCCACCTCAGACATTTGTTTTTCTTTCTTAATGTGAATATCAATTAATATCAGGAAGAACGTTTTCAGTTTTATATACATCAAATACTTTTGTACGGATGCGAAGCCTGGACAACCAACATGCAATATCGAAGCAATATTGAGGCAACTGAAATGTGGTTTCAAAAAAAAAAGTTAAAAGGTCATGGACAGTAGAGAAAACAAACGAGACAGTCTTAAGAAAAGTAAACACAAAAGAACATAATGAAGAAGGTGAGGAAAAGACAAGCAAAATTTGCAGGGCGTTCTATGAGGCAGGAGACGTTTAAACACCTAGTCACAACAGGAAATCTAGAGGGAAAAAGAGTGCGAAGTAGACCCTGGGAGAAAATATCAGTTTTGCAGAGTTGATAGACATAGAAAGATTAAAAGATATGCTCGAAGTGACAAAAGATCATATTCGTACCGAGGGCCATGATCGCCAACAATATGTGACATAGCACACAATGATGATGATGAATGTAAATATATTTCAACCAGTTGAATTTAAACGATCACTTGACAAAATGTGTTTTATTTGATACTTATGGATAAAACATTTTGCTTATCAGGTGATTTCAAACATTTAAAAAAAACAAATTTCAGTTTCAATTTAATCATGAGCATGATTTTAGAATGTTATAGCATTTGTGATATTACATAAGGTTTAGTCACGTGTTTCCTAGACGGTT
>JAPXFY010000013.1:61181091-61186091 GCA_030674185.1 Monoplex corrugatus
GACTGTTGCTTGTCTTTTTTCTAATCTTCTTTGTTAAGGGGTTATCTCGTGTCTGCCTCCCTCGAGATTGTCTCGTTGTTTTCTTTGTTGTCCATCGAACTCAACATTTTTCTTCGAAACCACATCATCAGTTGCTTCAATTTTGTTCTGATTTTGCGCGTTGACTGTCCACACCTCACAACCGTATAAGATTATCGGTTCCAAGGAACATTTAAGAACTCTTTTCCTGAAGTTAATTGATGGGCATTTTGTTGGTAAGAACACTTTTCGTCTTCTTGAATGCTGTTTTAGTGATTGTCCACTCTAAAGTTAAAGGTGTCATGCTGTGGGTATTCTGTGGTCCTTGTCATTCTTGTACTTTCCCGTCTGTTTTATTTCCTGACTCTTCCGTGCCACTCATTTCCCCTGAACAACCGACATAACTACGTTCTTTTTTTTTTATTATTTATTTATTTATTTATTTATTTATATATTTATTTATTTATTTATTTATTTATTCATTTATTTATTTATTTTTTGTTTGTTTGTTTGTTTGTTTGTTTATTTATTTCTTTGTTTATTATTTATTTATTATTTATTCATTATTTTTTAAGTATTTATGTATTTATTCATTTATTCATTTCTTTTTAGGATCATTGAACCCAGGGAGTTCTCTTTTTTCGTCCCATTTTTCTACGCCACCTTAATGGCCACAGAAGCTGACACAGATTTTTTGTTTGTTTGTTTTTTTTGTTTGTTTGTTTACTTGTTGGTTTGTTTGTTTGTTTATTTGTTTGTTTGTTTTTACAATGTAATGATGATGATGTCGATGAGGGTGGTAATCATGATGCTATGGAGTTCCATCCAGGATTGAGACTGCGTGACAAGGCGCTACTCTACTCTACGCTTACTATCATAAGATATTCTGGTGTCAACCAGGCCCAAGAGATACACACACCTGCAGTGCTTGTCAGAAGATTTTAACAACGCTCTCAATGACGCATCCGTGAAATGGATGAGACTCGACATTTTTGTGTGGTCCCAGTCTTCCAAACGATCCCATACCACGCCCAACTCTGAGTAGGAGCCGGTCAGAGCTGAAAAATCCCACAACGAAGTGATTGATGGGGATTCGAACGCACAACCTTTCAGTCGGTAGTCCGTTGCGTTAAACACTATATCACGGCAACAGGTATAACTACGTTCTTGTATAGACTGCAGTAACATGACACAGACTACCTTTCAAGCAATAACCCCATAATTTTCCACTCACTCTAAAAGCCCCCAGCACAGTTCGATGGGCAGAATATGGAGGCTGCGTGTAATGAACCCTCGGAGACATTCGGCCATAATTGCCACTTGATATCATGGACATCAACCCCGTGCCTTCTGAAGAGCACATACATCCAACGAGTGCGTTGTCACGGAAGCTGTCAGGAATGTCATGCCTAATGCCATAACAGCTCAGTGATGAAGGGTTGTCTTGTTGTATGATGAGGTGGTGGTCGTAAAGCTATGGAGGTGGTCATGAGTCTAGAATTGCATGGTACATGATTGATGATTGTATATGTGGTAAATTAGCCTATCTCAGTCAGTGTATGATACATGATTGATGATTGTAGCTGTGGTAAATTAGCCTATTTCAATCAATGTATGATGCTTATTTCATGATTACGACCATGGCAAATTAGCCTATTTCAGTCAATGTATGATGCTTAATTGATGATTACGACCATGGCAAATTAGCCTATTTCAATCATTGTATGATACATGATTGATGGTTGTAGCCTTGGCAAATTAGCCTCTTTCAATCATTGCATGATAAATTATTGATGATTGTAACCATGACAAATTAGCCCATTTCATTCATTGTACGATACATGGCTGACGATTGTAGGCATAACAAATTAGTCTATTTCAGTCAATGTATGACACATGATTAATGGTTTTAGCTGTTACAAATTAGACTATTTCAATCAATGTCTGATACAAGATTAAAGATTGTAGTTGTTACAAATTAGACTAGTTCCATCAATGTATGATACACGATTTATGAATGTAGCCATGGCAAATCAGCCTATTTCAGTCAATGTATGATACATGGGTTATGCCTGTACTCATGGCAAGTTAGCCTATTTCATTCGATGTATGATACATGTTTGATGATTTGTAGTCATGGCAAATTAGTTTTTTTTCAATCAGTGTATGATACATGAGTTATGCCTGTAGGCAGGGCAAATAAGCATATTTCAATCAATGTATGATACATGATTGATGATACATGAGTTATGCCTGTAGGCAGGGCAAATAAGCATATTTCAATCAATGTATGATACATGATTGATGATACATGAGTTATGCCTGTAGGCAGGCAAATAAGCATATTTCAATCAATGTATGATACATGATTGATGATACATGAGTTATGCCTGTAGGCAGGGCAAATAAGCATATTTCAATCAATGTATGATACATGAGTTATGCCTGTAGGCAGGGCAAATAAGCATATTTCAATCAATGTATGATACATGATTGATGATACATGAGTTATGCCTGTAGGCAGGGCAAATAAGCATAGTTCAATCAATGTATGATACATGATTGATGATTGTAGCCATTTCAAATTAGCCTATTTCAGTCAATGTATAATACACGAGTTATGCCTGTAGCCATGGAAAATTAGCCTATTTCAATCAATTTATGATACATGATTTAATGAATGTAGCTGTTACAAATCAGGCTAGTTCAATCAATGTATAATACACGATTTATGAATGTAACCACGGCAAATTAGCCTATTTCAATCAGTGTATGATACACGATTTATGAATATAGCTATGGCATATTAGCCTATTTCAATGAATGTATGATACATGATTAATGAATGTAGCCATGACAAAATTAGCCAATTTCAATCATTGTGTGATACATGATTGATGATTGCAACCCTAGTAAATTAGCCTGATGGCTTTTGTCATTGACAGGGATGTTTATAGTAAGGGTTAAAGTGATATTTAGGCAAAGACCCTTTCTTTTCAATCGAAGAACGTGAATATGCCTTGTTTCATTTTATTTTTAAAACTGATTTGTAATCGTGTTTTCATTTCGAAAAATCTTACCATGGTTCAGGTATTGATCAAGAAAAATTAGTTCGTGATTAATTCTGGTTTTGGTATGTTTCAGAGCTGATATGATGTTTGAGATTGGCAGTGATATGACCAGTATATGATCAGATGTGAAATTTGCATCACATAATATAACCCCTTTTCACCGACCTGCTCTGATATAGCATGGCATCAATAGCATCGTTCAGTCTGTTCCTAGCAGTGCCAGTGGGAAGTCTTGTATCAATAACGGCATCAAGTGGCCAGTGTTCCAAAGTGATGTATTCCATCCAAGTTGAATGCCACTCATTCTGCTGCACAAGGGAGCATTTTGAGCAAATGGAAATTAATGAGCTGTCTATTTGAAGGGCCTCTCAGATCCTGTGATGTTCACATGCAGCTGACCAGGTCCTGCAATGTTCACATTGCAGTCGTCACGTGCATGTGCACTTGTGATGTGTGTGTGTGTGTGTGTGTGTGTGTGTGTGTGTGTGTGTGTGTGTGTGTGTGTGTGTGTGTGAAAGAGAGAGAAAGAGAGAGAGAGAGAGAGAGAGAGAGAGAGAGAGCCTGTGTGCACACACACAAACAAACACACACATGACCGCACGTGCTCACGCACACACACACACACACACACACACACACACACACACACACACACACACACACACACACAAACACATGTAAACACCTATTTTGTCGCAAGTCCTCTGCTCTGTGTATAGAAAGACCAGTAAAACTGTTGTCTTCAGCTCACAGCCATAAAAGAAGGACACGATGATACAAGGAATTCAAGATCAACTTTATTTACCTGCAAAATAGCAGCAAACTCAGACATGCAAGCAGCAAAATATTCTTAAAGGTAGTAACAGTGTCTCAATAATATAAACTGACAGACTGGAGTTAGAGCACAGATCTTTCTTTCTAATGCTTTTGTTCGCCCCTCACTCTGTACCTTAAGCTGGAATTATACATGAAAAGCCAACAGAACTGTCTAGAATCTCATAGAATGCAATTCAGAAAGACTAAACTAGCATAGATTTACACGTAAACAGTCTGTTTCGTTTCAACCTGAATTGTTCAGAAAAAAACACAAAGCACACTGAACTAATTTACAGCATGCCAACAGCGTGATTTTAAAACCACTCAGACCAGAATATTACAGAAGAACATAACACAGAACAAAACAGAGTAAACAAAAAAATGGACTCATGAACAACTCATGAACAGCGTGTGTTTTTAACGTTTCTTTCTAGAATCGTTTAGAAAACAAATAGCACTCAAATCGAACCATAAATCGCTTCATTCTAAGAAATGACAGAAAGGCATGGATGAGAACAGACCACATCCACATTTAGAAAGCAAACATTTACATCAAATCATGTTCCAGAGACATCTAGGCCCTCTGAAAAATATGTAAAAATCAATTAAAAAAACCGTTTTCTTTCATGTTGAAACCATCACGTTAAAAGCTATGATTTGGATGCAATATTCAATAACAATGAATGTACTGAATGGACTTTATCATATACAGGAATTCAAATCAGCGTAAGCAGAAATATGTACCACACATAACAGTCATAAAATATTGCTGTTAAAAATCTGGCGCGTTCACATATCTTTTACACTGATTTATCTTTGGAAGTCAAAATAGCATTGATCACTTTATTAATGTCTACATTATGAAAGGTTTCGTAAAAGATGTAGACCGAAACTTTTCCTGCCACAAACATCGTATTAGTTGAAAACATTGGGATATTTTACGTTTTCATGGCATTCATAAATACTATGAATATTATCAAGCACAAATGTTTGGAAAACATGTATTTACAATGCAAAACTAACAATAGTTTTTTCAAACTACCGCCTTTAAAAACAAACAAACAAGCAAACGAAAAACAAGCAAACAAACAAAAC
>JAPXFY010000013.1:61206091-61208591 GCA_030674185.1 Monoplex corrugatus
TGGTAGCTCTGTTATTGCTGAGCTGGAAAGGATGAACTGTATTCAACCTGCCATTTTCATTGTCTAAGGCCTGAATAAATTGAATACAATTTTTACCATTCTATCACCCATTCTTTAGAATTGTAGAACAATGCATTGTTTTCACATTCTGTGTGTAATTTACCATTAAATCTACATATCGTTGCTCTTTGGAAACACACAGCCAGTCCTTAACCGCCTACCAAAAATATTAAAGACATTTACACAGACCGCAAGGAGATTTATAATAATAATAATAATTACAATATTTATATAGCGCAAAATCTCGACAAAATCAAATCTAAGCGCTGAAACAGACACGCACGCACGCACGCACGCACGCACGCACGCACGCTCGCGCACGCACACACACACACACACACACACACACCACTGCTGTTCCAACCCTTCCCTTTAGTTGCTGAGCCGAGCGCGCTGACCTATGCGTGACCCGACCATGATGCCTGCCTTCCCTGGGCAGATTGTTTATATATCGCCTGTCAGCAGCCATAGCTGACATCTGGTGTTTAACTGGGGAAATGGGTATGACTTTAAATGCTACATTGTTTTAAAGCGCTTTGGCCAAACTAGAGTGTATTGTAGATAGCTGGATGGCCAGAACCACGAGCTTTAAAATGATACCAAACACGAATGTGTTTGACTGGCAAAGCAGACTGCAGTGTTAGTTCAAATACATGCACAACCACAAGTACGGAGACGGATAATTTCCGATTTCACAAAATTTTGCTGTTTTAAACCGCCGTTAATGCAGTGCTGACAGTTTCCATGCACACAGAACAACATGCCACACAAACTACAGCATGCCAGCGTGCACCTCCACTTACTTGAAAGTTTTCGACCTGAACCTGAGAGGAGTGGTGCGCGTTTTAATTACTCCACTGAATTGGGGTCAAGAGGTTGGTCATCACACACTGCCGGGTGCGTGTTGAATGCAGGTTGAAGTTTTAACACAGTAATGAATAGTGTACACTGAACTGCATCAAAGTTAACCCACATTGGTGCCGCCTTCTCCACATCAGACAGACTGGTTTTCATTATTGTTTTCGATGGAACAGACGACATCTTCAGTTTTCTCAGCCATGCATTGCACTTTGAGCACATACTGACAGAGAATGGGAGCCCTGGGCTTTGTTTGTTTGTTTGTTTTTTGGTTTTTTTTGCTGGAACGCCCACCACATGCTCGACACAAAGACTGAAGTCTCTCATTGTGCAAAATTGCAGTGTGTTCATAAACAACAGCCATTGTTCAATTCTACACATAACACTTAACACTAATACCGTAAGGAAATAACTACGATCAAAACAACAAAACTGTTCAGTTCTCTCACAACAGTGCTCTGAGTACAAGACTGAATGATGTGATGTTCAAAGCAGATTATAGTGAGTAACTTATCCTTAGACTTTCACTTAACTTCATATACATCAATACTTCAGCATCACATATATATTTGGAAACCAGTCTCCAAGTCAACGACAAAAAAAAAAAAAAAAAAAAATGGATGAAATAAAACGAGAACAAAAGGATGAGAAAACGATAAAAAAAAGGGGGGAATTAGAAGTTTTAACACGTGAATAATACACGTTTTAACAAAAAAGCACAGCAGCTGAACACATAGTCACTGCAAAAGTTTGTAGATTACAAACTTCAGCCAACGGTACAAATTCTAATTCTTAGACGTAACGCGGGCACTTAGAACAAACTTGTAAATCACAAAAAATCAACATCCAGATATTTTAGGTTCCGTGTCTACAGACAGGAGAAGATCGGGTAAAATGATCAAGTTTTAATATAGACAAAGAAGGGATTCGTCCGCAGCTACTGTCGTGACCCCGTCTCGACCCTGCATCCCACCCCCTTCCCCCACTCTGGAATGCCAGGCTTTGCAGGCCTACAGCTGCCGTCCGCAGGTAAACTAAAGAGAACGATTTGGCCAGTTTTGCACAGCCGTGACACACACACACACACACACACACACACACACACACACACACACACACACACACACACACACACACACACACACACACACACACACACGCGCGCGCGCGCGCGCGCGCGCATGGCTATAAATGGAGAGAAAGAATAAAAGCAATAAAAGCAAGAATAAAAGCAATGGAAAATTATAGAGAGCATATCATATACAATTATATATTAAAACAAAGTGATTCCCCTCCGAGCGGAGACAAGCTGTAGAGGGGGTTGAGTGAGGTTAGGATTTATAGCAGAAGAGAAAAGGTGAGTTTTGAGAGCGGACTTGAAGGAGACAAAAGTAGGTTGCTGACGGACTGAGAGAGGAAGTTTGTTCCAGGAGAGTGGACCAGAAACAGAGAAGGCTCGTGGACCATAGGTATTGAGCTTAGTGCGTGGAAAGCGAAAAGTCAGAGGATCGGAGGCAGAGCGGAGGGTACGTGAGGGTACATAGATCTCAAGTAGGCCTGACAGGTAATCGGGGGCTGCGTT
>JAPXFY010000013.1:61213591-61216091 GCA_030674185.1 Monoplex corrugatus
TCTGTTGTCTTTGTATGTGTTGGTGTCTGTATCTGTCTGCCTGTCTGTCTGCTGTCTGTCCTCTCTATCTGTCTGTCTGTCTCGTCTGTCTGTCTGTCTGTCTGTCTGTGATCCTACTTTTGTTTGTCTGTGAGTTTCCGTTTATTGTTTTAAAAATAGAAAATCAGTACGCATGTTCTCTCTCTCTCCTACATCCCTTCCCCTCTCTCCCCTCCTCCTCCCCCTGCAATCTCTCTCAGCTCACATCAGCTCCAAGTGACTACCCACGCATCTGATGGACTGTACAATAGAGTAATTCAAGCCAACTTGGCATTGTTATCCGCACTGCCTGTACCCAACCAGCACCGCTCCACTTTCCAATTTCTCTCTGGCGAACTGGTTCTTTTCCGCGTAAGGTTTTAATGTTTGTTCTGATAGAAGTTATTGTTTTCTTATCAATCGCTCCATTTCACCACCGTCACTACCTGTGTCTGTCTGACTCTCTCTCTCTTCTCTTTCTCTCTTTCTTCTTCGTTGTCTCTCTCTCTCTTTCATCTCTCTCTCTCTCTCTCTCTCTCCCTCTCTCTCTCTCTCTCCTCTCTCCCCCTCTTCTCTCTCTCCTCTCTTTCACTGTCTCTGTCTTGTCTCTGTTGTATTTCTTCCTTGTCTCTGTCCTCCCTCTCTCCTCTCTCTCTCTTCTCTCCTCCTCTATCTCTCTCTCGTCTCTGTCTCGTCTGTCTGTCTCTCTCTCTTCTCTCTCTCTCTCTTCTCTCTCTCTTCTCTTCTCTCTCTGTCGTTGTCCCTCTCTCTCTTGTCTCTCTGTCTTCTCTTCTCTCCTCTGTCGTTCCTTTCTCTGCTCTTTCCTCTGTTCTCTCTCTTCCCCTCTCGCTCTCTCTTCTGTCTGTCTGCCTCTTCTCTCTCTCCTCTCTCTCTCTCCTCTCCTTCCTCTCTCTCTCTCTCTCCTCCTCTCTCTCTCTCTCTTCTCTCTGTGTCCTCTGTCATGTCTCTGTAATTCTTCACGTTTCTGCCCTGCTCCCCTTCTCCTCTCTCCTCCTCCCTCTCTCTCTCTCTCTCTCTCTTCTCTGTCTCTGTCACTGTCTCTGGCTGTCTGTTTGCTCTGTCTCCTGTCCTGTCTGCCTCTCCCTCTCTCTCTCTCTCTCTCCTGTCTGCACTCTCGTCTTCTGTCTGTCTGTCTGTCTGCTCTCCTCTCCCTCTCTTCCCCCTCCCCCTTTATGCCTGTGGGTGTAATAGATTCACGTTTCCTGCCCCTCTTCCTCCCTGTCTCTCTCCTGCTCCCCCCCCCCCCCCTGCCATCTCTCTCTTCTCTTACATTTAGAGCTCCAAATGACTATCCACCCCATTCGTGTGGTTTACAATAGAGGTAATCAAGCCAAGAGGGGTCGATGTATCGATGTGTGGGTACAACATGGGACATCCACTTTCCAATTTGCCTTGTGTGATACTGTTTTTGTTTGTTTGTTTGTTTGTTTGTTTGTTTGTTTGTTTTTCTTCATACAATCGCTCCATTTCAGCGCCTCTGTCTCTCTCTGTCTGTCTGTCTGACTCTCTCTCTCTCTCTCTTTCTCTCTTTCTCTCTCTCTTTCTCTCTCTCTCTTTCTCTCCTCTCTCTCTCTCTCTCCCTCTCTCTCTCTCCTCCTCCTCCCCCTCTCTCTCCCTCTCTCTCTGTCTCTGTCCTATGTCTCTGAGTGTAATTCATTCACGTTTCCTGCCCCCCTTCCTCCTCTCTCTCTTGCCCCCCCCCCCTATCTCTCTCTGTCTCTGTCTCGTCTGTCTGTCTCTCTCTCTTTCTCATCTCTCTTTCTCTCTCTTTCTCTTTCTCTTCTCTGTCTGTTGTCCCTCTCTCTCTCTTTTCTCTCTCTCTTTCTCTCTCTCTCTTCTCTCTCTTTCCTCTCTTTCTCTTCTCTCTCTCTCCCTCTCTCTCTCTCTCCTCTCTCTCTCTCCCTCTCTCTCTCATCTCCTCCCTCCTCTCCTCTCTCCCTCTCTCTCTCTCCTCTCTGTTTGTCTCTGTCCTATGTCTCTGAGTGTAATTCATTCACGTTTCCTGCCCCCCTTCCTCCCTCTCTCTTGCTCCCCCCCCCATCCCTCTCTCTCTGCTCTGTCTCTGTCTCTGCTCTATTCTCTCTTTCTCTCTCTTCTCTTCTCTGTCCTGTCTCTGTCCTCTTCTCTCTCTCTCTCTCTCTCCTCTCTCTCTCTGTCCGTTGTCAGCATCTCTGTCTGTCTGTCTGTTTGTCTCTCTCCCCCCCCCCCTCTCTCTCTCCCTCCTTTATGCCTCTGGGTGTAATAGATTCACGTTTCCTGCCCCTCTTCCTCCCTCTCACTCTTGCTCCCCCCCCCCCCCCCGCCATCTCTCTCTCTTACATTTAGAACTCATAATGAATATCCACCCCATTCGTGTGGTTTACAACAAGAGGTAATCAAGCCAAGAGGGGTCGATGTATCGATGTGTGGGTACAACTTGGGACATCCACGTTCCAATTTGCTTTGCGTAATACTGTTTATT
>JAPXFY010000013.1:61221091-61229924 GCA_030674185.1 Monoplex corrugatus
CTCCAGTATAAATGGAACTCATCTGGTTTGTCAGTCAGCATGCAGTTTGTCGATGCACCAAAGATTCACGTATTACAGATGTCAGATGTCAATGTCATAATTGTTTTTGCTTCCTGGTAAATATCCACGAGTCATAACGACCTTGTCATCCCTAATTTCCACGAAAGTGCGGTTCAAGAGAAAAAAAATAAAAGAAGAAAAAAATTCCATAAAAATTCGTATGTTTAAAGCCCCATCAAACCATACACATTATTGGTGATTTGTTGTTTGTTGTTGTTGTTGTTGTTGTTGTTGTTGTTGTTGTTGTTGTTGTTGTGTTGTTGTTTGTTGTGTTGTTGTTGTTGCTTTTTCAGCACTGACCAGATTGGAAAGATTAAGACAACACAGGTAAGTATTACCCACAAAACGAATGCGCCATTCAGACTGTTGCTCTAATATATTGACCATCACTATAGAAACCAGTAACAAAAGAAAACCACAAAAAAACAGAAAAAAATACAACAACAACAAAACCCCACGGAAATAAAAGGAGAACATGTATTTAATACAACCTGTCTTGTCTTGTCTGGTTGTATTAAATACACGATCTGACTGTATGTTCATGTTTGTTTGTTTGTTGTTGTTTTATTGTTTGTTTGTTTTTGTTTGTTTGTTTGTGTGTGTGTTTGTTTGTTTGTTTTCTTTCTTTCTGGTTCCTTTTTGCTTGAACATGGGCAGTCGTGCACTAGTTTTGGATTTCTCATCACCTCAGAAGTGTACATCTCTCGTGCCTGGTTGACACCATGAAGTAAAATGATATTAAGCACAGAGTATGTGGTCTGGTTATCCAGCTTCAATCCTTGATGGAACTCCTTACATCATTAATACCATCATCCCCAATATCATAAAAATATTAATTAATTATCAAAAAATAATAACAATCATAACAATAACAGCAGCAACTATGAGGAGGAGGATACTATTACTACTACTGCTACTACTACTACTACTGTTATTACTACTGTTATTACTACTGCTATTACTACTACTGCTACTACTGATGATGATGATGATAATGATGATGGTATGATGGTTGATGATGGTGATGATGTGATGATGATGATGATGATGATGATGATGATGATGCTGCTGCTGCTGCTGCTGCTGCTGCTGCTGCTGTTGCTGCTGCTGCTGATGATGATAAAATTTGGTTATGTGGCTCCTCAATCAATGATTTTGTGGCTGCCTCAGTTTCGGTTTCTTGTACCGCTTCCATAGCTGACATAATTTCAAGCTGATGTCTTGGGTGTCGGTGAGTCTTACAAACTGTCTCTAAATGACCCTGGTGATGTATATTTTACCTGGTAGTAGTAAGGAACTCTGGTGAGAGCTGGACAGCAGAAAGTCCTCAGAGCAGAAACCCCTGTCAAGCAAGTGTCTCGGCCCTTAACACATTCCGTACCGCGTCACGAGATCCTTGTGACTCAGCTTTCTCTCTCCGTGGACCGCGCGCATTGCTGACGTGTATCCTTTTTCCGGCAAAGGGAGTATACTTTGTCATTTCCTTTCTGCGTTTACGTGACGTGACATTCGAAGCAGCAAAAATGGCAAATTTCTGACAATACCCCTCGGCCTTTTCTCTCCTAACATTACTTGGTCAATAGTGAATACAGTGACCTATTTTCTTGGTAGGAAAAGGGTTAATTTTCTGACACTCTAAAGGGGCCAGGCCACATCCAGATCATGATCCTGGATGCCCCTCTGCTGTTGCCATTTTTCAAATAGAAATTTGTCCTCCTCCGGGAATTGAACCCGCGCATCCTAGACGGTCAGGTTTCTATGCAAACTCACCCTTTGGATGGATGTCTTGACCACTTGGCTATCAGTCATCAGCAATCTTACGCTAATCACGAACAATATTGTTAGTATCGTTTTTGCCTCCTGGCACATCTCCACAAGTTATAACGACCTTGTCATCTTTAATTAGCGTGGAAGAGTGCAACAAGGTTAAAAAATAGAAGTGCAATAAATGTAAAAAAATAAAATAAAATAAAAAATAAATAAACCAAAAACAAAGCAACCCCCCCCCCCAAAAAAACAAACAAAAAAAAAAACCACCAGTCAAACCGTCATGTCACAGAAACTGTGCATCCTTTCTACAGAACCTCTGTGACTCCTGGTGTGGTCTTTATCGTTGATTGAGTAATAAAAGGGAGAATACAATGAAACCCAAATTTTACCCCCGATTTTTGTTCTCTCCAGATGGGTAAAGTTTACAAGCCTGAAAAACGGAATATTCATACTGGTCAGAAAGTCTGTATAAATCTATCTCCGCCTTACTTACGAGAGAATTTAAAGTGTGTGAATATATATTCTTAATTCAGGCAGATGTATTTGTGCATTTATTGAGTTTTTTGACTACCTATTGAACAATCAACACATGGTGGTGACTATCCATTTAAATCAACAAATTCATGGCAACTTGCTTGCTGACACTTTTATAAACAGGTGACATACAACTACACAAGAGGCAAAGCTTGGTCAAACACACATATTCAGGAGCATATGCATCTTCTAGAGCTATGCCTGACTTTGTTCAACAAAATATAAATGGTCTATGCGTAACTGAACATTTGTTGCTTATGCTTATGCATGCCATCTTGCGACCGACATACTCGCACATTTCTGTACTCTTTGCACATATATGATTTAATTACGGAAAAAAATCGTGATTCATCCTGTGATGTTCTATATGTCATTGTTGAAAATGTAGTGTTCTCAATCATAAAAGCACACATTATACCCCCTTCACTCACTCACAGGCACACATACACACGCGCACGAGCGCTCACACACACACACACACACACACACACACACACACACAACACACACACAGTACACACACACACACACACACACACACACACACACACACACACACACACACACACACACACACACCCCACCCTTCATCAATCTAAAATCATCATCCTACCTAGAACAGTAAATGTCAGAAACAAAATAACTGCGACACAAACCACAGACAACGCATACGTCTAATCCGATTGTTTCTTCCGCTGGGTTAGCCGGCCAAGTGAGCATGTCAGAACAATAAGAGCGTGTTTTTTCCGGTTCCTGTAAGCCGCGCATTGGGAAATTTCGCGGAGTGGTTGGCTTGATAATGTGATCTGACCTGCTGTTTTATCGGTGCTATTACTGTCATTTAATCACTCCTGGTGTCCTTGGTTTATCAGCTTTCTCCCTCACTTGATGGCTGTTGGAGACTTATCTAAAGTAAAGACTGGGTTAGCTCTGTAGGGACACGTTCCTGTTGTGTTGTTGTGTAGAACTTGTTTCTAAACCCAGGCAGTGAATGGAAGGCACTTTTCTGTTGGGTAATGAGTCATATGATCTGGTTGTTTCTCTGTAATGTTGAATCCTGTCATATTGATTTGGTAGCGTATTTTTCGTGATATACTCTCTCTGACTGTGCTCTCTCTGGCTGTCTGTCCCTCTTTTCTGTCTATCTGTGTCTCTCTGTCTGTCTGCCCTGTCTGTTTTCTCTCTCTCTCACTCTCTTTCTCTTCTCTCTCTCTCTCTCACACTCTCTGTCTGTCTGAGAGAGAGAGAGAGAGACATATGGAATGACAGACTCATAGGACAAAGAGAGGGGAAAGAGACAGCATGAACATGAAAAACTAACTGCCACACACACACACACACACGAAACACACACACACACACACACACACACACACACACGCTCACCCACACACACACACATACACACACACAAACACAATATCCACGCTAGCTCATTAGTCTAACTCAGCATCCCATGCATAACAGTGAAAGTCAGAAAAAAAACTATGACACAAACCATAGACAAAGTATGAGTCTAATCGATTGTCTCTTCCACTGGGTTAGCTGCCCAAATGAGCATGTCAGAACAATAAGAGCGTTTTTTTCTAGGGAAATTTTGCGGAGCGGTGGGCTTGATAATGTGATCTGACTGCTGTCTTATTGGTGTTATTGCTGTCATTCAATCACTCGTGGTGTCCTTGGTTTATCAGCTTTCACCCTCACTTGATGGCTGTTGGAGACTTATCTAAAGTAAAGACTGGGTCAGCTCTGTAGGGACACGTTCCTGTTGTTGTTGTGTAGAACTTGTTTGTAAACCCAGGCAGTGAATGGAAGGTACTTTTCTGTTGGGGTAATGAGTCATATGATCTGGTTGTTTGTCTGTAATGTTGAATCCTGTCATATTGATTTGGTAGCGGTATTTTTCGTGATATACTCTCTCTGACTGTGTCTCTCTGGCTGTCTGTCCCTCTGTTCTTGTTTCTCTGTCTTGTCTCTCTCTCTTCTGTCTCTCTCTCTCTCTCTGTTCTCATTTCTCTCTCTCTGTCTCTTTCTCTCTTCTCCTCTTCTCTCTCTCCTCTGTCTGTCTCTGTCTCTCTCATGTCTCTGTCTGTCTCTGTCTACTTTCTCTCTCTCTGTCTCTGTTTCTCTCTGTCTCTCTCTGATACTATTCATTGATTTCTCACGCTTTATTCAACTCTCTTTTTCTCTCAAATGAAAGGGATGGAAAAGAAAGAAGAGAGAGAGAGAAGAGGCGGTGGGGAAAGAGAGAGGTAGCCAAAAAGACAGACTGAGACAGAGAGAGGGTAGAGAGAGAGAGGGAGATAGAGAGAGAGAGAACACACACACACAGAGGGAGGGTGAGAAAGAGAGTATAAAATGAAAAATATCAACACCACACACAACACAACACACACATTGCGCGCACACACACACAAACACAACACACACACAAACACACACACAACCACTCGTTCATCAATCTAAATCATCATCCTACCTAGAACAGTAAATGTCAGAAACAAAATAACTATCGACAAACCCATAACACGATGCGTCTAATCCGATTGTCTCTTCCGCTCGGTTATCCGGTCAAGTGAGCATGTCAGAACAATAAGAGCGTTTTTTTTTCCGGTTCCTGTAACCACGCTTTGGGAGATTTCGCGAGCTGTTGGCTTGATAATGTGATCTGACGTGCTGTTTATCAGTGTTATTGCTGTCATTAATCACTCGTGGTGTGCTCGTTTATCAGCTTTCTGCCCCACTTGATGGCTGTTGGAGACTTATCTAAAGTAAAGACTGGGTCAGCTCTGTAGGACACGTTCCTGTTGTTGTTGTGTAGAACTTGTTTTAAACCCAGGCAGTGAATGAAGGTACTGTTCTGTTGGGGTAATGAGTCATATGATCTGGTTATTTGTCTGTGATGTTGAATCCTGTCATATTGATTTGTAGGGTATTTTTCGTGATATACTCTCTCTGACTGTGTCTTCTGTCTGTCTGTCCCTCTTTCTGTCTCTCTGTGTCTCTCTGTCTGTTGTCTGTCTCTCTCTCCTCACTCTCTCTCTTCTCTCCTCTCTCTGCTACCTCACTCTCTGTCTCTGCTTTTGAAGAGAGAAAGAAAGAGAGACACAGAGAGAGAGAATAATGACAGACATGCACAAGAGAGGGGAAGAGACAGCATAAACATGAAAACTACTGCTACACAAACACACACACAACACACACACACACACACACACACACACACACTACACACACAACACACACACACACACACACACACAACACCACACACACACACACACACACACACAACACACATACACAATATCCTGCATAGCTCATCAGTCTAAATCAGCATCCCATGCATAACAGTAAAGTCAGAAAGAAAACCTATGACACAAACCATAGACAAAGTATGAGTCTAATCGATTGTCTCTTCCCTGGGTTAGCTGCCAAATGAGCATGTCAGAACAATAAGAGCGTTTTTTTTTCCTGGGAAATTTTCGCGGAGCGGTGGGCTTGATAATGTGATCTGACGTGCTGTCTTATCGGTGTTATTGCTGTCATTCAATCACTCGTGGTGTGCTCAGTTTATCAGCTTTTGCCCTCACTTGATGGCTGTTGGAGACTTATCTAAAGTAAAGACTGGGTCAGCTCTGTAGGGACACGTTCCTGTGGTTGTTGTGTAGAACTTGTTTGTAAACCCAGGCAGTGAATGGAAGGTACTTTTCTGTTGGGGTAATGAGTCATATGATCTGGTTGTTTGTCTGTAATGTTGAATCCTGTCATATTGATTTGGTAGCGGTATTTTTCGTGATATACTCTCTCTGACTGTGTCTCTCTGGCTGTCTGTCCCTCTGTTCTGTTTCTCTTTGTCTCTCTGTCTGTCTGTCTGTCTCTCTCCTCTTTCTCACTCTCTCTCTCTCTTGTCTCTTTGTCTCTCTGTCTTCTCTCTCTCATCTCTCTCTCTTGTCTCTGTCTCTCTCATGTCTCTGTCTGTCTCTGTCTACTTGTTCTCTCTCTTCTCTGTTTCTCTCTGTCTCTCTCTGATACTATTCATTGATTTCTCACCTTTATTCAACTCTCTTTTTCTCTCAAATAGAAAGGGAGGAAAGAGAGAGAGAGAGAGAGAGCGGGTGGGGAAAGAGAGAGGTAGCAAAAAGACAGACTGAGACAGAGAGAGGTAGAGAGAGAGAGGGAGATAGAGAGAGAGAGAGACAACACACACACAGAGGGAGGGTGAGAAAGAGAGTATAAAATGAAAAATATCAACACACACACACACACACACACACCTTGCCCACACACACACACAAACAACACACACAACACACACACACACCACTCGTTCATCAATCTAAATCATCATCCTACCTAGAACAGTAAATGTCAAAACAAAATAACTAGACACAAAACAGACAACGCATGCGTCTAATCCGATTGTCTCTTCCGCTCGGTTTTCCGCAAGTGAGCATGTCAGAACAATAAGAGCGTTTTTTTTTCCGGTTCCTGTAACCAGCGCTTTGGGAGATTTCGTGAGCTGTTGGCTTGATAATGTGATCTGACGTGCTGTCTTATCAGTGTTATTGTGTCATTTAATCACTCGTGGTGTGCTCAGTTTATCGCTTTTCCCTCACTTGATGGCTGTTGGGGACTTATCTAAAGTAAAGACTGGTCACTCTGAGGACACGTTCCTGTTGTGTTGTGTAGAACTTGTTTAAAACCCAGGCAGTGAATCCAAGGTACTGTTCTGTTGGGTAACGAGTCAATGATCTGGTTATTTGTTGTGATGTTGAATCCTGCATATTGATTTTGTAGTGGTATTTTCGTGATATACTCTCTCTGACTGTGTCTGTCTGTCTGTCTGTCCTCTGTTCTGTCTCTCTGTGTCTCTCTGTCTGTTTGTCTGTCTCTCTCTCACTCTCTCTCTCTCTATCCTCTCCCTCTCTCTGTCTACCTCTATCTCTTTCTCTCTCTCTCTGTCTCTCTGAAAGAGAGAAAAGAAAGAGAACACAGAGAGAGGCAGACATAATGACAGACATTCACATAGAGAGGGGGAAGAGACAGATAAACATGAAAACTACTGCTACACAAACACACACACGAACCACAAAACACATACACACCCATACACAACACAACACACACACACACACACACACCACACACACACCACACACACACACCACACACACACAAATCCTGCACTAGCTCATCAGTCTAAATCAGCATCCAGCATAACAGTGAAGTCAGAAAGAAAACCTATGACACAAACCATAGACAAAGTATGAGTCAATCATTGTCTTCCTGGGTTCCATAGTGAGCATGTCAGAACAATAGAGCGTTTTTTTTCCTGTAACCCCTTTGCGTTCGCAGGTGGGCTTGATAATGTGATCTGACGTGCTGTCTTATCGGTGTTATTGCTGTCATTCAATCACTCGTGGTGTGCTCAGTTTATCAGCTTTTGCCCCACTTGATGGCTGTTGGAGACTTATCTAAAGTAAAGACTGGGTTAGCTCT
The DNA here is from genome assembly GCA_030674185.1 of Monoplex corrugatus. Classification (NCBI taxonomy): domain Eukaryota; kingdom Metazoa; phylum Mollusca; class Gastropoda; order Littorinimorpha; family Ranellidae; genus Monoplex; species Monoplex corrugatus. The sequence continues at coordinate 61,228,958 of JAPXFY010000013.1, forward strand.
GTAGGACACGTTCCTGTTGTTGTTGTGTAGAACTTGTTTTAAACCCAGGCAGTGAATGGAAGGTATTTCTGTTGGGGTAATGATCAATGATCTGTTGTTTTCTGTAATGTTGAATCCTGTCATATTGATTTGCTAGCGTATTTTTCGATATACTCTCTCTGACTGTGTCTCTCTGGCTGTCTGCCCCTCTGTTCTTTTCTCTTGTCCTCTTCTTCTTCTTTCTTCTCTCTCTCTTTCTCCTCTCTCTTTCTCTCTATTCTGCCTCTGTCTCTCTCATGTCTCTGTCTATCTCTGTCTATCTGTCTCTCTCTCTGTCTCTGTTTCTCTCTGTCTCTCTCTGATACTATTCATTGATTTCCACTTTCATTCAACTCTCTTTTTCTCTCAATGAAAGGGATGGAAAAAGAGAGAGAGAGAGAGCGGGGTGGGGAAAGAGAAGTTAACAAAAAGACAGACTGAGACAGAGAGAGGGTAGAGAGAGAGGAAAAAAGAGAGAGAGAGAGACAAACCACACACACAGAGGGAGGGGTGAGAAAGAGAGTATAAAATGAAAAATATCAACACACACACACACACACAACAACGCGGCGTACACACACAACAAACACACACAAACAAACAAAAACAACACAAACACACCACTCGTTCATCAATCTAAATCATCATCCTACCTAGAAACAGTAAATGTCAGAAACAAAATAACTGTGACACAAAAACAGACAACGCATGCGTCTAATCCAATTGTCTCTTCCGCTTGTGTTATCCAGTCAAGTGAGCATGTCAGAACAATAAGAGCGTTTTTTTTCCAGTTCCTGTAACCCGCACTTTGGAGATTTTCAGAGCGGTGGGCTTGATAATGTTGATCTGACTGCTGTTTATCGTGTTATTGCTGTATTTAATCACTCGTGGTGTGCTCGTTTATCAGCTTTCCGCCTCACTTGATGGCTGTTGGAGACTTATCTAAAGT
>JAPXFY010000013.1:61230024-61235024 GCA_030674185.1 Monoplex corrugatus
CACGCGCGCGTCTATGTATGACAGTGCGCCTTCATATATGTTTTCAGACCAGAGACTGACAGTCATTGGTGGTTCGGACTTCAGGAAAGATTGAACAGAACAAAACAAACTCAAAATGGTTCACATAAGTCTTGAACATAAGAAACTACTTAGGACATAAGCGAAACATTTCGTACTGAGAAGTGAGACACCCATAAATAACACGTCTAAATGGCATGAGATATCTCACGATTGCTGAAATAAAAGAAAGTTTTAAAATGGTTGAACAGTTTCTGAATAACTTTAGGACATCTGAACATTTCTGAAAAAAAAGAAGGTTAAAAGGTTTAACAATTTCTAAAGAACTAAAGATATTTGACAGTTTCTTAAAAGACACAAATCAAAAACAACAAATAAACAAACAAACAAACAAACAATCAAAGGAAAAAAAAACAACTGCAAAATGATTGAACAATTTCTGAATAACTGAAGATTTCGGACAATTTCAGAGAAAGAATGTTCTCAAATAGTTGAACATTTTCTTTCAGACACTCGTTCTTCTCTCTGCCACTGTTCAACTTGGTTTTCTTTGAAAATGAACCGTTCCAGATGAGAGTAGATTGTCGCGGTGTGAGCACTGGCATCAGCTGTGGGGTTTTTTTTTCACTGCAATGTTTCTTTCCCTTATGCTATTCTATGTTTGTTTGTTGTTGTTGTTTTTTTTCTTTTTCTCTTGTGTTGCTTTTGTCTTCCTGTGTTTTAAGCTTTTTTTTTTTTATCAGTTTTTTAAATGCATGTTTAGTTGTTGTTGACTTTTTTCCTCGCCTTCTTGACTGCTTTTCATCTTCTATTTCTTTCCTTCCTATCTCATGTATCCTTCATTTGTTTGCTCTGAATTTGTTTCTCTTTTCTGATAAATGTTTTAAGCGCATGTGTGTATGTGTGTGTGTGTGTATTTTGTGTGTGTATGTGTGTGTGTGTGTATTTGTGTGAGTGTTTGTGTGTGTGTGTATATGTGTGTGTGCTTTGTTTTGTTTTGTGTGGTTTTGTGTGTGTGTGTGTGTGTGTGTGTGTGTGTGTGTGTGTGTATGTGTGTGTGTGTGTGTGTGTGTGTGTGTGTGTGTGTCTCTGTGTGTGCTGTGTTGGCGCGTGAGTGAGTATGTGTGTGTGTGTGTGTGTGCCTGCGCGCGTATGTGTGTGCCTGCGCACGTGTGTGTGAGTGTACATTTGCCCGTGTGTGTGTGTGTGTGTGTGTGTGTGTGTGTGTGTGTGTGTGTGTGTGTGTGTGTGTGTGTTGTGTGTGTGTTTGTGTGTGTGTGTTTGTGTGTGTGTGTTTTGTTTTTGTGTGTTTTTTGTTTGTGTGTGTGTGTGTGTGTTGGCGCGTGAGTGTGTGTATGCGCGCGCGCGCGCGTGTGTGTGTGTGTGTGTGTGTGTGTGTGTGCCTGCGCGCGTGTATATGAGTGTACGTTTGACCGTGTGTGTGTGTGTGTGTGTGTGTGTGTGTGTGTGTGTGTGTGTGTGTGTGTGTATGTGTGTGTGCGTGTGTGCTTCTCACATCATGATTCACTTGGGTGAAAAAATACCCTTTCTCTCTGTTTCTTTCTTTCTTTCTTTCTTTCTTTCTTTCATTCTTTCTTTCTTTCTTTTTTCTTTTTGTTTGATTTTTTTTTCTTTTTACATGCTATTTTCTATTCTTTTAAATTTAAAATCATCTTTTGTTTGCTTTTTGAATACTGGTTTGATACTTGTGCCGGCCCATACTTTGTAAGGCACAGTTGGTATGCATCAAACTGAAAAGAACATATATTTGTTCTATCCATTTGCTGATACATGGATGCGTTGTAAATAAAGTATTGTTCGGTAGTTTCGTGTGTGTGTGTGTATGTGTATGTGTGTGTGCGCGCGCGTGAGTGTGTGTGTATGTGTGTGTGTGCGCGCGCGTGCGTGAGTGTGTGTGTATGTGTGTGTGTGTGTGTGTGTGTGTGTGTGTGTGTGTGGTGTATGTCTGTGTGGGGGGTGGAGGGTGTGTGTGTGTGTATGTGTTTTGAGTGATCCTTTTAACGTGGACCTTACTTTCTCTTTCCCTAAACTACAATGTAGCCTTCATTGTTTCTCTGATAGACAGATCGAGACAACGGCAGATATAAAAGGCAGATGTACAAGAGATACGCTAGGTTAAACCTACAAACATGTCCAGAGTACAAAGCTTCGATGCAGGTTTATGATTCGAGCCATAATCATGTTTGGTCTTCTCCATAACATGGCATCAGTGGCGCCAGAATAAATGGAATTTCTTCCAGGTACTACCACGCCATCTTCAAAATCCGAAACTTAAAATAACTTACCTTCTCCTACTCAATCTCTCTCTCTCTCTCTCTCTCTCTCTCTCTCTCTCTCTCTCTCTCTCTCTCTCTCTCTCTCTCTCTCTCTCTTTTCTCTCTTTCTCTCAGTCTGTGTCTCTCTCTCTATATGTCCGTCTGTGTGTTCGTCTGTCCGTCTGTCCGTCTGTCCGTCTGTCTGTCTGTCCGTCTGTCCGTCTGTCTGTCTGTCTGTCTGTCTGTCTCTGTCTCTCTCTCTCTCTCTCTCTCTCTCTCTCTCTCTCTCTCTCTCTTCGTTATTTTCCTTTTCTGTCCCTCTCGCCTCTTGTTTTACAATCATCATTTTCATTGTTGATCCGTAATTACCCTCACCTTCATCAACAGTGGCGTGACCACAACTGCAAACCACTAATTTCTTCTTCATCGTCTTCTTTCTATTGCTCCCAATCATCAGTATTTCCTTCTCTATTTTATCTGTATTAACTGTATTAGCTTTTGACCGGTCTTTTATTGTATTTCTAGTTTGACTACAATATTTGTAATAAACGTGAACACTATACCAGCCAGGGTCACTAACCATTTCTTCGTCTTTAGCGCTTCGGCAATAGACTTATTTCTTTGGTAGATGATGTGCTACTTTGGATTTTAGAGTTTGCTCAAGAAAGATTATTCGTACCTGGACATTTCTACATGCACTCTACCCAGATTTGTAACCAGTCGTCTGGCAGGTTCCTTAGCCTCACGCAAGCACTAAGCACTGACAAGATCTTGGAATGTAAAGGGGGTGTAGGACTGATGAAACACTGGCATCACCAGGATAGTAGAGCATTATGCTGGTCAACACACACAGGTCAAATCTTATGTTGCAGAATGGCATTGAACTCGAAACATGGGATCAAGAGTCCACTGCTCTAACAGCTAGCCAGCCATGTTTAGGTACTAACGGCGAAATACCGGTCATTCCCACATGACACAGAGTCAAGGCCATCATTGTTTATAGACCTCGCAAGAGAATACATACAACCAATTGCTAATGCATTGTGTTCTAGATAAAATACATTAACCTTTTGGATGATTGTCTCTATGGGACTGATATCAAGAGAACTCGGAGGGAGATATTTGCATACATAGAACTGTTTGTTTCAGGGGTGAGCAACCTTTACATTGGTTGAATTTTTTGTTCTTTCTTTCTTTTGTCTTGCTGCTTCTACCAGTGAAGTGTTGCGTGGAAACGAAGTTGGTGGTCTGTAGCAAGAATGGAAGAATGGAACAGAGAGCGTTAAGAGAGAAAGAAAGAGGTGGAGAGAGACAGGCAGACAGAAAGACAGAGACAGAGACAGAGAGAGAGACAGAGAGAGAGAGAGAGAAGGACGTGGAGAGAGAGAGAGATAAAGGGAGAAGAAGAAGGAGAAGAAGAAGAAGAAGAAGAAGGAGAGGAAACAGACAGAGAGAGAGATGGAGAGAGAGGTGAAAACAAAGAGAAAGATAAAATCATCACCCAAACCTATCAATTTGTTTCTGTCAACTGCCACGTTTCAATTCTATTCTCCGTTCATCGTTCAACTCACGCAGCGTCTAAACTTGCGACTTATCTGATCTTGTCTGGCATGGATGGTTGTAATCTATTTGCTCTCTGTCGTGCTTGCCTTTTCTGTTGCATGCCTCCAACATATTCCGAATTCAAATTCTGTGGCCCATCTTGCTGTTCGTAAAAAGAGGCATGATCATATCACTCCGTTGCTTCACTCTCTCCACGGGCTGCCAATTTACCCAAAGAATCCAACCCAAAATAACACATTATGCTGCAACTATTTCAACGGTACTGCATTTATTCATCTTCATTACAGCCTCTGAATAATAATAATAATGATAATAATGATAGTAATAATAATAATAATAATATAATTATAATAACAATATTTATATAGCGCAAAATCTTGATATAATCAAATCTAAGCACTGAACATACACGCACGCACGCATGCACACACACCCACACACACACACACACTCACACACACACACGCGCGCACAAACACACACACACACACACACACGCACAACACACACACACATACACATACACATGGCTATAAATGGGGAAAGAGAAGAAAAGCAATGGAAAATTATAGAAAACATGTTATATAGAAATATAAATTACAATGTGATTCCACACCGAGTGGAGACAGGCTGCAGTGGGGGTTGAGTGAGGTCAGGATTTTATGCAGAGGGGAGAAGGTGAGTTTTGAGAGCTGACTTGAAGGAGACAAAAGTAGGTTGCTGACGGACTGAGAGAGGAAGTTTTGTCCAGGAGAGTGGACTAGAAACAGAGAAGGCTCGTGGACCATAGGTATTGAGCTTAGAGCATGGAAAGTGAAACGTGAGAGGATCGGAGGCAGAGCGGAGGGTACGTGGGGGAACATAGATCTCAAGTAAGCTTGACAGGTATTCGGGAGCTGCGGTATTGAGGTTTTTGTAGCAGATGGTGTATAGTTTGTACTGCATGCGATTTGAATGTACAATCCTGCCCCATATTTCTGTTCTGCTTCTGATTTTGGTTGTCCACAAAGTCCCCGAGACAAAGGTACCACAGTTTGTCGTAATTTTTGTTGTTATGATGCTGTTGTTGTTGGTGTTGTTGTTGATGTTGTTGTTACTGTTGTTGCTTTCTCTGTCCGGTCCATACAACTGGAAAAATCTCCC
>JAPXFY010000013.1:61252524-61255024 GCA_030674185.1 Monoplex corrugatus
ATTAAGATTAAGAACACTTGGTTTCAATGCAAATAAAAATGGGTTTCAGCCTGGGACGTCCACAGTATTTCCTTGCTCCTTATGTGGAAACAATGTCGATAATGAAAAACACTTTTTATTCCAATGCCAAATTTTTGACACAATACGTGGAAAATGCAAAGTTTTTGAATCCGACATGGCCAAAAGACAAGATGTTGTATCTATTTTGTCGTCTGATGACGAAGTCATAATCAAATCAGTGGCATTGTACATTGCGGAAGCACAAAAAATAAGACACAAACACCTACAAGCCCGACAATAGTGCTCTGCGAGACAATATCATACTGGAATTAATTTAAACTCTTTTGACTAACGTGGGCTATATTACGTAAACTCCAAAAGAAGCCGCTTTATTATGGACTCTGTTTTGTAAAGAACTGTTTTCATTTGCTTTATTTTGCTTTGTTTGCCGATAATTTAAGAGTAGCTAATAACATGAAAATAGTGGTATATTTGTAGAATATGTTAGAAGTGGATACTGAAAGGGTACATAGACACTTAAGGGTCTACTAGACATGTTAACAACAACAACAAAAACAAAACAAATAAATAAAAGGCATAGTTATGTCCCTTGTTAACAGAGTATTATGGGGCAGTTATGTGAAGATTTTATCATTACCACTAAATCTAAGGTTTGGGTGGTCGATCCCAGATGTATCATCATAATACAGTTTTGATGTGTGTGTGTGTGTGTGCGTGCGCCCGCGTGTGAGTGTGTATGGGTGCGTGTGTGTGTGTGGGGGGGGGGGTGTGGGTGTGTGAAAAAGATTTTGGTGTGCCTAAATCTAGACAAATTATAGGCCTGAATGTAGGAACACTGTTCTGATATTTTTTTGTTTGCATTATGTAATACTGATAAAATGGATGATTGTTCATTATACATAATCTGAATATGTTCGACTGTTTAAGGAATGGATGCTCGATATTGTTTTTTTTATTATGCGTGCAGAATTTGCGCACATACAAAGAGTGGATTATGTGTCGCACTACTGGAAAATTGTTATCCCCCTTGTCAAAAGACCTTTTCGGGTAATGACAATAAACAGTTTCAGTTTCAGTTTCTCTCTCTCTCACTCTCTCTCTCTCTCTCTCTCTCTCTCTCTCTCTCTCTCTCTCTCTCCCCTCTCTCTCTTGTAGATCTCTCTCTCTCTCTCTCTTTCTCTCTCATTTTTTTCTGACCTCTTTTATTCCCTCCCTTTCCAATTCGGCTTAGTCGTTTGAAGCTGCTTCCATCTCTGTTTGGTTTAATAGACGTGCCGTTATATCAGTGTTGCCCAATTGAAGAGCTCACTCTGCACGTGACTTGGCAAGCGTATGCGTGTGCGAACTTCGTGAGCAACACGCTAAGGCTAATCTTTAACCCTTTGACGCCCGTACCCTATACCACCAACTGCAGAAACTGAACTCTTTGATTCCCTCACCCTATCCACCACCTTCCTGCAGAAAGCTGGTGGGCAGGGTGAGGGAGTCAAAGGGTTGAGTTTTTTGTTGTTGTTTTTTTTTCTTTGCTAGCATAGTTGACGAAACAGGATGCTGGTGGACAAAGTGCAGGATTCAAAGGGTTAAAGGGGAGGAAAGACAGAAGGAGATGAGTAAGACAGCGATCCCTCCGTTGCAATCTCATCAATTTCTTTTTTCTTTTTTTTCTTTTTTTACGTGTTACCCTATACCTCCACTCCCTACCACTGCTATTCCTTTCTTTCAGGATTCCAAAAAGAAAAAAAAATAATCGAACCAAAACAAAAACAAAAAAAAAGAAAAAGAAAAGGTTAGGCCACAAAAATGTTATTTTGTTTATCTAAACACGAAATCCAAAACAAGTTTGACTGCCCTCGTTCAAGCAAACAGGAACCAGAAAAAGCACGAAAAAAAAAAAAACATAAATAATAACAAAGCGTATTTAATACAATTCCTTTTCTCACACTGGACGGAGCACAGGGAAGTTTCAGTCTTTTTTTTCCTAATTTTTGTATCTGGTGTTTGTTTGTGATCTTACGCTTGACAAAGGCCAGTTTGGCCGAACAGTTGCGCTTGTCTTCTCTGGTTGTATTAAATACGCGTTCTTATTCTTTTTTTCGTGATTTTCAGGTTCTTGTCTAAACACGCTTGTTATGTAAACCCGTCAGGACCCACTCGAACTGTAAAAGAAACACGTATACTACTTATAGGCGCGAGTCATGAACTGACGAGTGAATTTCATCAAGAAAGACTGTCATGTACTTTGTCATTACAATGCAACCAAAAGTGTTCCAATGATAAACTGACACATATACTAGGATAAGATGCAAAACGCATACGCTAGGTAGGACCTCGGGACCTGGCCAGCTCACGGTTGTATGTGCAGACTTAGGGATTGTGCCATAATCGTTTCGGATCTTCTCTATCACATGGCACCAGAGGCGCCAGTGCATATGGAATTCATTCCGAGCGTGGAGACGTCATCTTGAGAAACTAAACTGAA
>JAPXFY010000013.1:61260024-61270024 GCA_030674185.1 Monoplex corrugatus
ATTAAATAAAGAAACAAAGAGCATGTAGATAAATGAATAAAGAAAGAAATATACATCAAAAGACAACAAATGAATGAATGAATAGACAACGTATTAGATAAATATAAATAAATAAATAAATGATAGACAAATAAATAGATAAATAAACAGATGAAAAATGAATGAATAAATGAATAAATAAATAAAAATAAATAAACAAATAAATCCTAAAGAGCCCACTGCTTTTTTGTTTCGTTCTCTTATCGTGAAGAAGTGTTTTTGTTATGAGGAATGGCATTTTGTGGAGTTGTGATTTTTAAGTGAAATTGGGTTAGGTTCACCACATCAATTTTAAGCCATGATCTATGTCAGACAAAAAACACAATAATATCAGGAAACCCTCCTTGCTTGTTAGAAATGCATGCTGGTTATTTTCCTTTTTATGTCTAATATGAAATAATGCCAAATCCCAAATGTAATTGAAAATCTCTCTGAGAAAAAACAAACAATCAAACAAACAAAATCAAATTTTGTTTCAGCTAGAACTATGGCACTATTACCCAAATAGTCAAAGTAATGAACCATAGATCATGTATCAAAGTTAACAAGAAGCACCTTAAGACGCTGGATAGCCCCCAGACCACCAGTGGCTCACAACTCTGGACAATCACCTCCCAGTCTCCCGACGTCACACACTAGCCAGTTCATCAAGCAAAGGGGCAGGGAGGGAGGTTGCTGTCCATGCGTTCAACAACCCATTTAGACCGAGTTGCCTTCTTTACAAAGCAAATGGCAAGGTGGGGGATAACAATCCCGATGGCACGTACATAATCACACAACGCACATCAACAAAGTCCAACCCAGCTACCAAACCAAGAGAGAATGGAAGGGCCCTCTCTTGCTTTATTTTGGGTCTTCAACTTTCTGTTGGGCAGTCCGTCCAGCTGATAGCTCGTATAGCTGTCAGTTCTGTTCTCTTTACAAGAGTCTCGACAGTTAGCAGCTGGAAGCTCTCAACGTTGCTTTACTACAACCCTAAATCAGCATAGCATACTAACATAAAGGAAAAGAGTCATAACAATCATTGTTATTACCTTTGGGGAAGGGAGGGGGGGGGGTATTGCTGTTGAAAAAGGCAAAAGGCGGAGTAAAAACCAGATAGCTGAAAAATCCCATTACAATTAGATAGAAGCAAACAAAGAATTAAACCTTAACCAGACAACGAAATAGCCAACAAACAAACAAAAATCGCGTGCATTTAAAAAGTAGCGTAGTATGCAGTGTGGGTGTCGTGCTCAACACAACAAATGCATTCTCTGACTCTCAAGCAGAGGCTCTGTTGCAGCAGAATCTACAAGATAAACAAATTACAGTCTTGGACTGTTTTCTCCCCAAACGTCAGTGGTGAAAGATGTGATTGGTGTGAAGATGAGAAAGACGAATGTAAACAAGCATCAGTTGTTTGTGGTCTCTGTCATCTGTCTTTCTTGGCTTCTGCCTCTTGTTTTTATAGTCTCCTGCATTGTTCCCTCCCTACAGTTCTTACTCCTCATCTCTTGTTCATTTTGGCTGTTGCCTATTTCTTGTGTGTGTGTGTGTGTGTGTGTGTGTGTGTTGTGTGTGTGTGTGTGTGTGTGTGTGTGTGTGTGTGTGTGTATGTGTGTGTGTGTGTGTGTGTGTGTAAGTGTGTGTGTGTGTGAGTGTGTGTGTATGTGTGTGGTGAGTGTGTGTGTGTGTAGTGTGTGTCTATGTGTTTCAGTGTGTGTGTGTATGTGTGTGTGTGTGTGTGTGTGTGTGTGTTGTGTGTGGTGTGTGTGTGTGTGTGTGTGTGTGTGTGTGTGTGTGTGTGTGTGTGTGTTGTGGTGGCATGTCCTATGTGTTTAAAGGAGGGAGAAGGAGATGAGATGGGAATAGTTTGTTGAATATTTGTATTTTTGTCATTGTTAACATTCTTGTAACATCTTCAGTGTTAGAGATCATGAAAGCACATCAGCAAACAGGTCCTAACCACCAACCCTCTCGTCTCATACATACACATACTTTCCAGCAATTTATCCAGAGAGTTGAGAGTAAATTACTTGACTGCCACGCCAGAAGCTGCATTAAAAAAGATATAACTAGTATTGCTGCAGAAACAATGAAAATGAACAGACAAAATCACTCGAAAAACGTCTACACATTTAGCTTACATTACAAATGGGAAAATATAAAAATATTGAAAAGAAAAAAAACGTATAGAGGAGAGGTTGTTCTTGATGATATGGAACTCTGACATCAAGCACAGAGTCAAAGAGCTTGGCTAACTAATGATTGACAGAAATTCTTCCGTCTGTGTCGATATCTCTTCAGGAAATCAAAGGTCATCACTGGTAGCTCAGCAGTAACTTTTCTTCTCCCAGTCGTTCATTTTGCATTCGACCCATTCATGTGGAGCCGTTGGAAAATCTTTGGTGTTAAACTTTTTGAACAAACTGTTTGAGCAAGCATATATAGGATATAGATAAGCGAGCACAATATGCAAGCAACACAGGGAAGGGGAATAGCAGTAATAATCCGCCAAGCATATGTTTAATGTTTGTACTGCTGTAGTTGATATAAGCATCATTGTCATTATCGTTATCATTGTTTTCATCATCATACAACCGTGTAGATTAAGAAATCAGCAAGCTATTATCAGCTGCTGTTTTATCTTTAATTTATTACCACTTACCGTAGTATGAAGAATAATTCAGCTATTGTTTCTTAAGGTTGCATTTGCATGCAAACTGAACTGAACACGGTAGAAAAGAAAGCTACATCAACTAGGTGAGGCGTATAAAAGAGTATTGGTTAACTGTTGATTACAACACGAAGGAAACTCTGTGCAGAGATGGGCGAAAGATAGATTCATGCTATGATTTGAATAGTATTCTCTTCCTTTTCCAGTATCTTCCTCTGTCTCCTGTTTTACTATCACTATTTTTGTTGTTGTCTGTTTGTTGCCATTGTCATCAACACTTCAACACCATTATCTTCCATTTCATGTTTTCCTTTCTCAGTTTTCTTCTTCTCGTTATTCATCATCTGATACTTTTTTCCTGGCTTCATTTTGACCACAAAAAAGCTGTATGATTAACGTTAGCATTGTGTGAGCCAGATTCGTTCAACTCTTCTTCAACTGCTATGGTTACAGAACAGTTTTGTTGTTGTTGTTGTTGTTGTTGTTGTTGTTGTTGTTGCTGCTGCTGCTGCTGCTGATGCTTTTGTTGTTCTCGTTGTTTTTGTTCACTGCTTAATTCGTTTATTTAGTGTTGCGCATGCACACACACACACTTCACTATAAGTATGGGGTGGTGAAAGAGAGGGGGGACACAGAGAGAGAGAGAGAGAGAGAGAGAGAGAGAGAGAGAGAGAGAGAGAGAGATGGAGACAGACAGAGACAGATACAGGAACAGAGACAGACAGACAGACAGGCAAAAATGCAGAATTCAAAGTAAAATGTATCGACCAGATTCAGAGTGCACTCACTCACAAGGTATTACAAAAACAATTGATATATGGATGAATGAATGAATGAATGAATGAATGAATAAATGAATGAATGAATGAATAAGTAAACTAATAAATAAATGAATAAACAAGCAAATCAAATTAGATAAACAAATGAAATACAGACAGACAGATAGGCAGAAATGCAAAAGTAGAAGTGAAAATGTATCGACCAGATTCAGAGTGCACTCACCTGCTAGGTATTACAAAAATAATATATATTTGAATGAATAAATGAATGAATGAACGAATGAATGGATGGATGAATGAATGAATGAATGAATGAATGAATGAATGAATGAATGAATGAATGAATGAATGAATAGCAGTTTTCTTCTTGCAAGAAAAGTCTGATAGGGACAAAACAGTTGACAGCGTTTCAACTATTAGCCATAATGTGAACTCCATCCATGCATTAAAAAATAATCCTTAAGCTGTTAGCTGATAATTGGCCTTGTCAACCCCAGCCATCCTAACTCAAGTTCACAGGGGCTCGACTTCTTTCTCTCTCCAACATGAAGATGACGCGACATCAAGTTTGCAAATTGCGCGAGACCGCAGGAGACGATTCGCGGCGAACAGCGAGGGGAGAACACTTGGCAGACGAATGGTCAACGCTTTCCTCCTATGGCCTTGATGGTGTCACATGATCTTTTTCACAGGAAGTGACCTCCGACCTTGTTTTTCAGCGCAGTGCGGCAAAGAGATGGACATATATTCATTAACATTCTTTTACTTGATTTCCTTGTTAATTCAGTGCTGTTGCTCAGGTCAGTCGCAAACTGAATCATGATATTATAAGTGCCTGTTCGGAGGGGTTTGCTTTGTGAAACGTGGATGAGATGAGTTGTTGCAGTTGTGGCTGCAGAATTTTAATAGTATAATTATATTTACAACATGCAAGAACACGACCTTACAGATGAAAGTGCGTGTGCGCGTAAGAATGTGCAGATACCTATAAATGCACATGCTGATATGCATGATGCAGTTTTTATTTAAAGTTCTCTGTCTGTCTTCATCTTACAGAAAATTGCTTTGTTTACTCACAGGAGAGCAGTGGGTTCGAATTAATTTCCATCAATCCAAATACTTATTATGAGTCATCGTCTGTCTGAATTTGAGCATTCTGCATGTATAGGCTACTTGGGAAAATACACCATTGAAGGTGTTACTCTATTTTTGTAAAAGCCACAAGTGTCTGTTTCTGTTGATGCCAGAATATGTCATGAAAATAAGCATACAGTACAACCCTGTCTCACGTTTTCAAATGGAACTGCACAGTACCAGTGCTATTACCTCCAATCTAATCATTGAATCGTTGTCTTAAACATGGCTCATATTCTCCAGCATTTCATGTCCCGTCTTCACACTAACCTCAGTTTCAATAGGTTTGAAAGTGTGTTGGAGAGCTGAAACGAGATGGGATAGTGATTTAAGAGCAGTGCAGATAACAAAGCAGCAAATTAAAACTACTGATAAGAAAGAAAGAAAGAAAGAAAGAAAGAGAAAGAGAAAGAAAGAAAAAACGAAGGAAAGAAAGAAAGACAAAAAAGAAAGAAAGAAAGACAACAGTTTCGCTATTGTGTTTATATTATCCATCTCACTTTGCCACTCTGTCAGCAGTGTTCGCAGAAATGTAAACAACAAAACATATTTTAATTTTCAAATGGATTTCCTCCAGTGCAATCACATTACAACAAAGGCAAATCTGACATTTCACAGTTATTCTCAACACGCAATCACATACATAACAATCAGAAATTTTACATCTGACATTTATTCTGAACTTAACGTTTATTCCCAAAAGGCAATCACATTCATAACAAAAGCAATTTTAAAATCTTACATTTATTCTCAAAGAAAAAACATGACTAGACAAACATGTAAAACCAGAAGTTGTGTGCTGTTGGTTACAAAACAAAAAATGACAGAAACCCTGTTTGCGTCGTGTGAGGTCACAACAAAACAGTTACAAAGCAAATGATGCAGAAGCAAGCAAAAAGGAGGACGCTTTTAACAAACAAAATAAGGAGAATGTAAAAAATAAAAAAAAGAATAAATAAAAGAAAACAGACAGAAACAGGTAAATAAAACAGGCATTGCGGAAGAGTATTCGACTGTGACACACAAATAAACAGATGAGTGAATAAACCACAAAACACAGAATAGGAAAACAAACAGATAATAAATAAATGAATAAACAAATATAGAAAAAGTACCAGAACAAGATACAATCGTTATATTAGCATGTATTGTAATCAATGGTTAAATGTATTGGAAAAGAGGACGTATTTCCATGGTTCAAACTGATAAAATGTGTGTCTGCAGCATGCTTGGCTGCCAAATCTCAAGAGTGTGTTTCCATCAAATTCAATCTTAAAGCAATACTATTCACTTCTTGGAATGACTTGTCTTTCCACTTATAATGTCATGACCACCCATAATCAAAGGTCCATAACCAACTCCTGAGTATTCCTTGCTTTTTATACGTACTCTGTGTATCAGGTATTGCCACTGCCATCTGGGAAAGAAACAAAAAAATGAAATGATTTAAGCCAAAGAGAAGCCAAGAGAAAATGAGGACATATGTCAGCGCAAAAAAGTGTTGTTGGGTGTTTTTAGATGAAGAACTCTTTTCAAAATATAGCCATACTTCTGGGACAACATAGAACATAGGTTGAAAAGTGATGCAAATGATTTTCTTTTCAAAGGTGATAATCACACATTCATGTCTAAAGGTTATGGAACAAAACATTCAGAGGATGGTATTCTCATCTTCATCATTTTTTATTCGTATCTCACTTCTTCTTCATCGTTTTTCTTTGCATAATATATTCCACCGTTCCTTTAAATGAACTAAATGAACCATACATTCAGTTTGACCAGACGTCCTGAGTGCATGTTTGTAGACACAAACATCGATCACAAAGTCTCTTTCATGCTTATAGCTGAGCATTTATCATATTAACTTGGACCACAAGTACTCCATCGAAGGCATAACAGAGTATTTTAACACTCAATGAATGTGACAGCTAACAATAAAAAAAAATGTCTCAGCAGGAATAAATGCTTGTCTGTGGTGTGTATTAACAATGGATGTGACAAAATATTGAGATATTCAGAGACCTCTTTTAATTAGTGAATGAGATCAGTGTATCCAAAATAACGTTGAAAATGCCATGTAAACAAGGGAACAAGTGTACAAACAAACAAACAAACAAACAAACAAACAATCATTCAATCATTCAATCATTCCATCAATCAACAAATAAATCAATTACCCACTAAATCAGTCGAGAAATCGATTAATTAATCAAATGCATAAACAAAAGAACAAACAAAATATTAAAGAGAAAGACAATGAAACAAATGAATATGACAAAACACAGAAAGAAAACAAAAGAAATCGGATATCATATTTATGGTTTAAAAATTCTTATACCACAAAACAAACAAATATATGTAGAGTGCAGATGCGCACGCACATGCAAGAAAAAAAATCAAGCAAGAAGATTAGTATGTTGGAAGGGAAGAATCTCAGAAAGAAAAGGTACCAGAGAAGAATGGTAAACGCTTCAACATCACTTTCACCCCATGAGGAGAGACACCTACATTTTTATTGCTTGCCTCTCTTCTTCCCCTTTCTATCATCTCCTCCCCCTTGCTGTATTCTCTGTTCCCCTCCTCCTTGCTCTTCTCACCCACTTCCGACCCCGCAAATCGTCCAAGGATTGATGTTTCTCTTCAGGTATTCCCCAGTTGTCCTTCGCTCTATTTTTTCAGCATCATTTTTTTTTCTGTTGTTTTAGCGAACAGCAGAAAAAGTTTTAGAGATTCAAGTCTACCCTTAGCATGTTTGAGTGTGTGTGTATGTGTGTGTGTGTATGTGTGTGTGTGTGTGTGTGTGTGTGTGTGTGTGTGCGTGTGTGCATGTGTGCGTGCGTGTGTGCTTGTGTGTGTGTGTGTGCGTGTGTTGGGGTGTGTGTGTGTGTGCGTGCGTGTGTGTTGGTGTGTGTGTGTGTGTGTGTGTGTGTGTGTGTGTGTGTGTGTGTGTGTGTGTGTGTGTGTGTGTGGTGTGTGTGTGTGTGTGTGTGTGTGTGTCGTTGTGTGTTGCTGTGTGTGAACGTCTGAAGCCAACAGTTATAGATAAGAGTGATTAGACTGAAGTAACCAAAGGTGTCATGGATTTTTTTGCTATCTGTCACCTGTCTTTCGTTTTTGTTTTTTCTTTCCTTTGTTCAGCTTGTGTTTTGTTTCTTCTTTTTCATTGTTTTGTATGGTTGTTTTCTCTGTCATTTTTTTCTCTCTCCTCCAAACTTTATTTTCTTTTTGAAAATATATTCTTACCCTCTCTATTGTTCTTCCTTGTCTTTTGCTTCTGTCCTCTCTTACATTTCGTCCCTTTGTGCCTTCTAAATTCTTCTGTTTTTGATTTTTTCAAACAATGTTCTTTTGTTTGCATCTACTTCAGCAGAAACTGCGTTTGTCCAATAAGGTGGAGACGTTCTTTTGTTCTCCTTAGTTTCTACTTTTTTGTTTTGTTTTTGTTTTTTGTTTTGTTGTTTTTGTTGTTTTGTTTTGTATTGTTTGTTTTATTTTTTTGTTTTGTTTTGTTTTGTTTAACTCTTTTGTTTTATCATCCCCTTGTGGTGATTTTTCTTTCAACGTTTGGTTTGTTTTTCCCCCAGGTTCTGTTTAGTTTGGATGCTTCAGTGGTTTCTCTCTCTCTCTCCAAAATTACGTTGAAAATGCCAAGTAAACAAGGGAACAAGTGTACAAACAAACAAAACAAACAATCAATCATTCAATCATTCCATCAATCAACAAATAAATCAATTACCCACTACATCAGTCGAGAAATCGATTAATCAATCAAACTCATAAACAAACGAACAAACAAAATATTAAAAAGAAAGACAATGAAACAAATGAATATAACAAAACACAGAAAGAAAACAAATAAAGCGGATATTCTATTCATGGTTTGCACATTTCTTAAACCACAAAACAAACAAATATATGTAGAGTGCAGATGCGCACGCACAAGCAAGAAAAAAAATCAAGCAAGAAGAAAGAGTAGTATGTTGGAAGGGAAGAATCTCAGAAAGAAAAGGTACCCGAGAAGAATGGTAAACGCTTCAACATCCCAGCGCCATCGCACTTTAACCCCATAAGGAGAGACAACTACATTTTTATTGCTTACCTCCCCTCTTCCCCTTTCCATCGTCTCCTCCCCCTTGCTCAATTCTCTGTTCCCCTCCTCCTTGCTCTTCTCACCCACTTCCGACCCTGCAAATCGTCCAAGGATTGATGTTTCTCTTCGGGTATTCCCCAGTTGCCCTTCGCTCTATTTTTTCAGCATCATTTTTTTTTCTATTATTTTAGCGAACAGCAGAAAAAATCTTAGAGATTCAAGTCTGCCCTTAGCATGTTTGAGTGTGTGTGTGTGTGTGTGTTGTGTGTGTGTGTGTGTGTGTGTGTGTGTGTGTGTGTGTGTGTGTGTTGGTGCGTGTGTGTGTTGGTGTGTGTGAACGTCTGAAGCCAACAGTTATAGATAAGAGTGATTAGACTGAAGTAACGAAAAGTGTCATGGATTTTTTTGCTATCTGTCACCTGTCTTTCGTTTTTGTTTTTTCTTTCCTTTGTTCAGCTTGTGTTTTGTTTCTTCTTTTTCATTGTTTTGTCTGGTTGTTTTCTCTGTCATTTTTTTCTCTCTCCTCCAAACTTTTTTTTCTGTTTGAAAATATTTTCGTACCCTCTCTATTGTTTTTCCTTGTCTTTTGTTTCTCTCCTCTCTTACATTTCGTCCCTTTGTGCCTTCAACATTCTTCTGTTATTGTTTTTTCAAACAATTTTCTTTTGTTTGCATCAACTTCAGCAGAAACTGCATTTGTCCAGTAAGGTAGAGACGCTCTCTTGTTCTCCTTAGTTTCTACTTTTTTTTGTTTTGTTGTTTTTGTTGTTTTGTTTTGTTTAACTCTTTTGTTTTATCGTCCCTTGTGGTGATTTTTCTTTCAGTCTTTGGTTTGTTTTTCCCCCACCTTCTGTTTAATTTGGATGCCACAGCGGTTTCTCTCTCTCTCTCTCTCTCTCTCTCTCTCTCTCTCCTCTCTCTCTCTCTCTCTCTGTGTATGTGTCTGTATGTCTGTGTGTCTGTGTGTGTGTGTGCGTGCGTGCATGTGTGTGTGTGTGTCTGCGCGTGCGTACATGTGTGTGTGTGTGTGTGTGTGTGTGTGTGTGTGTGTGCATTACTTGTTTTAAGTTGTGCATTTGCC
The DNA here is from genome assembly GCA_030674185.1 of Monoplex corrugatus. NCBI lineage: Eukaryota > Metazoa > Mollusca > Gastropoda > Littorinimorpha > Ranellidae > Monoplex > Monoplex corrugatus. Next base: position 61,269,807 of record JAPXFY010000013.1, read on the forward strand.
CTTGCAGTTAGAAGATGCCATGAACAAGATCAAGAGGGAGAAATGTTTAAAAGAGAAGAACAACTACATCAACAAACAAAACACCTGCATAAAAAAAAGTCACGATGCATTTTTCTTCTTGTTGTTTTTCTTCATATGTAGCCAGCTTCTATTACTCTTTTGCATAAAATTAAACTATGCAGTTTATTGTAAACGGTGTTTGAACGATTAAAGACACA
>JAPXFY010000013.1:61275024-61277524 GCA_030674185.1 Monoplex corrugatus
TTCATCCAGTGCAATCACATGTATTACAAAGGAGGCAAATTAGACATCTTACATTTATTCTCAAAATGCAGTCACCTACATTAACAAATTCAACATCTTGCATCTATTCTGAACTTAACATCTATTCCCAAAATGCGCTCATATTCATAACGAAGGCAATTTTAAAATCTTACATTTATTAAAAAAAAAAGTGATAACCAGATTGGGGCGCAGTAGCAATAAATGCAGAGCAAAACATCTGAGATTGCAGATATCACAATTCACGTGATTCATATAGCTGACATTGAATCAAAAGAATGTGTTTATTTGTTTTGTTTCTTTGCTTGCTTACGTAGCTCGTGGCTTGTTTGTTTCAGTAAATGCTTCCATCTCCCCTTCCTACCTTTGTTTTCTTTGTTTGCTGTCGGCTTCTTGTTGACGTTATTGGCTTTTCCCTCCTTTAAAGTTTGTTGCAGTGCTCATAAAGTGGGATCGGTGGTTTAGCCTGCAATTTCTCACAGCCATTCCATGTCGTTTCAATACAAATAAAGGTTAAAAAGGAACTCCAGATTCGGCTGTCAAAGCTTAAATTACGTTGCTGTCAAACGCGTTTTAGGACAATTTATGTTTATAGAAAAAAAGGTCATATGCGTGATGTCTAATAATGCGCACACATACACAGACACACACACACACACACACACACACACACACACACACAGACACACACAGACGCACACAGACACACACAGACACACGCACAGACACACACACACACACACACACACACACACACACTGGTTGTGCCAGTATGATTAGACATATGATTATTTGGAGAAAGAGAGACAGAGAAAAAGACAGACACAGACTGACAGACAGACAGACAGACATACAGACACATACAGAGACAGAGAAGGAATGAGTGAGAGAGAGAGAGAGAGAGAGAGACAGGGGGAGTGGGAGAGAGACAGATACACAGAGACAGAGACACAGAGATAGAGATATATCGATCAGCAGACACATATACTTATGCAGATAGCGAGACAAACATGCAAACACACGTGAAGCTACCGGGGCAGAAAGATAGAGAGAGAATAAGAACCTTACCACTTGATAACAAACACTGAAAGCGCAATCATAAAAAAAGAAGAAAAAAAAACGCGCTTGGGCGCACAGACACACTCATAAATACACAAATAGAGACAGTGAGACACACACACACACACACACACACACACACACACACACACACACACACACATCCAAGTTTAATTATAAAAACGCTGACTGGATCAGTTTTAAGGCAATCCTTGAAAAGACAAGAACAGATCTATCTGAAGCAATGAACATAAACGAAACGTACGAAGTTTTCTGTAACTCACTCTTAAGGGCTGCTAACATTTCAATTCCAAAACTTACAGTGTCAAAAATAGGAAAACATCATGGAAATGTCTGGTGGAATGAGGACTGTCAAAAGGCAGTGAACGAAAAGAAAGAAAAATACAAAATTTATTTAGCAAACAGGTCACCTGAAAATCATACAGCGATGAAAAGTGCCAACATTAAGTGTAACAGAATCATAGAGCAAGCCAAAGAACAACACTGGACATCTTTTTGTAAATGTGAAGTAAATAACCACAAAGACACGATAAAGATTTGGGAAAAACTAAAATTAATGAAAAACGGGATTAAGTTGCCATCAATTCCAGTAAAGCTAGAAAATAACCCTATTCCTAGCTCATTGGAAAAAGCAGAAGCTTTTGCAGACGTGTTTGCTGAGGCCTGTCGTGTAGAAGGACTCCCTGTCTCTGATAGAAATTATAGGGAACGAGATGAAAAGAAAGATATATATAAGGACCCTGCCTCTGACAATACTCACTACATAAATGCATCACTCACACTTCAAGAATTAAAAGATGCCATTCAGTCCCTTCCAAGTAAAAAAACGTCAATTGGACTAGATGCAATTTCCAATGAGATGCTGAAAAATTTACCAGAAAATTTTATAATCTTGCTACATGACATATTTCAAAAATGCTGGAATAGTGGGATAATGCCTAACAACTGGAAAGAAACAATAGTGGTTCCTGTATTAAAACCAGGTAAATGTAATACCGATTTGAAAAACTACAGGCCAATTGCATTAACATCACATGTATGTAAACTAATGGAGAAAATAATCTTAAAGAGACTGATGCACTATTGTGAAAAGAATAAAATAATACCAGTAAATCAGGCAGGATTTCGAAAAGGCAGGTCACCAGTAGAGATCCTAACAAAGCTAACTACTAATATAAAACAACAATTTGCAAGACGTCAATGTGTTTTAGCTACATTTTTTGATATAACGAAAGCATACGATCAAGTGTGGCACTCCCGATTGTTATTCAAATTTAAAAGTATTGGGCTGACAGGTCACATTTTTGGCTATGTTAAGTGTTTCTTAGCAAACAGAGTATTTCAAACGAGGATTGAAAATGTATATTCCACGAAACGAATTCTTCAAATGGGTATCCCTCAG
>JAPXFY010000013.1:61285024-61287524 GCA_030674185.1 Monoplex corrugatus
GTTCTTCCATTACCGGCATGCACTTGATGGCATCGAGGGCTAAGGGGGACACCATGTTGTGTGTGGAGTAGAGGTCGGAGTAGTGTTCCGCCCATCTTTCCATCTGTTGGCTAGGATTGCTGATTACTTCCCCAGTGGAGGATTTGAGGGGGGCGATCTTGCTCTGTGTTGGTCCCAGTGCCTTCTTGATGCCATCATATATTCCTCGGATGTTGCCTCTTTCAGCAGCAACTCTGTATCTATTCACTGAGCTCTGTCCAGTACTCGTTTGCGCAGCGCCTGGCATTAAGCTGAACCTTACTTCTGGCAGCCCTGAGGATTTGCAGGTTCTTCTCACTGGGTGACCGCTTATACTTGGTGAGTGCGGCACGCTTGGCCTCAACAGTGGGAGTCATCTCTGATGATTTGGCCTCAAACCAGTCGTGGGACTTCACAGTTTTCTTCCTAAAGGTGGCCATAGCAATGCGGTGCATGGTGTCTCATAGCGTTTCCCATCTCTCAGTGGCAGAGTCTCTGGGCTGCAATGCATCGTATTCTCTCTGAAAGGCCTCTGCGAACTGTTCTACAAGATCTGGCTGAGACATCTTGCTGACGTCAATGCGAGGGTTCCCTTGTTTCTTTGAGCAGTGGAACTTCTTTGGTTGTAGCCTGATCTTGCAACATACCAGAGAGTGGTCTGTGTCGCAGTCTGCGCTGTGATAAGAGCGAGTGTGGAGAACGTTTTTGATAGCGGCACGTCTTACTAGGATCAAATCCAGTTGGTGCCAATGTTTTGAGCGGGGATGCCTCCAGGAGACTTTGTGCTGAGGCTTCGTCTTGAAGAAGGAGTTGGCGATGCACAGTTCATGGCAGGCGCAAAACTCAAGCAGTCGCTGTCCATTCTCATTTATTTTCCCCACTCCAAAGGAACCGAGGCAGAAGGGCCATGAGTCATTGTCTGCACCCACTCTGGCGTTGAAGTCGCCCAGGAGAACAAGTTGTTCTGTCCTGGGGATGTTCCTTATGGTTGATGCAAGATTTTCGTAGAACTCATCCTTGGTGTCTGGAGAGGCGGACAGAGTTGGGGCATAAACGCTGATGAGAGTGACATAGCCTTCGGTGGTGTTGAGGCGGAGAGTCAAGAGTCGTTCTGAACCGCCGCTGCCTGGTTCAATCATGTTCAGCAGGCTGTTCCTTACTGCAAAGCCTACTCCGTGCTCTCTTAGGGCATCAGAACTCTTTCCTTGCCAGAAGAAGGTGTAGTCTCTTTCCTTTAGTGTTCCTGAGTCAGCCAGCCGTGTTTCCTGCAGAGTGGCAATGTCCACATTGACTATTGCTGTTTATGACGGCGGTTTTTCTGGCGTCGCTGATGTCTTGCAGATCTTGGGAGAGCCCAGGCATCATTGTTCGGACATTCCAACAGCCCAGCTTCACTGCTGATCCTTTTCCTGATAACAATAATAACACAACAATGAAAATAACAATAATGATAATAATAATAGAACAATAATAATAATAGTAATAATAATAATAAAAATAATAATAATAAGTGATAATAATATAAATTAATAATATGATAATAATAGGAAATTAATAATAATAATGCAATAATCATAAGAAGAAGAATAAAAAGATAAAATAATATAGCACTAATAATGATGATGGATGATAATAAATAATGCTGATACTATACAGAGTACCAATAATGTCAACAACTTTAAATGATAATAACAGTAATATCTGTGTGTACGTGCGTACGTTTGTAACATAAAACACAAATCCAATTGCTTTCTTTTTTCACAAATGGCAGGAAATACTGGAACGAGGAAGCTGCTAGAAAAACACAACACAATAAATCTTTCACCAAACATTTCAAAGCTCAATGGCTTTCCTTTCCCTCCTTTCCCAATCTAGACCTCACACCAGCAGACCACACACACAACACACACACACACACACACACACACACACACACACACACACACACACACACACACACACACACCACACACACACACACACACAGAGCATAAATACTTAACAGACGAGGGCAAAGAAAAACAAGATGGTGTGGACGGATGGAAAAGGAGTGAAATAGAGATAAAAACCAAAAAAAATAGGCAGAAACTAAGAAAGACAGATGACGGAAACCACAAACAACACGTTACGCCTGTTCACACTCGTCTTTCTCATCTTTGCACCAATCCCCACGCATGTCTTTCATCACTAACGTTCAGAGGGAAACGACCCAAAACCGTAGTTTGTTTATACAGTAGGTTTGGTTGAAACAGATTTACTGTTTGAGATATACATCAGTGGTTTTGCTACGTTGATTATGACACCTGAGATGTATAATCCGGTATGTTATTTCTATTCTCGATTTTCACTAACTTTTCAAGGAACTTGTTAAAACGTGACCAATGTCAACTAAATGATTCTGTCTCTGTCTCTCTATGTCTCTTTCTGTCTCTTTGCCTTTTTCTCTGTATCTCTCTCTTTGTCTCTGTCTCTCTCTGTCTCT
>JAPXFY010000013.1:61295024-61297524 GCA_030674185.1 Monoplex corrugatus
ATGATCGCCTATACAACCTGCTTATCCATGTGTGATCATGTCTTGTCCATAACATGCAATCATTATTTTTTGAAAGTAAAATAAAATTGACCCATTTTCCACGCCAGACATTCTTCAACCTAAACCCGCAGGGGAAGAGGACATTACCAGCATATCATTTTTGCTTTACTTTTCTTTTTGTTTGAGAAACTGGAGCAAAAATGTAGCTGAGGATGGGGAGGTGGACTGATAGGGACAGGAAGGTGACCCCAAATCTACGACAGAATTGATGGGATTGCAACAAGCGGCCTCCATTTTACTCCCTCTCCTTATTCATCTGCCCAATGTGTTGCTCATGCAGCTCAAACTCGCATACACTTGCCAAGTCACGTGCGGAGTGAGCTCTTCGATTGAGAATTGCTGACATAACGGCATGACTACAAAACCAAACAGAGATGGAAGCAATTTCAAGAAGATAAGCCCAAACTGGGCTTGGAAGAAAGGGGACGGTGTGGGAGTAGGAGTATATAGCTTTTAGAAGAGTTATATCCAACAACAACAAAAAGTCAACCCGTACAATTCTCTACTCCAGTTTTTTTTATGGACATGAAATGGTTGTGAGAAAACTTGTGTAAATGAGACTGCTTGTGAAGTAAGACCTTTATGCCAATGTTTCTTTTCAGGCTGCATGAGCTGAGTAGATGTGCTTACTATGTGTCCAATTACCAAGCAATAATGTTTACAAAAAGTGTACACACTCTCTCTCTCTCTCTCTCTCTCTCTCTCTCTCTCTCTCTCTCTCTCTCTCTCTTTCATTTCGTTTTATCTGTTTTTCTGTAAATTTTCCATTTTAAGGAAAGAAACAAATAAATGCACAAAAAAATTGTAATAAAGCATAGCATAGTTATAAAACTAAAACAAAATCAAAACAAACAAAATTAATCTTAGAAGATGCGTGCATGTTCCTGCTCAGTATGAGATAATATGTTTCTTTGATATTTTGAAAAGAAATCAAAATAATTAAAACACAAATAAACAAACAAACAACAACCCATGCATTTACATCTAATTTCAGGATAGGTTGGATAAAAAAAAGAATAATTCTCAATGGCAAATAAAACACTAAATAAGAAGTATAAGACGTTCCAGAAAAAAATAAAATCATGACGTGAATGAACATATAATGTGCTTTTATGATTTTGTGGATTGATTACTTTTAATACCACGGAACATGTGTCCATGCATTTGTGTGTATCTGCTTCAGCATGACTGGTTTATCATGGTGTTTTCTAATTTTGTTATAGTCCTTCTTGTACAAAAATTTACTCGAACTAACGCAGAACTCAAACATTATATTTGTTTTCAATTATTTATGATTCTACTCTTTTTTAGGCTTTTATTTCATTTGCATCTTTTATGAAGCACACATTGTACTAAGCTCTGTAAACTTGTATGAGCATCCAGATCTGTAGCTGAATGTGCCTTATTAAAACAACCCTAATGACATCAAAGATTCCAACCAGAAGGCATGAAAGCCATAGAGGATGAAACTCAGATCATAACAAGATCAGAACATGAGAAGTCCACAGAATCTGTGATACTTGTCACAATGCTATGATGATTGACGATTTCATGATCACAGGAATGAAGGTCATGCAATGAAATTCTAATGAGGACTGAGATTCCTTGAAAGAGCTGTACTCTACGTTTATTATCAAAATATATCCTGAAGTCAAACAGGTTTGAGAAAATGTAAACAACAGCAGTTTGGTCAGGAAATTTGAGTAACACTTCTAATGAGGCATCTTTAGGGTGGATGGTACTGGACCATGAGGTCCCAATGAGCCTGTCATATGTTCAAATGTGAATGTGTATCCAATCTGAACTGAAAAATCTGTACATATTTTTTTCTTTTTTTTTCAAAACTGATGGGAGTTCGAACCTACGACTTTTCAGACGCGTAACCACTTTGCCATACTGACTTTTCTGTTAAGTTTTCTTGTTCTTCTTAACTTCTTCTTTGTCTCATTTTTCCTTTTCAATTAGTCTGTATGATTTGATTGTCTACCCTAGTCTCCTTGTTGCATAATGCAAGACACAGCCCCACACTTTCACTTAGATGTAACTTAATTCATAAGTACACGAATGTACAACAAACGTTTGCTGACAGACAGACACACAATCAACATAGTTCAGTCTAAATTCGCTTCTGTCTGTACCCACATATTTTGTCTGATTTTTTTTTTTTTTATTTTGTATAGTTATGTTTTTCTCTCTTTTCTATGTTGATAGCAAAGCCTGATGCAGAGCGAACAGATCAGAGAAGATTTGTGCCAATTCTAGATGTATACACCATCGACATTTCTTGATGGTGATCGATATAATCTTGTTTTCTTTCTTAAACTTAAAAGGATAAGCAGCGTTTTGCGAAATGGAAGGGCAGGAGTTCAGAGCAAATAGAGCAGCAAACTTTATTTTTTCCCAGATTTGTTTGATACTTAAAAGGATTTGCTTTTTGTAA
>JAPXFY010000013.1:61305024-61310024 GCA_030674185.1 Monoplex corrugatus
GAGAGAATAGAAAGATGGGGATATAAATGAAAACATCTGATCCCCTGTTTTCCGGTTGAAAACAAAATATACACTGCTTTTATGACAAAGCCACAGGGAAACAGAAGAGTATTAATGACAACAACAATATCATAAATCGATCATACATAGCAACGTTTCTTCAACCCATTAGACTCACTGCGCATTACATACGATCATACTTTCAGTGGAATACCAAGTACTCAAGCCGCCAAGCAGGCTGACCACTTTCCACTGTTTTGTTGCACAGTCTCCATATATGGCTGCCATTCATGCTGGGTATTTCATGGTTATAGAAGTCAGCCATTGACATGACTTACAGGATCTTTAACGTGTATATTTCATTGTCTTTCAGTTTCAGTTTCTCAAGATGACGTCTCCGCGCTTGGGTTGAATTCCATATAATAATGCACTTACGCCACAGGTGCCATGTGTATGGTGATCATGGCACAAGCCTTTAAGACTGCACTTAAACGTATGAGCTGGCCAGGTCCTGATGTCTTACCTAGCCTGTGTTTTACCTAGTCTGTATTTTTTTATACTGGCATTGTGTCAGTCTATCAATGGAACACTCTTGGTTACATGTAAATGACATTTGTTGTATAATTATGTGTGTCTTGTTTTCAAAGGAAAGAATAGATGTATAAAATATAAGTACGTAATTAAGGTCTGAATCAAAGCACAACTGGTCACTCAGTATAAACCTGTCTCACATCACAGAAACCCCCAGTCAATGTGCTAAGCCTCAGGTGCCTATCAACAAATTGAAGACATTTCCTTAACCATAGCCCCGCTAGTCGTGGTCCATTGTCCACATGCATGTACACACGAGCAAGGTTTAAACACTGACATGTCTGCACATATGTAGACCTGAGGTTTCAGAAAAAAAAAATCTCCACCCGTTACCAACCAGATGGACATGTATAGGATGGAACCCAGGAAATTCTGATTGGAAATCGAACGTTATATCCCCTTGACTACCATACCAGTCATATGGCATAACCATCATGTTTTAGTTCATGTGAGAACTGTCACAAATCTTCGGAGAAAGCAAAAATTATCGAGCTCTCTGTCTGACTTTCAGGAGTGATCGTTAACTATGATATCTGCTAGATAGGGAGCGTGGTGGAATGACGAGAGTGGATTTGAAGAGAATTAATAGGAGAGAGAAACATATGGCGTCCTTTCAGCTTATGAATGAATCGACAGTGTAAGATTGCAAGTCTTGCATATTACCATTTTGAAGGGGTTTTACCACCTTATCTTTCAAACTGCCTTTCCACATATCAAACTTCACGCCCCATGCGATCCTCTAAACAAAAGTTTCTGATGGAGCCAACATTGATTCTTTGTTTATAATGATTATGTAAGCAAACAAAAAAAAAAATAAATGAATAAACATCCACACATGTTTAAATGTGATGGAGCCAAAATAGAATATTTACCTTTTAATGATTCTGTCAGTAAATAAAAAAAAAATGAATAAACATCGATATATATTTAAATGTAGAGGTAACATGAAACAGGAAAATTGCAGAGGAACTGAAAGAATGGGGAAAAGAGAAAACAGGGAGGGAAAAGCTATGTGCACAGGGAAGGGTGACCTCAAAGGGTGCGATGGGCTGAAGGGGAATGTGGTGATAGAGGCAGAGAGGGAATGGTTGTAAGGAGGTAAAACGATGGAACAGAATCGCAAGCAGCAAATTGGGACGTTGCAGGGACGTGCTTGTACCCAAACGTCGATGCATCGACCCCCTCTTGGCTTGATTACCTCTATTGTAGGCCACAGGAATGGGGTGGATAGTTATGTTGTGCCCAAAGGAGAAAGAGAGAGAGAAGAGACACAGAGAAGAGACAGGGAGAGAGACAGAGAGAGACAGAGAGAAACAGACAGACAGACACATAGACACACAGACACACAAACAGACACACAAACAGACAGACCAGACAGACAGAGACAAAGACAGAAACAGAGACAGAAACAGAGAGACAGAGAGAGACAGAGACAGAGATAGAAAGAGATAGATAAAGAACTACCATCTCATAAATACACACACGCACGCACGCACACAACACACACACACACACACACACACACACACACACACACACACACACACACAAAACATCTCTCTCTCTTTCTCTTTCTCCTCTCTCTCTCTCTCTGTTTCTCTCTCTGTCTCTCTGTCTCTGTCTCTCTCTCTCACTCTCTCTCTCTCTCTCTGTCTGTCTGTGTCTCTGTCGTGTCTCTCCTCTCTCTCTCTCTCTCTCTCTCTCTCTCTCTCTCTCTCTCTCTCTCTAACTTGCTCACTCGTTCTTTTACTCCCTGTGTCACACACACATAGATACAACGTACAGACAGACAGACAGACAGAGAGAAGGAGACAGACAGACAGAAAGACAATGGGGGGGGGGTAGCAAACAAACATGGAATGTTACATTGATTTGAATGTTGATGTGCCCCAGATATGGAAATCTCAGACTTGTGTATATGGACAAAACATTATAGCCAACAGTCATTTAAAAAAAAAAAGCATTGCAAATACAGCTCAGCCGAAGGGACTTTCTTACATCGTAACACACACTTCCAATGCATCCCTGTATATGATTTTCTACTCGTAAGAACATAAAGTATTACTTGTCTTGAGTACATTTAGGGTTTTTTTGTACTCATACATAGATCACAGGCATGCACACAATTCAGTTAAAACTAAAATGACAGCTTAGATCACCATTTCCATTCACAATACTTGCAGACTATTCCTTCATAGCAAATCGTCCCTTCACCCACACTCCCTACAAACTCTTAATGCCCCACCAGCCTTCCATCTTGCATCGGCCCTCCCCACTATAAACCACTACCACCTCTCTCCCTCGCCTCCATCTCCCTTACACTCTGTCTGGCCATTGCTTTCTAACTTATTGATCAGCGTGCGAGCAGGCATCGTAGTTTTGATGTGTGTCCCGTTTGGGAAGATAGAGAAATCCATGAGGAGTTGTATGGTTGATCGGTGGATTTGAAAATGGACATGTCGGATTTCATGTCCTTTGCTTTCAGTTTTTACTTCGTTGCTTTTTTTGTTTTTTCTTTTTTCCAACAATTGGAAAACATAATTTTCTTTCTTTCTTTCTTTCTTTTTCTTTCTTTCTTTCTTTCTTTCTTTCCTTTAACATTAACAAACCAAACAAGAAACAATAATGCCTTAGTACAATAGATTATACATGAATGGGTTGGATAGCAGCAGTTAAAATATATAGACTTCGGTTGTTGTTGTTGTTATTGTTATTGTTGTTGTTGTTGTTGTTGATATTGTCGTTGTTGTTGTTGTTGTTGTTTTTTGGGGGGTCTTCTTCTTTTCCAGCAGTTTAGCATTGACCCATTAAATAACAAACAATAACGCCTAAGTACAATATCATCATTAGTATATTTGAATTTCATTCGATAGCAGAAGCTAAAAATACACTGTTTGTGTGTGTGTTGATGTGTGTGTTGTTGTGTGTGTGTGTGTGTGTGTGTGTGTGTGTGTGTGTGTGTGTGTGTGTGTGTGTGTGTGTGTGTGTGTGTGTGTGTGTATTGTGGTTAACTGTATCCAGATGCAAAAAATGATTTAAATCTGACATTGTTGCTTTTGGTCTTCCTCATTTTAGTAGTGTTTATTTGTGAAAGCAGTGGACATTAAATGTACTGAGACAATTATAATTTACCCCCAATCAGCCACACAGAACAACCAATGGTATAGCCACTTGATAAGATATCATCATTATCATCATATCATCATCATCATCATCATCATCATCATCATCATTATTATTCATTCGTACCTTTGAAAAATGAAGAAGCACCATGGTGTATACCGTGTGATGAGCCTTTGAGCATCCGACACCTCCTCCTGGATTGCTAGGACTTGTACGATGTGAGACAAAAGCACTACACGGCAGATTCTTTAAAGGAGCTCTTCCGAGACGTCCCTCCTGATGCAGTTTTCAGTTTTTACAAGAGATCAATAGATTTCACTCGATGTAATTTTACGTGTTTTTCTTTAATGGCATTTTAGATTTGCAAGGTTGACGGTGAAACATGGTTTTTATCTGTCTATCTTAACGGGTTGTTCTTTTCTTTTTGACGTGGTGTTAGCACTGATATGGCTCTAGTGGTCGGCTGGGCTATCAGCAATATGAATTGAATTGAATCATTATTACTATTATTATTATATTATTATTATTATTATTATTATTATTATTATTATTATTATTCAGTCCCGTAGTCTGGTTGACCGTTGGGGCACCACTGAAGATTTTGCAACCAACTTTCTCCACTCCTCACGGTCCTCAACTTTCCGCAGAATGATTATTTTTATTAGTATTATTATTCTTATGATTATCATTATTGTTGTTGTTGTTGTATTGTTGTTAATGCATTCAATTATGTAATCAAGATTTCATTGTCAAATTTATTCAGATAAACAGTCGAACGAAAATTCGGATTTAGCCATTTGGTTACAATACGTATGTCATAGTAGTGAGAGCGCACGAGGGCGATCGCTGTATGTCTGGTGGGACCAATTCAACAGTTGCCTCGGGAACAGAAGGCACCGACAGTCTCCCCACCCCCCCCACCCCCCTGAACCACTTGCCTTTGAGGTCACTAGCTCCCTTTGATGTCTGAGGCCCCTCACGTGGTCTTATATCATTGAATGTGCCAGGGAGAGGCGTGGGTGGGATGGCAAGTACGTGAGGGTCTTTAGGTCCACTGAGATTCAGTAGTCATTCCCTCTTTAGGACGTGGGAATAAAAGTAGAAACTTGCCCACCCTGTTGCTGAGTGAAAGACGTATTTGTGGAAGACCTCCACTCACGCTGTGCTAATAGAAGTGATGGGCAGCTTTTTTTTTTTTCTTCTTCTTCTTCTTAAGTGGGGGAAAACAAGTTAATAAGTAAAGTGGAAAGTAGCTAAGTTGAACAGTTTTTTATCTGGTGCATGTG
>JAPXFY010000013.1:61322524-61330024 GCA_030674185.1 Monoplex corrugatus
ATTTGAAGGCATCAGTCTAAAAACTTAGATAACAATGTCGATTAAGTAAGGAATTGCACATACAGTGACACAATGTCTCACTCAAGCTCAGTGTGTAACATTTCAAATTTTGATCTTATTTTCTCTTCCAGTGTGTTGAAATTTCTGAGAATCCACGTGGATGATGCTGCCAGATGGTTGTGGATCTCCTGAATGCCATTCAACATGAGTTCAAGTTCTGTTCTATGTCCTTCTTTGTCCTCTGTTGCACGTCCATGTGGGTTATTTGCATTATGTCTATCTATCTCTTGTTCACAAGTCTTTAAGGCGTTTGCCCCATAGTCTTTTCCTTCTGTTTCACTTTCACACATGACTGTATGGTTTCCTTCTCTGGTCCATTCTGGTTGAGGTAGAACTGTTACATTTTGTGCAGCGATATCAATGTCAGATTCAATATGTTTCTGGGTATTGGACCTTGTGTCGTGCCTACTGCTATTAGAGTGTAGTTTTTCTTCCGGGTTAATAGTTTCCGACGATTGCGTATCTTTGATGGATGATGTTTTCAAAGAGTTTGTTTCGTCATTTCTGTTTTGAATCAGTGTGTCCATGACAACATTGCCCCCGCAGTATTCATAAACGTCTCTTATGTGAAACCAGGGAAATATAACAGGTTCATAAATTTGTCCATTCTTGTCTTTGAAAATATAGTTGTTAGACTGTTGTGGCACCACGTCGTAAAAAGATAGATCCTGAACGTCTGTGCGAACAGCCAGTCGCAAATAGTCGTAAGGAAGGTCATAGCTAAGGCTGCGATTTGCTGAAGTCCATGATGTAAACATTATGTCAATGTCTAACTGCAGATGGAACGCCTGCGTGTAGATGACATCCAGTGTTGGATCATTTCGATACTCTTCTACGTCAAACAGATCCAAGCGACCTGTCGAATGCGTTTCATTAATTAACAGAGAAAACAGCACATTCTGGGCTTTTCCCACGAGCTCCAAATTATACAACACATCTCTGTTGACCGACAGTTTATGCACTGTTTTATTGTTGAATAAATCTAACACCTTTCTACAGGAACTTGCAGCAACTCCGGAGGGATAGAAAAGTAAGTGATCATCACGCACATAATTGCCTTCAAATAAATCTTCTACAAAAGTCAAAGATGCTATCCGCAGATCCTTACCAAAGTGCATTCTATATGTATCAAGTTTAGTTTGACTCCTCATCTTGATCTGATGATCAAACAGATGTTCAAGTTCTTTGGTGCACAAAGCTGCTTTGTGCTTTTTGCTGTTGATATGCTTCTCTTGAATTTTCTTCTTTGAAATGGCTGGATAGTGGACCTGACACACATCACAGTACAGGAAATGAGTAGGTCGTACCATGTTGCTGTTGGTCCTAAGTACACACCAGTTGTTGAGTTTTTGTCTGCGCAGATTCTTGATGTATCTTAGGTCGTCTTTCATGTGTCCTTACTCCTCGAACAGTTAGTGACTCCTGTTAAAGTGTAGACCAACAAGAAACTTCACTGGGTTTACCATCCTTCTTTCCTCCTATATGTTCATATTGAGCAGTGCTTCTGTCGGCACGAACAAGTAATGCATTAAACTGAATGTGTTCGCACTCACACAGTGTTATCAAACAGCACGTAAAGCATGACATGCCGTAACGACAGTACAGGTCATGGCGGGATGAACAAACCACGCTATCAGTCACCCTGTTCTATCGTTTGAAGCAGTCTTCGTATGTTCCAGTTTGGGTTAACACCCCCACCCCCCACCTCCCCACCTGCCGGGGGTCTCTTTCAGTATGAACAGTTTCCCCCCACCTTAAAAACGTTTTGTGATAGAAATGTCCTCTTTTCTGTCATTCTCTTTATTTATTTCTTCCTCGTTTGCAGTCTGTCGCTTTTTCCTATCAGTTTCTGCCTTGCTGATCCATTCACTTGTATGTGTTTGGAAAAAAAATCGTACGTACTGTCTCTTAGGATTGATAATTGGATGCATGTATTATGTGGTCCTAGAGAAATAAGATATGCAAAAATTACTTTAGGTAGTTCAGGCCCATTTTATACATGTTTTAGTGTCATTAGTAATGTTTATATTTGTATTTGGGTTTGTTTTTAATTTTCTGTGCGATATATTGATGGAGTTGTCAACGTCAGGTGCAACTTCATAGACTATGCGCGCGAATGAATTGATATGTTTACTGAATTTCCCATTCCTTCTTTTTCTCTCTGTCTCACTCTTTGTTTTTCCCTGTCGAAGTATTGCGTATGTTTTGAAACGGCTAAAGCCCTATTATATGGCTCTATGGAATCGGTGTATCTCAAAAAGGAGAACAGAAGGGTAGATGTAACTGACTAGTTAAAAAACCATGGATTTTGTATAACTAAATCGCGACATAATACGTATTCTCTGATCAACGAAACATTAGGAGAGCGTTACTGTTTTTCCTCATACATGTTGTGCATTTGTTCTTTGTGGTCTTTTGTGCACGTTTGGCGACGAAAGTTGGCCGAAATATGTTCGCTTGGTTTGTTTTGTGTATTAGATATGCGTTCTCATTCTAGTTTCGTGTGTTTCTTCTTTCTAGCCAAAATGCATTCATTAACTCTTCATTTTCAGATAAAAGACATACATAATTCAATACATAAGATTATTATCTATTGTTATATCTAAGACTCTTTGAAAATCAAGTTCTAGAATTATCTGGGATTTTTATAAACATAAGAGATGTGTGGAAAGATAATTTACGTATTGTTCTCATGAGCGTACGTTTTATCTTTTGCCAATGAAGGGATATGTCACCAAATTCTATCGCGTAAGTGATATTGGCAACACCTTATTGTTTTCTTGTAATTTGTTTTAAATGTATTAAGCCCATGTGGTTTATATAGATTATTGAAACGTCTGCAGAAAAAGACTATACTTGTTCCGAAAGAAAGAGAGAGAGAGAGAAAGAGAGAGAGAGAAAGAGAGAAAAAGAGAAAGAGAGAGAGAGACAGCCAGCCAGACAGACAAGACAGACAGAGACAGAAGATTGAAAGACAGATACAGAGACAGAGCAACAGAGAAAGGGACACACTACACACCAACACACACACACACACACACACACACACACACACACGCACGCACCACACACACACACACACACACACCACTCACTCACTCACCACACACACACACACTCACTCACACACACACACACACTCACACTCACACTCACACTCACACTCACACTCACACTCACACTCACATTCACACTCACACTCACACTCACACACACCCACACACACACACACACACACACACACACACACACACACACACACACGTAGATAAAAACGTGCATGCAGACGGACAGACAGTCAGAAAGAGATAGCGCAGATACATGTGCAGACATGCAAAAAAGAAATTTAAAACAATTGTTTCAAACCATGACAGTTTTATGGCAAACAGTAAACATTCGGGTTCCTGTTCGAAATTGACAGAAAACACACACACACACACACACACACACACACACACACACACACACACACACACGCACACACACAAACACACAAACACACATACACGCACACGCACACACACGAACACACACGCACGCACGCACACACTGGGAGAGAGACAGACAGACCGACAGTGACAGAGAGAGACACACACACACACAGACAGAGGTACAACAGAGTGAGGCAGAGAAAGACAGAGACAGAGAAAGAAAGAGACAGACAGAGAAAGAGACAGAGAAAGAGACAGACAGACAGATAGGGAGAGAGAAAGAGAGAGAGTCAAAGAGAGACAGAGAGAAAGAGAGAGACACAGAGAGAGAGGGAAAGGGAGAGAGAGAGAGAGAAAGAGAGAGAAGAGAGAGAGAGAGACAGAGAAAGAGAGAGAGAGAGAGAAAATCAAACAAGCAGTATTATTGTTTCTTATATATTGTACTAGTTGAGAATTGCACATTAAAATTTCGTTCACCTGGTTTTGTTTAAAAATATATCAGGGGATCATGCATGAAAACAAGTCATCAACTATCCTGTTCACACATTGATCTTCTTTTGTTTGCAAACTCACGTAAAAAAGCACATGTTTGTTAAGATATAGCCAAGAAATTATTTGAAACATGTTCCCACATAATAATCCCTTGATTCCAGGATAAACCATACACAGTCACCCAAAAATTTAGGTCTTCTTTTTCCTCTTCCATCTCAGTAAAATACAGTGTATAGTTGATTAAAAGTTGAACATGTTAATACAAAAATAACCCACCCAGCCTAAAGAAATAAATACATGAATTAAAAAAAATAATAATAGTGAAAGAAAATCACCCTGTATTGAGCTTTCGAAATATATAATTTCATTTCTTCAAAGATGGGACGTAACGAAATAAAGAGTTATTATTAGTCAAATGTTTATGAAGAGAATTCCTCTGAGACAGATCATCTACATACCGAAAAACAACAAGGGTGATATCAGAGTTATTCAAACTGACATGCTGTTTGCTGTCAACTGGTTCTTGTTCTTCTCATTTATCTGATAATGGTAACTTGTTCCAGCGCACACCATTAAACGCTGGCCTGTTTGCTGCCCATCCTAAGGTTTCCATCATTCTGGTGATGTTAGTTTAGTGATTCAGAGGTCTTCACACCCCAACCCCACCCCTTTCCATTCATTGATATAAGATCTTGCCAGCACATACGGTTTTGCGCAGGCTAAGGAAGTCTGCCAGATAATTACTGGCAGATCTGGAATCCGGGAGTGCGATGAATCCCTCTTGAACAAACTCCAAACTCTAAACTCTCACTTGTCTGATAATAGTAACTAGGATAAATGGGCCACGGTCATTTTATGTAGCACTTGATCTGTTATGATGTACTCTTTAGTCAAAACGAATATACTGGTAAAATCTAGACAAAGGAGAAAAGTGGCAGAAAGGTTTAGACGTTCGCCGGCCAGTAATTAAACTCGAGGTTCAAGAGTTTGTTCCCCGTTGAGCCCTTGGTTTTCCCTCAGATTGAATAGAAAATCCTTGGGAAGGGGATGAAAAACGCATGCTTAAGATCCCACGGCAATTGAAATTGTGAAGAGTGGGGCATTCGCCCAGCTGCCCTGGTTTAAAACATTAGATATGTTGATTTTCCTGGTCCCTCCCATTGAAAGTCAAGTAGCCTTCTTGCCTTTCTGAAGTATTCGCTTCAAAGACGACAAGAGCCCTAGTTTCACATGAATAATCTATTGTGACAAAAGAAAAGAACTGAATATGAATGTGAATGTAAAATTGGTAATGATAAAACATGAGATCCACAAGAATTAATTACAAAATGCCAAACTCATGCCCTTCCTCTACAACACTGACCATCACGCAATTGTCAAATCCAACATGATTAATATTAATTGCTACAGAGTGGAAACATTTATACCATGTGAAAAATATGTTACATATTCTATTTCAGTCATACCAGGTTTAGAATGGATTTTAGGGCGTCGACCACTAAACGTAGATAACAATGTCAATTAAGTAAGGAATTGTGCATACAGTGACACGATGTCTCACTCAAGCTCAGAGTGTAATATTTCAAATTTTGATCTTATTTTCTCTTCTAACGTGTTGAAATTTCTGAGAATACATGCGGATGATGCTGTCAGGTGGTTGTGGATCTCCTGAAAGCCATTCAACATGACTTCAAGTTCTGTTTTATTTTCTTCTTTGTTCTTTGTTGCACGTGCGTGTGGGCTGCTCGCGTTAGATTTACCTATCTCTTGTTCATAAGTCTTTAAGGCAGTCGCACCTGTCTCTATTTTGCTTGTGAAAATTGTTGCCACATATTCACCTTGTTCATCAACATGACACTTCTGACCATTCCCATCGTCTTGTCCCTCTGTTTCACGTTCACACATTAGTGTATGATTTCCTTCTCTGGTCCATTCTGGTCGAGTTAAAACTGTTACATTTTGTGCAGCAATGTCAGATTCAATATGATTCTGGGCATTTGACCTTGTGCCGTGCCTACTGCTGTCAGAATGTAGTTTTTCTTCCATGTTGATAGTTTCTGCCTGTAGCGTATCTTTGATGGATGATTTTTGCAAAGAGTTTGTGTCGTCATTTCTGTTTTGCATCAGTTTATCCATGATAGCATTGTTTCCACAGTATTCATAAACGCCTGCTATGTTAAACCAGGGAAATATAACAGGCTCATAAATTTGTCCAATCTGATCTTTGAAAATGTAGTTGGTGTCTAGCTCTTTAGATTTTTGTGGCACCACGTTGTAAAATGATATATCCTGAACGTCTGTGTGAATAGCCAGTCGCAAATGATCGTAAAGCCAGTCACTGCTAGGACTGTGATTTGTTGAAGTCCATGATGTAAACATCTTTTCAACATCTGACTGCAGATGGAACGCCTGCTTGTGGATGTTATATATCGTGAGATGATCTATACACACTTCCACGTCAAACTGATCCAAGCGATCTGTCGACTGTGTTTCATGAATTAACAAAGAAAACATTAAATTCTGGGCTTCTTCCACAAGCTCCAAATTATACAAAATATCTGTGTTGACCCATAGTTCATGCACTAGTTTGATATTAGTTAAATCTAACACCCTTTTACAGGAACTTGCAGCAACTCCAGAGGGATAGAAAAGTAAGTAATCACCACGCATGTAATGTCCTCTGAGTAAATCCTGTACAAAAGTCAAAGATGCTATCCGCAGATCCTTACCAGAGTGCATTCTATATATATCAAGTTTAGTACGACATCTCATCTTGATCTGATGATCAAACAGATGTTCAAGTTCTTTGGTGCACAAAGCTGCTTTGTGCTTTTTGCTGTTGATATGCTTCTCTTGGACTTTCTTCTTCTGTGAAATGGCTGGATAGTGGACATGACACACATCACAGTATAGGAAGTGAATAGGTCGTACCATGTTGTCGTTGATCTTAAGTGTATAACTGATGTTGATTTTTGTCTGTTCAGTATCTGGTCTATTTTAAGGTGTCTCTCATATGTCCTCTTCTAAATTAGTCAGCAACTTGTTTGAAAGTGTAAACCAACAAGAAATTTCACTGGGTTTGTCACCTTTCTTTCTTCCTACCTGTTCATGTTCAGCAGTGCTTCTGTTGGCATGAACAGGGAATACAGTAAATTGAATGTGTTCTCACTCACACGGTGTCATCCAACAGCACGTAAAGCATGAAATGCCGTCACGACAGTACAGGTCATAGCAGAATGATCAAACCAAGCTATCAGACACCCTATTCCGTCGTTTGAAGAAGTCTTCGTGTGTTCCAGTCCGGGGTGAACCCCCCTCCCCACCACTCTCCACCTTGGGGATGCCAGGATCTCTTTCAGTATAAATAGTATCCCCCAACTTAAAGAAATTTTGTGCTAGAAATGTCTTTCTTTCTGTCACTCCCTTCGTTTCTTTCATCCTCCTTTGCTTTCTTTAATTTCATCTTATCGTTTTCTGCCTTGCTGGTCCGTTCACTTGGATGCGTTCGAAAAAATCT
>JAPXFY010000013.1:61335024-61345024 GCA_030674185.1 Monoplex corrugatus
AGAGTTTTACCAGAGTGCATTACACATGTCTTAAATTTAGCTTCACTCCTAGTCTTGATCCAAAGATCAAACACATGTTCAAGTTCCTTGCTGCACAAAGCTGCATTGTGCTTTTTGCAGTTGTTATGCTTCTCTTGAATTTTCTTCTTCTTTGAAAGGGCTGGATAGTGGGCCTGACACACATCACAGTACAGGAAATGATTGGGTGGTACCATGTTGCTGTTGCTCTTACGTACGCACCAGTTGTTGATTTTTTGTCTGTGCATTATCTGATCTATTTTAGGTCGTCTTTCATGTGTCCTTACTCCTTGAATAATCAGTGACTCCTGTAAACGTGTAGACCAACAAGAAAATTCACTGGGTTTGTCGTCCTTCTTTCCTCCTATCTGTATATGTTGAGCAGTGTTTCTGTTGACGTGAACAGTTAATACATTAAACTGAATGTGTTCTCACTCCCACGGTGTCATCCAACAGCACGTGAAGCATTAATTGCTGTCACGACAGTACAGGTCATAGCGGGATGAACAAACCACGCTGTCAGTCACCCTGTTCTGTCACTTGAACCATTCTTCGTATGTTCCAGTTTGGGTTAACACCCCCACCCCTTCCTCCCCGCCCTGGGTTTGCCATTCTCTTTCAGTATGAACAATTTCCCCCTACCTTAATGAGCTTTTGTGCTAGAAAATTCTTGTTTTCTGTCACTCTCTTTGTTTTTTTCTTCCTCCTTTGCTTTCTGTTATTTCTTCCAATCATTTTCTGCCTTGCTGGTCCTTTCATTTGTATGTGTTTGAAAAACTTGTTACGTACGGTCTCTTAGGATTCATAATTGGATACATATATAATGTGGTCCTAGGAAATTGAGATATGCGAAAATAACTGTACCTAATTCAGGCCCTTTTTACACATGTTTTAGTGTCCTTAGTTATGTTTATACTTGTATTTAGAAATCAGGAATAGGTGCAATGAAGCTAAGGAAGCTTGGCTGAAAACAAAATGCAAAGAAATAGAAGACCGACACAAAACGGATCCTCAGGATATGTACAGACGAACTGAAGAAATTGTCCACAGGAAAACTACATGCACATCAACTGGTTGCTTAAAATCGAAAGATGGCACGCTTATCATGGAAAAAGACAAAATATTGGACAGATGGGGAAAGTACATTAAAGACCTTCTTGAGGATGACAGAAACGAAGAACATATTACAAAAAAAGAACTTTGAAGGACCACCCATAATGAAAGTTAGAGCAGCACTGAAAAATATGAAATCAGGAAAAGCCCCTGGACCAGACAACATTACTGCAGAGATGATTGAAGCCCTGGAGGAATTTGGCATACAAAAAATAACAGTCCTCCTAAAAGAAATTTACGACACTGGAAAAATCCCCAAAGATATGTTAAAATCATTGTTCATTGCACTTCCAAAGAAGACAGGGGCTATAGAATGCGAACCCCATCGCACAATCAGTTTGATGAGTCATGTAACAAAAATCCTTTTAAGAATAATCATGATGAGGACAAGGAATAGAATCAAGGGAGAGATAGCAGAAGAACAGTGTGGATTTGTGGAAAGGAAAGGAACTATTAATGCCATATACATCCTAAGAACTATCATAGAGAGGTCAAATGAGATGAATAAGGATTTGTGTTTATGCTTTGTTGACTATACCAAGGCTTTCGATTGGGTAAGACATGAAGAATTGATCAACCAACTGGAGAGACTCAATATTGATGGAAAAGATCTACGAATGATCAGAAATATGTACCGGGAACGAACAGCTGCAATGAGAATAGAAAATAATATAAGCTCTTTTCAAAACATCAAAAGAGGAGTCAGACAGTGTTGTGTTTTGTCACCAGATCTGTTTTCACTTTACAGCGAAAACATCATGAGAAACTTAAAAGAAGACCCTGGATTAAAGGTTGGAGGGAAAATGATAAACAACATTCGATACGCAGATGACACCGTGCTAATTGCAGAAAATGACAGGGACCTACAAAACCTTGTGAATATACTAGAAATAGAAAGCAAAGGTAAGGGGTTGGAACTAAACAGCAGGAAGACAGAAGTCATGGTGATCCGTAGAAAACATGAAATCCCCTCATGCAAAATCGCAAATGGCACAACCTTGACACAGGTTAATAAGTTTAAGTGCCTGGGAACGATCATTTCATCAGACGGCAGATGCACATCAGAAATAACCGGCACAATCGGCCAAGCCAAAACAGCATTCAAAAAGATGACAAGCATTCTTACCAACAAATGCCTATCAATTGACATCAGGAAAAGAGTTATTGAATGTTATATAGAACCAATACGTTTGTACGGATGCGAGGCGTGGACAGTCAACAAGCAAAGCCAGAACAAGATTGAGGCAGCCAAGATGTGGTTTCTAAGAAGAATGTTGAGAGTTCCATGAACAGCAAAGAAAACAAACGAGACAGTCTTGATAGAGACAGACACAAATAGATCATTCATAAGGAAGATTAGGAAAAGACAGGCAACATTTATAGGCCATTTTATGAGGAAGGGGGATTTGGAGCACCTGGTCACAACGGGAAAGCTGGAGGGAAAGAGAGCGCCGTGTAGACCAGGGAGAAAATGCTGGACGGACTTGTGGAGTGGCTGAAGACGAGGAAGGTGGAGGAGATGTTTGGGGCAACAAGAGATAGAGACAGATAGAAGTCCATAATCGCCAACGCCATGCAGCAGGGCACCTGATGATGATGATGATACTTGTATTTAGTTTTGTTTTGTTTTGTTTTGTTTGTTAATTTCCTGTGCGATAAATTGATGGAGTGGTCAACGCCAAGAGCAACTTCATAGATTATGTGCACGAATGTAGTGATATGTTTACTGATTTTTTCTCTTTCCTTTCTTCTCTCTCTCTCTCTCTCTCTCTCTCTCTCTCTCTCTCTCTCTCTCTCTCTCTCTCTCTTCTCTCTCTCTCTCTCTCTCTTTCTTTTTTTTTTGCTTTCCTATCGAAGTATTGTGTATGTTTTGAAACGGTTATAGCCTTATTACGTAGCTCTATGGAGTCGGTTTATCTCAAAAGGGAGAACAGAAGGGCAGATGCAACACACTGGTAAAAAACTATCGATTTTATGTAACCAAATCACGGCATAATACGTATGCCCTGCTCAACAATACATAGGAGAGTGTTACTGTTTTTCCCCATCCATTTTGTGTATTTGTTCTTTATGGTCTTTTGTGTACGTTTGGCAATGGTAAGTTGGCCGAAAATGTTTGCTTGGTTTGTTATGTGTATCAAATAGGAGACGTTCCCATTGTAGTTTCGTGTGTTTCTCTTTCTAGCCAAAATGCATTCACTAATTCATTTTCAAATAATAGACGTGCATATCGTAATTTGAAAGATTATTATCTATTGTTGTATCTAACATTCTGAGGTTTTCATAAACCTCGGTTATGTGTGGAAGAATACTTTACGTCTTGTTCTTATGAGCATAGGTTTTAGCTCTTGCCATTAAAAGATGCCACCAAGTCTTGTCGTTTCAGTTAGATTGGCAACGCCTTACTGTTATCTTCAATGTGTTGAGCCCAAGTGGTTTCTATGGATTATTGAAGCGTCTGCAGAAAAAGACTATACTTGTTTGAAGAGACAGAGCGAGAGAGAGAGGTGGGGGAGAGAGATAGTGAGAGAGACTGAGAGAGAGAAAGAGCGAGAGAGAGATACAGAGGGAGAGAGAGGGAGAGAAGGAAAGAGAGAGGGAGGGAGAAAGAGAGAGTCAGCCAGACAGATAAGACAAACAGAGACAGGATATTGTGAGACAGAGACAGAGAGGCAGAGACAAAGAGAGGGACACACACACGCACGCACACACACACACACATGATCACGCACGCACGCACGCACACACGCACCAGTAGATACAGAGACATGCAGGCAGACAGACAGACAGTTAGAAACAGACGCAGAGAGATATGCAGTCATGCAAACATAAGATTAAAAACAATTGTTTCAAATCATGACAGTTTTACAGCAGACAGCAAACATTTGGGCTCTTAATTGAAATTGACAGAAGCGGGTGCACGCGCACACACATACACACACACACACACACACACACACCACACACACACACACACACACACACACACACACACACACACACACACGCATGCACGCACTCATGGACGGACAGGCACAGACAGAGACAGACAGACAGAGAGACAGAGGGAGGCAGAGAGACAGAGAAAGAGAGAGAGTGTGAGAGAGGGGGGGGGAAGCAGCAAAGACAGACAGAGAAAAGAGAGAGACACAGAGAGACAGACAGAGACAGACAGAGAGAGAGACACAGAGAGAGAGAAACATGAGAAAACCGAACAAGGAATTGCATTGTTTCTTATATATTGTACGTGTTAAGACTTGCATAATAAAATTTCATTCACATTGTTTTGTTTAAAGATTTATCAGGGGATAACAAATTCAAATAAATCATCACCTATCCAGTTCACACATTGAGCTTCTTTGGTTTGCTATAAAAGCACATGTTTGATAAAAGATAGCCAAGAAATTATTTGAAACATGTTCTCATGTGATAATCCCTTGACTGCAGGATAAACCATAGACAGTCAATCACACATTTAGGCTTCTTTTTCCTCTTCCATCCCAGTAAAACACAGTGTAAACTTGATCAAATAATACAGTTGAACATGTTAATACAAAAAATACCCCACCCGTCCTAAAGAAATTGATACATGAATTTAAGAGAAAAATAATAATGAAAGAAAATCACCTTGTTTTGAGGTTTTGAGATAGTTGATTTTTTTTTCATGATGTAACAGTAGGGAAATAAAGAGAATTATTAAGTCAGATGTTGATGAAGCAAGAGAATTCCTCTGAGACAGAAGTTCTACATACTGAAAGACAACAAGGGTGATATCAGAGTTATTCAAACTGACATGTTGTTTGTTGTCAACTGGTATTAGTTCTTCTCATTATCTAAGAATTATAACTTGTTCCAGCCCACAACATTAAACATTGGCCTGTTTGCTGCCCATCTTAAAGTTCCCATTATTTGGGTGGTGTTAGCTTAGTGTTTCATGGGTCTTCATACCACTGCCCCTTCCTGATCCTCAGTTCAAGACCTTGGCAGCACACAGGGTTATGCGCAGGCTCAGAAAGTCTACCAGGTAAATGCTGGCAGATTTGGGTGAGCACACATGGGATCTCCGAGTGCAATGAATCCCTCTTGAGCAAACTCCAAACTCCAAACTCTCACTTGTCTGATAATAGTAACTAGGATAAAGGGGCTATGGTCATTTTAGTAGTACTTGACCTGTTATGATGTACTCTTAGGCAAAAAGGATATATTGATAAACTCTAGAAATGAAAGGACAAAAGGGTTCAGACGTTCGTTTACCAGTAACTAAACTCGAGGTTTGAGGGCTCGTTCTCTGTTGAGGCCCTGACTTTTCTCCTCAGTTTCACCAGACAATTGATCTGAATCTAGTCCTTGGGAAGGGAACGAAAAACGAGTCGGAGCTGTGTGCTTTCTGGCCTTGAACACTAAAGATGCCATAACAATTGAAATCGTCGTGAAGAGTTGTGCATTCGCCTGGCTGCCGTATCATGAAACGTTAGATAGATTGATTTCCTAGGTCCCAATGAGCTGTTTTGCCTTTTTGAAGTATTCGCTTCAAAGGGGAAAAGAGCCGAGTTTCACATCAATAATTCATTCTGACAAAAGAAAAGAAATGAATATGAATGTGTGAGTATGGAATTGTAAATGATAAGATATGACATTTACAGAAAACAATTACAATTGGCCAAAATCATGCCCTTCCTCTACAATACTGAAAATCATGCAATTGTGAAATCCAACATGATTACCATCAATCGTTTATACACAGCTTAGATACATTTATATTATGTGAAAAATATCTTACGCATTGTATTTTAGTGATATCAGGCTGCCAATGGATTTGAGGGCATTGATCCCAAAACATAGATAACAATGTCAATTGAGTAAGGAATTGTGCATACATTGACGCAATGTCTCACTCAAGCTCAGAGTTTAGAGTTTCAAATTTTGATCTTATTTTCTCTTCTAGTGTGTTGAAATTTCTGAGAATCCATGTGGATGATGTTGTTAGGTGGTTGTGGATCTCCTGAACGTCATTCAACATGACTTCAAGTTCTGTTTTATTTTCTGCTTTGTCCTTTGCTGCACGTGCATGCGGGCTGTTCGCGTTAGATCCACCTGTCTCTTGTTCATACGTCTTTAAGGAATTCGCACCTGTCTCTATTTTGCTTGTGAAAGTTGTTGCCACATATTCACCTTGTTCATCAACATGACACTTCTGACCATTCCCAGCATCTTTTCTCTCTGTTTCACTTTCACATAGCAGTGTATCATTTCCTTCTCTGGTCCATTCTGGTTGAGATAGAACTGTTACATTTTGTCCAGCAATATCAATGTCAGAATCAATAGGATTCTGTACATGGGACTTTCTACCATGCCTACCGCTATCAGAATGTAGTTTTTCTTCCATGTTAATAGTCTCTGCCAGTAGTGTATCTTCGATGGATGATGTTTGCAAAGAGTTTGTTTTCTTATTTCTGTTTTGAAGCAGTTTGTCCATAACATCATAGCCCCCACTGTATTCATAAACATCTGCTATATTAAACCAGGGAAATATAACGGGCTCATGAATTTGTCCGTTCTGGTCTTTGAAAATGTAGTTGGTGTGTAACTCCAGAGACTGTTGCTGTACCACGTTGTAAAACGGTAGATCCTGTGCGTCTCTGTGAATAGCCAGTCGCAAATGATCGTAAAGCCAGTGACTGCTAGGGCTGTGATTTGTTGAAGTCCATGATGTAAACATCTTCTCAACGTCTAACTGCAAATGGAACGCCTGCTCGTAGATGCTATATATCATGGGATCGTCCATATATTCATCTATGGCAAACTGATCCAAGTTACCCGTCGACTGCGTTTCATGAATTAAGAGAGAAAACAGCACATTCTGGGCTTCTTCCACAAGATCCAAATTATACAACATATCTCTGTTGATCCACAGTTCATGCACTAGTTTACTATTAGATAAATCTAACACCTTTCTACAGGATCTTGCTGCAACCCCAGAGGGATAGAAAAGTAAGTAATCATCACGCATGTAATAGCCTTCGAGTAAATCCTCTACATAAGTCAAAGATGCTATCCGCAGATCCTTACCAGAGTGCATTACACATGTGTTATGTTTAGTTTCACCCCTAGTCTCGATCCAATGATCAAACACATGTTCAAGTTCCTTGGTGCACAAAGCTGACTTTGTGCTTTTTGCTGTTTGTATGCTTCTCTTGGGCTTTCTTCTTCTTCTGTGAAATGGCTGGATAGTGGACCTGACACACATCACAGTATAGTAAGTGATTAGGTCGTACCATGTTGCCGTTGATCTTAAGTATACACCAGTTGTTTTATTTTGTTTGCGCAATATCTGATTTATTTTAGGTCGTCTTTCGTGTGCCCTTACTCCTTGAACAGTCAGTGACTCCTGTAAACGTGTAGACCAAAAGAAACTTCACTGGGTTTGTCGTCCTTCTTTCCTCCTATCTGTTCATGTTCAGCAGTGCTTCTGTTGGCATGAACAGTAATACATTAAACTGAATGTGTTCTCATTCACACGGTGTCAACCAACAGCACGTAAAGCATGAATTGCCGTCACGACAGTACAGGTCTTAACAGGATGATCAAACCAACTACCATTCACCCAGTTCTGTCGTTTGAAGCAGTCTTCGTATCTTCCAGTTTGTATTAACATTCTCCCCCCTCCCCACCCTAGGTATGCCGAGGGCTCTTTTAGTCTAAATAATATCCCCCACCTTCTGGAAATGCTGTGCTAGAAATGTCCTCTCTCTGTCACTCTCTTTGTTTCTTTGATCCTCCTTTGCTTTCTGTCATTTCTTCCTGTCATGTTCTGCCTTGCTGATCCATTCACCTGTATGTGTTCGAAAAAAGTCTAACGTACTTTTCTTAGGATTGATAATTGGGTACATGTGTTAAGTGTATTTTTGGCTCTAGGGAAATGAGTTATGCGAAAGCTTTTTTTTTCGGTAATTTAAGCCCGTTTTTATACATGTTTTAGGCTCCTTAGCTATGTTTACATTTGCATTGAGGTATGCTTTTTTATCTCCTGTGTGATAAATTGGATGGAGTGGTCAACGCCAGGGCCATCCCTTTCGATTATGTGCGGAAATGCACTGATATGTGTACTTAATTTTCGTTTTTCTTATTTTTTTCTGTTTAAGTAATATATCTGTTTTGAAACGGTTATAGCCCTGATATGGCTCTACGCAATCGGCTGGGCTTTAAACATTAATGACAGTAACAATAACTGGGTTAACAACTTAGACTAATGTGCATCTTCACTGAATCTTAAATCATCAAATACTGCTTGTGAAACATTGGTTTGTGATTCTAGTTCATTACTGCTAATGTTGGTGTGACTTGGATGCGTATTTCTGCTAAACATTTGCTGCTTTCTTTTTAGTGAAAATACCTGAGGCATACTTGAAATTCCCTTCCACTTTCTGTGCATCCATATAAACTTCTGCGCTGTGGATGTTTGTGTTAATGACTATGGCGTTGCTGTTACTGTTACTGTTGGTGACTTCCGTTCCGTATGCCCAGAGCTGCCAACAAATCTCTTGGTGATATTGTGCAGTCCCTTGTTTTATTTCAACGACAGGGATCAAAAAGAAGCAAATTTAAAACTGGCGGCAAGGATTTGAAGAGAAGAGGTACTTTTTACAGTCGACTGCTTTCAATCAAACGTGCTAAATCTAAGTGTACTTCCTTAGGATGAACATGTTTGAAAGCCACAGCATTTGGGAATACTGTAGGATTCCTGGTCATTCATACATTTTATTCCCATTGATGTTCGATATTTATCATGATAACGAAGCAAAGTAATATGTACCCTATGGAGAAAGACTGAGAGAGAGAGAGCTAGAGAGAGAGAGAGAGAGAGAGATGAAAGAGAAGGGAAAACAGATTGAGAGAGACAGAGAGAGAGAGACTAAGATAGAGAGAGAGAAAGAGAAAAGAGAGAGAGAGAAAAAGACAGAGGGGGGGGAGGAGGAGAGAGACAGAAAGACAGAGACAGAGAAACACAAAGAAATAGAAAGACAGAAAGAAAGAGAGACAGAGACAGAAAACAGAGATAGAGAGAGAGATAAGAAAGAAATACAGACAGAGAAAGAAAGAGAGGCAGAAAGACATGAAAGAGAGGGAAAAACAGTGAGAATAAGACAGAGAAGAGAGAGAGAGAGAGAGGAAAGAGAGAGAGAGAGAGAGAGAGAGAAGAGAGAGAGAGAGAGAGAGAGAGACTCAGATTGTCATGATACATTTCCCCAACAATAAGATTTCGCCTGGCTTCAATTCTTCAGCTGACAAACAGATTCCCCTTCTCTATAACATAACAACAATTCTTCACATTGGCCAACACTCCCTTATTTATTTTCTTCTCGTAAATCTCTCTTAGCCATCATGTGAGGATAAAAGTTGATAACTGTGGGGTCCTCGTGTGATTAAGTAGTAGCAATAACACCGATAAGGCGCCACGTCAGATGTTGTTAGCAAACCCCACTGCACGTGACATCTGCCAACATTTCCTGGTTACAGGACCGGAAACACACTCTCATTGTTCTGACATGCTCACTTGGCTGGCTGACACCCGTGGAGACAGACAATCGAATCTGACGCATGCATTGTTGGTTTACTATTTTGTTTCTTTCTGTTTGTTTGTTTCCTCTGTTCTGTTCTCTCTCTCTCTCTCTCTCTCTCTCTCTCTCTCTCTCTCTCTCTCTCTCTCTCTCTCTCTCTCTCTCTCTCTCTCTCTCTCTCTCTCTCTCTCATTGTCTCTGTTTATCTATGTGTGTCGGTTTCTGCCTCACTGTCTGTCTGCCTATCTGCCTCTGTCTGTCTGTCTGTCTGTTTCTCTCTCTCTCTCTCTCTCTCTCTCTCTCTCTCTCTC
>JAPXFY010000013.1:61352524-61357524 GCA_030674185.1 Monoplex corrugatus
GACTATAGTTAATATTGTTGAAAACTACTGTTTATTCATCCCTATTGCATCATCTTTTCATATGATGGAAAAACACTGGAATATACTAGCTTTATAACAGGGCCGGTTATGAGTCTCTCTGTCTCTGTCTCTCTCTGTCTCTCTCTCTCTCTCTCTCTCTCTCTCTGTCTCTCTCTCTCTCTCTCTCTCTCTCTCTCTCTGTCACTCTGTCTCTCTCTCTGTCTCTGTCTCTGTCTCTGTCTGTCTGTCTGTCTGTCTCTCTCTCTCTCTCTCTCTCTCTCTCTCTCTCTATCGCGTCACTGATAAAAAGAAGAGTATCCTACAAATACACTAATAGAGGGAACTGGAGGAGGAAAAACGTTAAAATAAATAGAACGGACAAGCAGTGTGAAAAGGATTTTAAGAAGTACGCCCACTGTCTATTTTGAAAATAACAGGAGGTAAGCATCGTATAACACATTCAGAGACCGAGAACGAGATAGTGTGTGTCTGGGAGAGTGAGAGAGAGACATAGAGAGACAGACAGACAGACAGAGAGAGAGAGACAGAGACAGAGAGAGAAAGACAAAGAGAGATACAGAGACAGAGACAAAGACACAGAGAGAGACATAGAGAGACAGAGACAAACAGATAGACACACAGACACACATACAGAAGGGAGACAGACAAAGATAGATGAACACAGAGACAAACACCCAGAAACAGGGCCAGGGAGAGAGAGAGAGAGAGAGAGAGAGAGAGAGAGAGAGAGAGAGAGAGGACAGAGAGAGAGAGAGAGAGAGCGAGAGAGAGAGAGAAAGAGAGAGCACTCGCGAGAGAGAGTGAGAGAGAGAGAAACTGAAACTGAAACTGAAACTGTTTATTGTCATTACCCGAAAAGGTCTTTTGACAAGGGGGATAACAATTTTCCAGTAGTGCGACACATAATCCACTCTTTGTATGTGCGCAAATTCTTCACGCATAATCAAAAAAAATATCGAACATCCACTCCTTGAATAGTCGAACATATTCAAATCATATATAATGAACAATCATCCATTTTATCAGTACTACATAATGCAAACAAACAAAAAAATATCAGAACAGTGTTCCTACATTCAGGCCAATAATTTGTCTAGGTTTAGACAAACCAAAATCTTTTTCACACACCCACACCCATATACACTCACGCGCGGGCGCGCGCTCGTGCGCACGCACACACACACATCAAAACTGTAATATGATGAAACATCTGGACTAGACCACCCAAACCTTACATTTAGTAATAATAATATAATCTTCACATAACTGCCCCATAATACTCTGTTAACAAGGGACATCACTATGCCTTTTTTTTTTTTTTTTTTTTTTTTTTTGTTAACATGTATAGTAGACCCTTAAGTGTCTATATACCCTTTCAATATCCACTTCTAACATATTCTACAAATATACCATTATTTTCATATTATTAGCTACTCTTAAATTATCGGCAAACAAAGCAGTGCTTCCAATATTTTGCTTATTTAAGATCCTGTAAGTTATGTTTCAGTTTCAGTTTCTCAAGATGACTTCTCCGCGCTCGGAACGAATTTCGTATGCACTAACGTCACAGGTGCCATGTGTATGGTGATCATGGCACGAGCCTTATGAGTTGGCTAGGTCATGAGGCCCTACCCAGACTGTGTTTTACCTAGTCTGTATGGTATTTCATCAGCCTAGAGTTATGTAAGTGTCCAGTGGCTTATGCACAAACAAAGACAGAATATGCAGACTGTGTTGGAGCGTGCCTCCTACATAGTTTGAGTAAAACAACGTGCATAAACGTATCGAGGAAAAAATCAACCCTGAAAAAAAAATCCTCATTCAGACGAGGACATGCGCATAATTCAGCCAAAAATTCAGACCCAGATGTCCACCCGACACCACTCTGCAATCACCGCCACCCATCTCAGTCACCTCTCTCACCCCTTTCTCGACATTGCCTCTTAAGCTATTGATCAATGTCCGAGCAGACATCGTGGTTTCGATGTATGTTCCGTTTGGGAAGATAGTGAGAAAAAAAAATCCACAGACATGTATATGGTAGAATGTTGAACTAAAAATGGGATTTAAAAAAAATCAAATTTATTTGTTTCTTTTTTTGTTGTTTGTTATTTTTTTCTGTCATACTTTCAAACCAAGATTAGATTTGTTCATCAGATCTATTAAAAAAACAAAACAAAACAAAAAAGCGCCATACATGTTTTAAAAAAAGTGCAGTTACAATTGATTGGAAGACTTACACTTGCTTTCTATTTTCTGCTTGAAGACCTAATTAATTTTAAAAATAAATTTCTTCATTTTCACAAATGACAATGACACAACCCAGAGAAAGAACGAAAGTAACAACCCTTAAACTACGAGTATATGTAGAGCACTATCTCAATCAGAATTGTGTTCATGTTCAAGAAAAGCCATGTATTATTGTGTTGTAGCATCAGCTGCATTACAGGTTATCTCCAGTAATGGCATTCAGTAAAAATGCAGCTAGCAATGTACACGTAGATTTAATACTGTTTGTCTGCTCATAATGAAGGCTGTTATATACATTGTGCAATCATCAATATGAAAAATGAATAAATTAAAAAAGAACCTATTTAGTTATATTGTATAAGATACAACTGCACCATTTTGAGTGTATATTGATAGCTTTGAATATATTTAGAATGGTCATTTATATGCTTGAGCAGTGCGTATTATGAAGCAGCCCGCTAAAATATCTCAATCGTTGTTCTGTTCAAGTTCAAGAAAAATGTAATATAAAAGAAAAACTATTTAGAGTTCTTTTAATGATATCAATCAGTGATGATATCGGCCACCAGAAGCCGAGGAAGACGACCCAAAAGAAAGATTGCTGGTAGTCACTCTGATCTTGTCAAACCAGTGTTAGTCTAGAGGATCGTGGGGCAGTTGATACAAAGCTGTCTCTACCTTACATAGAATAAGAACGTCCATGTCGTAAGTGTGATCGGTAACATAATCATTTTTTTTACCCATCGGTTATTATTTTGTGGCACCGCTTGCTTTAACTGCTGGCGGAAATCAACAAAAGAAATATGAGAACCATCAGCCATGCAACCCGCAACACCAACACAACCCTGATGACAGCAGTTTTACTAGGAAGGATCAAGACGAAAAATTTCGAGCATACCACCCACCCCCTGTGTAAACAACATCACCAACAACAGTGGTTTGAGAGTCTACGGAGGTATAGCACAGAAAAATCAAGACCAGAGTAAATGTTGGTGATTTGTTGTGGTATCTGTTGTTGGGGCTACCATCGAACCCGGTCATGTTAACGGGTGACGGGTGACTGGTGTTATTTTGAGATGGACGAAGTGCACGCGCACATGTTTTCTGGCCATCACCAGATGCCAACAATGTTGAAAAATCCAGCACTATACAAATTCATTCCTAGGTACTGAAAAACGAGCAAGCAAATAAGAAACGCACCATCACGTCATCACAGGGAGCTTTATAATCTCATTCTATTTAAAACTATGCAAGAGTCTTTGGTATCTCAAGTCAGTTTTGACCTCATAACTAAAATGTACCCTGGAGGTAGTCATCAACAATACTGGATGAATGCACAGAATTATAAATTACAATAATTCTTACTATCTCTAAAAAGGAAATGCCTTGGATCTGACAGAGTTGTGACAGGCTTCTCCTTGATTCATTAGTGTTAAAAGTAGTTGAGCCCTGATGTTAGTAAAATTATCATATATTTACATTGACCAGTCCCACAAAAATCTCGGCAGCATGCCCAAATAATGAAACGATGTTATTAAAATTGCCCTCTTCATCGAGTTCGTGTTTTGGAAATAATCAGGATTAAGATCCAATAAAACTTCAAACTTTGCCATTTTAGCACGGTATGAATGTCATAGCAGCGATCAACAAGTGTTACCACAGCATCCCTGATGGGACCAGGAGATACCACGGGCACTGAAAGCACCATAGTGTCCTTCAGTTAGTTTAGGATATGATGGAGGTCACTCTATCTCTGGCTTATCTGAAACACCTCGTATCGTCTTATTTTATTGTGTGTGTGTGTGTGTGTGCGTGTGTGTGTGAGTGTGTGTGTGTGTGTGTGTGTGTGTGTGTGTGTGTGTGTGTGTGTGTGTGTGTGTGTGTATGCGTGTGTGTGAGTTTATGATTATGTGCGTGTATGTGTGTGCATATGTGCGTGCATACTATCTCAATGAAAATTGTATAATTAGCCTCCCAATAAATGATTTATGTTTGTTTATGTGCACAAAAGCGCGGGCCCATCAATGTGCGTGTGTTTATGTGCGTTTGCATGTATGTATGTATGTATGTATGTATGTATGTATGTATGTATGTATGTATGTACATGTATGTTTGTAAGTATATGCATA
Source organism: Monoplex corrugatus (assembly GCA_030674185.1). Classification (NCBI taxonomy): domain Eukaryota; kingdom Metazoa; phylum Mollusca; class Gastropoda; order Littorinimorpha; family Ranellidae; genus Monoplex; species Monoplex corrugatus. Next base: position 61,356,925 of record JAPXFY010000013.1, read on the forward strand.
TGCATGTATGTATATATGTATGTATGTATGATGTATGTATGATGTATGTATGTCAGTGTGCATGCGTGCGCGTGTATGTGTGGCTCTGTGTGTGAGTGTGCGTGGGTGTATCTGTGTGTGTGTGGTGTGTGTGTGTGTGTGTGTGTGTGTGTGTGTGTGTGTGTGTGTGTGTGTGTGTGGTGAGAGAGAGAGAGAGAGAGAGTTGTGAGCGTGAGCGGTACAAGGGTCCATGTATGTCTAAATTGTAAATAATCACGCCAAGTATGATAGATTTTGGTGTAGTGATACAAGAAATACAACACATACACGCACACACACACACCCATCCCCCACACCCCCCATACACACTTAAACACTCAACACCGACAACTCACACACGCCACACACACACACACCACCACACACACTCACGCACTCACACACACACACACACACCACACACACACACACACAACACACACAACACAACAACACCACACACACACACACAATACACACACACACATATATATATATATATATATATATATATATATATATATATATATATATATAACACAAAATCAGGATTTTCATTTACTTGTGCTTATTTTTTTGTTT
>JAPXFY010000013.1:61365024-61372524 GCA_030674185.1 Monoplex corrugatus
TTATTTGATTATGTCGCAGGGTTAATGGAAGTCATAGCAGGGGGCATTTCGTGTAAAATCTGATACGTGATGGTGATTGCTTAAACTTCACTTTAGTTTTGTTTTAGATATGTGTAATCAAGGGTGATCTTCCAATTTAAGCATTGAAAATGGAGCACTTGAAATCACACTATTTGAATGAAATTTGAAGAAATAACACTTTCTTGAGGCTGCCAAGGCATTAATTGTTTCAATCCAGGTACAATTGATACCGGAGTAAACGTAATTATACGTTTACAAATTTGGCCCGTCATGAAAGGTTTTTCACAACAGTCTCAGTTGGTTGACAACGCAATTAAGACGTTCCTGTCAATTTTCATGTTTGTATGAGACGACATCCAAACGCAGAAAACGACAACACTGAAAATCGCTGACCCCATTATACTATTTTCTTCTTCCATCATAGCATTCAGAATTTTTTTTCTGTCCCATTTTTAAGCCATGCAGCCCCATTACATGTGTGCAGCATCCACATGGAGAAAATTGAAGCTTTACATGTAGTACACTGTACTGCAGCAAAGAAAACAAACGAGACAGTCTTGAAAAGTGGCAGACACAAGAAGAACATTAATGAAGAAGATTAGGAAAAGATAATCAACGTTTATAGGATAATTTATGTGGCAAGAGAAATTAGAACACCTATTCCCAACAAGAAAGCTGGAGGCAAAGAGAACATCAGGTAGACCCAGGGAGAACATTTTGGACGGACATGCAGAGTGGCTGAGGAGAGAGTTGGTGGGAGATGTACTTGCAGCAACAAAGAATAGATTCGTATGGAGGGCCATGATCGGCATCACTATGTGGCAGGGCACATGATGGTAATGACGCTGTGCTGATTGTGTAGAGTCAGTGTGTTGATCATCTAAACTTTTGTTAGCTGTGTTTTTGTCTGAATCTGTGTCTGACTGTCGCCAGTGTTGTTTGGAATGGTTCTAGTTGGGCCCACTGCTGCTTAAAGTGAGAATGTACTTAGTATAGATGTAAACACACACACACACACACACACACACTGTGTGTGTGTGTGTGTGTATGTGTGTGTGTGTGTGTGTGTGTGTGTGTGTGTGTGTGTGTGTGTGTGTGTGCGTGTGTGTGGTTGCATCTATGTCTGTCTGTGTCTGTGTCTGTGTCGTGCCTGTGTTTCTGTGTGCCTGTGTCTGTCTGTGTCTGTGCTGTGCTGTGTCTGTGTCTGTGTCTGTGTCGTGTGTGTGCTGTTTTGTGTGTGTGTGTGTGTGTGTCTGTGTCTGTGTCTGTGTCTGTGTCTGTGCCTGTGTTTCTGTGTGCCTGTGCCTGTGCTTTTTGTCTGTGTCTATGCCTGTGTCTGTGCCTGTGTGTTTGTGTCTGTCTGTGCCTGTGTCTGTGTGTGTGTCTGTGCCTGTGTCTGTGCCTGTGTCTGTGCCTGTGTCTGTGTCTGTGCCTGTGTCTGTGCCTGTGTCTGTGCCTGTGTCTGTGCCTGTGTCTGTGTCTGTCTGTGCCTGTGTCTGTGCCTGTGTCTGTGCCTGTGTCTGTGTCTGTCTGTGCCTGTGTCTGTGTCCTGTCTGTGCCTGTGTCTGTGTGTGTGTCTGTGCTGTGTCTGTGCCTGTGTCTGTGTCTGTGTCTGTCTGTGCCTGTGTCTGTGTCTGTCTGTGCCTGTGTCTGTGTGTGCCTGTGTCTGTGTGTGTCTGTATGTGCCTGTGTCTGTGTCTGTCTGTATGTGCCTGTGTCTGTGTGTGCCTGTGCCTGTGTCTGTGTGTGCCTGTGTCTGTGTGTGCCTGTGCCTGTGTCTGTGTGTGCCTGTGTCTGTGTGTGCCTGTGTCTGTGCCTGTGTCTGTGTGTGCCTGTGTCTGTGTGTGCCTCTTTGTGTGTGTTTGAATAGAACGGTTTCTTTCGGTTAATCCAATTCCTTCTTTAAACCATTTTTTATTTGTAGTCGTCTGCCTCTTAACCCCAGTATTTCTTTTTTCTTTCTTTCCTTTTGTTCTTTTATTTTTCTCCTCGTTTACTCTCTTTACCCCTTTCATATAATGTATAGATGTATAACAACCAGATGATATATCTTTATATTTTGGAAACTATGTTCAAAAATTGTTTTGTTTTGTTTTCATTTTGTTTGGGAATTTCTGTTCTGTTTAAACTGACCTTGAGATTAATCACCTGTTACATTCAATATTTGCTATCGCCGTTTCCATCTCAGCTAAATGTCCATCAACCCAATTCAATGTCTGTAATATCAATGACAGAGACAACGATGTTAAGTTTTATGACAACAAAATACACGGTAGCCATGGGTCCAAAAATAAAAGAATATGTCCCGATCGTAAAAGAATAAATTGTCAATGTTCTGATCAGGACACGACTGCATAATCGAAAATGAGTGTGTCCATTTCATTCACTTTAAAAGCAACATTCAATGGCTGTAAGAGAGTTACTATCTCTCCTTCAATCTGTGTTGAGAAAACACGCAGTTTCACCATATAAATCACTGACCCTATCTGATGTGTGCACCAGCATACTGGGTGCTGATGAAAGGGAGAAGCTCTGTTACTGGTATGCTGCTGTGATGATCATGTGGGGTCAGGTTGTGTGTCATCTCAGCAGTTTGTCATTTGTTTTCTTGTCATGGTCCACGTCTATGCGTCGCCATTGTTAAAAACCAGTGTTGTTTGTGCAGATGTTAGTAGACGAATGCACTAAAAGAGGATACAGCCAGAGGAAATGTATGTTTCTGTGTCACGGTTCATGTTTCGGTTCAGTTCTCTTTCTCTGTCTCTGTATCTGTTTCTCTCTCTGTCTCTGTCTCTGTTTCTGTCTCTGTCTCTCTCTCTCTGTCTCTCTCTGTCTCTGTTTTCCCGTCTCTGTCTCTGTCTCTGTCTCTGTCTCTGTTTCTCTCTCTGTCTTCTCTCTGTTCTGTCTCTCTCTGTCCTCCTCTCTGTCTCTCTCTGTCTCTTTTTCTCTCTCTGTCTCTGTCTCTGTCTGTCTGTCTCTGTCTCCTCTCTCTCTCTCTCTCTCTCTCTCTCTCTCTTCTCTTCCTTCAATGTGGCCAAGGCCTTTTGAATAAATTGTTCGTTCGTTCGTTCTCTCTCTCTCTCTCTCTCTCTCTCTCTCTCTCTCTCTCGCTCTCTCTCTCTTCTCTCTGTTTGTCTATCTGTCTGTCTGTCTGTCTGTCTGCCTGTCTGTCTGCCTGTCTGTCTGCCTCTCTCTCTTTCTCTCTCTCTCTTCTCTCTCTTCTCTCTCTCTCTCTCTTTCTCTCCCTTCTCTGTCTGTGTGTGTGCGTCTCTCTCTCTCTCTCTCTCTCTCTCTCTCTCCTCACACACACACCCACACCTCACACACACACACACACCACACACCACCTGGAAACAAAAAGGAGTAAAGGAATTTGACAGGGCAAAATAACGCATTTTACGCTCAACGTGTGATATTTATAAAGGCTTTGCGCATAACGCACCATGACTTCTCCATATAAATTGCCCGGTTCTATACTGATTGACAGAAACGAAATCCAGGACTAGACAGCGCAATCTGGGTTTTCCGCTTAATCGTTTTTGTGCAGCAGAATAACGAGAAACTAGTGTGAGATATTGTTCGCCAAACCAGTATCTTAGATTTGTGTGATGCAACAACATAAACAGTATTGAAAAAAAGTTTGTAATGTATAATCGTTTGATATTTTAATTATTTCTTTTTAATTAACATGTGTGTGTGCGTGCGTGCGTGCGTGTGTGTGTGTGTGTGTGTGTGTGTGTGTGTGTGTGTGTTGTGTGTGTGTGTGTGTGTGGTGTGTGTGTGTGATTCTGTGTGTGAGTCTGTGTGTGTGTGTGTGTGAGTCTGTGTGTGTGTGTGTGTGTGTACTCGGGTGTGTGCGTGTGTGTGTGTGCGTGCGTGTGTGTGTGTGTGTGTGTGCGTGTGTGTGTGTGTGTGTGTGTGTGTGTGTGGTGTGTGTGTGTGTGTTTGCTATGTATCCACGTGTGTGCATCTAAGCATGAGAGTTCAAAAACCAGAAAACGTTGCATATCACCATGCAGGATTCTTTAATCCTCACATGTTTGCTTCCTTGTGCACGCCCGTCTGTGAGCGTGTGATGAAGTAAACATACAACACAGACATTTCCTTTGGCACTACAACAAAAACACACAGGATTGTTCTTTGCTTACATTTTACTTAGCAGACAACTCCCAACAAGCCTTCCCAGAGTTGTATATATCTGAGTGAGGGTAACCTCGACAACAGCCCACTGATTAGCAGGATAATCAAGCGAAAGATTGTCAATGAATAAATTTCCATCTCTTTGCCGTTCTGCTTTGGACAAGACAGCTGGAGGCCACCGCCGTGTATACAAACATGTGATGCCAACAAGGCCAACAGAGGTGAGGGCCGCCATTTTTTGTCCACGTTCTCCCCTTTCCACGTTGGTTTTGCGGCAGTCTCGTGTGGTCTACCAACCTGATGACGTGTCACGTTCACGATAGAGAGAGAGAAAGAAGTTGAGCCCCTTCAGAACTTGATTTAGTATGGCTGGAGCTGACAAGGGCAATTATCCGTTAATGGATTTAAGACGCTTTAAACGCAGGGTTGATGGAGGGCATAGGATAGGTTAGAAAAAAATGTCTACCCTCCAGCCCCTACCATTCTTTTATTGCTAGGAGATGACTGATGATGGCGAAAGAGAGAGATACATGTTTAGGCGTAGTGATGGTGTGTAACAGAGAGAGGGAAAGAGGGAGAGAGAGAGAGAAGCAGACAGACAGACAGAGACAGAGACAGACAGACAGACAGAGAAAGAGACAGTGTAGAGCAGTAGAAAGGCAAGGCAGGTCTTGTTGTTTAAGACTTTAAAGAATTTGAAATGTTTGTAACAGGACGATTTTGCTGTATTCCCTGGTGCATTGGAACCAATTTCCAGTTCCAAAGTACACCCCCTTTTCCAGAAATATTTCAACTGGCTCTCCTCTAGGCACTCTTTTTCTCAGGTTTAAGTTTACAATCTCCTTTTTGATCTTTCTGCAGCATTTGATACTATCGATCGTCGAAATCCCCTCTCGGCTGGAAGGTGATTTTTTAATTATTTCCACACCGTTTAAGTGGTTCCTGTCTGATCTTTTGCACAGGTCGCGGTTTGTGTTTGTAAATGTTTTATCCTCTCCGTATATTCCATTGCGATATGGGGTTCTCCAAGGTTCCGTTCTTGGGCCTGCTCTGTTCGTAAAGTACACTACTTCTCTATCCACCATTATAACCAAACATTCTGTTGACCAACATCTCTTTGCTAAGACACACAACTACAGAAATCAGCTCTTCCAGCGGAACTCAGTAAAGTGATTTACAAGCTCTAATTATGCACAAGGGACATTAATAATTGGATGACTGACAACCGACTTAAGCTTAACGATGATAAGAATGCGGCTCTGTTATTTTCACACACCATAAACGTTGTACCTTTTCCGCATTCAGTCTCTCCCATGGCGTGTGATATTCCCTTCTCAGATTCTGTACGAAATTTAGGATTCGTCTTTGACTCTAACCTTTCCATTCGATGACACACAACCAAAGTATGTCTTCTTTTCCATTCGACAACATACAACCAAACTATGTCAAATGGCTTACTTGGAACTCAAACACATTAGCTCTATTCACCATCTTCTTACTGATTCTGCAGCCAAAACTCTCGTAATTTCTTGTGTGGTATCTCGTCTAGATTCTTATAGGTGTTCCCTTGTCTGTTATTCAACCTCTACAAAAAGTTTAAATTTTTGTTACAAGACTCATCCTTAAAGCTTCTTGCTATAAGAGTTCAACATACCTGGTTTGTATGCTCCACTGGCCTCCTATTCAACAGCGTACTAAATTCGAGCTTTCTTGTATCTGTTAGAATGTTGTCTCTAGTACTGATCCTGGTTATATGTCTGAACTGCTCCATGCTTATTCTCCTTTTCAAACTCTTCGCTCTTCTTGTGATACACGGTTGTCCATAATCCCTCGATACAGACAGAAGACTCATGTTTTTCGAACTTCTGCCCAATTTGGACCTTTTCTTGTTGAATAATAAAACGTCATAGTAGCAGCTGGATGATTCTTCGGAAAGTACCTGGTCCTTGGTTTTGTCATGACCTTATTTCTAGAGGAGACAATTCACCATACAAACACCCTTTCTACCTCTGTCTTCATCCCAAAGACAAATGTTGGCATTAAATCTGTATTTAAAGAAAAGGACAAGGAAGTGTCAACATTTTAGTAGCTGAGAAACTACAGTCAATGACCGTGAATGTATACACGCGTGGACATTTGACCCGATAGGAGACCATTTATTTAGTTTAGTGATCCGATGTTTTAACCTTGTTTAAAGAACTAGCGTTTATCAATGGTGCCGCGCGCACGCACGCACGCGCGCGCGCGTGTATGTGTGTGTGTGTGTGTGTGTTGTGTGTTTCTGTGTCTGTCTGTGTGTCTGTGTCTCTGTATGTGTTTGTATGTGTGTCGGTGTGGTGTGTGTGTGCCTGTTTATGCATGTCTGTGTGTGTTTGTGTGTCCGTATGTATGTGTGTATGTGTGTGTGCATGTATGTGTATGTGTGTGTTTGACCCATTATTTTACTTGTTAGAAAGCCATGGTTATAACGTGTTTGTTATGGATTCAACCCTCGTAATGGCTTTTTTTTTTATTATTATACCATCGCATAAAGCTTTTGTACAGGCTTAAGTTTATGTCATAACCACTTTGGATCTTATCCGTGACTTGACACCAATGACGTCAGTGCATACAGAATTCATTCCAATTGTGGAGAAGTTATTTTTGAGAAAATGAAACTGGTAATTTAAATACGTATCTGCCATGGTGTAAAGATCTGAAATTAAACTGGGAGCTTTTTTCGTAACAGTTGTCTGTCATCTTTGTTTGTTCCTACCCTCTTATTGTTACGTCTCTGTTCTCTGTTCAACTAATCCACGTCCCCATATAATTCACACTTTTTCTGTTTGTTTGTTTTTTTTCCCCTTGCGTTTTTAATCTCTCCGTAAACATACGATTTGTATATCGACTGGAGATAGGCGTCTCTCTTCTCTCTCTCTCTCTCTCTGTCTCTCTCTCTCTCTCTCTCTCTCTCTCTCTCTCTCTCTTTCTTTCTTTCTTTCTCCCTCTTTACATATATATACATATATATATATATGTGTGTGTGTGTGTATATATATAAAGAGAGACAGATATATATGTGTGTGTGTGTGTGTGTGTGTGTGTGTGTGTGTGTGTGTGTGTGTGTGTGTGTGTGTGTGTATGTGTACGCACATACCTACTTACGTACATACTTGGCTGCATGTCTTTCTATCAGTCTGTTTGTCTGTCTGTCTGTCTATCTGCCTACGACAAAACATGTAAATGCAAGTTTGGAAGATAAGCCACAAAGGTCATGATCAAACTGGCCAAAAGAATTCTTATTAAATATGTACAGAATAAAAGAAAATGTGTGAACAGCACACTATGAGTAGCTTCTAT
>JAPXFY010000013.1:61377524-61385024 GCA_030674185.1 Monoplex corrugatus
GAGAGAAATAGACAGAGACAGAAACAACGAGAGAGAGATACAAACAAAGAACCACCAAACATTCTCGCCTTCAATCCATCCTCCACAACCCTGTAACAAAACATAATATCCCAGTGTGTCTATCAGAGCGGGTGGTCTGTAGTGGTGACAGCTACAGTTTGGATCTCACGGCAGTGGTGATTTGTTTTCTCTCCAGCATACCACATGCGTCACCCCAGTCCTTTGTCCTCCTTCCCTTTCATGAGCATTGCTTTTTCCTCTCTCTTTCTGGTCATCCATCTCATCCTCAATTCGGTGTCAAAGATAGTATAGGAATGCTACCTTATACAAGAGAAGATATATTTTCAATAAGTTATCGAGTCGATGAACCATGGAGTTGGAAGGATCATGACTCATCATATGCTATCAATCTGCAACTTACTGAGACTCTTGACCTGCACAAAACCCTGTTTAGCATTGTCTTGATGAAGAGGATACTATGAAGTGTAATAGTATTGCAAGATGAGATTGACTTGAGATACCAAATCTTGATACATAACTACCAAGAAGAACAATCCACTCCATCCAAGGAGAGACAGATGAACGAGAGAGAAAGAGAGTGAGACAGACTAGACAGACAACAGACAAACAGACACTACGAAGACAGAGCAAGAAATAGAGAGAGCAGCAGACAGAAGAACAGGAGCAAAAGAACAGAGGACGAAAACAGAGATAAGATTATAGCATCAGACAGCAGATCGAAGAGTGTTAAAGTTCAGAACAGTTTATTACTAAGGGTAAGAATTAGGTCTTATTTGACCTAATGACAGAGACTGATCAAGGAAGCAAGTGAGACAGACAGACAGACAGACAGACACAGAGAGAGACGGACAGATAGACAAACAGAGAGACATAGACAGACAACCGTCGAGCATTCTCGCCTTCAGTCTCTCTTCCACAGCCCTGCAATGAAACATGTCCCAATGCCTGTTGACAGAGCGTGTGGTCTGAACTGACAACAGCTACAGTCTGAATCTCATGGCAGTAGTGATTTGTTTTCTCTCCAGCATACACTGCGTCACCCCAGTCCTTTGTCCTCCTTCTCTTTCATGAGCATTGTTTTCTTTTCTCTTTCTGGGTCACTCTCATCTCATGCCCTCCAGAATTCCTGTCACTGTGGTGACAAAGATAGTATAGTGACAGTATGCTAACCCAGTTGATAACAACATGAGGGAAAAGATATATTATTCTTTCATAGTAAATGTTATCATGAAGTCAGATCGAGTACCCGATGGAGTTTTGAGTGAAGCAGGATCATGGAACTCAGTTCCATATGTGCTCAATCCAAAACTGTTAACAATTATCTGTCAGACTCCTTGAGCCTGCACAAAACCCTGTGTGTAAGCAATGTCTTGAAATGGGAAGATGGAGACTATGAAGTGTTAGTCAGTGTTGCAAGATGAGATTGAACTTGAGATAGCAAATCTTGATACGATAACTACCAAGAAAACAATCCACTCCATCCAAGAGAGAGACAGAGAAAGAGAGTGAGACAGACAGACAGACAGACAAACAGACACACAGACACAGGCAGAAATAGAGAGACAGAGAAAGACAGAAACAGGGACATAGATTATACATCAGACGGCAGGATCGAAGCTTTAAAGTTCAGAACAGTTTATTACTAAACGTAAGAATTAGGTCTTGTTGGACCTAATGACAGAGATTGATCAAGGAAGCAAGTGAGACAGACAGACAGACAGACAGACACAGAGAGAGACGGACAGATAGACAAACAGAGAGACATAGACAGACAACCGTCGAGCATTCTCGCCTTCAGTCTCTCTTCCACAGCCCTGCAATGAAACATGTCCCAATGCCTGTTGGCAGAGCGTGTGGTCTGTACTGACAACAGCTACAGTCTGAATCTCATGGCAGTAGTGATTTGTTTTCTCTCCAGCATACCACTGCGTCACCCCAGTCCTTTGTCCTCCTTCCCTTTCATGAGCATTGCTTTTTCCTCTCTCTTTCTGGGTCACTCTCATCTCATGCCCTCCAGAATTCCTGTCACTGTGGTGACAAAGATAGTATAGTGACAGTATGCTAACCCAGTTGATAACAACATGGGGGAAAAGATATATTATTCTTTCATAGTAAATGTTATCATGAAGTCAGATCGAGTACCCGATGGAGTTTTGAGTGAAGCAGGATCATGGCACTCAGCTCCATATGTGCTCAATCCAAATCTGCTAACACTTATCTGTCAGACTCCTTGAGCCTGCACAAAACCCTGTGTGTAAGCATTGTCTTGAAATAAGAAGAGGGATACTATGAAGTGTTAATTAGTATTGCAAGATGAGATTGAACTTGAGATAGCAAATCTTGATACGATAACTACCAAGAAAACAATCCACTCCATCCAAGAGAGAGACATAGAAAGAGAGAGAGAGAGAGAGAGGCAGACAGTCAGGCAGGCAGAGACAGACAGTCAGGCAGGCAGAGACAGACAGACAGACAAAGAGACAGAAACAGAGAGAGAGAGACAGAAACAGAGACAGATTAGACTTCAGACTTCAGGACTGAAGCTTCGGGTTTCAGACTTCAGACTTCAGACTTCAGACTTCAGAACACTTTATTTCTCAAGGATAAGAATTAGGTATTACCGGACCTAATGACTGAGAGTGATCAAGAGAGCAAGTGAGAGAGAGAGAGAAAGAGAAAGAGACAGACAGAGACAGAGAGAGACAGATAGGCAGACAGACCAGACAGACAGACAGAGACAGACATCCCGTCAAGCATTCTCGCCCTCAGTCTCTCTTCCGCAGCCCTGCAATGAAACATGTCCCAATGCCTGCTGGCAGAGCGGGTGGTCTGTACTGACAACAGCTACAGTCTGGATCTCATGGAAGTAGTGATTTGTTTTCTCTCCAGCATGAACTATATCATCCCAGTCCTTTGTCTTTTTTTCTCTTTCATGGACCTTGTTTTCTCTTTTTGCGTCACTCTTGTATCATGCCCTTGAAATTGCTGGTCATTTTGATGGCCAAGACAGTTTAGTGACAGTTGCTGATACAACTAGCTACAAAAGGGAAAAATACACATCATTCTTTTTCAGTGAGGGTAATGAGGAAGTCATATGGGATTACCTGGTGGATTTTGGAATTTGGAGTCAAACCGGATCATGCCACACAGTCAATTACATGTGTGCTCAGTTGAAATATGTCAATAATTATCTTTCAGACTCCTTGAGCTTGTACAAAACTCCATTTGCTGGCAATGTCTTGAAATGAGGAAAAAAGGGAGGGAATCTATGCGCTGAGTGCTTAAGCTGAATGATGAAACAGTAAGACAGACAGAAAACAGGCCAGTTTTTAATGTTTCAGGATGAGATTGAACTTGAAACATCAGCTATCAGCGAGAGACAGAAAGAAGAAAAAGCAGAAAGTGGCAGGATAGTTCACACCCACATCCGTCAACAACTAAACACGACGTCTTATTGGACCTAATGGCAGAGAGAGAGAGAGAGAGAGAGAGTGAGTGAGAGAGAAGGAGAGAAAGAGAGAGAGAGAGAGAAGACAGACAGACAGACAGAGAGGACATGGTGGGGATGGGTGTGGGGTGGGTGTGGGTGTATGTGTAAGTGTGTGTGTGTATATATATGGGTGTGTGCGTGAGTGTGTGTGTGTGTGTGTGTGTGTATATATATATGTGTGTGTGTGTGTGTGTGTGTTTGTGTGTGTGTGTGTGTGTGAGTGTGTGTGAGTGTGTGTGGTGTGTGTGTGTGTGTGTGTGTGTGTGTGTGTGTGTGTGTGTGTGTGTGTGTGTGTGTGTGTGTGTGTGTGTGTGTGTGGTGTGCCATATTTCAACGTATCCTATCTAGCCATATAGCCTACTTTACCCATCTTGTTCTATAAGTGACAAAATGGAGGCAACAATCCCATCATGATGGACACAAACCCCAGAGTCTCATACACTGACACACTGTCTAACAACGTCTTTGCCAGCAAAGAAAGTCATAAAAACATATCCATAAACATTGGCCCTGTACTTAAAGAACGATGACAGCAGCCTAATCCAAGACATACTGGAACAATCTGGTTTTTTTCATTCCCCTCCAGATTGTGCTGAGGCAGCACACAATTACCTCAAGAGACAGCACATAAATCGCTGGCCCACTGGCCCAATGGGTTTGTGTGCAGCAGCTAAGTGGATGCCAGAGAAATGAAAAGTGTTATAGATGGCACACGTTGTGTTGGTCATGTGCATTTAGGTTTTAGGTCATGTTGGCTACTTCTCATTTAGTATCTTCGTCATACCGTAGTGTGATTGTTGAAATTGCTGTTTGGAATTAATAGCTTTGGGTGTGCAGTTGTTTTTATGTGATAATACAATGAATGTGGATCTGAATACATGCCTAATATATATATAATATATATATATATATATATATATATATATAATATATAAATATATAATATAATAATAGAGAGAGAGAGAGAGAGGAGAGAGAGAGAAAGAGAAAATATATAAATAGATAGGTAGATAGATAGATAGATAGGCAATAAGATAGATAGATAGATAGATAGATAGACAGACAGCTAGACAGACAGATAGATAAATAGATATTTTGTGTGTACATGTAAGTGTATATGCATGTGCGTGTGTGTGTGGGGGGGGGGTGTGTGTGTGTGTGTGTGTGTGTGTGTGTGTGTGTCTAGAGAGAGAGAGAGAGATTTATGTGTGCACATGTAAGTGTATGTGCATGTGGATGTACATGTATGCGTGTGTGTTTGTGTGTGTGTGTGTGTGTGTGTGTGTGTGCGTGCGTGTGTGTTTGTCTGTTTGTCTGTCTCTCTGTATGTCTGTGCATGTAAGTGTATGTGTATCTGCACGCGTGTATGTGTGTGTGTGTGTGCGTGTGTGTGTGTGTGTGTGTGTGTGTGTGTATGTGTGTGTGTGTGTGTGTGTGTGTGTGTGTGTGTGTGTGTGTGTGTGATGTTTCAGTGTATTGTATCTAGCCACACACTTTACCCATCTTGGTCTGTAAATGAACATTATAAGCAAGAATCCCAGAACAGTGGACACAAACCCCAGAATCTCATACATTGACACACTGTCTACAACGTCCTTGCCAGCAAAGAAAGTCATAAAAACATATCCATAAACATTGGCCCTGTTCTTAAAGGACGATGACAGCAACCTAATCCAAGACATGCTGGAGCAATCTGGACTTTTCCTTTCCTTCCACATTGTGTTGAGGCAATACACAATTACCGCAAGAGACAGCACATAAATCGCTGGCCCACAACTGGCCCATTGGTTTGTGTGCAGCAGTTCAGCGGATACCAGAGAAAGGAAACAGTGTTACTGTATTGATGGCACACGTTGTGTTGATCATGTACAGTTAGGTTTTAGGTCATCTGAGCTGCTTGTCATTTATCATCTTCGTCCTACTCTGATTGTTGCAAATGCAGTTTGAAATGCAGTTGTTTAGATGGTAGAATACATTGAATGTGGATCTGAATATATGCGTATATATATATATATATATATATATATAAACATTAGATAGATAGATGTGTATACACACACACACACACGCACACATACACACACAGACACACACGCACAGACACACACACCCATATATATACATTATATATATATGTATATATATGTATGTATGTATGTATGTATGTATGTATGTATGTATATACATATATGGATATAGATAATATATATAATATATATATATATAAGTATAGATATAGACATGTTTCATCTGCATTTACTGTTGTTGTTTCCATCATATTGTTAGGTTCTTTCTTTGCTTGTTTTGTTTTTGTTTTTCTGTGTTTGTTACATTTTCATGTGAATGTGCTTTCTCTTTTGTTCTCTTATTTTGGTTTCTCATTCCTTCTTACCTTCTCTGCAAGCTTTCTATCATTTCTGTGTTTTTATTTTTCTTCAAACTTAAAAGCAGGCTTGGTTTTGACTTCATTTGAGCTGAATTTTGTATACCCCCAAAACGTTCACTTTACCTTCATTAATTGACACAGTGATGTAAACGTTAACACTCAGGCAAGTTGATCATAATTATATGCCCATAAACATAATTTTTGTTTTTTGTTTTTTGTTTTTGTGAAATCTGTTGGCAGCAATACAACTCATATCTTTACAGCACAAACCATATTTTCCATTCAACCGTTGTTTTGTATTGAGACAACACACAGTTGTTGTGAGAAACGTACAAATAAGTGTCACAAGAGCATATCTGTAAACATGGACATGTCCTAAAAGGGAAAACGAAAACAGCGTAATTCAGGACTTGACAGAGCAATCTGGGATTTTCATTCCCTTTCTATTCTGCGTTGAGACAACATGTAATTGTTCCATATAAATCACTGGCCGCATTTTCTGTGGGCAGCAGCTTGCGGGATGCTGGGGGAAGGAAGAAGTTTGACTGGTGTATATTGTAATGATCATATAGGGTCGGGGTGCACATCATCTCATCTATTTGTCATTTGTCTTGTGTGTCCTCGTTTAATTGTCGCAAAGTGTGTGTTATGTACGTGTGTGTTTGTGTGGTTAGAATGTATTGCAGATAATGCAATGGGCATAAATTCGACCTGCACGTATTGTTTGTTTGTTGTGTGTTTGTTTGTTTGTTTGTTTTTTGTTTGTTTGTTTGTTTGTTTGTTGTCGATTTTTACGCAGGAAGTCTATGTCTAATTAATGGATGTGTCTCAAGTTCAATCCCAGACTGTAATATAAAAAGCTGACCATTTTTGTACTTTGCTGATATCTCCATTTTATTTTCTACGCCCCAGTTCTCCATTGTCCAAACATCTTTTGTCCAATTCAAAGGCCTTACCACTGCACAGATTTCTGTACAGATTCAATAAATGTCTCAAAATAAATTGAGTGAAGCGTGTATAGAATTGTCTAAGTGTAATGAATCTTACTTAAAGAAATTCCAAAGTCCATAAATGCGGTATGGTTGTAAAAGGACAGCTGGCAATATTTTGATTTAAGGAAAAAACAACACAAGCCTGGATTTTTTCATTCCTTTCTCAGCTTGAGACAACACACAGTTGCTGCAAGAGATGCACATGAAGCGATGATCTTATTGTGTGTGTGTAGTGTGTGTGTGTGTGTGTGTGTGTGTGTGTATGTGTGTGTGTGTGTGTGTGTGTGTGTGTGTGTGTGTGTGTTTGTGATGTGTGAGCGAGCGAGATCTCTCTCTCGCGCGCGCGCGCACGAACGTGTGTGTGTGTGTGTGTGTGTGTGTGTGTGTGTGTAGTGTGTGTGTGTGTGTGTGTTGTGTGTGTGGTGTGTGTGTGTGTGTGTGTGCATGTGTGTTCAGGAACCAGCTGGATGATGGTGAAAAGAGAGAAACTGCTCTCTAGTGGTGTTTTAATCATGTAGGGTCAGCGTGTGGGTCATCTCAGCTATTTGTCATGTGTCTTTTGTTTCAAGGTTCGCGTCTGTGTGTCGCCATTGTTCTTGTGAGCGAACTGT
>JAPXFY010000013.1:61390024-61395024 GCA_030674185.1 Monoplex corrugatus
AAAGAAACGTGAAATTCCTGTGAGACATGGCAAGCTATACCGCTGATCCTCCACTTTCCCGTGTGTCACAACAGTTTGGAAGAAGAAAGAAGATACAAATCAAACATGCAAACAAACAAACAAACAAACAAACAAACAAATAGCAAAGCAACACACAAGCAAACAAACAAACCGTTACCCAACAACCAACCCCCCCCCCCCAAAAAAAAATTACTTTCTTAGATGCTGGATGTATCAATCATGTAAGCACTACTGTACTGTCATTGGCATTTCCTTTCCTTGTTTGTTTTAATTCCATTTCAATGTGTTGTGACAGATTTTGCTGAGAATCAGTGTAGCCTTCGTCTTTTGTTATATGATCTGTGCGAATGGATTAAAGGAGGAGATCCATTTGAAGACAACATTATGCTTTGTGTTTATGGTTCTCTTTTCTTAGAAACGTTATTTTCTTTCTTTTCTCTTTATTTTTTCTTTCATTCTTAATTTTTCATTTTATTTCTCCATTTTCTTGTTTTATTTTCTTTCTCTGTCTCTCGCTTTTTCGCTCTTTCTGTCACTCTGTTCCTCCCTCTCTGTTTCTCGCTTTCTCTCTGATTTTGTTCCTCTTTTCTCTTTCTTTCTCTCTGTCTCTGTCTGTCTCTGTGTGTGTGTGTGTGTGTCTGTCTGTCTGTCTCTCTCTCTCTCTTCTTTCTTTCTCTTTCTCTCTCTGTCTATGTCTATCTATCTCTCCCTCTCTCTGTTTGTCCGTCTGTCTCTCTCTCTCTCACTTTCTTTCTCTCTCTTCTCTCTCTCTCTCTCTCTCTCTCTCTCTCTCTCTCTTAGTCACTCTCCCTGTCTCTGTGCCCGTTTCTCTATGTGCCCCCTCTGTCTCTGTCTCTTTTACTCTCTCTCTCTCTCCTCTCTCTCTCTCTCTCTCTCTGTTTCTACTCCTTCTCTGCATGCCTCTGTCTCTGGTTTCCTCTCTCTCTCTCTCTCTCTCTCTTCTTCTGTGTCTCTGTCTCACTCTGTCTCTGTCTCTGTCTGTCTCTGTCTCTGTCTCTCTGTCTCTGTCTCTCTCTGTCTCTGTCTCTGTCTCTCTCTCTCTCTCTCTCTCTCTCTCTCTCCTCTCTCTCCACGTAACAGCCATAACGATCTGACAGAAAGTTTCCAAAGGCCAAAGAACAAGCATTAAAACACTCATAACTCTTTAACATCTCTCCTTCCTCTTCTTTGACCTCCGTGTCTGACGAAGTAATGCAAAGTTTAAGACCGACTAAGTAGATCATAACCACGAGCCTATGAAACATGACCGGATCGAAAAGTCGGTTGACAGCAATCTAATTCTGGGCTTGATGGTACGATGTGAACTTTCTAAGTAGTGTCATTCTGAGCTGAGTTGAGGCAACACGCAAAGCAACTCTTGTTCGAAAC
This sequence comes from Monoplex corrugatus, assembly GCA_030674185.1. Lineage (NCBI taxonomy): Eukaryota > Metazoa > Mollusca > Gastropoda > Littorinimorpha > Ranellidae > Monoplex > Monoplex corrugatus. The sequence continues at coordinate 61,391,435 of JAPXFY010000013.1, forward strand.
TGCAGATAAATTGCTGACCTCAGAATTCCAAGAACAGCAACCGAAGAGGGCGCTGGCGAAAAGGAAAGAAGCACTACATTGCTTTAATCGTACATAACCAGGGCGTATGTCAGTGTAGTTTATTATTATTATTTTTATTTATATTATTATTATTATTATTATTATTATTATTATATTATTAATTATTATCATCATTATCTATATTATTATTATTATTATTATATATTATACTGTATTATATTGTTATTATTATTATTACTATATTATATTATTATTATTATTATTAGCACAGCAGCAGCAGCAGCATCATGAATGCATTATCATCATCATCGTGGGTCGTCGTCGTCGTCATCATCATCATCATCATTATCATCATCATTATTGCATTTTTATTGTTGTTGTTGTTGTTGTTATTGTTATTATTATTATTATTATTATTGTTATTATTATATATTATACATTATTATTATCATTATCATTATTATTATTATCATTTTTATTATCATTATTCTCTGTCATGGCCCAAGTTTAACAATTCGCTTTTTTATATTTTGAAACGATTAAGAACCAAACATGGGTCAGAGCACAGTATAAAATCAATTGTTTGGTGATGCAGTGAACAGTGACTTGTTAGAAAGCAGATGTATTTTCTTTGTTACACGTAATGTTAAATTTCGACATGTAACAGTTCGCAGTGGTGTAGTGGTTAACGCAAGGACTACCGACGGGAAGGTTGTGGTTTCGAATCCCCGTCAGTACCTTCAAAAATCATTATGGGTATTTTTGGCTCTAACAAGCTCCTACCCAGAGTTCGGCGTGCTATGGGCTCATTGGAAAGCCTGGGACCGCACAGTCGAGTCTCATCCACTTCACAGACGCGTCATTGAGGGTGTTGCTCAAATCTTCTAACACATCAGGTTTCTGTATCTCTCGGGCCTGGTTGACGCAGGGATATATTATGATAGTAAACGTACAGTACAGCCCTGCCACGTAGTTGCAATCCAAGATGGAATTCTATAGCATCATGATTATCATCCTCATCGATATCATCATCATCGCATTGTAAAAATTGTTCCAGCTTCTGTGGCCATTAAAGTGGCGTAGAAAATGTGACGGAAAAAAGTGAGCACAAAGGTAACCTCCCTGAGTAGAATGATCCTTAAATAGAATTTGTACATTTATTTACATCCACCATTTCTGGATCATGCTGATACTCCTTGTATATCCTCATGTACTCATATGTATGAACATGTGGCTCAAATCGCAAATAATACAATGTAATAGGAAGTCACACACACACACACACACACACACACCACACACACACACACACACACACACACCACATACACACATATACACACACGCACACACACACACACACACTCACACACACACATATTCATACATACACACATACTCAAAGACAGGCTCTCTGTTTATCTGTCTGTTTCTGTCTGTCTGTCTGCCTCTCTCTCCTCTCTCTCTCTCTCTCTCTCTCTCTCTCTCTCTGTCACACACACACACACACACACACACACACACACGCACACACTTAGCATTGAGAGATGCCAACCAGTCCATTCCTTTAACCCGCTGACTCCTGCACCCTGTCCACCAGCATCCTGCATTGTCAACCATGTTAGCAAAGCAAAAACTTAACCTTTTGACTCCCTCACCCTATCTACCAGCTTCCTGCAGGAAGCTGGTGGATAGGGTCAGAGAGACAAAAGGTTAAGTTTTTTGCAGTAGGTGGATAGGGTGCGGGAGTCAAAGGGTTAAACAAGATGCATTGACCAGGTCATATAACTCATGAAATGGCCTTGTATCGGGTATCATGCATGTGACAGAAAGCAATAGAAGTACATTATCAATTGACAAATGGGGGGTGGGGAGGGGGGAAGCATGGGCCATTAATGGATCAACACAGGAGCTGCTCATTCGAGTATACCGTCACATCAGAAGCTGAAACAACTGGTCAGGAAATGACTCTTAAAACCATGGACAAGTTTTGCCTTGCTTCACAGCTCACAGTATCGTGGTCCAACAAAACTGAATTTTAAATCCATAATATCAGTTTATAGGCATTAGAAATAACCCCAGGAGATGGATTAAATTTTGTGTTAACCATTCGCTTCGCTTCGACATTGGATGCTAACGCTCAAGGTCCGCTTCGCTTGAAGGAGCGGACCTTGAGCGTTAGCATCCAATGTCGAAGCGGAACGGGTGAGGCAGGGACAGAGTGGGAGAGAGAATACAAAGGAGAAGATCGGAGGGTTGAGTCTAAATATAGTTTGACGTTTGCAATAATTTCCAGGAACATTGACTGACAGATCGTGTGGACTGTGTGGACATGGAACAGCCACTCACATTTTTCTTTCCGTATTTGCATATGATCCATTATTATGGAAAATACAACGAGCATGTTTTTAACGCGTACTGTTAGTAGTATCTTCTTTCCCTACACACATGTATGTACGCATATAATACACAAGTATAGCAAATATTCGGGCGTTCACAAACGTATGCATTTGTGTCCTAAGACTTTTTCTTCAAATGTCCACACAGCGTGTACACCCATTTAAACTATCATGTAAGAGCTTTTTTTTTTTTGAAAGTACTTAGTCATTTAATACATGTATAAAACCTTGAAAAGCAATACTGTTTTGCAGGTGCCCTCGCACATTTCTAGGTGCATCTCCATGCGTAGACTCTATACGTCTCTCTGGTTGTCTGACTGTCTGTCTGATTGTCTGCCTGTGTGGCTGGCTGGTTGGCTGGCTGGCTCTCTCTCTCTCTCTCTCTCTCTCTCTCTCTCTTTCTCTCTCTCTCTTTTCTCTGTCTCTGTCTCTGTCTCTGCTTCTCTCTCTCTTTCTCTTTATCTATGTATGTATGTATGTATGTATGTATGTATGTATGTATGTATCTGTCTGTCTATCTGTTTGTCTGTCTGTCTGTCTGTCCGTCTATGTATCTTTCTATCCAATTACTTGAGTATCCATTTATCTGTCCGCCTGTCTGTTTATCTATCTATCTATCGATCGATCGATCGATATATCTACCCATGTATTTAAATGTGTGTACGTGATAAGTACGTTTGCCAGCAAGAAATCACTTTTTCTCTTTGTTCCATGTGATGTTGTGAACAGTCATCTCTAACATTCCCCCAGCACAACAACAGTCCGCAGAACTGGCTCCTCACCTGCATTTTACTAAAGCATACAACTCCCAACAAGCCTTCCCAGGGCCATATCTATTGGCCTGTGGCCAAACCTCGACAACAGCACTCTGATTAGCTGGGAAATCAAGCGAAAGAATGTTAATGAATAAATTTCCATCTCTTTCCTATTCTGCCCTAGTAGAAGAAGGTCAGAGGTCACTGCCATGAATAACACCATGTGACGTGAGGAAGGCCAAGGGAGGCAAGCGATGTCATTTCCTTCCTGTGTCCTTTTCCCCTCCTCGTTCGTCTCGCGATCGTCTCGTGTGGTCTCGCGCAGTTTTGCCAGCATTGTGTTCGTTTTAGAGAGAGGGGAGGGGGAGATAGAGAGAGAGTGAGAGACGAAAGGAGCAGAGGGAGATAGAGAGAG
>JAPXFY010000013.1:61407524-61417524 GCA_030674185.1 Monoplex corrugatus
TTGACTTCTAGTTTACAGTGGAAAGAACATATTGATGCCTTGTTATGTAAAGCTATGAAAAGCTATAATTTAATAAGAATTATTAGTAAACAGTCCTGGGGACAGGACACTAAAACGTTGTTACATCTTGTCACAGCTTTAGTCAGATCTAAGTTGGCTTATGGTCAAGAGGTCTATTTTTCAGCTCCAAAATGCTATTTGAAAAAACTTCAAAGCTTAGATAGTAAAGCTATTAAATGTGCTCTTGGGGTACCGGTGTATACAAAAACACAAGAAGTATATAAAACAGCCGGCATCCTTCCCTTGGAAGATTGGAGGAAGTTATCAACTGCTAAATATATAGTTAGAGCAAATGCAGTAGCTAATTATGCCAGTACGGAACTTAAAATTCGGTCCGACATCCATTTCCCCAAGAGAGCAAGAACAATAAAGTCACAAGAAACAATATCCACTTACACAAATGAGCTCTTCAACCTTTCTCACGTATTACCTAACAAAGTTTCACATAAAATGATATGTTGTCCTCTACCCCCCTGGGAACTGTCCAATGCTATTTTTGATATCAACTACACTGATACTGACCTGACAAAAGATATTAATCCACACTTGTTAGCAATTGATGTTCTGTCTCATCTACACAAAAAATATTCACATTACTTAAAAATCTTTACAGATGGCTCTGTTCTAGATGATGGTAAAGCAGGCGCTGGCTTTCTAATTCCTAAATTTAAAGTAGAAAAGGCTTACTCTTTAGGACAGGGACATTCAATCTTCACTTCTGAATTAGTTGCCATCCTAATGGCACTGAAATATATAGTAGATCTACCCATAACTTTGTTTAGTATCCTATTATGTGTAGATTCGAAATCTGCATTACAATCCTTAAAATGTTGCGAACATAAAGTAAATAGTTCGTTAATATTTGAGATAAAATTTCTAATTCATTGTTTAATAACAAATAATACACAGGTTACTTTTTGTTGGATCCCATCACACTGTGGTATCCTTTTTAACGATCGGGTCGACAGAATAGCAAAAAATGCAGCAATGAATAGGGCTGGCAGTACTAAACTTGATTTACCACTCTCTGAACATGAAATGAATGCTATATTAGAAAACAAAGTAAAAGCGCAATGTGTCCTTCGCCCCTTCTCGGTAAATTACCAGGGTTTTACAAGACAAGAGATAACTTTAGCTTACAGATTAACTCTCAATTCATTTCGAACTAAATTTAGTAAAACCATCAAATGTATCTGTGGTGATTTTATAACAGTTGATCACCTTTTGTGTTGTCAGCAAATGCGACCTTATTTCGCTGCGTCATTTACAAACTTAAAACAGAAACATACTGATTTCACTCTGTATTTACACATTGCTAGACGTTCACATTCTTGTGACAACCAAATTAAGAATGAAAATATTGAAGAAGCCTAAAACCAAAACTACGCCAAAGTTCGACATATCAAAATTAGAAAACCCTGAGCTGGCGTTAGAATTCAGTATAGAAACAAGTAATCGTTTCTTAAAGTTACTTGAAGTTTGGGATGAAAATGACTCATATCCTGATGAAATCTGGACAGACATAAAAAACACACTGACCAAAATCTCTGAAGAAAAACTAGGAAAAGAAGAAAAAAGGAAAAAAGCTAAGCCCTACATAAGTCAGGAAGTGATAGATCTGGCAGAAAAGAAAAGTCAAGCTCGAAAGCAGGGAGAGCGGGAAAAATACTCAGCACTGAAAAGGGAAATAAAAAGTAAAGTCAGAAGAGACAAAGCAAATTGGCTGGCACAAGAATGCAGTAAAATCAATGAACACAACGAAAACAGGAAGTCGAGGGAGCTCTTCAAACAAATAAAAAAAGTGAAAAAAACAAATTTCAAAGCAACAAACCAATGCATCAACAACAAGGATGGTCACACTCTGACTGAACCAGATGATGTCTTGGATAGGTGGAACGAATATGGCACATCACTTTTTGGCAAGCCTGACAGCCATGAAAATAATTTAGAGCCAAATTTGGAATTGATCCCTGGAGATACGGAACCTGAACCTCTGCTCAGCGAAGTTGAATCTGCCATTAAAGATCTAAAATGCAGAAAGTCTCCTGGTCTTGACAATATTCCTGGAGAGTTGTTGAAACACTCAGGTGATGGTGGACTCAAAGTAATGCATCACTTATGCTGCAAGATATGGAAGACTTGTCAGTGGCCTACAGACTGGAAGCTCCAAGAATTTGTCATGTTACATAAGAGTGGAAATGTCAAAGACTGCAACAATTATAGAACAATTGCACTGATCAGTCATGCCAGTAAAATACTGCTGATAATAATTTTAAACAGGTTAAAGCCAAAAGTAGAGGAAGAGCTATCCGACTGTCAGGCAGGCTATAGGAAAAACAGGGGAACAATAGATATGCTGTTTGTACTCCAGATATTGATAGAAAAGATTAGAAACACAGACCAAGAGATGTTCATCGTTTTCATTGACTACAGCAAAGCATTTGATAGCGTGATTCACCAAAGTCTTTTCCACTTCATGATCAAAATGGGTTTTCCAAGACATCTGGTTTCCCTCATAGCTTCATTATATAATGATCAAAAAGCAACAATCAGATGGAATAATCAAAACTGCAAATTTTTTAACATCACTAAAGGGGTAAGGCAAGGTTGCATCCTGTCTCCACATCTCTTCAGCATATACACTGAACATATCATGAGAGAAGCAGACATAGAAGACATGGGAGTAAATATTGGTGGTAGAAACCTGTCAAATTTACGCTACGCAGATGACACAGGATTACTGGCAGACAACATTACAGGCTCTAGGAGGATCCTGTACAGGGTAGACCGGGTTGGAAAGGCAGCTGGGCTGGACTTAAATTCAAAGAAGACAAAGGTTATGCATGTTGCAGGCAAATATAACACTAGACAGGACCAGATCATGCTAAACCAAGTCCCTCTAGAAAATGTCAAGGACTTTAGATATTTAGGTTCAGTCAAGACACACGATGGAACATGCTCAAAAGACATAAAGATGAGAATTGGAATGGCCAAGAACAGTATGGTTCAATTGAACAATATTTGGAAAGACCACAGCATAACAGCAGACCTTAAGATAAAACTCTTAAAATGTCTTGTCTGGCCAGTGATGTTATACGGCTGCGAGGCATGGACAATGAAGAAAGAGGATGAAAGACGAGTGGAAGCAGCAGAGCTGTGGTTTTACCGAAGACTGCTGAGGGTCAAATGGACGGATAGGCGCTCAAATGAAAGCATACTGAATGAGTTGGGTACTACACGCAAGCTTCTAGTACTCATACAACGGAGGAAACTGAAATATGTTGGACACGCAATCCGTAATGAGAGAACAGACTTGATGTCCACTGTCCTCCAAGGTAAAGTGGAAGGAAAGAGAAACAGAGGACGGCCACCTGCATCACTTGCTAGAAACATCACAAACATCAGTGGCAAGAAACTCCAGGAGGTGGTCAGACTTAGCCAAGATCGAGAGTGCTGGAGGCAACTTGTGAGGACATCATGTGCAGCGGCCAACACTGTTCCCGGTGACGCCGACAGGTGAGACAGGTGAGAGACGTTTACTGCACAGTCCTGTAGGTCGTTTCCTTTGATTCAGCCCAACTGTTTTATACCTGTAACTCCCACACAGCCCCGAGAAATCCGATGAAGCCTGACTGATATAATGTTCTGATTGTTTTTCTTTTGTTCGTTAATTTGTTTGATGTTACATTAATTGTTTCCTTAATTGATACAATGCCTTCATGATTACATAGATTCATTCATCCCTTACGCACCTTTTTTTTTTCTTTTTTTTTTTTTTTTTCGTCTAAAAGCACATATGTGAATAGACGTTAAAAGAAATAACGAACGAACGAACACACACATACACACACACACCACACCCCACACCACACCACACCACACTAAACACCACATATTCCATCCCTGTCTTGTCTTCCTAAACCATTTAAACTTCTGTGGATCCCAAGAGTAAGTGAGGTCGATGAAAACAGAGCACGCATAACTCGTGCCATGAAATGTGTGTTACAAACCCCATCACCTGTCTCATTGTCGCTCCTTGACCTTAAGGAAGGTAGGTAGGAGACACTAACAGGTCAATAAAACTGCTGATTTCATGGTCAATTTGTTTATCTCTGTGATCAAGTGTTTATTGACTCTTTGGTGTCTGTCTGTCTGTCTGTCTGTCTGTCGGTATGTCGGTCTGTCTCTGTTGATTTACTTTTCTTTGTCTCTCTCTCTTTCTGTCTCTGTATCTGTCTCTGTCTTTCTGTCTCTGTCTTTCTGTCTCTGTCTCTGTCTCTTTCTCTCTCTCTCTCTCTCTGTCTCTCTCTCTCTCTGTCTCTGTCTCTGTCTGTCTGTCTGTCTATCTGTCTCTCTCTCTCTCTCTCTGTTTGTCTATCTGTCTATATATATGTATACACCTATCTATCTATCTATCTATCTATCTATCTATTTATCCATCTGTCTGTCTATCTATCTACCTGTCTCTGTATCTTTCTTACACACACACACACACACACACACACACACACACATACACACACACACACACACATACACACCACACACACACACACACACACACACACCACACCACACCACACCACACCGCACTAAACACCACATATATTCCGTCCCTGTCTTGTCCTCCTAAACCATTTAAACTTCTGTGGATCCCAAGGGTAAGTGAGGTCAATGAAAACAGAGCACGCATAACTCGTGCCATGAAATGTGTGTTACAAACCCGAACACCTGTCTCATTGTCGCTCCTTGACCTTAAGGGAGGTAGGTAGGAGACACTAACAGGTCAGTAGAACTGCTGATTTCATGGTCAATCTGTCTATTTCTGTGATCAAGTGTTTATTGACTCTTTGGTGTCTGTCTGTCTGTCTGTCTGTCTGTCTGTCTGTCTGTCTTCTGTCGGTATGTCGGTCTGCCTCTCTGTTGATTTACTTTTCTTTGTCTCTCTCTCTCTTTCTGTCTCTTTTATCTGTCTCTGTCTTTCTGTCTCTGCCTCTCTGTCTCTGTCTGTATCTGTCTCTGTGTCTGTCTGTATCTGTCTCTGTGTCTGTCTGTATCTCTGTCTCTCTGTCTCTGCCTCTCTGTCTCTGTCTCTTAGGGAAGGTAGTTAGGAGACAACAACAGGTCAGCAGAACTGCTGATTTCAGATCATGGTTTATCTCTGTGATCAAGTGTTCATAGATTCTTACAAAGAACAGTGTCTGTCTGTCTGTCTGTTTTTCTGTCGCTTTATTTCTCCTTGTCTCTCTTTTTCCATCTCTGTCTGCTGTCTGTCTCCTTGTCTGTCTGTCTGACTGTCTTCTCTCTCTCTCTCTGGGTCTCCCTCTCTGTCTCTCTCTGTCTCTCTGTCTCTCTCTGTCTCTGCCTGTCTCTCTGTCTGTCTCTGTCTGTCTGTCTGTCTCTGTCTGTCTCTCTGTCTGTCTGTCTCTCTCTCTCTCTCTCTCTCTCTCTCTCTCTCTCTCACTGGTTGGAGGAGACAGAAAGGAGGGCGACAGAGAAAAAAGTGGAAAGGAATAGTGTCAGGGAACGGAAGGAGGAAGCATGAAGGATGGTTGAGGTGGCAATCCACTTTTTGATACACTTACCTCCCTTCATGTTCACCTCCCTTGGGGCTCTGCTTTCTCCGAGTACTTGTGTCTCTCTTTGAACTGTGAACCGGTCCCATCATTTGTATTTATGACCTGACAGTGCTCTCTGGAGGTAGTCGCAGACGACTGAATCGGTGATTCTGGAAGAAATGGTTCAGTTTTGCCTCCAGACTTTGAAGTACACAAAAAAGTTACCTTTCCCCCAGTTTCAGTGAAAAGTGTGAAATTCTTTCTTTTTTCAGATCAGACTATCATGCTTCTGTGTCATTGTGTGTCTGAACACTGGTTGTGTCTGTAACCCTTTGACTCCCGCACCCTGTCCACCCCAGCATCCTGCATTGTCAACCCTTGTTAATAAGGGACGAAGTTAATTTTTTGACTCCCTCACCCTATCTACCAGCTTCCTGCAAGGTGCTTGAGTCAGAGGGTTAAAACATTCGCTGGTCGTGCCTATTATTTGTTGATTTTGGAAATGTTGCAATACTGACAGCTTGTTCTGTTTTGACAATTCATATGTCTTTGCTCCTTGTTTTCCTGATTTCCATTTTTCCCTTGGACTGAAGTGTACTGGACGTTGTACTGTAAATGACAGTGAGCATTGTAACAAAAAAGTAAAAAAGACGTTTAAGAGAAACAGAAAAATAAAAATAATGTTGGTCATAGATCAATATATATACACAATATCAATTTCAGTGTTGGTGAGGTGGATGGTTAGGGCTACAGAATTGGATTACGTTCTATTGGTTATTATTGAACCCTTTGACTCCTGCACCCTATCCAACAACTGCAGAAACTTCACCCTTTGACTCCCTCATCCTATCCACCAGCTCTCTGCAGGAAGCTGGTGGATAAGGTGAGAGAGTCGAAGGGTTAAGATTTTGCTTTGCCAGCGTGGTTGACAATTTGGGATGCTTGTGGACATGTTGCGAGAGCAAAGGGTTAAACCATAATCTTCTCTTTAGAACTAGCCTCAATTTGATTTTAACCCTCCATATCAATTTATCTCCAACGCAAAAAGTGCATGGCCACTAACTGACGTAATCACATATTTCCCTTGTGTTTAAACCCCCATCATTGAGAGAAAAGTGAGAAGACGAATGTTGATACGGTTTGGCCAGACATTGAATTAATTGTACTAGAACATCTCTTCAGTATATGCTATCTCAAGTTGTTTCTCAAGTGATGCGGTTCAAAAGATTGCGAGTCTGTTGGTGATGGGACGGTATAGGGGTAATCAACTGGCAAAGAGGGTCCCCATTTGAGAGCCATTCTGGACTGTTTGGTGTCTGAGTCATGAAAGACCAGCGGTGAGGTGTGCATGATGGGTGGTAGGAGTTGTCGAGTTAGAGATTAAGGGGTATGGGGATGAAGGTCCTGTGTACATCGTCATATAACTGTTCCTTCTTTACTGTTTTATTTGTTTATTTATTTACTTATTTAGTGCGCGTGTGTGTGTTGTGTGTGTGTGTGTGTGTGTGTGTGTGTGTGTGTGTGTGTGTGTGTTGTTGTGTGTGTGTGTTTGTGTGTGTGTTTGTGTGTGTGTTGTGTGAGTAAGTTGTGTGTGTGATTCTGTATTAGAAAGATGTGTGTGTGTGTGTGTGCGTGCGTATGTGTGTCTGTCTGTCTGTCAGGCAGTCGATGTATATGTGTGTGTGTGTGTGTGTGTGTGTGTTGTGTGGTGTTTGTCTGTGTGTTTGTCTGTGTGTCTGTCTGTCTGTGTGTCTGTCTGTCTGTCTGTCTGTCTCTCTGTGTGGAGCAAGGGTGGGTGGTTGGTAATTGTCCAAGCATAATCACGTTGGATACTCTTTTAATCTCTCTGTCTCTGTCTCTCTGTCTCTCTGTCTCTGTCTGTCTCTCTCTCTCTTTCCTTCTTTCTCTCTCTCTCTCTCTCTCTCTTCTCTCTCTCTCTCTCTCTGTGTCTATCTATCTATCTATCTTCTATCTGTCTGTCTGTCTGTCTGTTATTCAAACATTTTTTTCCGAGGGTAGTGGCATAAAGAGAATTTGTTTTTTCACCCAACTCCTACATGTAGTGGATCCACACTAACGCAATACAGTAGAACACCTATGCAGAATCTATACCAGTTCAAATGAACTGCAATAGCATAAGAACACCAAAATAGTGTGACATGGATTATCGGCAGTATCCGAGGTGAGAAATAGGGGGGGGGGGAGACAGAGAGACAGAGACAGATACAGAGAGAGAGAGACAGAGAGAGGCTGAGAGAGACTGAGAGAGAGACTGAGGAAACACAGGAGAGAAAGAAAGAGAGAGAGAGAGAAAGAGAGAGAGAGACTGAGAGAGACTGAGAGAGATACTGAGGAAACACATAAGGAGAGAAAGAAAGAGAGAGAGGGAGAGAGAGTGACGGAGAGAGACAGACAGACAGACAGACAGGCAGAGACAGAGACAGAGACAGAGAGATTGTGGAAACATAGATAGTGGAAACACAAATAAAGTTAGAGAAAAGGAGAGAAAGAAAGAGAGACAGAGAGAAACAGAGAGAGACAGAGAGATTGTGGAAAAACAGATAAAGTTAGAGAGAAGGAGAGAAAGAGAGAAAGAGAGAGAGAGAGAGGACAGAGAACAGAACAGAACAGAACAGAACAAAGAAAACATTCTCTTTCTTAGAGAGTTGTAGATGTAAAGCATTTGTGTGATTATTTTTCCATGAAACAAAGAGGCAGGAAGAATCACACATTCACCATAACTCCTTATTCTTTTTTCTTTTTTTTCTTCTTTTTTTTTGTCCGCTTCATCCCCTACCCACCTCGCACGTCACTCCATCATTTCTCCCAACACAACACCCTTAAACTTCTGCCCGATTCCAGCCTACAAGAGTCAGTGAGTTCAATGAAAAGACAGCACGCACATCACGTTCCATAAAATGTATATTACGACTCCCACCGCCTTCTTCATTTTGTCTCTTGACCTTAGGAAACATACTTAGGGGACATCAACAGGATAATAGAACCGATGGTTAGATAATTCATCTGGCCACTGCTGTGATAAGGGATATTTTCAGCGCTTCGATTGTTCTCGGATGTATGCATGCACGTCGTTTGCCTACACTGTAGGTAGTATGTTGCTGCACAGTCTGCATACTCCATCTTCGCTGGGCGTATTCACAATGTCAGTATAAAATATAGACTAGGTAAAACATAGGCCGGATAGGGCCTCAGGACCTGGCCAGCTCATGGGTTTATGTGCAGGCTGAAAGACTTGTGCCATGATTACCATACACATGGCACCTGTGACGTTAGTGCATATGGAATTCGTTCCGAGCGCAGAGACGTCTTTTTGAGAAACTGGAAATGAAACTGTTCTTGCTGAGTGTTTTCATAATTCCATAAGGCAGCCAACGATATGACCTACAAGATCTTAAACGTGCAAATGTGATTCTGATGTATGCATGCATATACAGATTAAGTTCCCTTCGTGTGTGTACGCGCGCACATTTAAAATTTTAGGCACGTGCAGACCCTGTGCGCATGTAACCAAAGAGTGTTGAAAAAATTGTCATCATGCTGAGGTGTCTGAGCAGATCGAACTCAGGACCTCCTCATTGGATCTTTATATACGTGACTACCGGGCCTGTCTAAAAGATTCTAGATGTTCTGCCTTTCTGTAACATCCCTTTGTTTCCAAAATGTCTACAACAGCATGCTAACTGGTATTTGCACTGATTGTTGTCAAATGCAACATAGAAACGCAACGCAAGCTGGTAATACATTTGCATTGGAGTCAACATTCTGATTCCATGGTATAGCTTGAAATCAAATTAAGTTAAGTTACAGTTTCGCGTTCGTCTAAGGAAAGACATAGACCAAGACAGACCTTGACTAAGGCCTTAAGAAAACCATAACACTAATGGCATCTGTCATTAGGCCTTTCAATACGTGGTTGGCAGTCATGTCTGTCTCCCTGTAACACATCTTGAGCTATTACTGGACAGACGAAAGAAGAAAGAAAGAATTGTATTCGATATGGCAGCAAGGACAAATCGTCAACAGATTTTAATCATGCCTCTGGCCCACATAGCCATTGCAGCGGTGTATGCTAATGACAGCTGAAGATGTTTCAAATAGGCATTATGGCAATATAGTGAGTTTTTTACTACAAAATGGGAAGGTGAGTTGAGGAGATTAGCCAAGAATATTAAAAGCATCTTCCCATCCTGTTTCACGCATTCTGTTTGAAAGAGACGCTGATACAGGAAACAAAAACGAAACAAACAAAACCGAACGTCATATGATGTTACCTGATGCAACCAGAGATACTTTTTTGTCTTACAGAAGAACTGATTAAAAACTGAATATGAACACTGAATCACAGGAAACAGCCCAAAATT
>JAPXFY010000013.1:61425024-61440024 GCA_030674185.1 Monoplex corrugatus
GAGAGAGAGGGAGGGAAAGAAAAAGAGGGAGAGAGAGAGAGAGAGAATGCACACAGTCTATTTGAGAGGGAAGAAAATTATGTTTCATACTTGGTATTTCAACTACATGAACTGACACAGACTGTAATGTTTATCAACATTTTTCCGACAAGCAATTTGTTATGTCGTTATCATACATCCCTATAGACATAAGGTCTATATGTTTTGATGAGTTTGTGCTGTGGCTACCACAAACATCATTAGGCGACTCCCATGCGGGAGAATCATTTCTACAACACATGTCTGGCAGGCAAAGTGATTTGTGTGAAAATTGAAATGGCAGAGAGCGTGTAATGGACAAACACTGTGAATAAAATATATTGACGAGACGATTATTTTGAGGGCAATGTGGCTGGCTGGCAAGTTTAGTTTATTGTGCACAAATTAAGGTATGAGTGTGTCAAATGCTTAGCGGGTAATATAATTGCTAACGGTTTTATCTGTTTCGATAAGTAAAGTGTGGAGACATTCCTTTCACACTTTTGCGTTAAACTATGTTTGTTAAAGACTTATGAAATTATGAATATGTTGTGTATTCCAGGACTGATAAGTTCATGCTTGAGAAAGTGGAAGGGCCAAAAGTGGATTTAGTGTGTGAAGAAAACGATGATTCGTCCGTGTGGAGGATGAAAGATGGTAGAAATAAAATCAAGGAAACATCACAGCTTTGAACACACAGTCATGCTAAGTATACAAGCTGTATAAGGCTGTTTGTAGCGGTCAAATTCACAAGTCTTCAGTTATGTGTCTGCGTACGAGTGTGTGTCGTGTGTCTGCGTACCACCGACTGCGTCATCGACAGTTTGTGTTGTTAGATGGATCTTAATTAATTTTGTTTACTTTGTTGTTGTTGCTGCTGCTGCTGCTGCTGTTTTTGTTGTTGTTGTTGTTGTTGTTGTTTTTACATCTGATATCATGAAACGTGCACACGTTTGGACAAATAGTGGCGTGTGTTGTTGATTATGTTGCTGGTAGTGATGGTGGTAATCTGACTATCATAAACAAATGTTTTCACGTTTCTGTGTGTTTTGATGATTTTTTGATTTTTTTTTACATATGACGTATATTCATTTATCGAGCAATCCTTACGTTAACACACCACACACACACACACACACACACACACACACACACACACACACACACACACAACACCACACACACACGCACACACACACACACACACACACACACACAAAGACAGACGGAGAGACAGACAGACACAGACACAGACACAGACAGACACAGACACAGACAGACACAGACACAGACACAGACAGACACAGACACAGACAAGACAGACACAGACAGATACAGACACAGACAGACACAGAGAGAATCAGAAAAGAAAAGAGGGGGAAGTGATAGGTACTGAAGGCTTGAAAATGAAAGAAACTTTGTTAAGTAAATATAAATCGATAAAACTGATGTTTTCAACCTAAATAGCACTAAATGTTCATTTAGGAAAAAAAAAACATTCCAAGTTTATTCATGCCAACCATCTTGTTGCGTTTGAAGTAAATGTTGTTATGATTTAAAAATTGTATTAGGGTTTTAAACAAAAGTTACTATGTAAATGCAGCTACCATATACATTATGATTTAACATCATATTACGATTTTAAAAGGTTAGTATGCAAATGCAGCTTCCTTGTAGTGTGGTATATATTATATGCGATCAACCACACACGATACACGACTGAAGACAAAAATATACAAAGCCAAGGCCATCAGCGAATGTACAATCTGCTACATGGTGGCACAGGTTTGATATTATATCCGATTTAATGGCTCTAGAGTACTCTGGGAATAACAAATCAGTGTCACGCTGCTTTGTAAATTAGAATCTGGCTGCAAACAGAGTGATACGGATAGATTTTTTCTGGAACATTGGTATACAAATCGGTGTGTGTGTGTGTGTGTGTGTGTGTGTGTGTGTGTGTGTGTGTGTGTGTGGTTGTGTGTGGTGGTGTGGTGTGTGCGTGGTGCGTGTGTGTGTGCGTGGTGTGTGTGTGTGTGCGTGGTGTGTGTGTGTGTGTGTGTGTGCTGGTGTGTGTGTGTGTGTGGCGTGCGTGCGTGTGTGTGTGTGTGTGTGTGTGTGTGTTGTGTGTGTGTGTGTGTGTGTGTGTGAAGTGACGTGGACTCAGTTATATTCAAGATATACCATTTTATTCACTAAAAACCATGCTGTTTATACCTCAACCGATTTCAATAGCGATGTCAAATCTGAACCACCCATCACAATACAGACACTCACACAAACACGCTCACACACACACACACACCTCGCACACGCACACACACACACACACATACACACACACACGTACACACACACACACGCACACACACACACACACGCACACACACACACGCAGCATGCACATACACATACACACACAGGCGGACACACACACACACAACATGTACACCCGCACGCACGCACGTATGCATACACATTGACAGACATATGCACACACACACACGCACATGCACACGCACACTCACTCTCTCTGTGTCTCTGTCTCTCTCTCTCTATCTCTGTCTCTGTCTCTGTCTCTCTCACACACAAACCACACACACACGCATAAACACACGCACATACACATACATAAACACACACACACACGCATAAACATACGCACATATAAATACATACAACACACACACACACGCACAAACACTCACACACACACACCACACCATACACACGCTCGTACACAACTCCTGCCCCACCCTCTTTCTCGTACACATAAATTCAAATAACATCATGGATCTCAAGAGATCATGGAATTCAGTTATTCGGTGGGTTTGAGGTACAATTTTTGATATTGCACGGCAGCGTGGGAGTCTACTCAAGGGTGTTTGGAAAACCAGCTCTTGCCCATGAAGCACGTTTCCCTTTTCCGCTGATGAAAGGCAAGAGGCAGTGTGGCTTGGCACCAACAAGTTCGCAGAGTTGATGGAACGGAGCTGAAAACTGTCTCAGAAACTCCTCCTCCAGATTTTGTTAAGTTTACTTCTTAGTCATTTCTTTCCCCCTGAAGATTAGTGTAAGGTAGTAGGGTTTTGTGAGAGGCCGTTGGCTTTATTTGGGTTCGCCTGTCTGTTGAAAGTTTTGATTATTTTTGGCTTTATTGAGTTTATCCAATATGTTGAAAGTTATGATTATTTTCAATCCTCTCTCAGAGTTCCCATAATGGCTGATGTGACGCGTCTAGTGTGTTGGCTAATGACTGTGTGATTGTCACCTCTCACTTTCAGCCTGCACCGCTGGCCGGTACTGCTGCTTTCAGCTCTGCGAAAAGGAGAGCAAAATGCGTAAGTCTCGGTCTGTCAGTATGTAGCCTCTCTTTCAGTAAGCCGTACGTTGTGCCACCACGTGGGGCGGCACACGTTAACTGAGCACCTCACGGACTCAGGATAAAACTTCGAGGGACTCAAAAGCTGGAGGGAAAAAGAGTAACATGGGCAAAATATTGGACGGACGTGCACAGTAGATGAAGACAGACAGGGTGGGAGAAGTACTTGCAGCGACAAAGGATAAATTCATATGAAGGGCCATGATCACCAACGCGATGAGGCAGGCCGGGCACATGATGTATAATGATGATGATGATGATGACGATGATGATGATGATGATGATGATGAGATGATGATGATGTGTGATGATGATGATGATGATGATGATGATGATGATGATGATGATGACGACGACGACGACGTGACGACGACGACGACGACGACACGACGATGATGATGAGAATCTCACTACCGTCCTCACCTAGATGCCAGGTAGGAGTGTCGGTTTAGCCACCAGTGGCCCTACCATGAATATAATTACAAGGTTACCGAGAACAGAGCAGTGGCCTGCCCTGACACCATGCCACCCGCATCCACCACACGTTATTTGATATAGCAGTACTGAAGACAGATTGTTTCTCTACATGTCTTCACCCGCGCCTAATTAATGATAGCAATAAAAGATTACTCGAGGCTGTTCGTGTTTGGGTGGGATGGACAGAGGTATTTGGAGAAATGATATTGTGAGTAGTTTCATGGGGAAAGATGGAAGAAAAGATAGGGGGAGGGGGGAAGAACGGGGGGGGGGGAAACGGATAAATACAGGACGAAGATGAGACACTAAAAGAAGAGTGTGGGAGAGCCCACCAATCTACTGTCTGGAAGACCACATCACACTGGCAATTTATTTTCACAAGGTGAAATCAGATTCTGGTTATCTACCAGGCTGCAAAAGGTCTAGAAGTAGAACGAGACTCTGGGGAAAGCTGGACAGCGGAAGGTCCTCAAAGGGGAACCCTCTGCCAAGCAAGCGCTTTGTCTCTAAACTCCTTGCACACAGAGGGGGCCGGACCACAACCAGGTTGGGACTCCTGGATTTTCTTCTGCTGTCGTTATTTGATTCGAATCTTTCTGGTTCTATTATAAACGTATGTAAAGGTTTAGACTGTTGTGAATAAATGTCACATACCACATATGATTAACATGAGAGTAAAATACCACTTTATCATCGATTTCTGGAATTGAAAGTAACATCACTGAGGTTTCAATATGGCACATCTGCAGCTTAAAGTGCAACTTTTTTCGTTCATTTCAGAAATGTCATGTTGGCGTGAAGGATTATTTCAGATATATATGTTGTTGTTGTGGTGGTGGTGGTGGTGGTGGTGGTGGTGGTAGTGGTGGTCGTCGTTGTTGTTTATTCGCCAGCTGGCACATTGTGCTTGCTTCAGATACTCTTTCCCTTCAGTTCCTAGAATTTAGTAATCAACAGTCTGCCAGCGTTCTTTAACTGTTTTGGGACCGTTGACCTAGAATAAACTTTCATTCTCCCTTAGTCTATTACCTACACTTTCCTCTTTTAAATCCAGTTCAAAAACCCACCTCTTTTCTAGACAATGAATTCTGCAACTGCTTCTTTCCATTCAGTTGTGTGATTTTTTTTTCAAGTTTTCTAAGATGGTCTGCGTTGATCGCATGCGTATGTCTGCAGTGTAGGTGCGCCTTGATTTTAATTGTCAAGATTTGGCGCCATTTAAATACTGGGAGGAGGAGGAGGATATGGTGGTGGATGTTGGGTGGTGGTGGTGGTGGTGTGGTGGTGGTGTGGTGTGGGTGATGATGATGCTGTGATGCTGCTGCTGCTGCTGCTGATGATGATGATGATGATGATGATATGATGATGATATGATCATGATCATGATCATGATCATGATCATTATGATAATCATGATCATGGTGATATCATCATCATCATCATCAGCATCATCATAATCATCATCATCATCATCAGTATTGTTTTTATTATCATTATTATTGTTGTTCTTGTTCTTGTTCTTGTTGTCATTATTATTATTGGTGTTGTTGTTGTTGCTAAGGGTTGACATCATTCGCTTTACGTGTGTCTACCTTCGTTTGTCGTCCTTTAGTAAACACTTGATCGATTGACATAACATGGACGTCAATATTTTGATACAATTCATTTTTATAACTTCTCAAACAGACTACTTGGGAAAACTTTAGTGAAAGGGAGATGATCACTTATGAAGACATTGAAGACTTTCACAGAGAACAGGATGGGGCGATGTGAAACTCGTTAGCTGGTCACTGAAATGAAACAATATAAAATATGCTAAGCGCTTCTTGGCACTAACGTTGTTCTGGTGGTGTCAGAATAGGATTGGATAGGTCCTCCTCCCCCCACTTCCCAGGGATGGTGGTCCCCATCGGCCATATCACCTGTCGACGTAAAAAAACTTAAACAAATCAATAAAAAAAAAACTTGGCACTAACAACTTTTGATATTTCAACAAAATAGAGAACGTCTGGATGAGAAAGAAAGTAACGACAGAGGAAAGACCTAGCAACAGGGGAGGAGGTACGACAGAGAGCCAGAGTGGGGCAATCATTTTAAATATACATTCTTCGTGTGCACTTCTTTACAGGCCTGCGCTTGCTTACACGTTCTATATCCCCCATGTTAACGGTGGATTGGTCCCATCATTTGTATTTAAGACCCTACCATACTCCTTGGGGAATAGTCGCAGACAAAGAGTCGCAGACAAATAGTCGCAGACGATCAAATTAGTGATTATGGAAGGAAACGGTTCAGCTTGACTTCTAAACTTAAGACTTCAGACATTGATCTTTTTCCATCTCCATTAATTTAAAACAAAAGAACAGTGTTTCAGACCAACATAAAGAGTCTCTGTGTAATGGTTTGTCTGAGTCGTGCTTGAAAAGATTTCTGAGTTATTTATTATAGAATCTTCCACAGTTTGTTTAGAACTGAGATAAACTGGATGTGTCGTTCTATCCTTAAATTCTCTGAAAAAGCATGAAGAAAGAACATGAATGTCCTACTGCTTTGAAAGGACAATGAAAAAACTATAAAATCAAAATTAGTTCAGAGATTTAGTTCGTTCGTTCGGTCGGTCGGTCGGTCGGTCGGTCGGTCGGTCGGTCGGTTGGCTGGTTGTAGTTAAGCTAAGTGATAGGACCAGAGTTAAGCATTGGATTATTGGCGCGATTTTGAAAACAGTCTTTTATTTAAATCTAACCTTATTATAACTGTACCAGTTCCAGACTTAATTCTATTTTCAAAACAGTTGAACATTCGACCAGCTACTGATACAAACCTTCAACAACAACGAAATTAAGATTCCTTGTGTCTGAATATACTTTCAGATGTTTCTTCGCTGTAGTTGTCAAATAGAAAAGGAGACTGCCAATACAGTTTGACCAGACACTGGACCATTTCTAGTACTTGTCTATACTTAGTATTGCCTTAAGCTGTATCTCTGACGATGCTTTTTAGAAGATTGAGTGTCTGTTGGTGAGTGGAGGGCACAGGGTGGATCGATTGGCTAAGACGGTTGTGGCTAGAGAGCTATTGTGGACGCTTACGCGAAGAGAAAAGTGGGGTGTACGTGATAGGAGAGAGGGGCTAGACATTATGAAGTAGGAGAACTGCTTTGGTGAATGAGGGGTATATGGGGAAAGATGGTGTTTAGGCACAGTCTTTCAATGTGTTGTAGGTGTGTGAGGATTGAGTTGGACAAGAGTGATGTGCGCTGATGTATGTGTTGGGCTGGGGATTAGTGTTATGAATTTGTCAGAAAAGATTTGAGTGTGTGTGTGTGTGTGTGTGTGTGTGTGTGTTGTGTGTGTGTGTGTGTGTGTGTGTGTGTGTGTGTGTGTGTGTGTGTGTGTGTGTTCGTTCTTTGATTTAACGTCTGTTCACTATAAGTGATATTAGACGGGGGAGGGGGGGGGGAGGAATAAATATAATAAAATGTAGAACGATAGTTAAGCGGGTTGGATTGGGGCAGAGGGGAGATAGAGTAAAAAGACATAAATAGGTGGGAGAACAGGAAAATGGAACGAAAACTTAATTCTAACAATTTAACTTCAACAATATGAAGGGAAATTGTAACACTAATACACAAACCGCATAAAGTTAAAGTAATGCGTTAACAGGACTGTGAACTAATGATTCTGAAATTTTAACTAATAAAGATTGATCTGATGTAACTTTTTGGAAATCAGTTTCAGAATACTTTTCTTGAGTAAACATTTTTGGTAAAAAGGAACGTAGCATTTTGCAGTAGAATAAGCAGTGAAACAGTGTGAACTGTTCGCCGCAAATACACTTGACATTTTTACAATATTTTGTTTTCAACGCGTTAGCTGAATACGAAAACGAACAGCAACAATCGATCTCTAATGATACATGGAAGAAGACTGCAATTTTTTACATACGTTTTGAACGGTAAGTTTTATCATTTGTTGTGACACAAACTGTTCATTTAAATGTTCATAAAATCGAGACAATGAGGTTGATTCGAGCAAGTTCCAAGCTTATTTACGGAAGTACGAACATGTAATTCTATAGAATTCTGCGCGCCTTGCTTAGCTGCTCTGTCAACTACTTCGTTGCCGTGAAGACCAACGTGAGAAGGCACCCAACATAAACTGATATCTGTACCTTTGACTCTTAAACGATGTATAAGATGATTTGCGTCAGTAATTAAATCAGGTCTTGCATCGGTATCAAAAGAACGTAAAGCATATAAACAGATTTTGAGTCAACAAAGAGAACTACTTGAAAGACACAGGTTTATGATTTACTAGATAATGTAATGCTGTATAATAGCGACTAATTCCGCTGTAAAGATACATATGTTTGCCCCTACGAAAAATGACTTTTTTGCTTTAAATTTTGGAACATAAAATGCTGCTCCAGCACATTTATTTTCTAAGACTGATCCATCGGTAAAAATATGAAGAAGAAGGTTCAAGAAGGTTGTGGCTAGAGAGCTATTGTGGACGCGAATACACACACACACACACTCAAATCTTTTCTGACCAATTCATAACACTAATCCCCAGCCCAACACATACATCAGCGCACATCACTCTTGTCCAACTCAATCCTCACACACCTACAACACATAAGAAGTGTGTGCGTGTGTGTGTGTGTGTGTGTGTGTGTGTGGTGTGTGTGGTGTGTGTGTGTGTGTGTGTGTGTGTGTGTGTGTGTGTGTGTGTGTGTGTGTGTGTGTGTGTGTGTGTGTGTGTGCTCTATAGAAGTGGAAAAGGGTAAACTTGCATATTTCTGTTAGAAAAAGTACGTCCAGTTTGTAAATTGCAGATATATAAAATATCCAATTGCATGTCACCCAAAAATGTCAGCCAAAACTAGAGCCTTTCCCAAAAAGCTAGCGTTACCTTATCTGCATCGCGTTTAATGCATTAAATGAAGCCTCAATGAATTATTGATCGTATGATTGTTGGTGTGATTATTGATTTATTGGTTCACATCAGGATTGGATATCAATAGTGGGCTTCCTCTTCCCATTAATCTGTAAAATTGCTGTTATTCTTTACAGTATCATAATGCTGCATGTGTTTGGGTGATGAAGCATGCTAGACGTGTGATGCAAAATGCAAAACATATGAATGCGTTTCTCTGAGACTAATATTCTACTGTTTTTTTAAGTAGAAGAAGAAAGAAAAGAAAAGCAAGTCAGCACACATCATTCACGGGTGAATAAATTTCAATTGGTAAAGCAAACTGCAACCAAGTGAATACAAAAACTTCATTGCTTTCGTTGAAATTGTGTTTTGGGCATGAGGCTCAGTTTCCAAGTATAGCCCCTTAGCAAAAGAGAAAAGAAGCTCTCTATTGAATGGAAAAGATCACAAGACCAGGATTTCTTCATTGTCCTCCTATTGTTGTTAGTATTTATCTCTTTCCATTTTACTATAATGCAGCTTAGTGATCGTTTATACAATAAATGTTTACTACCAGTAAAGACACTGAGATATGCACATACACGAAGTCAACAACAACAGCACATTTAAAACATACCTTTTTATACTCAAAGAAACACTACAATAAACTTGATTACACTATAAAAGACATACGAGGAGAATTGATTTTACATGTTCTGAAACATAGCAAGCATGCAACTGATGTCATAAAAATGTATATCAACTGTATAGTTATAGACATATGTAAGCTGACCATCTAAACCTCAGTTAAAAGAAGAAAAACTTCTATAGTGATATCAATTTGAGATTGAAAATGTCAACATGTTCTTATCACAAATCAGCTCAAAAGGTGTATGTATTCTAGGTCATGGTAAATACAAATCATTGTCTCATCACAATCAAGATGCACTTATAAAACCAATACAAGCCCATTGACATACACAGAGGATTGTGTATGTGGTAATGACGCTCATGCTCCAAAAGGAAAAAAATAAATAAAAAAGAAAAGAAGAGAGATAGAGAGAGGGAGGAAGAGAAAGAGGAGAGAGAAGAAGAAGAAGAAGAAGAAGAAGAAGAAGGAAAGGGAAGAAGAAGAAGAAGAAAAGGAAGAAGAAGAAGAAGAAAAGGAAGAAGAAGAAGAAGAATGAAGAGGAAGAAGAAGAAAAACAGACAATATGGCCAACGCCATGATTGCAACTGAGCTTCATTAATTTAAAAGAAAAAGGGAAAAACACAAGTTGCAATATCAACACAAATTGCAGGTTAACTCATATCAATATTGCTCTGCTGAACCTCACCATCAGATGTGAACAGTGTTGCATTTACAGAACACCAAATTAAACCTCAAAAATATAAACACCAACTATCACAAACAAAACAATCCAAAGATTAGAATCAGGTCAGTGTTTGTCTATTTAACCTCGCCGTTAGACGTGAGTGAAGTTGGTGATCTTGGCACACTGCAATTTTATTCGAAGCGAGCTAAGATAAAGTGAGGTAATACCTCCCACCTCTTACGTGCTTTTCACCTTCTGTGTCTCACAGCCATTATCAAGACAGCACGCAAAGTGGTCATGCTCACAATGTGGGTCACTAAATCCTGATCCAGGACTATAGTTTAAAACCTATGATTCAGAGAAGAGGATGGGGAAAACAGAAGAGGTGTGTGTGTGTGTGTGTGTGTGTGTGTGTGTGTGTGTGTGTGTGTGTGTGTGTGTGTGTGTGTATGTGTGTGTGCGTGTATGCATGTGTGTGTGTGTGTGTGTGTGTTCAGTTTAGTTTTGGTTGCTTGTTGGTTGTGCAAATGTTCGTTCATAAATGCATACAGATACAGAGAGAGTGAGCGAAAGAGAGAGAGAGAGAAAGAGAGATATCAAACTTCAGACTTTAGACTTCAGAATATTTTATTACTCACTGATAGTAGAATTAGGTCCTTTTAGACCTGTCTTACACAAAGTTCATGCTACTCCACATATAAAACATGAGTATAAAAACGATTCATTACTCATAAAATATGAAGTAAGTTTAACAAAATGAGTTGTGATAAGTTCTAGGCCATTTACAGTCAATAAACAGCCATAGTCTAATCTCTTTCAATAAGAAAGAATAACCAGAATTCTAAATTTTGAAGTCTTAGCTCTGCATTCTGAAATCTGAAATCTGAAATCTGAAATCTGAAATCTGAAATCTCTCTCTCTCTCTCTCTCTCTCTCTCTCCTCTCACACACACACACACACACACACACACACACACACACACACACACACACACACACACATACACACACAACACACACATATACTGTTTTGTTTAATTTTTCACACACACATGTGTGTGTGTGTGTGTGCGTGTGTGTGTGTGTGCGTGTGTGTGTGTGTGCGTGTGTGTGTGTGCGTGTGTGTGTGTGGGGTGTGTGTGTGTGCGTGTGTGTGTGTTTGTGTGTGTGTGTGTTGTGTGTGTGTGTGCATGTGTGTGTGGTGTGTGTGTGTGTGTGTGTGTGTGTGTGTGTGTGTGGTGTGTGCATACAGACACTGTACAAGTCAGGAAGTGGGATGGCTTGTTACAGAAAAACGGAGAAAAAGAAATGCGCGAAAGAAGGATGGACCAAACTATGAGGCTGAGATTGTGATGACACAAGGACGCGGGAAGGTCAACGATTTATTGTCTGGAACCAGGATGGGGGCCAACATCAGGCTGGCGATTATTTTTTTATTGGACAGGCTCAGACTCGGCCTGTCCACTGGGCGGCAATTAACCTAGAGTTTATTGCTTGCTGTCTCGCTCTTGGTGGGTACGAATTCCACTCATAAAAAATTGCTTTCCTCTGGCTTCCTCTTCCCTCATACTCATATCTCGTTCATAGAGTGACAAACAATTGTACGTCTTTCATTTGTCACGTGATATGCCTATCAAAACAAAGCACAGCTAACAAACAAAAAAGGCAAAGAATATTTTGTGTTTTTATGTGTTCAGATTTTGACATAGTTTAGTCACAAGTGCTGCACAGTGGAAAGATAAGGACAGGCGTGCTTTTCTGGCCCTCAGCAATGAGTTGGGTAGGTTCCAATAAAT
This sequence comes from Monoplex corrugatus, assembly GCA_030674185.1. NCBI lineage: Eukaryota > Metazoa > Mollusca > Gastropoda > Littorinimorpha > Ranellidae > Monoplex > Monoplex corrugatus. The sequence goes on from JAPXFY010000013.1 coordinate 61,436,933, forward strand.
GACAAAATGGATAAATCTTCAGAAGAAAAATCCAAACAAATATGACGGAACAGAAAGCAAAAACAAAAAGACAAACCAAAACTGAGCAGATCATAATATGTTGAATGTGTCTTTTTATTTGGCACTAGCCTGTTATGTAGGCACTTGTAGATATTCAAAATGCGTGTAATTTTAATACATTTCTAATACAGCATGCCTATACATAGTCACGAAATTGTAGTGACTGGCTTAGTATGTCCCAAACAGCTGTTATAGCAAGTGTTGCTATGGCGTAAACAGCACTCTTCTGAGTCAACAGAGATAAAGAACGATAATCTGATACGATAACATGTGTTGTAATTATCTGAATAAGTGATTCTTTTATTTTCAGTGATGTTGAATGAGGGCATCGTTAATCATATAAAGACTCGTCATTCTTTTTTTTTTTTTTTTTCGCCAAACAGTGAAGACAACAAAACACGCACAATTCGTATAATCATAAATACGTGTCGGTCAAAGAAATAAATCTTTCTTAGCACAATTATACCTTATTTTCTCTTACCCCTCTAGGTAAAGGTACGCATTTCTAGGTCCCGTTTCAGTTGGAAACTACACTATCATTCCTGACAGGGTGTGAAAGAGAAAGAATGGGAGGACGCAGTGGGGATGGGGGGGGGAGCAGAGACAGACACAAAGAGAGGCTGTTGGTGGCCAAATTCTTGTACATATTTGTATTGCTCATTGGAAGGAAAACAAAATTGGATAAACGTCAACATATCTACTTACCTAGGAAATAGGGACGGACGGAACCAGAACTCAGAGCTCAAAATCTCTCGATATACAATGACCCTAGGCCAGAATGCACATAAGACTGGGGTCATGAATGATAAGGGAGAGAAAGTTGAAGGCTCTTCGTCACAGTTCACACACACACACACACACACACACACACACACACAACACACACACACACACACACACACACACACACACACACACACACACACACACACACACACACACAACATATCACGATTTTAAAAATAAATTTGAGATGTCACAATATGAATGTGTATCAATTCATATGAGAGTAAAAATGATCTGCCTGGTTTACACAATAACACATAAATGACGAAATATCAAAATCATATTCTAAAATAAAATAAATGACACGTTGGAGATATCTACGACTGTAACAATGTGTGTTTTTATACACTGTTTCAAGTAACCATATTATTCCTTTTGTGGAAAGCATGAAAATATCAATATGGACGCGCTGCTTCTGTGGTGAATATCTGAAGCGTGGATCAATACGTGCAAAGGCACAATGGCAGATTCGTTTAGAAATTTAAATTTAAGGTTTGCATACACAGGCAATCATGCGACAGATCGTGGATAGTGTCATCTTTTGTCATGTTAAATGAACGTAAAAGCATTATGGTAAGCGTAGAGTGCAGCCCTGTTTGGCTGTCTCAATCTGAGATGAAACTCCATAGCATCATGATTGTCATCCTTATCGTCCTCATCGCGAGATCATAGCTGCATAAAAATTGTGCGAGATCCTGTGGTCATAAATATGGATAAGAAATCGGAGTGAAAAAAAAAAAAGAAGAAAAAGAAAAGAAAAGGAAAAATCAACAACGAAAAGACTACACCACCTTTAGGACCAAAGCACATCTTGACATTTGACAACTTTCCATCACAGTAAAACAGTGTGTGCGTGTGTGTGTGTGTCTATGTGTGGGGGGAACGGGGTTAGTTCCTTGAACACAGTCATCTTTGACTCTGTTATATGTGCTCAAACCATATGAATTTTGCAAACATGATAGTGATGTTCCTGGTTCTAAAAAGCAATGTATCTTTGCATATGTGTAGTAATTTAAGACTATCTGTTTTCTATGCTTGATTTGATAGAAGCAAAACCATATCAGCAAACTACCTGAAGTCAGAAGTGTCTCTGTTTTCCAGCAGCACACAAGAAAGGAGCTGAAAAAAAGATGATATAACAAATACACGCCTGTCACCACAACCACATGAACTGCAGATTATATCAAAACTGCATCACTGTGTGTAGGCCTCACTGCAAGGTGTGAAGTGGCGTGGCTTTGGCACACTTTGATTTTATCTGAAACAGGTAAAGATAAAGGGAGGTAATACCTCCCACCTTTTACCTGCTTTTCACTTCCTGTTTGTCACATCTGATGTCAGCATGGCACGCGAACTGGTCACGAAGTTTACGAAGTGGGTCACGACATCCTGAAACATGAATGTGTTATAGTCTTGTGACTTTGGATGCAGTTAAAAATTGGCTTGTGGATTATAACTGAGCATATGTCTGTAAGTGGCTTGTAGGTAATAACGAACAAATGTGTGTGGCTTGTGAATTGTAACTGAGCATTTGTGTGCAAATGCGTTTGTCTGTGAATACGTTGTTTAAACTTCAGTCTGCATGTCTGGTTGTGTCTGGTTTCGAATGTTTGCTTGTCTATCTGTTTATTAAATTCTTAACATTGTTACATGAATGTTTTTGTATAAAACAATGAGCAAGGGAAAGTGCGCATGTGGTGTGTGTGTGTGTGTGCATAGGTGTGTGTGTGTGTGTGTGTGTGTGTGTGTGTGTGTGTGTGTGTGTGTGTGTGTGTGTGTGTGTGTGTGTGTGTGTGATCACGCGCGTGCACGCGAGTGTATACGTAATGTGATTGTTATTCTATCAAAAAATATAACGTTTTTGTTTTATTCACATGTATTTCACATAAATGATAAATATTACAATTTTAGACAACCTACATCACACCCAGTCCAAATACATCATCTATGTTATTTCCAGACCACAAAATTCACATAACACGTCTGACAAAAACATCATCCTGCAGTTACAAGACATTTGATTCATACGTAAGCTGATAAAACATATCCTAGGAAACTGACTGAAACTCGACACCAACGTTATACATCATTGTGATGGACAGTTTATATTCAAACTATCTGTGGAAACAGCTGTTTCAGTATAAAATGCAATGTGAATGAATATGCTGGTGTCCCTTAGCTGAATGTTAGTATTCAGTGAAAATATAAAGTCTAATTATACAACTTCTAACAGGTGAGTAATTAAT
>JAPXFY010000013.1:61455024-61467524 GCA_030674185.1 Monoplex corrugatus
TAGTCCCTTTCCTTTAGTGTTCCTGAGTCAGCCAGCCGTGTTTCCTGCAGAGTGGCAATGTCCACATTGAGCCTCTTTAGTTCGCTGTTTATGACGGCGGTTTTTCTGGCGTCGCTGATGTCTTGCAGATCTTGGGAGAGCCCAGGCATCATTGTTCGGACATTCCAACAGCCCAGTTTCACTGCTGATCCTTTTCCTGATCCGTTTCTTGAATTTGAATTTTTCTTTTTGTTTGGTGCGGTAATTAACGACCTGCTTGTCAGATTTTCTCCTAATCTTCATGCACCCAATGAAGTAGGCAGGTCGTGGCGGGACAGCACCTAACTGGTTGGGGGCTGTCCAGCTTAGGCGGGCGGTAGCTGTCCAGTAAGACACGAAGGTCTCTCCCACCGTCAAAAGCAACCCCTGGCGTCAGCTCTACGCCAGTTGAGCAATGACTTATCACCGGTATCTGTTGCTTCCCGTGTTGTGCCGACACTAGTGTTAGTAGCGAGGCTGGAGTGTCCTCTCCAGGTCGTAGGTGCAGAGTGTTTGTGGATGAATGGACGGATGTAAGCCTGGGCAGTGTAATATGGAAGACAGGCTGTTGCCCATGCAACTTGTCCTCCCTCTCCACCTCGCTGACAGATCCAAAGGAACAGCAGGGCTGTTACGTTTTGGTGCCAACGCGGCCGCAGGAGCTGCCGGAAAGTGACAAAGTTTGCCATCCAACCGCCTTAGGGCCCACACCGGATTTACTGTCAGGTTTACTCCTTAGCTAATGGCCGCGGGTAGCTCTCCAGAGCTGGCGCCCTTTGATGATCTAATTTATTTCCACCAGGGTTTCTAGCCACCCTCCTCACCATCCTCCTGAGAGGACTGGTGGGGTTGCTGGTTTAGTCGCCAGCAATTCGACCCTGTGACAGGTAGTACTGGGTTCCAGGTTATCAGTAGCGGATACATCTATCCGACCTGAATATAATAAACAAATACATACATGAATAAATATCAAAGAAATACATGATTGATAATAAATAAAATCAATCAACCAATCAACAGACAAATCAATAAACAGGTAGCTAAATGGAAAACAGATATATAAAATCAAATACACATAGATCTCATGTGATGCTCTAATAGATAAACGAGCTAGTCCACGAAGAGGAAGATAAAAAGAGGGAAAGAAGAGGGAAGCCAAGTGATGTGGTTAGTTTGCCAAAGGAATGATCTACTCCTAAAAATCTGAAAACAGCCATTACAACCACTAAATCACTGGTGTCCTGGTTATCTTTCCTTTTATGGTCTGTTTTAAACCTCACAGGAGGAACACAATGACCTGCAGTGGTGAAAGTCGGGTTTAACATTTTGTTTGAAACAATTCTTCACATCGACATTCCTGAATTGAAGAAGAAAAACGTTCTTTAGGCTACAGCGATGCTTCAATGGGATCAGAGAATTCTGTGTCCCCTTTTATGCATCTCTGTACTCTCTGTCTCTCTGTCTCTCTGTCTCTGTCTGTCCTCTGTCTCTGTCTCTCTCTCTCTGTCTCTCTCTGTCTCTCTCTCTCTCTCTGTCTCTCTCTCTCTCTCTGTCAGCCTCTGTGTCTGTCTCTCTGTCTGTTTCTATGTCTCAGTCTCTCTTTCTCATTATCTGTCTGTCTCATTCTCTTTCTGTCTCTGTCTCTGTATCTGTCTCTCTGTCTCTCTCTTCTCTCTTTTTTTTCTCTCCCTCTTTCTGTCTGTATGTCTATTTCTGTCTGCCTCTCTCTGTCTCAGCTTCTGTCTCTCTTTGTTTTTGTCTTGTCTCTCTGTATTTCTGTCTCAGTCTCTCTGTATCTCTGTCTCTCTGTCTCTATCGCTCTGTCTCTGTCTGTCTGATTTCAATTATTAGTCTAAGGTGCAAGGCCATATTGCAGCTGGAAATACTTATTTCTTAGAATTACGTATGTTTGAATAAAGTGAGACCTAGACAAAGCGAGAAACAAGAAAATTCACTTCTATTCACTAAACATGTATTGTCAGAATAAGTGATGCTGTAATGACAAAATAATTAGCAACGTAATCCACGATAAATGAAATGATAAAGCAAATGCAAACAAAGGAAATAGATTATGAACATGCTAAAAGTGGAAAAATACAAGGACAATGAGTCATTGGTGACTACAGTCAAGATGTAATTTGAAAGTGCTGTATAATACGTCATATGGCATACAAAAACAATATGTATTAATGCAAAGTGATACCAAATACGTTTTGAGAATAGCAATACACTAAACAATCATTATCATCACATACAGTGTTGTAATTAACAAATAGGCTGATGGAAAGATAGACGGAAACCAAGATTTAAATCCCTAAGGAATCACATTTGAATAAATAAACAACCACAAAATAATTTTTTTTAAAAGAAAGAAGAAAGATAGATAGATAGAAAAAATAACGAAAGAAAGGAAATGAATGAATGAATGAATGAATGAGATGAAATGAAGATGGATGAATGAATGAATGAATGAATGAATGAAATGAATGAAATGAATGAATGAATGAATAATCAGGTAATCAACTGTGTTCATACAATACAATAAAAGTAACACAAAGTTGTGCACAACAGAACAAGGCGAAAGAAATGGTAATGTCATTCCAACAGTGTCTCATCCCAAAGAACAGATTAGCAATTTGCAGACGTGTTAAACTGTGACCATGCTAAATGGAAGCACCAGCTTACAGTTGTAGAATATTAAAACGTTTTTGTTTGACATGAAATAGCTTAAATATTTGAAAGTGTATACATAAACAGCTAGTTCGTTGTTTGATATTCTTAATGATATTAAATGTCAGATCTTTGTGATATGAAGCGTAGGCTATCATTCATAAATGTCATGTGTCCTCAGCCAAGCCTCAAGCTCAAGAAAAATTCAAAGACTAGATACATCAGTTCAGTATTGCCGGGAAAGTTTCAAAACATATCTTTGTATACCGTATGTAATTCGATTTACAATAACTCACAAATTGCACCAGAACATTCTCACATGCATAATATTCCAGAACATTTAGGACTGGTTATCATATGACGTAACTCGATACTCTTTTTTTTTGTTGGGGGGGGGGGGGGGGGTCCGGATTGTTTGAAAGTGTTCAGTCTTGTGAAACATTCTAGAATAAAGCGTTTGTTAACCATCATCAAAGCGTATCCTTTCGTAGTTACTACAACAACACAAGTAGATTTATAAACCACATTGAGTGTAACCATTTCGTTACACATAAAGGTAATTCTGACACAAGTTATATGCACTGACTGATGTCAATGCTTAAGAAATAGAGAGAGGGAGAGGGGAGAGAGAGAGAGAGAGAAGAGAGAGAGGGGGGAAAGAAAGAGAGAAAGAGAGAGAGAGAGAAATTGTAACACTGATGAGTTTCAGAGACCTTAAATTAATATTCGAACACTTATTAATGATAACCCAAACTCTGCTGTTGAAACGCAATAGTTATCACAGATGATCAGGTGCAAACGTGAAAGGAGAGGGAGAAACAGACAGACAAACATATGGACAGACAGAAAGACAGACAGGTGGATGGACTTTGGCTGTAATCTTGTGCAACCAACTATTTTTCTAGGCCCCAGTTAGCATTGATCTAACGAGAGCAACGAAGCTGATTATTGTTAGAAACCAGAATTAATCATTGGAAAGAACGGATTGGGTGTACTTTTCTGGGAATTAATCAGGTCTCGCACGCTGACAGAGACATAAGAACTGGAAGAGCCTCGTTTTGTTCCTAATGGATTCACGAATTAAAAGGATGAGGGAAGAAAAATCAAAAAGAAAAGACACCAACTCCAAATTCCAAACAGAAATGAAACGAAAAACAGATAAATAAACAAGACAAAGAAATAAATAAGACTTAAGTCAAGCTATCTATACCCTGAGAGTAATGTAGAGGATAAAATAAAGGGCGTGATCACAACAAAAGCATAAGACAGAATAAATCAGGCTATTATAGCACTGATGGTAAATGGTAGAGTATAAAATATATATAGGGTGCGCTGATCACAAACAAACAGCATAAAAAGAATAACATCAAGGTATTCTAGCACTGAGGTAAATGTAGAGGTAAAATATATATAAGGTGCGGATCAAAACAAGCATAAAACAATATATCAAGGCTATTCTATAGCACTGATGGGTAAATGTGAGGTAATATATATAGGGTGGCGCTGATCACAAAAAACAGATAAAAGACAGATAACATCAAGGTATTATAGACGATGGGTAAATGTAAGGTATAAAATATATATAAGGGTGGTGCTGATCACAAACAAACAAGCATAAAAGACAGAATAATATCAAGGCTATTCTATAGCCCTGGATGGGTAAAATGGTAGAGTACATAATCACTATAAGAGTGGTGCTGATCTCCTTTCTTTTCCTTTCTGCGGGCTTGTTCATTCTTTCGAAAAAGCCATGAAGCCAAAGTCTGATATCTCGAGTTCAGTCCCAGCCCGTAACATTTAAAACTACTGGCTTGTTTGCTGTTTATCTTGTCGTTTCCATCATTCTGGTGGTGTCAGCTTATTGTTTCAACCCCCCCCCCCCCCACTCTCTCCCTCTCGCCCCTATCCCCATTTCAAAACCTTGCCAACGCATAGGGTTTTGCGCAGTCTCAGAGAGTCTGGCAGATGATTGCAGACAGTATCGGTGGAGCGCATATGGAATTGTCCGAGTGCGAGAAATCCCTCTTGAACAAACTCCAGCTAACAAACTCTGTGTTTCTGCTTTATGTTCATTTACATCGAAGGTCAGACAATTGGATGAACTTGAGGGCTCAAGTATAAACTTTTTTTTACTTCGAGGCAAAGGTATATCCGTGCAATCAAAATACAAAAACCTTAATGACTGTTATCACAAAACATTGATCGAAAATCTGGACCAGTGTCATCTTGACTTACGTACTTATCACATGAAATTTTGGTCCAAACTCTGTTACAGATTAATCATGATTAGCTGAGGAATCATCTATGGTCTCTCTGTTCGTTCTTTATTTTGACGTTTCTTTACATATGGTGGGATGAGTGTGATTTTGGTAAAACTGTTAATCCATTCACTAAAAACAGAGAAAGTTTTCATCAGACTTATCTGTTGTGACCTTGACCAGAAACATCAGCTCACCTAGCCAAGCACTCTCCTCTCGCTGTAGTACCTTCTATGCTTTTTTTTTTTTCAATTCAGCAACAACATATTGTCAGATTAGGTAATGTCATATTGACATATTCCCCATGTGGTATGTCTGAGACCACTTAAATATGATGAGATCAATGCATTAAAAATCACTGAGGTCATTATTCTTACTACCTTTTCTTTTTCGTTCTTTTGTTATATTTTCTTCTCCTTCTTTTTCTTCTGTATTTTTGTTCTTGTTCTTCTTTCTCGTTTTAGTCACGGTCCCTATGCTGTTGTTTTTCTCTCTTGTTTCCTTCTCCTTTCTGTTCTTGTGTTTGGTCCGTTCTTGTTCTTGGCTACTGCTGACGTCCATTTCTTTTTGTATCCGTCTCCTTTTGTTTCTCCTTTTCATTAACTACGAGGAATTTGTTCAATATCAACACAGTCTTGTGCATAGATATATGCGTGCGTGTGTGTGTGTGTGTGTGTGTGTGTGTGTGTCTGTCTGTGTCTGTGTGTGTGTGTGTGTGTGCGCGCGCGCGCGCGCCTTTACATGTATATGTGATACGTGTGTGCTGGGAAAAAAACGATATCGGGGTAAGGGGTGAGGGGTGGGGGTTACAAAACACTGTGCCTGCTACAGAGAGATAGCCAGCAATAAATCGCAAGCCAATGGCAACCCAGTGGGTCGCCTGAGTCTGATCTCGTCCCATGGAAAGTAACTGCTTTCGCGACATGGGCCGCCATCCTGGTTCCAGACAATAGATTATGGGTTCCCCTCGCACGTGAACCCTTGTTTCTTCATCACCTCTTGCTCTTGTTTCTATCCATCTTTGTTTTGTGCACCAATGTGCTGTCCGTTCCTTCGACCTTTCTTTTCAGTAACCTTGCTTTTCTCCATATTTCTCGCTCGAACAAAGGCACCATATTTCATGTCCACCCTATTTCTTGACCCGTCCCACCTCCTGTAAACACTGTCCAGATCAACACACACACACACACACACTCACACACACACACACACACACACATACACATAACACACACACACATACATACGCACACACACACACACAAACACGCACACACACACAAATCCTTTCACAAAAAAGAACAAAGATTTCTCACTAGCTTTTCTGTTTAGTCGTGGATCTAAACACAATTGGCTGATGCCAAACAGCATCGAAGAGGACTTTGTCATCAGCTGAGCCACAAGTAGCATAAATTGATGTTTAGCCTTTGACTCCCTCACCCTGTCTACAGCTTTCCTGCATTATCTTATCAGCAATGATAAAGCTGACCACATATCTCCTCTCCTGGCACAACTTCATTGGCTCCCTGTATCAAAGTGCATACAGTACAAACTAGACACCATGTGCTACAAAAGCCTCAATAACGCAGCCCCCGATTACCTGTCAAGCCTACTTCAGATCTATGTTCCCTCACGTACCCTCCGCTCTGCCTCCGATCCTCTGACTTTTCGCTTTCCACGCACTAAGCTCAATACCTATGGTCCACGAGCCTTCTCTGTTTCTGGTCCACTCTCCTGGAACAAACTTCCTCTCTCAGTCCGTCAGCAACCTACTTTTGTCTCCTTCAAGTCCGCTCTCAAAACTCACCTTTTCTCCTCCGCATAAAATCCTAACCTCACTCAACCCCCCCCCCCCCCCCCCCTCTGCAGCCTGTCTCCGCTCGGAGGGGAATCACACGGTTATAATATATAATTGTATATGCTATGCTCTCTATAATTTTCCATTGCTTTTATTCTTGCTTTTATTGCTTTTATTCTTTCTCCCCATTTATAGCCATGCGTGTGTGTGTGTGTGTGTGTGTGTGTGTGTGTGCGTGCGTGTTTGTGCGTGCGTGCGTGCGTGCGTGTGTGTCTGCTTCAGCGCTTAGATTTGATTTTATCAAAATTTTGCGCTATATAAATATTGTAATTATTATTATTATTATTATAATTAATGATAGTGGACCAATGCCTTAACCCTTCTGAGGAAGCAAAAGGGTTAAATTTTTGAAGCTGATAAAAAAAAATCAACTGATTAAAAACATTACCATTGCAGATATATGTGGCTTGTTTTCACGAAGAGAGACAAGAGCTGATTTTTTGGAAATTTCAAGTTCTTTGTTTCATTAGACAGGCACTGCATTTTCTTTCCTGTGATACATAAATGATTTCTGTTGGATAAAGACTGCAAGAGTTGTGGTTAATGGAAAAGTCACGTATGCATCAACCCATTTTGAGAAAATGGAGAAAAAGATTGAAAATCATTTTAATGTGACGTTTTCGTTTCCAAACATTATGGATGCTCTGTAGTGAATTATGATAAGGTTAAAGTACCGAGTGAAGCACTCTGATGTTGACGTCATAAACTTGAAAATGATGTAAACAATGTTGGGTGTCTGAAAGATGTTGAGTTTGGGGTGACTTTTACTGTGAAACTTACCGCATATTTAAAGAAAAATAAACAAAAATAGGATGTAACTGGACTCATTATTTCACACAAAGAAACACACACACTGCATTTCTTAATGTGTACTTTGGTTTACTCCCATCAGGGTGAGAACAACGTAATATAGTAAGTCAAATATTATTATTCTTTATCGCACATAAATACCATTTGAACAGATACATACGGCAAAAAAATGAGATATATCAAATACGCAGGAAACGTCATGGCCTTTGGTGAAAAAAAAAACACATTAGATAAAACAAATCTATACAACACCACTAAAAACCACAGCAGGGTAGTAGCAAAGTGCCATGGCACTGATTTGTTACTTACAGAGTTCTCTAGAACCCGTAAGTTACCTTAAATATCAGGACCACCCCAGCGTGCTGAGTTTATGTGTTGGTTAATACCATCTGCCGCATTTAGGTGGTCGTTCAACAGCGTGGCGTTCTTGGTTTAGCATACACCGTATCAACAACGCGCTGTGGTAGCTTTGTACATGACATAGTTTTGATTCTGGTCTTCACGCATGCATGCTACGCACGTGCACACACACACACGCATGCACGGACGCACGCACTCACACACGCGCACACAAACACACACACAAACACACGCACAAACACACAATCAAACACACACACACACACACACACACACACTTACGCGTGCGCACGCACCCCACACACACACACACACACACACACATACACACACACACTGTACACACGTACTACACAAATATACACGAACATACTGGATATTTCTGGGCATGTGTCCACCTATCAGAATTGACCTATTATCAAATCAGTAAATTGATCAGTCTCTTCTCTCTCTCTCTCTCTCTCTCTCTCTCTCTCTCTCTCTCTCTCTCTCTCTCTCCTCTCTCTCTCTCTCTCTCTCTCTCCCTCCCCCACACACATACACACACATGCTCTTGCAAACACTCACACACAACACACACACACACACACAAACACACACACACACACACACACCACACACACACACACCACAACGCTCACACACACACCACGCACGCACACACATACATACACACACTATACACACATACTACACAAATATACACGAATATACTGGATAGTTCTGGGCATGTGTCCACCCATCAGAATTGACCTATTATCAAATCAGTAAATTGGTCAGTCTCTCTCTCTCTCTCTCTCTCTCTCTCTCTCTCTCTCTCTCTCTCTCTCCCTCCCTCCCTCCCTCCCTCCCCCACACACATACACACACATGCTCTTGCAAACACTCACACACACACACACACACACATATATATATATATATATATATGTGTGTGTGTGTGTGTGTGTTGTGTGTGTGTGTGTGTGTGTGTGTATACATATATATATATATATATATATATGTATGATATATATATATATATATACATACATATGAATGTGTGTGTGTGTGTGTTTTTGTGTGTGTGTGCATGTGTGTCTATGTGTGTGCAATGCTCGTATACAAATGCCTTATATTGACAGACATGGTGCTCATTTGGCTGATTGTTGGACTTTTTCCTGTCAGAAAATTCACCAGGGTGCCTCAGCATGCTTGGTAAAGAGTGGATATGTGGAGAATTTTCCTGATCTCCCTAGTCAACATGTGCACAGACCTTGTCAATGCCCAAGGTAAGTTCCTGTAGTGACAGGTAGGTAAAGGACATGACTGATAGTCATTGTTGGCCCCGGTGAGGCCTCTCTTGTGGCCTAGCCTGCTTTTTGCGTGTGTAGGCCTATATGCATTCAAAGCATATCAAACATGCATATTAAAGCTCCTATAAGTCATGTCAGTGTCTGAGGACTCACGAAAACCTTAAATCAACTAGCATGCACGCGCACTGCAGCAACAACTTAGTGGATTGTGATCAGCTCGAGTGACAGCTTTATTTCTCCCTATTCCAATTAAAGAAAAGTCTTATTATGAGTAATGCATAGTGAGTCCAAAAATTAAATAAATATGGAGAATAGCGATATACAAAAATAATTCGTGATATACGCGAAATCACCAGTCGCCGTGGTGTAGTGGTTAGCATAATGAATTATTAATTAGAAGGATGTGGATCTGATCAATCTTTTCAAAAGCATGGGTGTTTTTGTTTTGTTTTGTTTGTTTGTTTATTTGTTTGTCTGTTTTGGTTTATTTCCCACCAGCTCCTACTCGGAGTTGAGCGCGCCATGGGCTCATGGAAAGACTGGCACAAGCACCACATGACTGAGTCTCATCCACTTCATAGACGCGTCATTGATCATGTTGATCAAATCTCCTGATCAGCATTGCAGGTGTCTGTATCCTTATAATAATAATAATAATAATAATAAAGGGCATTTATATAGCGCCTAATCTGATGAAAACAAGAGCCCTAAGCGCTTACAGGTATCACGCAGACACAACCAAACACACACACACACACACACACACACACACACACACACACACACACACACACACACACACACACACACACACACACACACACACACACACACACCACACGCACGCACGCACACACACACCAGCCGACATTCAAGGCTCAAAAGACAACAAGGGGGAATTTGGGGAAGTTAGGTGGTAGAGTCTTTATAAGTATCATGAGAGGGACTGGAAGAGATGGGTTTTCAGAGAGGACTTGAAAGAAGTGAGAGTTGCAGAGTGGCGAACAGAGACAGGGAGCTGATTCCAGATTACAGGGGCCTGATAGGAAAAGGAGCGTTGACCATAGGTATTTAGTGCGACAGGATGGTATGCGGAAGGTACGAGTATCAGCCGAGGAACGAAGTTGACGAGAGGGGGTGTACAGATGGAGGAGGTCAGAGATGTAAGGGGGTGCAAGACCGTTGAGAGACTTAAAACATAACAAAGCAATCTTGTAGCGAATTCTCTTTTCAACAGGTAACCAGTGAAGAGATTTGAGAAGAGGCCTTCAGGCCTGGTTGACGCCAAATTACACAGCATTACGAGAGCAGTCGTAGAGCACAGCCCAGTCACATATTCTCTAACCTTACTGAAACTCGTGACATCATGATCATTATACTCATCGTCGTTGTTTTCGTAAATATGTAAAAAAAAACTGTCCCTGTCTCTGTGACCATTAAGATGGCATAAAAAAAGGGGGCCAACAAATGTGAGCTAAACGAAACTATCTAAGTGCATGAACAAATATAAATAATTCACGACATCCTTTTTTTGCTCCATAGTCTTAACACAATAGTCACGCTTCAGGACGTTGTGATCCACTTTGTAAACATCGTTACAAAGTCGCGTGCCGTGCTGACATCAGGTGTGGCAGATAGAAGGTGAAAAAGCGGTTAAAAGGTGTGTGATGTCTCCTTCTATTATCTTAACCACCTTCAGATAAAATCACAATGTGCCAAGGCCACCACACTTGACGGTGAGATTTGCGCTTAATGCTGATCTGATAGAGCCTACCGTTCGTGTGCTTTTGTTGTGTGGTTGTGTTGATGTTTGTCATAGTAATTGTGCATTTTGTTGTTGCTACAGATCAATATGGATGATGCGAGCAAGCTGTGTGTTTTCATGTTGCCATATGCCACTGGACATAGGGTATAATTTACAGGAACTTCAACATGCACGTCTGACGTTCTGCATGCATACTTGCACAAAGGGGGTTTATATGATAACAGGTCTGCAAACATACTGGCCTGAGAGATCAGAAAAAACTCTGCACCAACTTTGAAATGAGAACTCAGCACACTGAACGAGTAGTATTCCTTTGTTTTCAAATATATGAATTAAAAGAACTAAGAAAGTAAATAGATAGCAAGATACAAACAGTAAAATGCCTGAATGCTTCTTAAGATACCTGTCGGTAAAAAAAGACCAGTCCAGTTGCATGGTGTCACCCCTCCAGACCAAAATAGACTGGCCCTAGCCACAACCTGTCACATCTTTCAATGAAAATAACTCATTTGATCACAACCTACAACACACCCCCCCCCCCCCCCATTCCAGATTAAATGGACTCGTCCTGTTTCGAACTTGCCACCCCCATTTTTAAAAAAAATGTAGGTTATTATATTTCCTGATGAACACTACATATGTGTGTATCTCTGAGGCCTGACTGACCCCAGGACTCACTTATTATCTATTATCATTTATCTGTTTATTCTTTTTTTCTTCTTCTTTCATGAATGGAAATTTTGAAGAATAGTTGCGTCTCAAAGTTTTGATGTAAAATGGTAATCTGTAGCATCTCAACTATTACTTCCATTCTCAACATCACAGTAATGCCAAAAATCGTTCCATATGCTTTGACCCTTGATGCTTTGCTGTCATGGTGACTTCACTCTTGGCGATTTTGGATGGCTATTAGAGAGGGAAGAAAACTATGGGGGGTATTGACAAGGGATGTGTGCAAAAGAAGGGAAAAATGAATAAATAAATGATATATTTAAAGCAATAATATTTCATGTAAAGAAATGACATAAAAGTTGGATCATTTAATATAGCCTAACAACGATTTATTCTTCTGTTTCTCACGTTCACACATCCTAGCATCCCTTTTTAAGACATGGACTCGGTCCTGTTTTCAGTTGTTGTCATGCATTCAGAAACTGAACGTTTATTGTGCAAATAGCTGCTGTAAGAAACATGATCAAGCCATTTTGATAATCTCTGTTTTCCACTGAATAAATGCTGTGTTTTGTATTATTTTGTGCATGTATTGTATTAATGTAATGTACACTGTGTATGTGTGCTTTGTCAACATATTCAAACATTAAAGTCACTCTCACACACAAACACAAACACACACACTGTCAGCTAGCAAACTGATAGACAAATGGGGAATGCGTAATACTTGCATCAGTACTACATACACAAATTTTCCATAACCAAAGATATTGGAAGGGGGGGGGGGGCAAAGA
>JAPXFY010000013.1:61472524-61475024 GCA_030674185.1 Monoplex corrugatus
TCGCTTCATTAGTCTGTGAACATGGCATCTGTTATCAGAGAAATTCAATGAGGGTTTTTGTTTTTCTTTCTTTCTCTTTCTTTCTTTCTTTCTTTCTTTCCTTCCTTTCCTTTCTGTTTCTTCATTTTTAATCACTTTTGCACCTTTTTGTTTGTTTTCCTTTCTTTTTCATTTTCCTATTCCTTTTCTTTTTTGTGTCTGTTTTAGCTGAATATCTTTATCTATGTATATGTCTGCTTAACTATCTATACCTATATATCTATCTATCTATCTATATATCTATATATCTATCTATCTGTCTGTCTTTCTGTCTGCCTGTCTGTCTATCTGTCTATCGGTATCTATCTCTCTCTCTATCTATCTACCTATCTACCTATACTATCTATCTATCTATCTACCTATCTACCTATCTATCTATCTATATATCTACCTATCTACCTATCTATCTATCTATCTATCTGTCTGTCTGTCTCTCTGTCTGCCTGTCTGTTTCTCTGTCCATCTATCTATCTATTTATCTATCTGTCTGTCTATCTATTTATCCATCTATCTATCTATCTATATGTATACATACATATATATATATATGTATATTATATAATATATATATATATATATTATATATTGTGTGTATTTATTTATCTATCTCCCTCTCTCACACTCATTCACACACACACACACACGCAACAACAAAAACAACAACAACAACAACAAGAAACTCACACAAAATCACAAGCAACACACATAAACTCTTTTCATTCGGTATTAAGTTAAGTCAGACGTTCCATTCTAGAATGTGTCAAAAAATGCAATTTCCTTCTTTGCTGTTGCAATTTTTATTTCAAGCAGGCAGGTCAAGTGGATACGCTGGAGGCACAGACAGCATGCATGCAGCGTCACTGGGGCAATTCACTTCATTAGTCTGTGAATATGACATCTGTTATCAGAGAAATCCAATGTGGTTTTCCTTCTTTCTTCCCTTCCTGTTCCTCTCTGTTAATTCATTTTCTATCACTTTTTGCACATTTTTGTTCTTTTCTTTTTCTTTTATTTTATTTTCACTTTCATTTTCATTTTCGTTTCATTTTTTTATTATACTTATCGACCTGTCTCTGTATCTGTTCATTTATCTCTTGACCTCTCTATCTATCCATCTGTATATCTATCAATCTATCTATCTATCTATCTATCTATCTATCTATTTATCATCTATCTATCTATCTATCTGTCTGTCTGTCTTCTGTCTATCTATCTTTATGTATATATATATGTATATATTTACCTATCTATCTATTTGTTTATCTGTCTGTCTGTCTGTCTATCTATCTATCTATTTATCTCTGTATCTATCTGTCTGAATGCTGTCTACCTATGTATGCATACAAGTACATTGTGATATACGAAGATATTCACATGCATACTGTGGTGAACACGTGTGTATCAGATCATATAGGCACACACACACAAGCAACACACACACACACACACACCACACACACACACACACACACACACACACACATACACACACACACACACACACACACACACATAGGCATATACAATATGCACACATACGCATGCATATTGTAAGTTATGAGTGTATGAGAAAGCAATATGTATATGTAAATGTATATGTATATGTACATATATATATATATATATATATATATGAGTGTGTGTGTATGTGTGTAGATATATGTATATATGTAAATGAATACAATATATATATATAGAGAGAGAGAAAGAGAGAGAGAGAGAGAGAAAGGGAGAGACAGACAGAGACAGAGAGGAGAGAGACAGAGAGAGGAGGGAGATAAACACAGACAGACACACAGATAGACACACAGACAGACAGAGTGTCACACACACAATCATGCATACAAACACGCATTGAGGCGACCGTCACATCAACATCTCTCTACTTTTGGAATAGAAAATTAATTCATTTCTCTTCAATGACAGCACCCCAGAGAGTCTGGATTACACACTGCTCCAGGCCTGAACTATAGCATGTCTGTAATGTGCATAGTGGCAGGTATTGAAATGACAGTGGGATTTCCTTGTGTGTTTACTCGTTTTAGCCTTGCTCGGTTTGAAAAATCAATGGTGGACTAGGAAGTGTGCAAAATTTATGTGAGCTAGATTGTATTTGTTCTGACTTTCCCAAGTGTTTTACTTTAAAAGAGAGGTTTTTTTCTTCTTCAATTTGGAAACGACAAGCAATGAAAGTAACAGAAAAAGACAAAGAATGAGAATGGAATATATGCACATTCTCTAAGAACCCATCTTCGGCCAAACCAGGAAATGTCTCTATGCTCTTCTGCAATTGCCAGAGTGTCAATATATCACAAAAATATAATAAGAAAAAAAATATATAATGACAACTGGCTTAAAATTCCGTCCATGTAAAGTGCATGTTTAGCAGACATCTCGCATTTATGAAAGGAAATGAAATTAAAGAAAATTGGGTTTCTAGTTTAAAACATGAACATGAAAC
>JAPXFY010000013.1:61482524-61485024 GCA_030674185.1 Monoplex corrugatus
AAGTTGAGTTTTTAAGTAAATGTCAGTCAGTTGATTTCATTGAATACGCTTTAGTTGGTGTCCCACATAGGAGAAATATCATGAAAAAAAAAAAAAGAAAGAAATTTTAAATACAATGTTATCATTATAACGCATATGTCGTACTTAAGAGATAATGAACCCCGATTTATGTCAAGTAACTGGATAAAAGAACTGAACACGTGATGTGCGAGAATAAAAAATATTGATAAACATAATAGTTTAAAAACGTTGTCACATACAACAAGACTAAAAACTGGTCATGCATACCACAATAATGATGATATACATGTACATTTTTCAATTTATTTTCTTCTTTTATTTCTTTGTCTTCTCATATATTAAAAAGAATGCCTGAAATGACATATGAAGATCCCAATAAATGAACAAAGAAAAAAATCAAAATGAGAAGCACCCATGTACTGATCCTACGTTCTGCTTACCGAGTCCACAAAGAAGAGAAGAAAAAGGAGGAAAGCAAATGATGTGTTTAATAGTATAAATGTTCGGCTCTCTTCTAAAATCTGAAAACAACCATTAAGTCCTCGTTGTCCTGGTTACCATTCCTTTTATTGGCAGTCTTAAATCTCAGAAAAAGAGCACACTGGCTTTGCAGTGGGGAAGCTGGCAAGGTATTTGTTTGAAATAATCCTGCACGTCAACATGGCATTTGTTAACTGGGTGAGAAAGACGTTGTTCAAGCGCAACTAAGTTTTATCAGGATCAGATACCTCTGTCTGTGTGTCTGTCTATGTGTCTGCCTATCTGTCTGTGTGTCTGTGTGTCTGTCTGTGAGTCTGTCTGTCTGTATGTATGTATGTCCCCGTATTCTTATTGTTATTGTTGTTTCAAAGCCCAGCCGACCGCGTAGAGCCATATCAGTGCTATAACCGCTTCAAAACATACAAAACTTCATGAGGGAAAAAAAAAGAAACGAAAGTAAAGCACACGTATCAATGCATTCGTTCACATAATCTAAGGGCATTTCCCTGACGTTGACCACTCCGTCCAATTTATCGCGCAGGGCATTTAAAAAACACAACTGAATACAAATTTAAGCATACCCAAGGACACCAGAACATATAAAAACGGGCATAAATGAACTAAAATTTCTTCTGTATATTTCACCTCCCTAGAGCAATAAATGCAGTTAATACATGTATCCAATTATCAATCCTAAGAAAAAGTATGTAAAACTTTATCAAACACATACAGGTAAATGGATCAGCAAGGCAGAAAATGATAAGAAGAAATGACAGAAAGCAAAGGAACAAGGCAGAAACAAAGCCAGTGACAGAACAGAGGAAATTTCTAGCACAGAATTTTCAGAAGGAGGAATACTACTTATACTGAAAGAGCCCCCATCATCCCCATGGGGGGAGGGGGAGAGGAGTGTGTCTGTCAGTCTGTCTGTCTGTATGTGTCTGTCTGTATGTATGTATGTATGTATGTGTGTATGTATGTATGCATGCATGGATGGATGGATGGATGGATATCTGTCTGTATGTATGTATGTCTCTGTCTCTGTCTGTCTCTCTCTATCTGTCTGTCTCTTCTTCTCTCCTCTCTCTCTCTCTCTCTCTCTCCATCTGTCTGTCTGAAACAAAGAAGAAGAAGAAGAAAAAAAGGGAAAACGAAGGAGATAATAATGATGAAAAAGAAGAACAAGAAGAACAACATGGTAGATTACCTAAACCACTCTACTAGCAAGACAGTGCTGTTTCTTGACCGTTGAACCCAATCCCCAACCCCCCCCCCCCCCACGCCAAGTCTTTGGCCTCTGTATTGACTAGCACAAGTGGCTGCATAATATCATCATCATCATCAGGTGCCTAGCTACGGACTTCCATCTGTCTCTATCACTTCTTGCCTCAAGCATCTCTTCCACCCTCCTTGTCCCCAACCACTCTGCAAGTCCGTCTAGTATCTTCTCCCTGGGTCTACCCGGTGCTCTCTTTCCCTCCAGCTTTCCCGTTGTGACCAAGTGCTCCAAGTCTCCTTTCCTCATAAAATGGCCTATAAATGTTGCCAGTCTTTTCCTAATCTTCCTTATGAATGATCTACTTGTGTCTGCCTCCATCAAGACTGTCTCGTTTGTTTTCTTTGCTGTCCATGGAACTCTCAACATTCTTCTTAGAAACCACATCTCGGCTGCCTCAATCATCTTGTTCTGGCTTTGCGTGTTGACTGTCCACACCTCACAACCAAGAGATAGTGCTTGAATGTTATATAGAACCAATACTGTTATTGGTTCTATATAACATTCAAGAACTATCTTCCTGATGTTAGTTGATAGGCATTTGTTGGTAAGAATGATTTTCATCTTCTTGAATGCTGTTTTGACTTGGCCGATTCTGCTGGCTATTTCTGATGTGCATCTGTCTCTGTCTGTCTGTCTGTCTGTCTGTCTGTCTGTCTCTCTCTCTCTCTCTCTCTCTCTTTCTGTCTGTCTCTTTCTCTCTCCGTCTCTGTCTCTGTCTTC
>JAPXFY010000013.1:61495024-61497524 GCA_030674185.1 Monoplex corrugatus
AGAATCTGAGTGTAACAAAAACATACTGCAGAAGAGTTTGGAATATGTATTTGTTTAAGAGGTAATAATGGCTCTATATGTGACCTCGTGAAAAATTGCCAGAATTTGTGATCCATCAACGTGATAGAGTAAACAAAATCCACATGCGCTCCACCCATATCTACCAGAAACAATCTAGAAGACACCTTGATTCTGCTCAATGCCCTTTGCACTGGCAAGGTCTTGAAAGGGAAGCTGAAAGAAAGAGAGAGAGAGAAGAGAGTGTGTGCGTGTGTGTGTGTGGTGTGTGGTGTGTGTGTGTGCGTGTGTGTGTGTGCGTGTGTGTGTGTGCGCACACGCGTGTGTGTGTGTGTGTGGTGTGGCGACACGCGTGTGTGTGGTGGTGTGCGTGTGTGTGTGTGCGTGTGTGTGTATGTGTGCGTACGTGTGTGCGTGTGTGTGTGTATGTGTATACGTGTGCGTGTGTGTGTGTGATCGCGAGTGTGTGTGTGTGTGTGTGGTGCGTGTGTGTGTGGTGTGTGTGTGCGCGCACGCGTGCACGCGCGCGTGTGTGTGTGTATGTGTGTATATGTGTGTGAGGAGGGAGGCGGGGTGGTGAATTTATGAAACACTAAGCTAACATCACCAGAATGATCAGAGCATAAAGGTGGGCAATGGACAGTTCTGATTTAAATGTTTCTGACTGGAGTTCACGGCTTTATCAAACAGAGCCAGAAAACCCGCGTTACACTGCAGAAAGTAGATGCAACACAGTCCTTTAAAACTTCCAGTATCTATTTACATTGAAACTTTGGTAAGACCAACTTACTTTCCAGACAAAACATTGCAGTATCACATCATTTACCGTGAGAACTTTTCGATGGCAAGGTAGCATGCAATATTTGTTATTTCCAAAGTACCGCACGGTTTATTATTTCCAAAGTTCCGTAGAATCCATACGTTAGTTTCAGTTTCAAGACCTTGCCGGTGTGTTGAGGTCATGTGCAGGTTAATGGCATATGCCATGTATGTTTAGTATTCCAGAAGCTGATATTGACGATTAAGTGCATATATTATCAACTAGCGTTCTGACAGCTGTATCTGTATGCACATTTCAGTTTCGGATATTAATCTTAGCCAGGCTTTATTAATGAGACCTGACTAAGAAAAAAAAAACCCGCAATCTACATTAAATTATCCATGAGAGAAAAAGAAAATAGAGGCATACGGAGAGCCCAAAGAGAGACAGAGAGAGAGGGCGAGAGACAGACAGACAGACAGACAGACAGACAAAGAGAAAGGCAGGCAGAGACAGAGAGATTGAGATATAGAGAAAGACAGAGAGAGACAGAGAAAGACACAGAGAGAGACAGAGAAAGACACACAGAGAGTGGGGGGTGGGGTCTGATTTCTGACAGTAAGACAGAGAGACAAAGAGAAACAGAGATTTAGAAGAATTATTGCAAATGTACAAGACCTGAAATCAACGTTTAAACAAATAGAAACCAAAAACACGCGAAAACAGAACAGAAAGAAACGCAACAATTTGCAAGAGATGACAGGAGCAAGTGTTCGGCCAAATGGCCTTTGTCAAGTGTACACAAAAGACAACAAAGAAAAATACACAACAGACAACAAAGAAAAATACACAAAAGACAACAAAGAAAAATACACAACAGACAACAAAGAAACATACACAAAAGACAACAAAGAAACATACAAAAAGACAACAAAGAAAAATACACAAAATCAAAAAGAACTACACAAAAGACAACAAAGGAACATGCACAAAGACAACAAAGAAAATACACAAAAATCAACAAGAAACATACAAAAGACAACAAAGAAACATACACAAAAGACAATAAATAAAACACACACAGACAACAAGAAAAAATATAAAATCAACAAAAGAAACATACACAAAAGACAACAAAGAAAATACACAAAAATCAACAAAGAAACATACACAAAAGACAACAAAGAAACATACACAAAAGACAACAAATAAAAACACACAACAGACAACAAAGAAAAATATACAAAAATCAACAAAGAAACATACACAAAGAAAACAAAGAAAATACATAAAGGCAACAAAGAAAAATGCAGAAAAGACAACAAAGAAACATACAGAAAAGACGACAAAGATTCACACAAAAAAGAAACATACACAGAAAACAACACACACAAAAACACACAAAACATAAAGAAGCACACACACAAAATGACAGAGAAACATAAACAAAAGACAACAAAGACACAACACAAAACGCATCAAAGAAATATTCACAAAAGACAACAAAGAACATACACAAAAATCACAGAGAAATATAAAAAAGACAACAAAGACATTACACAAAACCATCAAAGAAACAAAAACAAAATACAACAAAGAAACATACATAAAAAGAACAAAGAAATATAACAAACACAAAAATAACGTACAGAAAAGGCAAGAAAAACATACACAAAAGCAACAAAGACATGTACAAAAGACAACAAAGAAAGAAGGACAACA
>JAPXFY010000013.1:61507524-61510024 GCA_030674185.1 Monoplex corrugatus
ATTCCCTGTGTCACACATGAGTGTGTGCTAATTTATGGTTATCAGTTGTGTAGAAAGCAATGCGGTGTTTGCAGAGAGCATGTGGTATCGATATGTCAAGTTCTGAAACGCAGAGGTTCTCATGGGACAACTGTTTTCCTCTAGTTATACGACCCCATACTCTTTTCTAAGTAAAAACCCGTGTACTTGTATTATCATATTTCCAACATCTGTCTGTCTGTCTATCTGTCTGTCTATCTGTCTGTCTCTCCCCTACCTCTCTCTTCCTCTGTCTCTCTTTCCTTCCTCCATTCTGTCTGTCTACGTCTGTTTGCCTGTCTCTCTCTGTCTCTCTTCCTCTCTCTCTCTGTCTCTCTTTCCCTCTCTCTCTCTCTCTTCTTTTTCTCTCACTCTGTCTCTCTCTCTTTCTCTCTCTCTTCTCTCTTTCTCTCTCTTTTCTCTCTCTTTCTCTCTCTCTCTCTCTCTCTCTCTCCCCTCACTATCTCTTTCTCTCCTACACTCTGTCTGTCTCTCTGCCTGCCTGTTTGTCTGTCTGTCTGTCTCTGTCTGTCTGTCTCTTCTGTCTCTGTCTCTTCTATCTGTCTCTCTTTTGTCTTCTCTGTCTCTGTCTGTCTGTCGCTCTCTTTGTCTCTCTCTCTCTCTCTCTCTCTCTCTCTCTCTCTCTCTCTCTTTCTCTTTTTATTCCCTAACTTTGTGTACATATCATACGTTTTCTTTGTATGTATCTATATATTCTATACATATATATGTGTGTGTGTGTATACATATATATATATATATTTTGTGTGTGTGTGTGTGTGTGTGTGTGTGTGTGTGTGTGTGTGTGTGTGTGTGTGTGTGTGTGTGTGTGTGTGTGTGTGTGTGTATTACGCTTTTGTCTTTCTCACTTTCTCGCTTTCCTCTCCCTTCTCATCCTTTCTTCTCTCTATCTCCTCTCTCTCTCTCTCTTCTCTCTAGTCTCTCTCTCTCTTCTCTCCTCTCTCTCTCTCTCTCTCTCTCCCCTCTCTCTCAGTCTCCTCTCCTCCTCTCTCTCTCTCCTTCTCAGTCTCTCTCTCAGTCTCTCTCTCCGTCTTCTTCTGTCTCTCCCTCTCTCTCTCTCTCTCTCTCTCTCTCTCTCTCTCTCTCTCTTCTTTCTTCTTTCACTTTCTCTTTGTATGTTCATCTCTCTAGTTCTCTGTCTCTCTCTTCTCTCACGTTCTCTTGTATCTCTCCCCTCTTCTCTCTCTCTATGTCTCTCTCTATCTCTCTCTCTCTCTCTCTCTGTCTCTGTCTCTATCTTCTCTCTCTCTGTGTCTCTTCTCTCTCTCTCTCTCTCTCTCTCTCTTTCTTTGTATCCTACCCCCACCCCATCTCTCTTTTTCTCATCACTGTTAGTATAGCGGTCTGGATAGTAAATCGAAGTAGCGTGTATTTATAGGAACCACTGTTCGAGTAATGATGGATGACTGTTGGTTGCTCCCACGTCTGTGGACCATGTACCCAGTATCGACCATAATGCCTTTGGTGATGGAGTGTTTGTGTTTTCAGTCTTACCGTTGTTGTCGTTGCTATTGTTGTTAGAAGTTGTAGTAATAGCAGTAACGTTGATGTTATTGTCTAATATTATATCTGTCTCTCTCTACATGTATGTAGAGAGAGAGACAGATACATACATACATACGTACATACATACATACATACATACATACATACATACATACATACATACATAAATACTTACATACATAAATACTTACATACATAAATACTTACATACAAATACTACATACAGACATACATACAACTACATACATACTACATACATTACATACAGACAGACAGACAGACATACAATACATACAGAATACATACGATATACATACATACATACATACATACATACATACATACATACATACATACATACATACATACGGATAATAAGAAAAGGACTAAATGATTTTAGTCCCTTTTTATCCACTGGACGAGGCTTCAGGGAAGTTTTTAGTCCTTTTCTTATTATCCGTTGGTTGGTGTCTGTCGTGATCGTGCATTTGCGCTTGACAAAGGTCGGTTGGCCGAAAATTTGCGCTTGTCTTGTCTTATTGTATTGAATGCGCGTCCTTTTTGGTTTGCTTGTTCTTCTGGTTCCTGTTTGCTTGGACGCTGGCGGTCGCCTTGATTTGGGTTCATAGCTGAGTGAGGTTCTTCAAACGTCAGTCTTTTAAGAGTAGGTGTTACGCATACTGCTGTATCTTCTCACAGTCCTGGGAATGGTCAGGTATCTCACCACGATGGATGCACTGGAGATTATATGCACCAAGTAATGTAACACTTTTCGTTTGTTTGTAGTTTCTTTTTTTCTTTCTTTCTTCCTTCTTTCTTTCTTTCTGTCTTTCTTTCGTTCGTTCTGTCTTTTTCTCTCTTTCTTTCTTTCTTTTTTTCTATATCTCTTTTCTTTCTTTCTATATCTCTTTTTCTTCTTTCTATATCTCTTTCTTCTTCTTTCTTTCTATATCTC
>JAPXFY010000013.1:61520024-61525024 GCA_030674185.1 Monoplex corrugatus
GCAAATCATCACAATTTCTTGTTTACACGAGTGAGGAAGTAGAAACTCTGTGTGTGTGAAGGGGGAGATAGCGGAGGAGGGATCATGAAGGAGAGAGATAGTGAAAGAGAAAGGAAGAGAGGGGGGGAATATCTGTGAGTGTTTGCGTGTATGTGTGTGTGTGTGTGTGTGTGTGTGTGTGTGTGTGTGTGTGTGTGTGTGTGTATGTGTGTGTGTGACTCTGACTCTGGGGCAAGAGAGTAGGAGACATCTAAACTCACCTGTGCTCATAAACGTATACATACATTAATGATTATACAGTACCACGTGCTCTGTCTTTTGAACTGGAACAAGTATAGGTAGAAAGAAACTCTAGGGAGAGCTAGACAACAGAAGGTCTTCAGAGAAGTAACCCCCTTTAGACAAGTGTTTCGGCCCTGAATTCCTTACACTCTCGGGGGGCCGGGCCTATTTTTTTTTTTTTTTTTTTTTTTTTTTTTTCCCACGCCGGGGATCGAACCTGGGCGATTCTGCTCTTCAGAACTGCGGTACGCGGTTTTACCAATGTGCTAACGGGGCACACATCATCTGTAGGGAATTTAATCCTTATGAAGTTCACTTTTTTGGTTCCTCCTTGCCCAGATCCAGCTTGAGCTCCTTTCTGCTGCCTCTGCCATCGCTTTAAGGGCTCTAGTCCTCTTCTTCCCAGAAATGGCGAGTTGTTTCATGAGATCATAAGCGGAGGTGCCCACAAACCCTCTTGCCCCGACCTCTATGGCGAAGATTTTGACCCGCAGACCTGCTTTCTTCAGGGTGCTGGCAAGACCGGCGTATTTTTCGGTCTTGTAGATATGTGCTTCTTCCATTCTGCTTTCGTATGGCACAGTGAGTTCTATCAGAATCACTTGTTTCGAGGAGTCAGAGTGGAGAGCGATGTCTGGTCTCATGCCTGTCTTGCTGATGACATCTGGGTAATTTCTCCACTCTGGGAGGTCTGCTGTACACTCCCAGTCGACTGCTCCATCCAGAAGACCCTTTGGCAATGTGCTGGTTGTCATAGCTCTTTCGGGCCAGACCTGTTTCCCTCCTGCTTTGTAGAACGTTGTCATAGCAATTGGTGCGTTTGGGGTCATGGTTTTTTCGCTAACCACATCTGTGATCACTTTCAGAACTTGGTTGTGCCTCCATGTATACCTTCCTTGGGCTAGCGCTACTTTGCAAGAGCTTAGGACATGTTCCACTGTTTGTTTCTTCTGACAGAGCGGACATGCTGGGTCGTCTGCTTTCCCCATTTCACTAAGTTTGCATTCGAGGGGAGCAGGTCATGTACAGATCTGAGGAGGAAGCTTATCCTTAGAGGAGCCATGTTTACCACGATATCTATAACAGAAGGCGATGGTGAACTGCTAAGTCTTTAAGTATGATTTGATTTGGGAAAGCATGGTCACATCCTTCAAATCAACAAGCTGTAGGTCCAAAACAGATGGTGCGATGAAGCTAAAAGTTTGTTCACAAGCTAACTTGATACTGTATTTTGGTAGAGTCAAGACCGATTGCTGTGACGATACTCAGTATAGAGGCTGTCAGTATGTGCAGAGGCAATCTGAAACATTTGGTGATAAAGATAAATAAGAAAAAAATTGCGACACGCAAGACTTGCATTTTTTTACAAGCGGTGAGATTTGTTTGGTGGCCAATAGAGTTCTTTTATCACTAGATTACATGATCTTGACTATTTAGGTTAGTGCTACCTTGCTTAGGCACAGGATATGTTCCACGTGGCTTCAAGCATCATCATCACCATCATCATGTGCCCTGCCGCATGGCGTTGGCATCATGGCCCTCCAATTGCATGTATCCCGTTGTCGCCGCAAGCACATCTTTCACCCTGTCCTCAGCCACCCTGCAAGTCCGTCCAATATTTTCTCCCTGGGTCTACCTGGTGTTCTCTTTCCCTCCAGCTTTCCTGGTGTGACCAGGTGCTCTAATTTACCTTTCCTCGTGAAATGGCCCATAAATAATAAATAATAGTCAAACCACTGCTCAAATGTTCCAATCTCGATCCCAACGATGTAAAAATCTATAGGGCCGGTGTCAATCCATTCTTGTCCAAAGTCCAAGAGCGTATCGTCTTCTCGCAGCTGATGAATCACCTAAAAGCCAGTGATCTTCTTGAACCTGTTCGGAAAGCTTTACGTCACGTCCACATTACAGGAACTGCTTTGTAAAAAGTTGTTTATAATCTTTTGCTGGTTTCTGATGATAGGAAAGTGTCCATTCTGTCACTGGTCGATGTTTCAGCTGCATTGGACACTACTGACCGTGACATTATGACCTCAGGATTGTCATCCACATTTGGCTGCGTTGAAACTGTTCTAAAGCGATTCAAGTCACCGATGCAGGAGCGTTGTGAGAGATTGTTGCTTGTGTGTCCACAGACGAGCTGAGCTATTTTGCCATCGAAAAGGAGTGCCTAGCAGTCCTGTGGCGTGGATGTTGAAAAAGTTGTTACTATACCTTACAGCAAAATAAAGTTTGTATTGTAGACTGAGTGATGAGATAGGCCCTGAACCTTCAGAACTTGGGTATCAAAATTGAAGTTATCATAAGCTAAAACAATAATGATGTTGATTATTCGAGTAGAGAAAATGTCTAGAAAATTGTTGGTGTTGCTGCCATAGATATGCAGCATATTTGGATTTATTGTGAAATTTATGAGAAATTTAGCAATTTCTTCTTAAATGGGGTGCAATACAATACAAATAACTGCATAGCAGGATTTGTAACGTGATAGTTTCAAAACGAAAGGCCGCTGTATTTACCTTTGCTTTGATTATTCTCGGGTTTTTGCTGGCTGGGAAGCCTATAAAATTATGTCTCTGCATAGCTTTACCGTTTTCCGTGTCTGAAGCAGTCTGTTCTGGTCCATGTATTTTTGTAAGTTCTGAAATTATACAAATGCACGTCGTTCAAATATTAAACTTAGTTTCGTACAGTCTGTTCTACGCTACTCTTATAAGATTCAAGGACGAATTTTGAAAATCCATGCTTTTCACGTGTAAGTTAGTTTAGAATGTACTGTATGGTGTACACGTAATCGGCAGCTTTGGGCCCAGGGTGTGAGAAAGGGGCGGGCCGGGTAATGCGTTAGAGAAAGGGTAAGAGCACTTGACGATATGCAATGCCGAGACACTGTATGCATTTTGAGAACATTTTGATGCTTCTATGACTGAATATGTTCGTTCGTTCTTTGATTTAACGTCTTTTCACTGTAAGTGATATTAGACGGGGGAGGGGGGAGGGGGAGGGGAGAGGGGAAGAAAAAAAAAGTATAAATACAATAAAATGGAGAACGATAGTTGGACGGGTTGGATTGGGGTAGAGGGGAGACAGAGGAAAAAGTCATAAATAGGTGGTAGAATAGTAAAATGGAACGAAATCTTAACTCTAACATTAGTAACAATTAATTGCAACAATGTGAAGGGAAAATTTAACACTAAAACACAAACTGCATAAAGTTAAACTAATGCATTAACAGGACTGTGAACTAATGACTGAATATGTTTCTGCGTGTAGGGGTGAATAAATCTGACCTTCAATTCCTTGTATCCCTGTGTCCTCCTAGTTTAGATTATAACTGCCACGCAGTCTCATCCCTAGATGGAACTCCATAGCGTCATGATTATCATCCTCGTCGTCGTCATCATTATCATCGCATTGTAAAAACTGCTAGCTTCTGTGGCCATTAAAAGTGGCGTAGAAAATGAGCCAAGAAAAAAAAAACTTGAGCACAAAGGAAATCTCCTTGAGTGCGATGATCCTTTAAAAAGTAAACAAATCAAAAGACAAACTTTCTTTCTTAACCCATCGACTTCCGCACCCTTTCCAACAACTGCAAAAACTTAACCCTTTGATTCCCTCACCCTGTCCACCAGCTTTCTGCACGAAGCTGGTGCATAGGGTGAGAGAATCAAAGGGTTACGTTTTCGCTTTGCTAAGATGGTTGGCAACGCAGGATGCTTGTGGACAGGGTGCGGAAGTCAAAGGGTTAAAACAGTTTGGCAGTTAGCCAGCGCAAACTGGTCTCGCATGTCATGCAAGGATTGAAAGTTCATTCTTGACGGTCATAAAAGCTTGCGTGCATCCTTCTTCCACACACACAAAAAAACACTGACAAGTTGCAGTCACAATACATCTTTGTGGCAAGGGAATGGAGCCCAGCAGGGACTTGTACGGTGAGAGAAAGCAAACAATGAAAAGTGGACGAAACTTCTGAAATGCACGGAGATAATATGACGAAAAGAAGAGAGCAATCACATTGTGAGGGGGAGTCAGGTGTAGAGAGAGAGAGAGAGAAGGAGAGAGAGAGGGGGGGGCAGGCAAAGAGACAGGCAGAGAGGCAGAGAGACCGAGACACAGAAAGAGGAGAAGGAGGCAGACTGAAACAAACATACATACATACATACAGACAGACAGACAGATAAGAAAGAGAGAGAGAGAGACAGGCAAAGAAACAGACAGAGAGACAGGCAGAGAGACTGAGACAGAGAGAGAGGAGAAAGAGAAGGAAGCGGAATGAAACAGACAGACAGACAGAAAGAGACAAAGACAAAGACAGAAACAGAGACAGACAGACAGACAGACAGACAGGAAAGATGGTTAAAAAACAAACAGAGAAAATACCTTAGAAAGAAACAGGCATTACATTTTTCTAACATTGATGTATAATTGATTCAGCATGGAAAGACCTCAAGGAGATGAGAGATTATTTCTTAGACGGATCGATTTAGATGGCAGGCGCTCTGCAACTCTCCAAACCTGGTCCCGGAAAAAAAGAACCCATTGAGTTCATTACCACCTCACTCCCCCAAGATCTCAATTTCAGTCTCAGCTTCTGAAGATGACGTCTCCGCAATCGGAATAAATGCCATACACACTGACACCAAGGATGTCATGTACTCGTGAAGATCCAGTTTCAGTTTCAGTTTCAATTTTTCGAAATGACGTTTCCGCGATCGGAA
>JAPXFY010000013.1:61537524-61542524 GCA_030674185.1 Monoplex corrugatus
TGGGGGATGGGATTACTATCCAGAGATCCATGATATTAGCTTCAATCACCTAGTTGTGCATGCAGCAAACCTATAAATTTTATGTATCCCTATTTTCCTTATATGTGTTCTCTCTCGTACAATGACATCTAAAAACTATACAAATTATATGTATATAATGAAAATATGTCTTTCCCTATATAGTTAGTCAAATTTTCTTTCTTCTGGCTAAAATGTGCATGCTATACTGAAAAAATATGAGAAAGAAAATGTTCGTGTATCACGCTTTTTTTCTAGAAATAGACACCGAAACAACAAACAGAAAGGTACAGTAAGTAAGCGTGTGTATATGTGGTTTAGCGTGTGTTGTTCAGGGATATATGTTTTTCTGTTCTTTTATCTTTCTGTCTGTCTGTTTTTGTATTTGTAAGCAGTCATATTCTGGGTATGTATGGATCGATATCAGACAATATTCATGGCCATGCCATACAAGGGTACACAACTAAATATGGGAAAACTGTAAATGATATATATGATCACATCAGACCCTGAAAGTTATGTGACCTCTGCCGTAGGGATACCAGAAGTTTGGGGGTTTTTTTGTTTGTTTGTTTTTTTGTTTGTTTATTTGTTTGTTTGTTTGTTGTTTGCTTGCTTGCCTTGTTTGCTTTTTTGCTTGTTTGTTTGTTTGTTTGTTTCTTTTTTGCTGGTTTCTGGGGTTTTTGTTTGTTTGTTAGTTTGTTTTTCAGTATGAACAATATTGTTTGTTTGTTTGCTTGCTTGTTTGTCTGTTTGCTGGTTTCTGGGTTTTGTTTCTTTCTTTCCTTGTTTGTTTTTCAGTGTAAACAGTATCCTCACCTCATGGAAATTCTGTTCTAAAAATTTGAGCTTTTCTGTCATCTCTTTATTTCTTCCTTGCTCCTCTGCATTCTGTCATGTCTTCTTATCATTTGCTGCCTTACATACTTTGGACAGAATGGTCAATGTTTGGGACATCTCCTTAGATTATGTGCGCGAATACATTGATTTGCGTATTTCTTAATTGTGTTTCTTATATTTTCAGGATCAAGGAAGCATTGTTTGTGTTTTGGAATGATTCTTTGGTCTTTGCATGCAGCCACAGTACGAGAAAGTAGATGTTCAGAGAAGTCTATCTTTTTCATGGTATCAAAAAGATGTGGTTGTATGACACTGTCAAACGCTTTGCTGTTGTCGATAAAAGTAATGAAGATTTCTTGCTTGGTATCTTTCTGATTTTCTCGATTGTGACTTCTTTTTCTGATTTTCTCGATCGTGACTTGTGAAATGAATAGCACGTCAATGGTTGTTCTGTTGGCATAGTAACCTGCTTGACAGTTTGACAGCTCTTCCTCCACTTTTGATCTCATTCTGTTTTAGTGTTATGATAAGCAGGAGCTTACTGAAGTGACTAACGAGTGCTCTAGTTCTGTAACTGTTACAGTCTTTGATGTTTCAGTTCTTGTGCAACAAGACAAACTCAAGTTTCCAATCTGCTGGCCATTCGCATGTTTTCCATATCTTACAGCGTAGCTGGTGCAATGCTTTATTCCTGATTTGCAATGTTTTAAGCAGTTCTCCAAGAATCTAAATTGGACAGCTAAAACTGCTAAAAACTGAGCATCAAGAAAGGTGTCCATAAAGGTGGTGTCCTCTCACCTCATTTTTTCAACACTATACGCCAAGTAGATTATATAAAAGAAGCAGATATTGAAAACATGGAAAAATATGGGTGATCTAAGCATCACAAATCTACAATGTGCTGATGTTTCTTCACTGGCGTCAGACAAAATATCACTGGCATGACATGAATTCTGTACACAGCAGATGCAGCAGGCAAGAAGGCACGTCTAAATCTGAATGCCAACAAAACAGAAGTAATGCACGCAGAAAGAGAAGAAAAAAAACATATCGAGATATTTAAATCAACAAGAGTGCATTAGAAAACATGAGTGATTTTAAATATTTAGATTCAGTCTCAGCTCATGATGGCACCTTTGCTAAAGGCATCAAAGTAAGAGTACGAATGGCAAAACAGAAAACGATTCAATTCAGTAACTTGAAAACACAAAACCATACGAACAGCCATTAAATTCACATTTTTGTCATTTCTGATCTGTCCAGTAAAAACTATGTCTCTGAAGCTAAGACATGCAGAAAAGCAGATGAAAATAAGATCAAAGCTGCAGATATGTAATTTTACAGGCAGACTATTTTTTAATCAAATTGGCCGAGAACAAATGAGAGCAAATTCCAAAGAGCAATGAAAAGCTTTGTGCAGAGAAATTTTGTATGTATGTATGTGTGTGTGTGTGTGTGTGTGTGTGTGTTGTGTGTGTGTGTGTGTGTGTGTGTGTGTGTGTGTGTGTGTGTGTGTGTGTGTGTGTGTGCACGTGCGCGCACGAGTGTGTGTGTGATCTTTTATGGTTTTCTTTATTTTTATTTTGCATTAATTGAAAGCAAAACAAAATTATATGAATTATGCGAAGGAACGAACAAACGAATGTACGAACAAGCAAACAAACAGATAGAAAAAAAGAAACAGAACACACCAGAAAAAAGACATGAGCAAATCTATTGTGTGTAAACAAGGCAATTGATTTTTTGTTTCTTGATTTGTTTTGTTTTTTGTGTGTGTGTGTATTTTTTTGTATCTTTCTTTCGTTTTGTTTAGTTGGGTTGGTTGGTTGGTTGGTTGGTTGGTTGGTTGGTTGGTTGGTTGGTTGGTTGGTTGGTTGGTTGATTGGTTGGTTGGTTGGTTGGTTGGTTGGTTGGTTGGTTCATTAGACATACAGTCTGTGGTCATAAAAAACAGGGTGACCATTCATTCAAAATGAAAGCGGTAGTGAAGTGCTTTATTAAGACCGTGTAACTTTCTTACTTTCTTCCTAACTCTCACCAGAGGACTGCCCTATGAACAGGGAATTATTTTCCCTTCGTTTCACTCACTTATTTCTTTCCTTCAGAAGAGCATTTGATTACCCATGGCGGGCCTTTTCCAATCCATCATTTTCTCGTAAATAATGTGAGATGGAGATGCACGTGGGACAGGACTGGAGCGATGTGGTTTTGATCGTTTTGTTGTTTGTCTCCGATTGCATCGTTTTCCACAGCAATAAGCCCGCCAAGTGGGCAGAAATTACGAGAAAGCAGTGACCTTGGAGCAAGCAATACACTTCGATTTTCTGGTCATTACAGCATTTCCCTGGCCGTCTTCTCGCCCAGTACGACTGGTCATGTGGATAAATTAACTGGATCACAGACCAAGATGGATGAGGCTGTTATTTCCACGCGCTCGTTTTTGCTTGGTTGTATTAGCGTATTAGGCCACTTGAGTTTATGCTCACCAATCAGGGATTGATTTCAGTAAGTGTGCTGCTATGTCTTGAAGCGAGGGACAGACTACAGTGAATGAGCACATGAATATTCCGAGGGAAATTTTTGTCTGGGTGATTTTCATGCAGAGTTAAAGGACCCGACATTCTGGTATCTTATTATTATTATTGTTTGGTGCAGTGCGCTGCGTCTGATGGATCTCTCTAATGGAGCTGTTCTGATCAGTGTGTGTGTGTGTGTGTGTGTGTGTGTGTGTGTGTGTGTGTGTGTGTGTGTTGTGTGTGTGTTGTGTGTGGTGTGTGTGTGTGTGTGTGTGTGTGTATGTGTGTGAATGTGTATATGCGCGCGCTCATATGTGCGTGTGTGTGTTTGTGTGTGCGTTTGTGTGTGTGTTTGTGTGTGTGTGTGTGTTTGTATGTGTGTGTGCATGTGTATGCATGTGGGGGGGGGTTGTGTAATGGATTCTGGTTAAAATGAATTTACATTCAATAACAACGCTGCAGACAAATAATTTGCTTCTGAATAGACATGAGGAGTTAACTCAGGCGGTCAAAACGTAAAATATTAAGCCTTTTTATGCCTCAACACCAGAATATAATAACGTTTCCTGTAAAAGTGAACGATGGTTCTTAGGAGATGTGCCTGTATACGTCATAGTTACTTAACCCATTAATCGAAATCAGTAAAACGTGACCAAAACTAAACTAAATATATTTCATAATTAATTACAAACGCCAAGCAGACAGCCCAACTAGACATTAGAACGGATGTACTTTGTCCATGGTCAGCCATGACCGAGGGAGGCCTATACTAACTACTACTACTACAAACGCCGAGACATGTCTTAAATCAATAAGGAGCTAAACATGCTTTAGTCTTTTGATTGATTAAGGGTGTTCTTTTTTTTTATATGAAGAACAGATGAATGGAAATCCACAGTAGATGAAGACATGAGATGAAATAACACAGACTACTAAAGAAAAAAGAACAGCATGCATTGGCAGTCCTTGAGCAGGAACCCAGGCTGGACATGCTGTACAAATCACTCCATGAATAATTTCCATGTCATGTTGGTGTCAGGATCAAGCCCACAAGGAGGCAATGACCTTATCGATGTTGGAGGTCTCTCAGTAGCTTGCTGTCTGCTAGTTTGAAAGAACTCGTTGGTTGTTTGTTTCTTTCATTTTATGTCTTTTTTTTTCTTGTAGAGTATGTGTGTGCATGTGTGCTTGCTTGTGTGTGCATGTGTTGTGTGTATGTGTGTGGTTTGTGTGTGTGTGTGTTGTGTGTGTGTTGTGTGTGTGTGTGTGTGTGAGTGATGTTTTGTGTGTGTTTGTGTGTATGTGTGTGTGTTGTGTGTGTGTGTGTGTGTGTGTGTGTGTGTGTGTATGTATGTGTGTTGTGTATGGTGTGTGTATGTGTGTGTGAGTGTGTTCTCTATAAGATATATTCTGCTTTAAAATGAAGTCGGATTGAATAATAACGTTGCAGAAAAGAACATATTCATTTCTAAATGAATGTGTGGAGTCAATTACTTCAGAGTCATGACAGAAAAATGTTAATCTCTTTAATGCTTCATCACTTTGACGTCCTTTAAAAATGAACTGTGGTTATCAAGTGAATTGCTTTCATAGTTCTTTAACCTACTGATCCAAATCAGAAGAAAG
>JAPXFY010000013.1:61552524-61560024 GCA_030674185.1 Monoplex corrugatus
TTGTGTTTTGCGCATTGTGTGTATGATGTGCGTATGTGTGGTGTGTGTTGCGTGTGTTTGCGGCGCGCGCGCGTTTGTGTGTGTGTGTGTGTGTGTTGTTGTGGTGTGTGTGTGTGTGTGTGTTGTGTGTGGGCTGTGTAAGATGTGGTTTGTGAGCGTAGTTTGTTGTGTGTGAGAGCATGTTGGCTTTTTTCTTTTCTCTGTCTCTCTCTGTCTCTCTCTGTCTCTCTCTGTCTCTCTCTCTCTCTCTCTCTCTCTCTCTCTCTCTCTCTCTCTCTCTGTATGTGTGTGTGTGTGTGTGTGTGTGTGTGTGTGTGTGGTGTGTACGTGTGTAAATGTGTGTTGCATGTAATCATGGTGTGTGTGTGTGTGTGTGTTTGCGCGCGGTG
The DNA here is from genome assembly GCA_030674185.1 of Monoplex corrugatus. Classification (NCBI taxonomy): domain Eukaryota; kingdom Metazoa; phylum Mollusca; class Gastropoda; order Littorinimorpha; family Ranellidae; genus Monoplex; species Monoplex corrugatus. Next base: position 61,552,914 of record JAPXFY010000013.1, read on the forward strand.
TGTCTGTGTGTGTGCGTGCGCGTGAGCGCAGCTGCGTCCTGTACGTGTAAGTGCAAACAGTGGCTATATGTTCGTGTGTGTGCACGTTCCACTGCCTGCATTTCTATGCGCCTCTTCTTGTAAAGTGGGGGTAAACGTTGGTCGATACAGGCGTTTGGACAGGATGGTCGCCAAGAGAGCGATAAAAAAATTTGAATGAAACTAATGATGCCTAAAAGAAGCAACAAGTCAAAGATTAGGAAGTTCGATAATCGCAGTCCCCGTCGGTCGATGTGTTTTATTTCTGTGGTGAAAGACATTGCCTTCTTTGAAGACTTTAATCGTCTTTGGGTTTTGGGTGAAGTGTGCTTGTGGATGGTTGGTTCTCTGTTTGTGTGTATGTCTGTCTGTCTGTGTATCTCTGTCTGTCTGTTTATCTGTCTGTCCGCCTGTGTGTGTGTGTGTGTGTGTGTGTGTGTGTTGTGTCTGTCTGTCTGTCTATATCTCTGTGTCTCTGTCTGTCTGTCTGTCTCTATATTCTCTTCATCTCTAGGTCTTTCTATCTCTCTCCCCTTGCTCTCTCTCTCTCTCTCTCTCTCTCTCTCTCTCTCTCACTCTCTCCTTCTCTCCATCTATCTCAGCATTTAAACAAGAAGGAAAGCATATCAAAATATTTGCACCTCTTCCTATCCACCAGCATCCAGCTTTGTCAACTATGATGGCAAAACAAAAAGGGAACCCTTTGACTCCCTTTGGATAAGGTAAGTGATATATATCATGGTGTGTATCTATACATATGAATATATGTATATACATGCATGCACACACACACAAAACACACACATATATATATACATACATGTATGTGTATATGTGTGAGTGTGTGTGTGTGTGTGTCTGTGTGTGTGTGTGTTTCTGTGGTGTGCTTTTTGTGTTTTGTGTATATTTATGTATATATGTGCATACATGCATATATGGTGTGTTTATGTGTGTGTGTGTGTGCGAGTGTGTGGGCAAAAGGCACTGCTGTCTGGACCAATTCTCCTTATCTGTTTTTACCCTGCCATTGGCCTCGTCTTTTCTACACACACACACACACACACACACACACACACACACACCACACACACACACACAACACCACACACAAACATACACACACAAACATACACAACACAAACATCCACATACACTCATGCGCGTGCACACACAGACACGTGCACATACGCATTCACACGTAATACACACACACACACATACACACACACACACACACACACACACACACACACACACACACACACACACCACACCACACAATGATTAGAACAGCTCCATTAAAGACATCCTTCGGACACTGCGCACTGCAGCAAATCATAATAATAGTAAGATACCACAATGTCTGCTCATTTAACTCTGCATCAAAACCATCTTGGCAGAAATTTGCTTCAAAATATTTATGTGCTCATTCACTGTAGTCTGTCCTTCACTTCAAGACATAGCAGCACACTTACTGAAATCAATCCCTGATTAGTGAGCATAAACTCAAGTGGCCTAATACGCTAATACAGCCAAGCAAAAACGAGCGCGTGGAAATAACAGCCTCATCCATCTTGGTCTGTGATCCAGCTAATTTATCCACATGACCAGTCGTACTGGGCGAGAAGACGGCCAGGGAAATGCTGTAATGACCAGAAAATCGAAGTGTATTGCTTGCTCCAAGGCCACTGCTTTCTCGTAATTTCTGCCCACTTGGCGGGCTTATTGCTGTGGAAAACGATGCAATCGGAGACAAACAACAAAACGATCAAAACCACATCGCTCCAGTCCTGTCCCACGTGCATCTCCATCTCACATTATTTACGAGAAAATGATGGATTGGAAAAGGCCCGCCATGGGTAATCAAATGCTCTTCTGAAGGAAAGAAATAAGTGAGTGAAACGAAGGGAAAATAATTCCCTGTTCATAGGGCAGACCTCTGGTGAGAGTTAGGAAGAAAGTAAGAAAGTTACACGGTCTTAATAAAGCACTTCACTCCCACTGTTTTTGGTGGGGGTTTTTTTTTTATAGTTCAAATGTGTTGAACTTCTGAACTTCACAAAAACCAATCATGTTCCAAAACGGACACAAACACATACATAGACACACACACACACACACACACACACACACACACACACACACACACACACACACACACACACACACATTCACACACACACACACCCACTCACACACACACACACACATTCACACACACATACACACACATTTACACACATGTATACACTCACACACACTCACACACAACCACACACACACACACACACACACACACACACACACACACACACACACACACACACACACACACACACATAACCACACACAGTCCACACATAATGTACCTTTTTTTGTTTCAAAGCAGATTGGCTAGGGCTTAACTGAGTGTCTAAATGCATTTTAGATCGTTTATTGTCAAATGCATTTTGTGAATAAAGAAAAAACGACACAAGAAATTTCTATTGATGTCAGTATCGATTACAAGGTTTTAGCCTGAGTAACCTGGCTTGAAGGAACATTTTGAACCGTTATATTTTAGATGCATGAAGAAACGCTTATGCAGGCAGAGAAAGCCATCGATTTGAATGAAACATCCTTTGCACCCACACTCTATTCTCCCATCTCTTCGATATCACTTTATGCATATGATGGAGATGTGTCCCTAGGCAGTCTTCTCCCAACCTGAACAAAGCAACTGTCATATGCAGAATGCCAGGTGGGTGCATTGCCAATGAACTGCATTGATTGTCATGATGTGTATAGCAAGTTAGCCCATAAGAAAGAAGGTTGTTTATTCCGCTATTAAATCCTGCATTCCCCTAAAAGACATGAGAAAGGTTGTGTGAAATGGTAAGATCAGCCATCGTCTCTCTCGTTGTGTGTGTGTGTGTGTGTGTGTGTGTGTGTGTGTGTGTGTGTGTGTGTGTGTGTGTGTGTGTGTGTGTCTGTGTGTGTCTGTGTGTGTGTGTCTGTGTGTGTGTGTGAGAAAGAGAAAAAAGAGAGAGTGAGAGTGAGAGATAGTGTATGTGTTTGTGTGAGTGTGGGGTGCTTGTGTGTGTGTGTGTGTGTGTGTGTGTGTGTGTGTGTGTGTGTGTGTGTGTGTGTGTGTGTATGTGTGTGTGTCTGTGCATCTGTGTGTCTGTATCCATTTGTCTCTGTCTGTGTGCACAGTTTGCATGCAGTATGTTTGATTTCAATTTTTCTTGTAAACTATTTATCATTATGATGAAAGTACCTTGAGATTGTCCTTTTTGTCCAATCTCCACATCATCCTCAGCGTCACCTTCTAGCTCATTCCCACCCCTCTCCTTCTCATATCATCATCGTCGTCGTCGTCATCATCATCATTATCATTGTCATCGTCATCATTATCAACGTCGTCGTCGTCGTCGTCGTTGTCGTTGTCATCGTCATCATCGTCGTCGTCGGCGTCGTCGTCATCATCATCATCATCGTTGTCATCATCATCATCATCATAATCATCATCATTCCATAATGAGAATATAGTAGAACATACTTTATGACATGTGCATTTAATGGAAAATGTTTCACATGACTTTCTTGCTTTAAAAAAAAAACAGTAAAACATTAGGCGCAGACACCAAAATACATTATGCAGATCAGGTGTGGGGCAACTGTTTTTGCCTGTGACAGCCCTGCACGTCACCAACAGGAACTTGTCTCTGATGCAAACAAATATAATGACACAGTTGTCAAACATCACTTGTCCATCAGCATATGCAAAAGCTGGATATTTTACACGAGCGCTGTGTTTTCCAAACGTGGATGTGGAAACTGTTATGGAATACCATCATCATCATCATCATCAGGTGCCCTGCCGCATGGCGTTGGCGACCATGGACTTCCAACCATCTCTATCTCTCGCTGCCCCAGCATCTCCCCCACCCTCCTCATCCTCAGCCACCCTGCAAGTCCGTCCAGCATTCTCTCCCTGGGTCTACCAGGTGCTCTCTTTCCCTCCAGCTTTCCCGTTGTGACCAGGTGCTCCAAATCCCCCTTCCTCATAAAATGGCCTATAAATGTTGCTTGTCTTTTCCTAATCTTCCTTATCAGTGATCGACTTGTGTCTGCCTCCATCAAGACTGTCTCGTTTGTTTTCTTTGCTGTCTATGGTACTCTCAACATTCTTCTTAGAAATCACATCTCGGCTGCCTCAATCCTGCTCTGGCTTTGCTTGCTGACTGTCCACGCCTTGCAACCGTACAACACTATTGGTTCTATATAACATTCAAGGACTCTCTTTCTGATGTTAATTGATAGGCATTTGTTGGTAAGAATGCTTGTCATCTTCTTGAATGCTGTTTTGGCTTGGCCGATTCTGCCAGCTATTTCCGATGTGCATCTGCCTTCTGATGAAATGACCGTTCCCAGGTATTTGAACTTATTAACCTGTGTCAAGGAATACCATACGAGTTTATTGTAATGGTTTAAGATAAAGGTACAATGTGAGAAAATTACCAATGCAAAGGAACTCTTGTAAAACAGTGATTGCATGGCATAACTAGCCCAGGCTGAAAGATTCGTTTCCTCCTGTCTTATGTTTCATTGTATTTGAAATAACTTCTACCAGCAGAGAAGCTCAATGGGTGGAGTGAGATATCCCTTTCTCATCCCCATTCCTAGTTCACAATCTTCTCTATATCAGCTCAGAAATATGTCGTCTCTGTTCCCGTCCAAAATGTGTTTTGCCTCGGCCGATGGGTCAACTGAAATGTTGTCCAAATGCAGTTTGTTTGGGTTGGGTTGGTTGGTTGGTTGGTTGGTTGGCTGGTTGGTTGGTTGGTTGGTTGGTTGGTTGGTTGGTTGGTTGGTTGGTTGGTTGGTTGGTTGGTGGTGGGTGGGTAGGTGTGTGTGTGGGTGTGTGTGTGGGTGGGTGGTTGGGTGGGTGGTTGGCTGGTTGGTTGGCTGGTTGGTTTGGTTGGTTGTTGGGTGGGTGGGGTGTGTGGGTGGGCGGATGGGTGGGTGGTTGGTTGGCTGGTTGGTTGGCTGGTTGGTAGGTTGGTTGGTTGGTTGGTTGATTGGTTGGTTGGTTGGTGGTTGGTTGGTTGGTTGGTTGGTTGGTTGGTGGTTGGTTGGTTGGTTGGTTAGTTGGTTGGTTGGTTGGTTGGTTGGTTGGTTGGTTGGTTGGTTGGTTGGTTGGTCGTTTGGTTGTGGACAGAGAAGCTCTGATGCAAACAATACCGTTTGAGCGTCCACTGAATTACTCTCATTGTCAAGACGTGCAAAAGAAAATTATCATTCATGTGCACCCTGCTATTTTGTTACATTAAGCATAACTGAACAACAGCAGGTTGCTTCTTCAGCGTTTGTACGTTTGCTCTCCCCTATTTTTAAACGTGATAAAAAAAAGATTGTTACCAGCATTAGGTAACAATGGCAGTATTCTAGAACTTGTAATTCAGTGAGAGTTATACTATATGCACAATCAATTATATCAAATAAGATGCAATCGTTAACGTGGTCATTGAAAGCGCTGCATTATCATATAGCTTGTGCAGAGAACAGAACCAACTGATCTGGTGTGATGTCAAACACCCCTATAATTCACCAAAACAAAAGGGTATGTGATGGAGATGAGCTAACATGCTGAACGCTATACAAGGGAATCCACTCTTGCTGCAAGCAAATCATGACGACAACATGTGCCAAACATGTAACAAAGCACAGTGAACAACTGCCAGTAAATGTATCCAGAAAATATTTGTTTTATGTCAATAGATCAACAAGCACGAATGTGTTTGACGAGACCTCATCAACTGACTAAGCGCATTTTGACTTTTTTTCCAATGAAAGGGGAAATAAACGATGATGGAATTGTAGAGAAATAAATGCTACTTGCTCCCATTGCTGGAAAAAGACGACTAGAGATTAAACTCATTGAGATGCAAGACACGCATTAAGTTTCATGAAAAAACAGAGAGAGGTATGTACTTTTCTTTAGATGAAATTTTATGCTGAAATCCCAGGTTCAGTAACTGTTTTCTTCCTCCTGCTCCTTCTCTTCCTTCTCCTCCTCCTCCTCCTCCACCTCCTCCTCTTCCTCCTCCTCCTCCTCCTCCTTCTTCTTCTCTTCTTCTTCTCTTCTTCTTCTTCTCTTCTTCTTCTTCTTCTACTTCTTCTTTTCTTTCTCCTTCTCTTTTCTTCCATCATTCTCATCATCATCTTCTTCTTCTTCTTCTTCTCTTCTTCTTCGAATTCTTCAATTCTTCGAATTCTTCTTCATCGCAATTCTTCTTCTTCTTCGCAATTCTTCTTCGCAATTCTTCTTCGCATTCTTCTTCTTCTTCTTCTTCTTCTTCTTCTTCTTCTTCTTCTTCTTCTTCTTCTTCTTCTTCTTCTTCTTCTTCTTCTTCTTCTTCTTCTTCTTCTTCTTCTTCTTCTTCTTCTTCGCATTCTTCGCATTCTTCGCATTCTTCGCATTTTCTTCTTCTTTCTTCTTCTTCTTTTTCTTCTTCTTCTTCTTCTTCTTCCTTCTTCTTCTTCTTCTTCGAATTCTTATTCTTCGAATTCTTCGAATTCTTCTTCTTCGCATTCTTCTTCTTCGCATTCTTCTTCTTCTTCGCATTCTTCTTCTTCTTCTTCTTCTTCGCATTCTTCTTCTTCTTCGCATTCTTCTTCTTCTTCTCCCTTATGCCTGTAAAGAGTCATTGGGCAACCGTACTGAAGAACTGTTCATCAGATTCCCCCAGCTATGGCTGTTGTGTGCTAAGGCCTGAGACTGCAAATGGTTTCTTTATCCATTCAACAATGTTGTCAATCCATCAGTGTTTCTTTTTTGTTTGTTTGTTTGTTTGTTTGTTTGTTTGTTTGTTTGTTTGTTTGTTTGTTTGTTTGGGTTTTATTTTGTTTGTTTGTTTGTTTGTTTGTTTGTTTTACCCTATATCGCCTTGCCGTAACAATACCCTGGAGGATTGATTTAGCAAGGCCTCTGGATCTTGTACGATAACCACACCGACATAGTTTTCTCTTCTTAATTGATGTCAGTAGATCTTCATATGGTCCACTTTGCTGCTTGATGGTTTGACGCACTTGTTCATTGATGATATGA
>JAPXFY010000013.1:61565024-61570024 GCA_030674185.1 Monoplex corrugatus
AGTCCATGCAGCCATAAATAATGCTGATTTGAAGGAATATTCTTCCTTCACCCTCCCTCCTGTGTCCATCGGTTCTGTATAGATCTATGAATAAACAGGAGACGCATCCTGTGCTGTGCTTTCTCCAAACAGATGTTGAATTGTTCACTTAGATAACATCAGCTGGACTTTTTGTGTTTGTTGTCTTCACGTTAGAAAGCACTGAATCTGAACTGTGGTTAATTGTTAGATTATGCATGAAAAACAACAACTACAGCAGCAACAGCAAATTCCTTCTTCTTCTCCTCTAAATTCTCCATTTCTTTAAACTGTGCATTCCAAACCTAAGCAGCAACACTATCATTAGGCTTTTTTGTGATGGTTTGCATTGGTTGTGGTGATACATGAAGTGATGAATACACATTCCGGTCACTGCATTTGAGGAGTTCGTTTGCATATGTTTGAAATGTTCAAATTCACTCGGAGTACAAAACTGCCTACCATCAGCACTTTTTTCTGGTAAAGGTGTGAAAGCGCTTTCTCAGGAACGTTTGACAATATTTACATTTCATTTTCAGTCGTGACAGTCCCCGTTGTTCTCGCTTCATGTTCGTTTTTGTTTTTGATCTGATGATTTTCCAAAGTCACAGTGCCCTTGAGGAGTGTGAAATTTGGATTTTGTGCCATCACTTTTATATACAGGGTGTTTCAGAAGTCTTGGGCACATTTCAAGTCCTCATATCTGCTGAACTATGAGCGGTAGTAAGATAAAACTGGTATCATTTTAAAGCTGAATCCATGAATTTTATTTGGGACGATAATGATGGTTTTGTATGTGGATGAATTGAAAACCCGAATAACGGACGCTGTTGGAACAATCAACAACGCACTGCTGGAACGCGTTTGGCAAGAATTTGACTATCGCCTTGATGTGTGCCGAGTGACCAACGGTGCTCACATTGAGCATCTTTGAACAGTCAACAGAAACTCAAAACAGCCAGCTTTCGGAATATGTAACATGCATTGTTGTATTCTTCAGGGTTTTTGGGGTAATCAATGTTAAAATGTGCCCAAGACTTTTGGAACACCCTGTAGAAAGGGATATTTTTATTTTGGTTTGACCATCATGTTTTGTTTCATGCCTGTACGTGTTCTTTTATATCATAGTGCTTGTACTTCACAGACACGTTTTACAGAATATCATTTTTTATTACTGTAATTATGGTGTAGATGATGACAACAACGGTGTTGTACGTACTTATATATTCGCCTTTTCAGTTCTTTACAGTATCCGTGGTTTTTGAGAGGGGATACTTTGTGTCAAAATCAATTTCTCTGTGAAAAGTGGTACAGAAGATGCATAGTATAAATGCAGACAAGGAACAACCCTACACAACAGTAAAACATTTACAAACTTACATCTCTATTGCAGGCAGGATGGCAAGCCAGTGATTTACAAGGGAAGCCACTTGTGGCCCAACCAACCCTTGCTTAACCACAGTTATCGAACGTGGAACGGAAGCAAGGGAGCCAGGATTGTCCGTTTTATCTGGGAAAAAATACTGTGTTTGTGCTAATAAATCAGCAAATGTGAGTGGATTTGTCAAAACTTGATCGCCCGTCTAAATGCATTTTCAAGGGATTTGTTTCCTGATTTGTTTTGTGAAGGGAATAAGACAAGTTGATTCAAGTAAGGATTTGGCCCAGCTAGCTGGTCTTCAGAGGGCGTTTTCATCTGTCTTCTGCTTTATTTGATGGAAAATAAACTCATGTGGACAGAGGATTACACCGATTTGAAGGAAATATTCGTTCCTCATACCCTCAGCCTATTATCCTATACCTAGATAGATTTACGAATAATTTAGAGGTAAGTTATAAGGCTGTACTTTGTCAACTTGGATGTGGAATTTGAAGTTGTCATGCAGACCAGAATGCTTGGGCTTATTGAAATTATTGGTGATGCTGTGATTTGCAACTGTATTATCTTGCTTTCTACCCATCATTTGGATCGCATATTTTGCAATGCTACAAACCTTAGCTTTCCTGGAAAAGTAAAGATGTAATGAAAAAAATAATAAAGAGCATTATCATAGATCTTGTACTACCAGTTTCAGTCTGTCTGTCTGTCTGTCTGTCTGTCTGCCTGTCCACCCGTCCGTCTGTCTGACTGTGTCTGTTTTGTATGTGTTAAGTGCGCAGCTTACATCCTTATTAATATCCCTTTTTAATATTTTTTTGCAGTTACCAATGCATCAGCCATTCAACATTATTACCGTTTTTATCGTCATTGTCATCATCATCATCATCATCATCATCATCATCATTATCATCATCATCATCAGTAGAAGTAGTAGTGGTAGCAGTGGTAGTAGTGGTAGTGGTAGTAGTGACAGTAGTAGTAGTAGTAGTAATAATAGTAGTAGCACCATTATTAGTATTGTTATTAATATTACTATTATTATTATTATTATTATTATTATTATTCACTGCAAATCTGATATGTGAGGCATGCTCTTAGATAACACAACTTCCTAAAGTTTACAGCATGTTAATGAAAGTTGCTAAAGGTGTCTGCAAGCAGTTCCACACATGCAAAATTTGTTTACTGCTTTATGGATCTGGTGTATGGTTCCGTCTGGTATCTGACGTCCTTGCACTCCATCAACACGAATGTGTTTTCATTGAAGATGAACTGCCATGTTCACAATTTTACAAGGGAAGACATTTTTACTGCTAACTCCTAAAGTCCACAGTTATCAAACATGAAGAAAAGGGAGGTTATCCAGGGCCAGTCACTTCATCCAGAAAAAGAACACTGCTACTTAGTTTGTGTTGATAAATCAGCAAACCTGAGTAGATTTGTTAGGGATGGGATTCTTCGTCTGTCGAGATACATTTGCACACGATTTATGCTCTGATACGTTCGGTAAAAGGAAAAGAGGACATGAGGGAGCTTTATCGATGCAAGTATCGATCACAAAGTTTTAGCCGTGATAGCGTGTTTTCAAGGAACATTTCCCCAACTTGTGCATATTTTGAAAGAAAAGAAACTCGTATGGGCACGAAAAGACATTAACCTGAAGCAAATATTTGATGTGCATGTACACACGCTGTAATTCCCAATTCTCTGTAGATCACCCTACAAAAAAGGCATGAACTGGAGATGATTTCAAAAGGTGTGCTTTCCATCGTGGGTGTATGAATTACGTAATCGAATTCAAGCATTCGGTCTGTAAAAAAGGTAACTGAGGACTGGATCCGAAAGAATGATGCAACGCTTGGACAGCCCCCTCCCCCATTACTTGATGAACTGACTTCGATTGGCATCGAGAGCATGGGAGGTGATTTTCCAGAAACTGGCGAGGTATTAGTGCTTCAGGTCCCATTTTCGTTTCGTTCTTTGATTTAACGTCTTCAGGTCCCATCCGCACCCTCGTGGTGTTTCTTGTCAAATAGGCTGTTCGAAGAAAGGTCTCCACTGATATGATGTACGAACATGTCACATCAGTCACGTCACCTGCAGCGGATGTGGGAGGACATATGTCTCTAGGATCAGTCTTGTGTCCCACATGATGACCGATACATGGCGATGAAGGACCAGTGTGCCTACTCATCTTTCGGACCGATGGCTGAATTAATAATAATAATAATAATATATTTTATTTATATAGCGCAAAATCTTGATAAAATCAAATCTAAGCGCTGAATTCAACAATGGATAGATAGGTACATGGATAGGTACATGGATAGATAGATACATACATACATACATACATATATACATACATACATAGATAATTAGATAGATAGATAGATAGATAGTTAGATGATAGATAGATACATAGATAGATAGATAGAGAGATAGAGAGAGAGAGAGATAGATAGATAGACAGATAGATGATAGATAGATGGATAGATAGATAGATAGATAGATAGATAGATAGATAGATAGATAGATGATAATATACAGTTACAGGCACACTCATGCACACACACACACACACACACACACACACACACACACACCACACACAAACAAACAAACAAACAAACAAACAAAACACACAACACACACATACTCACAACACACATACTCACAACACACACACACAACACACACACACACACACACACACACACACACATACACATACACATACACATACACATATACATACACATACACACGCATACGCACATACTTATGCACACATCGCAAGGACTACTTTAACATTGCACTGCCTTGTGATGCACTATATTACACTGCATTGCATTGCAATTTCACTGCATTGCATTATATTGCACACCCTGTCATCCCCTGTCTTCATTTTTCTGGTCCCTTCCGCATCAACAGTCATTGATCTTCACAGTCCTCATCGACCGATTGGTAGACAAGGACTAACAACACACACATGATAACCCCTTTGCAAAGACTGCATGATTCACATTACAGTCCTCTGGGTTTTATTTGGTATTTTTTTTAGTTTTGTTTGTTTGTTTGTTTGTGTTTGTTTGTTTGTGTGTTTGTTTGTTTGTTTGTTTGTCTGTCTGTTTGTTTGTTTGTTTGTTCATTCGTTCGTTTGTTTGTTTGTTCGTTCGTTTGTTCATTGTTGTTGTTGTTCGTTTGTTCGTTTGTTCGTTTGTTCGTTTGTTCGTTTGTTCGTTTGTTCGTTTGTTTGTTAGTTTGCTTGCTTGTTTGCTTGATTACTTGCTTGCTTGCTTGCTTGTTTGTTTTGCTTGCTTGCTTGCTTGCTTGCTTCCTTGGTCGGGGAACTGGTTGGTTCTTTTAAAAGAACCGTGGATCAGGATCTGGTATTCTAAGTTTAAACCTTAAGTCTGTTACATTAAAAGCAGGCCTGTTTGCTGCCCATCTTAATCTTTCGATCATTCTGGTAGAGTAAGCTTGGTGTTTCTTAGCTTCTCTTCTCCCCCTCCTTATCCTTCCCCAGTTCTAAAAATCTTTCCATCACATAGGTTTCTGTGCAGGCTAAAGGAGTCTGCCAGATAACTTTCGGCAAATT
>JAPXFY010000013.1:61575024-61587524 GCA_030674185.1 Monoplex corrugatus
AAATTATAGAGAGCATAGCATATACAATTATATATTATAACCATGTGATTCCCCTCCGAGTGGAGACAGGCTGCAGAGGGGGGGGGGGGTTGAGTGAGGTTAGGATTTTATGCGGAGGAGAAAAGGTGAGTTTTGAGAGCGGACTTGAAGGAGACAAAAGTAGGTTGCTGACGGACTGAGAGAGGAAGTTTGTTCCAGGAGAGTGGACCAGAAACAGAGAAGGCTCGTGGACCATAGGTATTGAGCTTAGTGCGTGGAAAGCGAAAAGTCAGAGGATCGGAGGCAGAGCGGAGGGTACGTGAGGGAACATAGATCTCAAGTAGGCTTGACAGGTAATCGGGGTCTGCGTTATTGAGGCTTTTGTAGCACATGGTGTCTAGTTTGTACTGTATGCGCTTTGATACAGGGAGCCAGTGAAGTTGTGCCAGGAGAGGAGATATGTGGTCAGCTTTTTTCTTTTTGAGTACAAGGCGTACAGCATTGTTTTGAATGCGCTGTAGGATGTGAATGGTGGAGGCAGGAAGACCAGACAGGAGTGAATTGCAATAGTCAATGCGAGACATTATGAAGGAGAGAACGAGTTCTGCAGTTGTTTCGACAAGAGATACTTCCTGATCAGCCTTATACGATGGAGATGATAGTAGCAAGATCTGGCAGTTTGAGAAACAAAGTTGTTCATGGAGAGGGTAGAGTCAATGCAGACACCAAGGTGCGAGTCAACAGGCGCTGTATATTATCAGGTGAGTCACTGTCTTGAAGTTGGGTGTCATCAGCATAGAAGTGGTGTTTTATAGAGTGGGAGTTGATGATGGTGGACAGGGGGGAGGTGTAAAGAGTGAAAAGAACAGGGCCAAGGACAGATCCTTGTGGAACACCACAGGTCAGGTATGCAGGTTGAGAGTAAGTGCCATTGATGAGAACAGTTTGTTTTCTGTTTGATAAATACGAAGTGAAAAAGGAGAGATCAATGTCAGAGATGCCAAAAGTATGATGAAGTCTAGAAAGGAGAATACTATCTGTCCTTCTGTCTCTCTTTCTCGATCTCTTTCTCTCCCCCTCTGTCTCTCTCTCTCTCTCTCTCTCTCTCTCTCTCTCTCTCTCTCTCTCTGTCCCTCCCTCTCTCTCTCTCTCTCTCTCTCTCTCCTTGTCTTTCTCTCTCTCTGTCTCTCTACCTCTCTCTCTTTCTTTCTTTTTCACGCACACGCCCACACACACACGCACGCACACACACACACGCACACACTCACACTCACACATAGACATACTTAAACGCACGCATTGCACACACACACACACACACACACACAAACATGCACACACACACACACACACACATATTCATACGCACACATTCACATACACACGTTCACACACACACACACACATACATACATACAAACACACACACACATACATACATACAAACACACACACACACACACACACAAACACACACACGCACGCACACACACACACACACACATTACTTTGACATTAATCAAGTATATCGAGATAAGTACAAACAACAAATTTTCCACATGTGGAGTTCCTGAATGACGGCGAAAGCACACCCAAACTGTTTGCACGATTCATAAATAGCCTATGTATGATATCAATTTGGTAAATGACTCGTGTATAATATCCGTCTGGTAAATAGCCCATGTATAATAATATATTTGCTTAATATGTAGTTATTGATAAAAATTCTGTAATTTTCAGCATTAAATCTTTAGAGAACATATCAGATAATATCGATCCACGAGTCCTAATAATTAATTTAAGACATTCCGTACGGCGTCACGAGATCCCTGTGACTCAGCTTTCGCTCTCCGTGGACCGCGTCACGAGGATTTCGTGCCCTGAATCGTAGTTTCAGTTTCAAGTATATAAATAGAAAATGACCGCATTGCTGACGTGTATCCTTTTCCGGCAAAGGGAGAATACTCTTGTCATTTCCTTTCTGCGTTTACATGACGTTCGAAGCAGCAAAAATGGCAAATTTCTGACAATACTCCCTCTGGCCTTTCTCTCTCCTAACATTACTTGGTCAATAGTTAGTACAGTGACCTATTTTCTTGGTAGGAAATGGGTTAATAAAAGAGAAAAGATATTACTTTTGTTTTATTGCATACTTTCTTTTCCTATAGTCCTCTTTTTCCATTTGTCTCTGTCTGATAGAATAGCATGGGGCGAGAGAGAAAAACAAAAACCCAACAAACAAACAAAGAAACAAACAAACGACTTTTTTTATCCTCACAGCATTCCCGTGTCTTCTGGCCCAGAAAAACTCTAGTCCTGGAGATAACCTGAATAAATTACCAAGCAAAGCTATCTAGATGGATGATTTATTTCCACAGAGGGGTTTCCTTGAGGTATCAACCCATAGGGAGTTATTCTGATTACTCGGGCATTGGTTTCAACAAGAATTCCACTAGATCTTAACCTTTTGGCCAGTATGATTGTCTATCATGTTCTGATGGTATCAATGCAGGGTTCAAACCAATCTTACTCATGTTAAGTTCAGATAGTTCGGAGATTTAAGTGACGTTCATTTTAACATATTTTCTTCTGAGTGCTGACATACAGTCTTTCAATATGAATGATGTTCGCTAAACCTTTGCTTCCTTGAATCCCAGGATGTTGACCGACTAACCCAGATTTGGCTAAATGACCAAAATATCTAGGGTAAAACTCGTTTTCGTCTGTCCCAAAATGTTAAACTTCAGTCATAAGTCAGTCATGATCTAAACTGTCTTGCTTACTTTGAAGAAATCTCTCGCCTTTTGATGAAAAGAAATGACGAATAAGAAAACCTGGGAGATCCAGACATAAGATGAAACGACACAGAAAGCCAAGGAAAATGGAACTGCATGAATTAGTAGTCTTGGAGCGGCTGACTGGGCCGGGCAGGCAAGAAGACTCAGTCCATGAATAATTTCACTTTCATCCTGCCATGGGATCAGATTCGTCAGATAAAATATTGTTCGGCTCTTCTTCATATTGATTCTGGAACTTAGCCAGGAGCTGTTCACTTTCTTGTACTGTATTGGCATGCATAGTCTACTTCTTCTTAATCTATTTTGAGTCATATCTTTCTTGGGTTGCTGTTTTTGGGGTCTTTTTTCTGTTCTCACAACTCCCACCCCACGAAGATTTCTTTCATATGCGTGTAAGTAAGGATTTTACCATTCATTTTTATCTTATTTGTTTAAATTTTACAGCAACCTATTCCACTTTTAATGTCTTTACGCTTATGCGTGGCCAGGTTTAGTTCTAATACAGATTTAATGTAAGCTAATATTACTCTCCTTAAGTAATTGAATGCTTTGAAGTCCGAATTGTTTGTTCTTGTATTGTTAAATGAAGTGTATGGGTATTCCTGTTTCCGTGTGATGACACAGAAACGGAGCAAAAATAGAAAGAAAGGGAGACAGACAGAGCACAGACAGAGAGACTGGAGATAAACACTAGCACGTAGGCGTTCAGAAATATAAATGCCACGTATATGGATAAATGGACAGACAGACAGACAGACATATTGTATTGTTGTCTCTCTTTACATATTTATTAAAAAATCAAATCGATGGAGCTTTATTTCATCTGACAAAGACATCTGCAATTGGTCTCGTTTTATTTAAGTTTATACTCATCGTTTAGTACAAAAGTATACGAGCACACATGAACAGCAAGTAGTTGTAGGAAAACTTGTGTTGTTTGGCGAGTTACCGGTCTTGCGGAAATTACGTATCTCTCTCTGTCTCTGTCTCTCTGTCTCTGTCTGTCAATCTCTCTCTGTCTCTCTCTCTGTCTCTATCTCTCTCTCACTTTCTCTCTGTCTCTGTGTATCTCACTCTCTCTTTCCTCTCTCTCTCTCCTCTCTCTCTCTCTCTCTGTCTCTGTCTCTCACTTTCTCACTTCCTTTCTCTGTGTCTCTCTGTGTCTCGCTCTCTCTCTCTCTCTCTCTCTCTCTCTCTCTTTCTCTCTGTCTGCCTCTCTCTTTCTTTTGTCTGTCTCTCTCTCTCTCTCTCTCTCTCTCTCTCTCTCTGTCTGTCTGTCTCTATCTCTCTCTCACTTTCTCTCTGTCTCTGTGTAGCTCACTCTCTCTTTCTCTCTTTCTCTCTCTCTCTCTTTCCTCTCTCTCTCCCCCCCTCTCTCTCTCTCTGTCTCTGTCTCTGTCTCTCACTTTCTCACTTCCTTTTTCTGTGTCTCTCTGTCTCTCTCTCTCTCTCTCTCTCTCTATCTCTATCTCTATCTCTATCTTCTCTCTCTTTCAATTTCTCTCTCTCTCTCTCTCTCTCTGTCTCTGTCTGTCTCTATTTCTTTCTCTTTCTCACACACATACCACAACACACACACACACACACACACACACACACACACACACAGAGAGAGAGAGAGAGAGAGAGAGAGAGAGAAAACCACGCACGCACACACAAACACACACAAACAATACACACGCAAACGCACACACACACTCACGCACACACACACACACACACACACCACACACACACACACAACCACGCACGCACAGACGAACACACACAAACAATACACACACACACACACACACACACACACACACACATACATACACACACAGAACACACAAACACACACAAACACGCACACGCCCGCGGACAAACACACACACTTCAATAGCAAACCCGATTTTTTGAACACATGAACGACAAAATAAACTGTATAATTTCAAGAGATAAACCCTTATTAACCCACAAACTATGCACGCAGTAATTATACGCTTGGCACAATTCCAGTCAATAAAAGGAGCAAATCCCCCTCCACAGAGAGGGTGGGAGAGAGAGGGGAGAGAGAGGGGGAGGGATAGGGACAGACATACAGACAGAGACAGACAGAGACAGATACAGAGAGAGACAGAAAGACAGAAAGACAAAGATACAGAGAGAGAGAGACAGAGGCAGAGATACAGAGAGAGAGACAGAGACAGAGAGAGATACAAACAGGAAGCATATACAGAGAAAGAGATACAGAGAGAGACAGAGGCAGAGACAGAGACAGACAGACACAGAGAGACAGAGAGAGACAGAGAGAAAGAGAGGCAGATACAGAGTGACAGAGAGAGAGAGAGTCATAGAGAGAGAGAGACAGACAGACAGACACAGAGAGACACAGAGAGAGAGACTTATGAGCAGGGATATTTTCTGTTCGCTTTACTGAATTATTCCTTTTCCGCGGAATATAATTTGATTTACACATGGCATGTGATCCATCTAGTCTCGTAAATAATGCAGCTAGAGATGTACATTTCGTAGAAATGGAGAGATGTGGGCTTGGTAATTTTGTTGTTAGTCTCAAAACTGCATCATTTTCCACCACAGTAAGGCCGCCAAGTGGGCAGGCAATTCGAGAAAGCAGTGACCTTTGAGCAAGTAATGCCGTTAGATTTTCTGGTCATTACAACATTCCCTCGTCTTCTAGGGCCAGTACGTCTGATGATGTGGATAAATTGGATGCAGTTCAGATTACGATCGTTGAGGTTATTAGTCCCATAGGATAGTTGTTTTTTCTTGCCGTCTCAAGCCGTAAAATTTCACGCTTAGTAATCAAAAAATATACGTGCCCTGAGTTCTTGCGCAAGAGGCTATGGTGACTGCACATTGGAATAGTTTGAGACGGTTGTGTATGAAACGATAAAAGATTCATCAGCATCCTGCATTATCACCCACGCTAGCAAAGCAAAAACTTAACCCTTTGACTCCCTCACCCTATCCCACCAGCTTCCTGTAGGAAGCTGGTGGATAGGGTGAGGGAGTCAAAGAGTTATGCTGTGCTCACTGACTCACTCCAGGTAGACCCAGGGAGAAAATATTGGACGGACACGCCGAGTGGACGAAGACAAAGAAGGAGGGAGATGTACTAGCAGCGACATAGGATAGATTCCTATGGAGGGCCATGATCGCCAATGCCATGCGGCAGGGACACACACAGACACACACACACACACACACACACACGCACACTCTCTCTCCCTCTCAGTCTCTGCCTCTGTCTCTCTCTCTCTTTCTCTCTCTCTCTCTCTATCTATCTATATCTATCTCTATCTCTATCTTTCTCTCTCTCTCTCTCTCTCTCTCTCTCTCTCTCTCTCTTTCTCTCTGTCTCTGTATTTGTCTCTGTCTCTGTCTCTGTCTCTCTCTGTCTCTCTCTGTCTCTCTCTGTCTCTCTCTCTCTCTCTGTCTCTCTCTGTCTCTCTCTCTCTCTCTCTCTCTCTCTCTCTCTCTTCTCTCTCTCTCTCTCTTAATGCACACGTATTTACGCGCGCACACACACACACACACACACACATACACACATGCGCACGTACACACGCACGCCTTTTGCCTTCTTCTCAATCGTCTTTTTAACTACCCTACAACCCCTTCACCCATCTCTACATTCTCACCCATATCAAAAAGAAATTGTAACAATCTGTGAGCCGCAATACGTCTTTGTCACAACGGCATTAAATCCAACAGAGAATTTGCGGAGAGAAAAAAAATGAGAAAACAGAGAAGGTGTGGACAAAGCAGCGGAGAAAGACAACAGATAGAGAGAACATAAAGTAAGGGAGAGGAGAGTTGGATGGGAGGGGGCAGAAAGCAATACGGATTTGAGAGAAAGACGGAGAGAAAAGAGAGAAGGAGAGAGACAGACAGACAGACAGACAGACAGACAGAGACAGAGAGAAAACAGAGAAAGAAATAAGAGAGGGGGAGACAGAGAGAGAAAGAGAGAGAGAGAGAGAGAAAGAGAGAGAAAGAGGAGAGAAACTGAAAACTGAACTGAAACTGTTTATTGTCATTACCCGAAAAGGTCTTTTGACAAGGGGGATAACAATTTTCCAGTAGTGCGACACATAATCCACTCTTTGTATGTGCGCAAATTCTTCACGCATAATCAAAAATAAATATCGAGCATCCATTCCTTAAATAGTCGAACATATTCAGATTATGTATAATGAACAATCATCCATTTTATCAGTATTACATGATGCAAACAAAAAATACCAGAACAGTTTCTACATTCAGGCCTATAATTTGACTAGGTTTAGGCAAACCAAAATCTTTTTCACACACCCACACCCACACACACACGCGCGCGCACCCATACACACTCACCATCAAGAGAGAGAGAAAGAGAGAGACAGAGACAGAGACAAAGACAGAGAGACAGAGAGAGACTTCAAACTTCAGACTTCAGACATCAGACTTCAAATAGTTTAATCATAGAACAGGCTTCTGCCCCTCATGAAGGGATACACATGCGTAATGAGTAGGCCAAATAAACTAGGGTAGACTGATTTACTAATCCGTGTGCAACATCTGATATTGTTGTATCTCTACATACAGGATCTTTTTTTTAAATGAGGAAAGGGGAATTGGAGCTCCTGGTCACAACAGGAAAGCTGAAGGGAAAGAGAACACCAGGTAGACCCAGGGAGAAAATATTGGGCGGACTTGCAGGGTGGCTGAGGACAGAGAAGGTGGAAGATGTACTTGCAACGACAAAAGATAGGTTCGTGTGGAGGGCCCATGGTCGCGAACGCCATGCGAGAGGGCACATGATGATGATGATAGATGATGATGATGATGATGATGATGATGATGATGATGATGATGATGATGATGATGATGATGATGATGATGATGATGATGATGATGATGATGATGACGACGACGACGACGACGACGACAATGACGACGACGACGACGACAATGACGACGACGACGACGATGATGATGACGATGATGATGATGATGATGATGATGATGATGATGATGATGATGATGATGATGATGATGATGATGATGATGATGATGATACTGCATTGCATTTCAATCCAAGGTATTGCATCCTTGTCCTTACTGACCGCTCCTTTCTTCACGGGTTGTCCTTGAACATCACATCATGATTGACAGGAAGCAAAGAGGGACAGACAATTCACCGTGATGGCACCGCCTTTACCCACACGATACGAATCACATTATAGACCTCTGGTGAATTCTCTGGTTTGTCTTCTCCTCACATCAAGAATGGCATTGCCTATCACCTGATCTGTCTTCTGTTCTCTATGGTACTTGGTGTAAAAAATGTATGACAGTTAGTCTGTCGGTGCATCTTCTGTGCGAGGTCTTAGATGTGACAAGGACAAATCCTATTATATTTCGTGTATGGTCCCTCTGACCGTGGATGAGTTTCAGTTCCTGGATGTCAGCTATACTGAACTAACGTGACAAGGTTGTGTTCACAAAAGAAATATCACTTGGTTAATTTATTGTGAGCTTTTTGGTGGTGGTGTTTTTTATTTTGTTGTTGGTTTTTTGTTTTTTGTTGTTTTTGTTGTTTTTCTTGTTTTTTTGTTTTGTTTTGATTTTTTGGTTGTTGTTGTTTTGTTTTGTTTTGTTTGTGTTTGTTTGTTGTTTCTTTGTTTTGTTTTGTTTGTTTGTGAGGGGGTTGTTTTGTTTTTTCTTTCGTTTTTTTTTTTTTCTTTTCTTGTGAATCAATTTCAGTTCTCAGGTGTAGGCTATCTTGGAACTGATATGATGAAGTTGCATTCTCAAAACAAATACCAGTTGGTTAATCTGAGCTTGTTGGTGGTGTGCTCGATTTTATTGTTTTTTTGCGGTCGGTCGGTCGGTTGGTTGGTTGGTTGGTTGGTTGGTTGGTTGATTGGTTGGTTGTTGGTTGGTTGGTTGGTTGGTTGGTTGGTTGGTTGGTTGGTTGGTTGGTTGGTTGGTTGGTTGGTTGGTTGGTTGGTTGGTTGGTTGGTTGGTTGGTTGTTTGTTTGGTTGGTTTGGTTGGTTGGTTGGTTGGTTGGTTGGTTGGTTGGTCGGTTGGTTCTTGTTTGCTTTTCATTTCTTCTTTTCTTCTTTGTTTTTGTTTGTTTATTTGTTTTATTCGCTAGATTTTCTTTCTTCTAAAAGAAAATTATTATTGATTCCAATAGACACCCATGTTTAGAAATAAGGTATCCTATTAACTGTTTATCCACAGACACACAAATAAATGTAAAGGCCGCCTCAATAGTCAAGGCTGTGCTGGACTTCTAGATGGCTGGGTTGCATGTTGGCCAGGCCTAATCAAGAACGATAACCTTCTCATTTCATCATTACCGACGCAGTAAGCGGCGATCATTGTCACGTGCAAGGTCCAGCCTGTTCCCTAGGGAACAAGCTAAAACTAACCCTGATAAGAGGTACTATGCCCATTGAAACTGTCTTGAAATTTGGAGTTGATTTTCCAGTTGTATTCTGTTACAATGTAGTCTGTTCCTTTCATTCATG
The DNA here is from genome assembly GCA_030674185.1 of Monoplex corrugatus. Taxonomy (NCBI): domain Eukaryota; kingdom Metazoa; phylum Mollusca; class Gastropoda; order Littorinimorpha; family Ranellidae; genus Monoplex; species Monoplex corrugatus. The sequence continues at coordinate 61,584,330 of JAPXFY010000013.1, forward strand.
GTAGTCCGTATGGAAGGTCAGTAGTTAATCTTTCCTCAAACAGATAACTTGATTACCAGCATTATCTGCAAGTTAGCTGGGCCATGCAGCTAGTCTGTGTCTTCGAGACCTTCCAAGCAATTCTTGGAACCCAGGGGTACAACAAAGAGCAGACAGACCAAACAATAAACTGAAAAAGACCTACAACTGTGGATGGGTAGACGCTGGAATGATGTTCTCAAACTCCATGCCGACGGAACCCTTTGAAGTGCTATTGTTACCTCATACGTTGCATGACGCAAGACCGTCCAAGTAAGTAAGCGTTCTCTACAAAGAACATACAGATTTCGTACCTCTTTGTAACCACCCTAAGAGAACTGCCCTAACAACGAGGATATCTGTTGCTTTTTTGCTTCATTCTTGCACTTCTTTCCCTATGGAGCACCAATTCATTACTAACAGTGATCAAATTTACCAGCCATCATTTTCTCGTAAATGACGTATGATGAAAGTGCACGGAGGACAGGCTGGGAAGGTTGTGACCTTGATCATTTTTTTTCTGTTAGTCTCCAAATGCGTCGTTTTCCAAAACGATGCGAACAGAAATTATTAAAAAAAAAACAGTTACCTTGGAATAAGCAGTACCGTGGGTATCTTTCTGATGATTTTCAGATCACACATTTTTTGTAACCCGTAATGTGGATAAAGTAGATAGATAAAGTAAAATTATGAGATTGACAACCGACAGACTGGTATATTTCCCACTTGAAGGCTTATGCTTACTAACCAGCGAGTTTACAGTTTGGAGTTTAAAAGTTCGAAGTTTGTTCAGTAGAGATTTGGGCGTCGGATTCACATGCTAGTGCTTGTGGGTTCGAATCCCAGGGTGCGCTACATTTAAACTGGCCTTCTCACTGTCCCATCTTAACATCATTGTTGTTCTGGTGGTGTCAGTATAGGATTAGATAAGTCCCCCTTCGGTCACTTCCCTGGGATGGTTATCCCCGTCGGTCATATTACCTGAGGTGGATGTCGACGTAAAAACTGAACCAAATTAATCAATCAGTAGAGTATTTATCGTATTTTGACTATTTTCCATATAAGCTCAGTATGTGTTAAGTGCTGCTCTGAGTTTTTTTCCAGTAAGATATGCAACTTGAAGAGTGGAATAATCCAAAGGCTTAGGGATACTCAACAGTATTAATTACTGCGTGATGCATTACACTCTTTCTGAGTTAGTCATGTGTGTGCATTTGTGTGTAAGTGTGCGCGTCTGTGCGTTCGCGTGTGAATGCGTGCTTGAATGCACGAATGCGTGCCTGCATGTGGGTGGTGAGTGTGAATCTGTGTGTGTGTGTATGTGTGTGTATGTGTGTGTGTGTGTGTGTGTGTGTGTGTGTGTGTGTGTGTGTGTGTGTGTGTGTGTGTGTGTGTGTGTGTGCATGAGCGTGACTGCTTAAATGCGTGCGTGCTTGCGTCTGTGAGTGTGTACATTCATGTGTGCACCTCTCTCTCTCTTCTTTCTTTCTTTCTTTCTTTCTCTCTCTTTTCTCTCTCTCTCTATCTCTCGCGGACCTCGATAGCTCAGTTGGTTTGAGCATCGGATTCACATGCTAATGGTTGTGGGTTCGAATCCCGGGGTGCGCTATATTAAAACTGGCCATCTCACTGCCCCATCTTAACATCATTGTTGTTCTGGTGGTGTCAGTATAGGATTAGATAGGTTCCCCTTCCCCCACTTCCCCGGGATGGTTATCCCCGTCGGCCATATCACCTGAGGTGGGTGTCGACGTAAAAACTGAACCAAATTAAATTTAAAAAAAAAAATTAAAAATCTCTCTCTATCTCTCACTGGCCTGTCACACACTTGCAATACCCACTACATAACACACTGCACCTCACTACACCACAACACATTTTTTTCATATATACACAAAAACACACCACAGTCACTATCACTGATGTATCCGACACAACACAGCACGAAACAACTACACACATAATCAACACAATACAGTAGCACATTCACATATCACCACCATATCGTACACACCAGTTTACTACACAACAACTAGCCAACAACATGACACACATCACACAAGGCACAGAAACCAACACAACACACATTACACTACCCATCATTACACACTCTATACACATCAATAAGAAACGTCACTGGAGAAAACACGATAAGAGTTACGTTTTTGCAATTGCTGTCTGATTCGATTCAGATTGGGGTGATTAATGGATTTTACTTATTTACCTTTAATCTTTTGGAAATGAGTACATAATGCAACAGAAAACAACACGCTATATAAACACAGACACACCACATGCTCTCTCTCTACTCTCTCTCTGTCTCTCTCTCTCTTGTCTTTATTTTTTTTCTTCTCCACATGGGGCCTTGTTTTGTCCTCCTCCCTCATACACACAACCAGTCACATCACCTCCATCACAGACACACACAGACACAGACACACACAAAGACACAGAACACACACACACACACACACACACACACACACACACACACACACACACACACACACACACACACACACACACACACACACACACACACACACACACACAAAGGAATCACTCGAAAAACGACAAGAGTTACGTTTTTCATGCATTGCTGTCTGATCGATTCAGCATGGGGTGACCTCAGAGGAAGGGGAGATTATTCTATGATGGTTGATTTAGATGGCATTTCTCCATTTTTGTCTGGTCAAAAAACTAACGCTGTGAGATTCGCCAAACACAGAGTTTGAAAAAAATATGCCTCCAGGAACACATATTGTTCATGGAGGAAGGTTGGGTGTTTATTATTTAAAGGGATCGGCACAGTGCATAGAGAAACTAACGTTGAAAACAATGGAAACACTTGCATTATTAATGACAACAAGTAGAATCAGATGAGTTTGTTATTTTTCATAAGATTTTAGAGGTAAACAGACATTAAGACTTATAGGAACTGAGAGTAAGTAACAGTATCTGGAAAAGAATACAAGTTTAAGAGAGAATCAGACAGAGAGAGACAGAGAGAGAAACAGACAGAAAGACAGACGGACAGACAGACTGACAGACAGAGACAGAGACACAGAAAGAGAAAGACAGAAGCAGGACAAAAAAATTAATTTTATAAATGACTTAATCAGTAAAAGTAATTAAATGAATAAATTACTTAATTATCTTTATCTTTTGGAAAAGTAC
>JAPXFY010000013.1:61597524-61600024 GCA_030674185.1 Monoplex corrugatus
ACGATGGAGATGATAGTAGCAGGATCTGGCAGTTTGAGAAACAAAGTTGTTCATGGAGAGGGTAGAGTCAATGCAGACACCAAGGTTTTTAGCTGAATCAGAAATTGGGACTGATGTGTTACATAATGGGAGAGAAAGAGGAGGCAGCTGAGAAAGTTTCTGACAGGTGCCAATGAGGATAGCTTCTGTTTTGTCGTCATTAAGCTGAAGTCTATTGTGTGTCATCCAGTTCTTAATGTCCGAGTAACACTCAGTGGTGCGAGTCAACAGGCGCTGTATATTATCAGGTGAGTCACTGTCTTGAAGTTGGGTGTCATCAGCATAGAAGTGGTGTTTTATAGAATGGGAGTTGGTGATGGTGGACAGGGGGGAGGTGTAAAGAGTGAAAAGAACAGGGCCAAGGACAGATCCTTGTGGAACACCACAGGTCAGGTATGCAGGTTGAGAGTAAGTGCCATTGATGAGAACGGTTTGTTTTCTGTTTGATAGGTATGAAGTGAACCAAGACAGAGCAATGTCAGAGATGCCAAAAGTATGATGAAGTCTAGAAAGGAGAATACCATGATCAATGGTATCAAAGGCTGCAGACAGATCAAGGAGTGTGAGGAGAGAGACTTTGCCAGTATCAGTTGCAAGGAGGAGATTGTTGAGAATGTGTAGTAGGGCAGTTTCAGTGCTATGGCACTGGCGGTAGGCTGACTGGAAAGGATTGAGGAGGTTGTTGGCAGACAGGTGAGAGTTCAGCTGGTTGAGGACGACTTTTTCAAGGAGTTTTGACAAGAAAGAGAGATTAGAGATAGGCCGGTAATTTTTCAGTTCATTTGGATCTAAATTGTGTTTCTTGAGGAGAGGGTGAACAATGGCAGACTTGAAAGAATCTGGGACAGTTCCAGTTTGAAGAGAAGTGTTGATGATGTCAGTGATGAATGGGAGGAGAGTAGGGAGACAGTCGGCGTAGACAGAACCTGGAAGAGGATCCAGTTCGCAGGTTTTGAACGACATGGATCTGATTGTATTGAGAATTTCTTCTTGTGAGACTGGGGTAAAAGTAGTAAGAGGTGTGCCAGAGAAGGAAGGGTCAGGTGGGCATGGTTGACAGGGTGTCCTGTCAAGCCTGTCACGAAGAGTTTGTATTTTGGTGGTGAAATAGTTGGAGAATACAGATGGGAGTTCTTCATTTGTATGTTTTGTTGGGAGAGGTAAATCTTTTCGTGTGCCAAGGAGATGATTCATGGTTGTAAAGAGTTCTTTTGAAGAAGAGGCATTCAGGATTTTGGTTTGGAAATAGCTTGTTTTTGCTGATGCAATGAGGGTGGATACTTTTGTTTTAGAGGCTTGGAAAAGTTGCCTGTGTACAGTGAGTTTGGATTTGCGCCAGCGGCGCTCTGCTCTGCGGCGGGCACGTTTTGCACAGGCGATCTCATGAGTGAGCCAGGGGGTAGGGGGGCGGTCAGGTAAAAGACGGGTTGTGGCTGGAGCATGAGTGTCCAGAAGATGGTGGAGAGTAGTATAGAATTCATCGGCAAGGTTATGTGACTTTTCAGAAAGGAGACGGGAGGCATCAGATGAAAATGTGGAGAGGTCGATAGATTTGAGATTGCGTCGAGTCACTGTGCGCATGGTACGGGAAGGAGGAGAAATGTCGAGAGAACAGAGAATTGCAGAGTGGTCAGATGGAAGGGCTGAAGTTAGACGGGTAGAAAGAACTAAGCAGTTGTCAGTAGCGGAATTGTGATGATCACGAGAAATGATCCAGTCAAGAATGTGACCTTTTTGATGGGTTGGTTCAGAAATGTGTTGAGTCATATTGTGATTGGACAGAGAGTTGATGATATGTCTTGTGTCATAACGGTGAGTGTTGTCATAGTGGACATTGATATCACCTAGAATGATGAGATTTCCAGGTAAGAGGCAGTAGTGGTCAAGCAATTGGTCAAAGTCAGAGAGAAACATGGATGTGGTGAGTTTGTTGGCAGAGCTAGGTGGGGGTCGATAGACACAGGAGAAGGTGATGGGGTGAGGGGTGGATTGGAAGGATACTTCAACGTGCTCGAAAGAAGGATGGGAGAAAGGCAGAGACTGCGAGAAAGATAGGCGGGAATGGAGTGAGTCGTTGTAGAGGATGGCGATACCGCCACCTCGGGATGAGCGATGGAAAGAAGCAAGCCTGTAACCACTCGGAGTGAGGCTAGCAAGTATAGGTTCGTGACCAAGGGGGTTAAGCCATGTCTCCGTGATAAAAGCAATGTCAACATGCTCATCTGCGACAAAGTCAGCAATAACATCGGCTTTGTCACCAGTGCATGCCGACTGAGCATTAAAAAGGCATAGTTTCAGCCTATCACAGTCATATGGTGGCGGCTGAGGTGGCGACGAAGGCGGCACCAACGGGACAGAAGGCGAGAGCGGCACCGGCGGGACAGAAGGCGAAGGCGGCACCATCAGGACAGAAGGCGAAGGCGAAGACGGCAGAGGAGGAGACAAAGCTTGCAGCAGCGAG
>JAPXFY010000013.1:61607524-61610024 GCA_030674185.1 Monoplex corrugatus
GTCACCAACATAACTGGTCAGTTTTATTATCACTGACATAACTGGTCAGTTTTATCGTCACTGACATAACTGGTCAGTTTTATCGTCACCTACCAATTGCTTGTCTTCAGGTAAAGTCAAACATTGCCGTATGATTGTTTTCTGTTGCTTTCCATAAAAGTCAGAACACGCATAGACGCTCAGTTACAGCTTACTCTACTTCTTCTGGTCCATCTACAAGGAAATATGAGATGTGGATGGAGATGAAACTAATGGTCTACATCTACTCAGGACGCTTGGCGTAGAACGGTATTATAGATGTGACGCGTGTCTGACACTCCATCTTATTACGCAGCGCCATGGAGTTGTAAGTCGGGTTAAGTATTAAGATTCTACGAGCCTGATTCTTATTTCCATTGGGATGCTTACGTATTTCACAAGGGGAGAAAGTTGGTGATTCAAATCATTGGCTTTTCTGGACTCTTGTTGTTGTTTGTTTGTTGTTGTTGTGATGGTGGTGGTGGTGGTGGTGGTGGTGGTGTGGTGGGGTGGTGGCGGTGATGGTGGGGTGGTTAAAGAAATATAACGTTGTTTCATTGCTTCATTAACAAAAGGAAACAAGGAACAATTCACTGTGTGGTGGACTTTTTTAAACAAATAAACAAAGAAAATGAATATGCATGAATTTGTGTGTGTGTGTGTGTGTGTTAATGATACAGATGCTTTTCGTTGTTCTTGTATATAGATTTCAGGACATTCATAATTGATATGATTCAGAATGCGGTGAATATTCATATCAAACGAAAAAAGAAGTGGGGGGGGAGGGAGGTGGGTTTTTTTCTTACTACTCTTGAATTTCTTTCCCTTCCTACAGAGCAGAAATTGATTTCTTGTGTTGGCCATTTTCTGCTCCATCATTTTCTTGGAAATAAGTTTTGCGGGATTATACACACAAGGCAGACGTAGAAGGATGTGGTTTTAATAGTTTTGTTATAGGTTTCCAAAACGTATCATCTTCCACAACGGTAAGCTCACTAACAACATTGGAAGAAACAGTTATCTGAGAGAAATCACTACAGTTAAGATGTTCTGGTCATCACAAAGTTTACTTTGTCTTTTCGTTTGTTTTTTTTCCCAGCAAGACCGGTCGTGCAGACAAATTGGATGGGTTGCCAAGCTAGATAGATGAGGTTTGTAGGTTTTTTTTCGTCGTAATGGTTCCTTCAACGTGATAAGTCGTTTGGGTTTCGACTTAATAATCAGTGACTGATTTCAATGTATTTGACTGAAGATTCTAACTCTCAGACAATGGTGACTGAAGGCCAGAATCATATTGGGCGTTGCCGCTTGAGTTTGTTATGATGTTGAGATTAAGATTTACCGGGCAGTATATATTACTGTACTAACTATTAATTTGTTTATGATGGTTTATTACAATAGAAAGTACCACAATCATGGAGCGGGAGCCGAGAACAGGTTCTGTTTGTGCATGTGTGTTTGTCTTGTGTGTGTGTGTGTGTGTGTGTGTGTGTGTGTGTGTGTGTGTGTGTGTGTGTGTGTGGTGTTGTGCATGTGTTCGTGTGTTTGTTTGAGTGTGTGTGTGTGTGTGTGTGTGTGTGTGTGGTGTGTGTGTGTGTGTGTTGTATGTGTGTGTATACATGAACACACATATACATGTATCTATAGTAGGCCTCCTTCGGTCATGACTGACCATGGACAAAGTACATCCGTTCTAATGTCTAGATGGGCTGTCTGCTTGGTCCAAGCAGCGTCGCCTGTGACTGTACAGACCAATGCGAGAGAGGCAGTCTCTGTCGCAGCGGTCGCATGTGTATGCTGATGCTGGTCTGTTGGCTGTCATCCCTTTTCTGCGAACTCGCTTTTCTGCTGCAGCAGCTGACAGTTTGTCCTCACCAATCCGCAGCTGTTTCTTGAGAGTGGTTCTCCAGCTGTTGCGGTCGTCTGCGAGGTCCTCCCAGGACTCAGTGTTGATCTCAAGCGCCTTCATGTCACGCTTGCAAACGTCTTTGTATCTCAGCTGTGGGCGGCCAATGTTTCTCTGCCCTGTGACAAGCTCACCATAAAGGATGTCTTTTGGGATGCGACCATCTTCCATGCGGCAAACGTGGCCCAACCAGCGCAGCTGACGCTGTCTCAGCATGGTATGCATGGTTGGGAGGCCAGCGCAGTTTGGGACTTCGGTGTTGGTCACCTTGTCTTGCCAGGAAATGCCAAGTATGCGCCGTAGGCTTCTCAGGTGGAAGGTATTGAGCCTTTTCTCCTGATGAGCATGTATCTATATATATATATATATATTATATATAGATATATATATGTATATATATATATGTATATATGTGTGTGTGTCTGTATATATATGTGTATATATATATATGTATGTGTGTGTGTATGTGTGTGTGTGCGTGTGTGTGTGTGCGTGTGTATGCGTGTCTGTGTTCGTTCGTTCTTTGATTTAACGTCTGTTCACTATGAGTGATATTAGACGGTCGTGTCTGTGTGT
>JAPXFY010000013.1:61612524-61620024 GCA_030674185.1 Monoplex corrugatus
CGTTTGTTGCCTTGGTATCTAAAACAGAGCCGGGGACTAAAGATTATGATATCTCGTGTTCAAAGCCAGCATCATCATCAGATGCCTTGCCACATGGCGTTGGCGATCATGGACTTCCATCTGTCTCTATCTCTTATTGCCTCAAGCATCTCTTCCACCCTCCTTGTCTTCAGCCACTCTGCAAGTCCGTCTAGTATCTTAGCCCTGGGTCTACCTGGTGCTCTCTTTCCTTCCAGCTTTCCCGTTGTGACCAGGTGCCCCAATCCCCTTTCCTCATAAAATGGCCTATAAATGTTGCCTTTCTTTTCCTAATCTTCCTTATGAGTGATCTTCTTGTGTCTGCCTCCACCAAGACTGTCTCGTGTGTTTTCTTTGCTGTCCATGGAACTCTCAACATTCTTCTTAGAAACCACATCTCGGCTGCCTCAAATTTGTTCTGGCTTTGCTTGTTGACTGTCCACGCCTCACAATCGTATAACAGTATTGATGTTAATTGATTGGCATTTGTTGGTAAGAATGCTTTTCATCTTCTTGAATGCTGTTTTGGCTTGGTCGATTCTGCTGGCTATCCCAGCATGCAACATTAAAAACTGGCCTGTCTGCTGCCCATCGCAATGTTTCCCTTATTTTGTCAATAGATCCACCTTCCCCGACCGCCCCCTTTCTCATCACCCCCGACCCCCAAATTCCTTATGATCTGAAAACCTTACTAGCAGGACGGGTTTTGTGCAGACTCCGGGAGTCTCTCAGAGAACTGCTGGCAGATTCGGGTGAAGCGCATACGGAAGTATCTGAGTGTAATGAATTTCTCTTGAACACGCACCAGACAATATTATTTTATTTTATTTTAAAACCAGGCCTCCTCTTGAAATCCACGAGATAATGGAGGGCGAGAACTGTCCGATCCGTGATTCAAAGCCTGGTTTCTTGTGTCCTAGCCACCTGCTTTAACCATTAGTCCCCAGTCCGTCATGTTAAGAATAGACCCTAGTAGATACGAGTAAGTGGAAGATGGGAACAAAACAAACAAGAAAAGAGGAAAGAGGAAGAGGAGGAGGAGGAGAAAAGTAGAAGAAATAGAATAAAACGAGAAAACTCAGAATTCTAATGAATTAAAACCTTCAGCGCCTTTCTTTGGGGGAAATCACGAGACACACATTGCTGCTTAACATACAATTAAACATAAAATCAATAAATTATCAATGTATATACATAGCAGTACTTTGTAAATATTTATGTAGGAATGAGTCAGACATATACATAAATAGAGAAAACAGGGGAAGAGGAGTTCGAAGCAAGGCAGGAAGAATCCTGACTGAAGACCCAAAGGACTTCCTTCAATGACTTTGGCCAACAGCTCCTTTCACAGCACAGGAAGGGGGTTCAATGGGACTTGGGGAACTGAAGAAAAAGAATTCATTTTGAGGAAATACATCGAAAGTAAACAGTGTTATTCTCTTTTCTTTACCCCTCTCTCTCTCTCTCTCTCTCTCTCTCTCTCTCTCTCTCCTCTCTCTCTCTCTCTCTCTCTCTCTCCTCTCTCTGTCGTCGTCTGTTCTTCCCCTCTCTCTGTCTCTGTGATGTATATATATATATTACATCGATTTGTTGCCTTTTCTGTGCACATGCTGCTTCAATTATATATATATGTATATATAGATATGCATATATACATACATATATGTCTCTCTCTCTGTCTGTCTCTCTCTCTCTCTCTCTCTTCTGTCTGTCTCTCTCTCTCTCTCTCTCTCTCTTTCTCTCGCTGTATCTCTCTCTGTATTTGGCTTTCTCTGTCTCTCTTTGTCTCTGTCTCTGTCTCTCTCTCTCTCTGTCTCTCTCTTCTCTCTCTCTCTCTCTCTCTCCATCACCACACACACACACACACACACACACACACACACACACACACAGCGTTGGAGCTCGTTCAAGTGGGTATCGTCGGAGTTGGCCACTTCCATACACGTTCTAGACAGATCCCTCAGTAATTACCTGTGCAAAGCTCTTGCAATGCGGATGGAGATGGCGGAGTTGGGAGCGAAAGGAAACAATGAAACTGGCATCACCAGAATGATAAAAATAAGAACATTAAGATGAGGGCAGCGAAAAGGCCAGTTCTTATCTCGCAGACAGGGATTGAATTCAGGACAACAGATCTCTGAGTCCACGGTTTTATCTCAAGAGGGGAAGCCAGCATATATATAGATGTGGCTCGCTCGAGGTTTAAACCCTAGAATCCCTGCATTATCAGTATTGGGTTTTATCCGACTGAGATAATGGGCTACAAAAACAAAGAAATAAAGGAAGAAAGAGTGAGTGAGAGACAGAAAGAAAGAGAGAGGGAAAGGCAGAGAGAGAGAGATCTAGAGAGAGAGAGTAAGGGGGAGGGAGAAAGAGAGGAAAAGAAAGAGAGAAAGGGAGAGGGAGACACATAGAGAATCAGAATCAGAAATTATGTCAGAATCAGAAATGTATTCACTAATCCCAAAGCCCCACTTGAAGGGGTATTAACACATTATAAACATTATACAAACACAAAAATGATGAGAGTCATTCTTGAACAATAGAAAGACATACATGCGTAGAGAGACAGACAGAAGAAAGAACGAGAAAGAGATTGGGAGAAAAGGAGAAAAGAAAGAACAGAGAGAACGAGAATAAGAAAGAGAGAGAGGAGGAGGAAAGAGAAAGAAAGGAGAGAGACAGAAAGAGAAGGAAACAGAGAGAGACAGAAAGAGAGACAGACAGAAAGAGAGGAAGCGAGGGAGAGAGGGAAAGAAGGGGGGGGGTCGCGAGATAGAGAGAGAAATCAGGAGACAGAAAGAGAAGGGGAAGAGAGAGAGGGGGGACAGAGTGTGGAGGACAGGGAAAGAGAGACGAAGAGAGAGGGAGACAAAGAGAGGGAGAGGGAGGCAGTACGAGAGAAGTAAAGAAGACAGAGAGAGAAAGTCAGAGATACAGAGAGAGTGGGGAGAGAGAGAGAGGGAGGAGAGATCGAAAAGAAGACAGGCAGAGAGAGAAAGAGACGGGAAAAGAGGGAAAGAGAAGAGAAGAGAGAGACAGAGAGAGAGAATCAAACAGACTGAAGAGAGGACAGGAGAGAGAGAATCAAACAGACTGAACAGACAGACAGGCTCACACACAACAACAACCACACACAAACACACACACAACACACACAACCACACACACAAAACACACACACACACACACACACACAAAACACACACACACACACACACACACACACACACACACACACACACACACACACACACACACACCACACACACACACAACAGATAATGTCAAAACTTGAAATAAAAGGATAAAATAAAATAAAAAAGGAAACGATGGAAAGAGGACATTCCATTTTTGCACATTGCTGTATGATCGATTCAGCATGGGGTGACCTCAGCAACGGGAGAGATTATGTCCATGACGGATTGCTTTGGATGGCACTCCGCCATTTTTGTTTGGTCAAAAAACTCGTGTGGTCAGATTGGGCAAACAGACTTTGAAGGAAGTAGCCTCGAGGAAAAGGATTTAGGAGGAGATAAAATGTGTATGTTATGGTGAGGATTTTTGATTTAATAGTTTAGGAAGTAGGCAATTGAGTAGGTGGGGATTTTTGGTTGCTTAAAGTGCACACGGAAATCTGTCCTTTGACCTGTTTTAAGTGTTAGCGTTTTTGCATGTATGTAAACACAAGCACCACACACACACACGCAGTACGTTACGCATGCACACACGTGTCGTGCACAGACACAGATATACACACACGCACACACACGCACACCACACACACACAAACACACACACACACACACACATTGCTACATATAATAATATATATATATATATATACACTCTCACCACATACACACACACACACACACACACACACACAACACACACAAGCACACACGCACACACACACACATACATACACACTACACGTACACTCACACAAATGCACACAATCACACAACAACACGCATACGTATATACACACACGCACACACGCATGGCACACGCATACACAACAAAACACACACACACACACACACACACACACACACTCACGAACACACATAACACACGCACACACAACACACACACACATACACACAAAACGCACGAACACACATACACACACACGCCCATGCACACATAACACACACACATACACACACACGCCCATGCACACACAACACACACACATACACACACACACTCATGCACACACAAAGACACACATACACACTCACGCACACTTATGCTACCATAACTGAACATGAGATTAAGACTGACAATTATTCATAAGGGAAATGTTGACATGTGCTGAATCTCAATGTTCATTTTCAAACGTCCAATGTATAAAATATCATTATGTATATACTATGTGGAGTTCGTGTGTCAACGTTGTCTTTTCATATGTGTAAATTTTTTTGTTTTCATTCTTCGTTGCCACATTGTTTGTTAGATGTCCGTTTGTTGTGAAAGAAAAGACGACTAAAAAGTGTAAAAAAAAATTGAAAATAAAGACTGACAATTAGGTATGGTCAGTCAAGAGGTGTTTTATAATTGATTGATTGATTGATCGTTTTACTCATTAATTAAAGGACTGATTCCTTAACTGACTGCTTGCTTTCTGTATGATCTTGTGATTTTTCAGTTTGTTTTGTTAAATTCTAAATAATTTCAGATGAATATTTTTAATTCGTTTTATTAGACTTTATCAAAATACTACATATCGACATTATACATAATCTACTAAATAATGCGATAATGATACGATATAAAACGGAAGGCACTAACGAACTGCGATGTCATAAAAAACGAAAACAAACAAAAATGTCAAATCAGCTGAGAGGGCAGACGTTGAAGACTTTTCGGGCTTCATGCTCTGCTAAAACGTCAAATTATGTGTATGTGCAGTGAGCCAAAATTTTAGAGAACAGCAGTATACAAGAAAGATTCATACGCTAACTACAATTCATTCATTCATTCCATCCCTTCTTCGAAATAGGAAAGGAAGCAACAACAGTCAAGGCCATGGGACATTTGATAGATATGTTGCGTGCTGGCCAGGCCAAGTCAGGAACAGTAACCCCTATCATTTCATCATTACCGATGCGGTAAGCGGCCATCAATGTCACGTGCAAGCTTCAAACTGTTCCCCAGGGAAAGGGCAAAAACCTCCATGATAAGAGGTATTGTGCCCATAGAATCTCTTGGGGTCGGTTGCCAGTTGTCTTCTGTTACAGAGTATTCTGCCCCTCCCATTCACGGTAATCATTGCATGGAATTAATGGTTGAAGCTATCTTTTGAAGAGCCGGAGGCAAAGCTGTTTCTGGCAATGAGAATGCACCGATGATTTAACTTTTGTTTCATTCTGTTTTTATTTAGAATGAATTCTCCGTGTAATAGCCACGCAGAGACAGTGCAGATTGTGGGTTCAGAATCCTGATTCATTTAATCGTTCTTTGATGTTTTGTCCCTAATATTTTTGTGTACATTGATACAACGATGATTCCGTGGTAATATTTGAAGAGAAAAACGTTGTTGTTGTTGTTGTTGTTGTTGTTGTGTTGTTGTTGTTGTTGTTGTTGTTGTTGTTGTTGTGGTTGTTGTTGTTGTTGTTTGCATTTTATCTTATGCTTTCTTAAAAAAAATCTGATTGTCCTATTTTATGTATTTCAAAAATGAAAGAAAGGAAAGAATGTTAAGAATAATTCTAAAGTAACTAGGCCTATATGTTTATGTGCGCAGATAATAGTATGCATTTCAAAGATGCTTCCTTTTGTGTGTGTTTCTAGCTATTTGTAAGGAATTCATTTCTGTTTACAGCTGTATGTATGCCAGCCAATATTCGCAGGCCATACCCAAACAGGGTGTATAACTAGTAACAAGAAACAATGTATGCAAACTAGGGTTACATCAGAGCAGAAAACTTCCTAGACCAAATCATATAGATTTGCTTCCTCCGAACAGTGATATATTGTTTTTGCTTGCTTGCTTCTTTTGTTCTGTTACACTTTTTTTCCTTTTTGCTTTCCTTTTTCATTTTTTACTGTGTGCATATAATCTTTAAGAGTCAGTCTACCTGGTGGTCTGTCTGTCGTCTGACTGTCTATTGATCTGTTGGGGTCAGCGAAATATGTGAATCCTTGAGTGTGTCATCATTAGCAGTTTTTTTCTTGCATGGTACCATGGTTTCTTAAAAATAATCGTCTGCAGGCCTGGTATCTCTGACATCAGTCCTGTATGATTTCTGTAAGGGATACCCCACCATTAGCCCATGGCCAAAAGACCTACCCTGTAAACGCAGGGAGTAGGCCTTTTTATGCAGCCCTTATTCACACGATAGCTATGTCATAGGACATAATACAGGGTATTTTAAGGTGTGGTATTACCAGGTGTTATCCCACCCCGTACTGATAGAAACTATCGGTACTTGTTGGTCTGGGACTACTCATACGTCCTAGCAAGCCTCGCTTATGGTCCAGGTTACTCATTTGTCCTAGCAAGCCTGGCTTATGGTACAGGTTACTCATTCACCTAGCAAGCCTGGCTTATGGTCAGGACTACTCATTCACCTAGCAAGCCTGGCTTGTAGTCCTGGACAACTCATTCACCCTAGTAAGCCTGGCTTATGGTACAGGCTACTCATTCACCCTAGCAAGCCGGGCTTATGGTCCAGGCTACTCGTCCATCCTAGCAAGCTGGGCTTATGGTCCAAACTCATTCACCCTAGCAAGCCTGGCTTATAGTCCTGGACAACTCATTCACCCTAGCAAGCCTGGCTTATGGTCCAGGACTACTCATTTGCCCTAACAATCCTGACTTAAGGTCCAGGCTACTCATTCGTCCTAGCAAGCCTGGCTTATGGTCCAGGCTACTCATTCGTCCTAGCAAGCCTGGCTTATGGTCCAGGCTACTCATTCGTCCTAGCAAGCCTGCCTTATGGTCCAGGCTACTCATTCACCCTAGCAAGCCTGGTTTATGGTCCAGGACTACTCTTTCGCCCTAGCAAGCCTGGCTTATTGTCAGGACTACTCATTTGCCCTAACAAACCTGGCTTATTGTCCGTGACTACTCATTTGCCCTAACAACCCTGATTTATTGTCCGGGACTACTCATTTGGCCTGACAACCCAAGCTTGTAGTGTGGGACTACTCATTTGCCCTAGCAAGCCTGGCTTATTGTCCGGGACTACTCATTCACCCTAACAACCCTGGCTTATGGTCTGGGACTATTCATTTGCCCTAACAACCCTAGCTTATGGTCCAGGACTACTCATTTGCCCTAGCAAACCTGGCTTATAGTCTAGGTCTACTCATTCGCCCTATCAACCCCGGCTTATGGTCCAGGACTACTCATTTGCCCTAACAACCCTGGCTTATTGTCTGGGACTACTCATTTGCCCTAACAATCCTGGTTTGTGGTCCTGGACTACTCATTCGCCCTAACAACCCTGGCTTATGGTCCGGGACTAC
>JAPXFY010000013.1:61627524-61652524 GCA_030674185.1 Monoplex corrugatus
CTTTGCTGAATGCCATGGGCCTGTTTTACTCACTGTCTGTTTCTCTCATATACACACGTACACAAACGCACGCGCACACACACACATACACACACACACACACATATATATACATGTGCGTCTATGTGTGTGTGTGTGTGTGTCTGTATGTATGTGTGTATGTATGTGTGTATATTATATACATGTGTGTGTGTTTGTGTCTGTGTGTCTGAGTTTATGTTGAGTGTGTGTGTTGTATGTATGTGTGTGTGTGTGTAGATGTATGTGTGTGTACGTATGTGTGTGTGTGTGTGTGTGTGTGTATGTGTGTGTGTGTGTGTGTGTGTGTGTGTGTGTGTGTGTGTGTGTGTGTGTGTGTGTGTGTGTGTGCGTGTGTGAGTGAGTGTGTGTGTGTGTGTGTTTTCAACCACACCCGTCAAATTTTGAATGGCTGTATTGACAAAAGCAGAAGAGTGAAATCAAATTAAATCCAAGGAGTATCAGGCTATATGCCACATGTCAAAAGTGTGAGAACACATTGGTCATTTCACCATTTCGTTTATTAATAAGATCGAGATCTGTAACAGCCATGAAAAGGATGCTAGCGTTTTTCTACACTGCTGCCACTATTCCTGAATCTGCAGCTACTGCTACTATTACCTTAATTGCTATTAATGATATCACAACTAGCGCTAGTCCTGTTACTGCTGCTGATCCTTTTGCTACAGGTTGATGCTGTATGAAATATTGTTCATTATAGAAATAAAGGAACCTTTCTTGATACTAGTATTCGACATGTTCGACAGATAAACTACCTTTTGCGTACCTGTGGTGAGGTAAAACGAGTTTAAGCGCCTGAATGTGATGGGATGTGGTAGATAGGAAGCCAATCGTTTTCGTAATTCATCTTCCTGGTGGTGGTATGACTTCCAGACAGAAACTCTACAACCAAGTCACTAGCTCCAGAGACAAAACCATACTAGATTATGTGAGAAAATACGTCTTAGCAATTATTCCATAAATGCAGTATTGCTCGTTCATCACACTCAGAAATGTTTTCTGCAATAAATTTGCTTATCTATTGAATCCTTTGTCTTTTTTGTGCAAATAGCAAGATCATCATCATCATCATTTGCCCTGCCGCATGGCGTTGGCGGTCATGGCCCGCCATATGCATCTATCCCTTGTCGCTGCAAGTACACCTTCCACCCTCTCCTGTCCCCGGCCTCCCTGCAAGTCCGTCCAATATTTTCTCCCTGGGTCTACCTGGTGTTCTCTTTCCTTCCAACTTTCCTGTTGTGACCAGGTGCTCTAATTCCCCTTTCCTCATAAAATGACCTATGAATGTTGTTTTGTCTTTTCCTAATCTTCCTTATATCAATGATCTTCTTGTGTCTGCCTCCATCAGACTGTAAAGATGAGAACAGAAAGATCAAGGAAGGAGAATACTTCTTATGCATTAAGTGGACTTAATCCGTTCGAGAGCGAAGTTCTAACATTTATCTACTCCATGCCTACCTCATTAACCATCTCGTGCCTTCAAAAATTATGAGAGAAGCACAAGAATCAAGCTGTGGGATCTTGACGGATAGGTGGCATGCTTGTCAGGATTAATGAGGAACGGTACCCTATCATTCTATCATTAAGTTGCATTAGGCTGTCATTATTGCCACGCACAAAATGCAGTCGTTCCCTAGGGATTGCGCTTTAAATTGCCTGATGTATTTTCACCCTAAAGCATCTAGATTTAGGGTTGTTCTTTTCCTTAATATTGTCCCTGATTTTGGTTTTTTCCCATTAGAAGCCATCTAGAATTTGGTGTTGTTTCCTTTTTTCTTCTGTTGCAGAGTACTCTGCCCATAGAAGCCATCTAGAATTTGGTGTTGTTTCCTTGTTTTCTTCTGTTGCAGATTATTCTGCCCATTGAAGCCATCTAGAATTTTGGTGTTGTTTCCTTTTTGTCTTCTGTTGCAGATTATTCTGCCCATTGAAGCCATCTAGAATTTTGGTGTTGTTTCCTTTTTGTCTTCTGTTGCGAGGTACTCTGCCCATAGAAGCCATCTAGAATTTTGGTGTTGTATCCTTGTTTTCTTCTGTTGCAGATTATTCTGCCCATTGAAGCCATCTAGAATTTTGGTGTTGTTTCCTTGTTTTCTTCTGTTGCAGATTATTCTGCCCATAGAAGCCATCTAGAATTTTGGGTGTTGTTTCCTTGCTGTCTTCTGTTGCAGGAGTAATCTGCCCTTTCTACTTATTGTGATTGTTGGATGGAGTCATTGAAATCCAAATCAGGTGTCCGTTTATGTTCGAGCAAACAGAAACCAGAAAAACACCAAAAATGGAATCAAACCGCACATTTGATATAACAAAACAAGACAAGCGCAAATTTTCAGCCAACTGGCTTTCGTCAAACGTACACAAAAGACTGTAAACAACAAATACAACAAAATTTAAAGGAAAAACATCAAGACTTCCCTGACATTTTGTCGAGCGGGAGAGAATGACTGATATAAAATAATAAAGTCATGGGTCCAAGTGGTCAAGCTTTCTGGACAGCCAGAGACAGAAATGCTTCAAGTGATGAGAATGCAGCCGTAGCCCGATGTTCCTTGTTTTATTCTGTTTGCCGTTTTGTGACGCAAAGAAAAATAATTTCGACTATGGATTTGGAGGTTCCGTTTTGAAGTACTCCTCATTTGTGGTTTCTCCATGGACTCTTTTTTCTTTTCTTTTTGTTTATCCTACTATTGATCTGAAATAAGGCCATACATTATAATGTTCTTAATCACCAGCATATGAGCATTTATTAAAGTGATAATTTGTATGCAGGCTGATTCAAGCTAATCTTCAACAGAAAGGTAATGTATCTTGTTGATAGCACTGGATAACATGCATTTTGTTAATTCCTTTTCCGTGTCCAGTCATTATCTCTTACTTGTCTGGTTTCTTCGTTTTCATGTGCATTGAAATTAACCAGAATGTAATGTCCTCCATGGTCTCCTTTCTTCTTATCCCTCTTCTATTCTTTTCCTCCTCCTCCTCTTCTTCTTTTTCCTCCTTCTCCTCCTCTTCCTCCTCCTCCTCCTCCTCCTCCTTCTTCTTCTTCTTCTTCTTCTTCTTCTTCTTCTTCTTCTTCTGCTTTCTTCTTCTTCTCCTCCTCCTCCTCTTCCCCCTCCTACTCCTCCTCCTTCTTCTTCTTCTCCTCCTCTTCTCTCCCCCTCCTCCTCTTCGTCCTTCTCATCCTCTTCCTCCTCCTCCTCCTCCTCCTCCTCCTTCTTCTTCCTTCCTTAATTCCGTGCAGAGTCATTGAGCTCCGCACTAAAGATCTGTTTACCACATTCTTCCGGCGCTGTCGGCTGTGTGTCAAAGCCTGGATCTCAGCACAGGGTTTCTCTGTCCATTTGGCAATGCTGTCAGTCCTGTCGGGGTTTTGTCATTTGTTTTTGTTATATTTTTCTGTCTTCCTCTTTGTCTCCCTCCCTCAGCATTCCCTATAGGATTGAATTAGCAAGGCCATTAGATCTTGTTATATAGCTACACCAACGTAGTTTTCTTCTCTTTTAAAAGGATATAAAGAAAACAAAGAAGCCAAATTGATGTCCTGTAGTTCTCTTGTATAATTATTGTTTCGTGCGTCAGTTCATATGGGGTTCATTTCCTGCTCAGAGAAGCCATCCTGTGAAAGTGAGACTGTTGTAGAATTTTTATAAATAATTTCGTTTTAAAATGTCTCCTAATATTGTCATATGATGCTTGTGTGCGTGTGTATGTGTGTTTGTGTTTGTGTGTGTTTGAGTGTGTGTACGTGTGTGTGTGTGTGTGTATGTGTGTTTGTGTGTGTTTGTGGTGTGTGTGTGTGTGTGTGTGTGTGTGAGAGAGAGAGAGAGAGACAGAGAGAGAGACACAGAGAGAGACAGAGAAGGAATACTGACATGGAGCATTTTCAAATATAGCAAGTTTTGAGCGAGGAAATGCAAATGTATAATATGCTGAAAACTTTATAACTCGTTTCATGTTCACAGAAAAATGAAGTAAAAAAGTGAATTTTTAGCTGTGTGAATAGATAACATGTTCTATCTGGTGGGATTCCTTTTTTCTTTTTTTTTTTTTTTTTGCAGCAAAAGGAAAATGAACAGAGGCATGTTTCAATAAAGAGTTCTTAGCTGTTTAGATTTGAACGAGATTTTCATTTTACATGTTTATTTGACAGCGGTCCCAACATTTGCGTACAAGAAGAAAAGTTAGATGTGGATTGACCCTCCCTCCATCCCCCTCTCTGGCTACCTCTCTCTTTTTCACACACACACACTCACACACACTGGCAAAGTCTCTCTCCTCACACTCCTTGATCTGTCTGCAGCCTTTGATACCATTGATCATGGTATTCTCCTTTCTAGACTTCATCATACTTTTGGCATCTCTGACATTGCTCTGTCTTGGTTCACTTCATACCTATCAAACAGAAAACAAACCGTTCTCATCAATGGCACTTACTCTCAACCTGCATACCTGACCTGTGGTGTTCCACAAGGATCTGTCCTTGGCCCTGTTCTTTTCACTCTTTACACCTCCCCCTGTCCACCATCATCAACTCCCATTCTATAAAACACCACTTCTATGCTGATGACACCCAACTTCAAGACAGTGACTCACCTGATAATATACAGCGCCTGTTGACTCGCACCACTGAGTGTTACTCGGACATTAAGAACTGGATGACACACAATAGACTTCAGCTTAATGACGACAAAACAGAAGCTATCCTCATTGGCACCCGTCAGAAACTTTCTCAGCTGCCTCCTCTTTCTCTCCCATTATGTAACACATCAGTCCCAATTTCTGATTCAGCTAAAAACCTTGGTGTCTGCATTGACTCTACCCTCTCCATGAACAACTTTGTTTCTCAAACTGCCAGATCCTGCTACTATCATCTCCATCGTATAAGGCTGATCAGGAAGTATCTCTCTGTCGAAACAACTGCAAAACTCGTTCTCTCCTTCATAATGTCTCGCATTGACTATTGCAATTCACTCCTGTCTGGTCTTCCTGCCTCCACCATTCACATCCTACAGCGAATTCAAAACAATGCTGCACGCCTTGTAATCAAAAAGAAAAAAGCTGACCACATATCTCCTCTCCTGGCACAACTTCACTGGCTCCCTGTATCAAAGCGCATACAGTACAAACTAGACACCATGTGCTACAAAAGCCTCAATAACGCAGCCCCCGATTACCTGTCAAGCCTATTTGAGATCTATGTTCCCTCACGTACCCTCCGCTCTGCCTCTGATCCTCTGACTTTTCGCTTTCCACGCACTAAGCTCAATACCTATGGTCCACGAGCCTTCTCTGTTTCTGGTCCACTCTCCTGGAACAAACTTCCTCTCTCAGTCCGTCAGCAACCTACTTTTGTCTCCTTCAAGTCCGCTCTCAAAACTCACCTTTTCTCCTCCGCATAAAATCCTAACCTCACTCAACCCCCCCCCCCCCCCCCCTCTGCAGCCTGTCTCCGCTCGGAGGGAATCACATGGTTATAATATATAATTGTATATGCTATGCTCTCTATAATTTTCCATTGCTTTTATTCTTGCTTTTATTGCTTTTATTCTTTCTCCCCATTTATAGCCATGCGTGTGTGTGTGTGTGTGTGTGTGTGTGTGTGTGTGTGTGTGTGTGTCTGTGTGTGTGCGTGCGTGTGTGTGCGTGCGTGCGTGCTTGCGTGTGTGTCTGCTTCAGCGCTTAGATTTGATTTTATCAAGATTTTGCGCTATATAAATATTGTAATTATTAATTATTTTTTTTTGTTGTTGTTGTTGAGCTTTGTTTTGTATTTGTGTTTGTTTTGTTTTGCTTTTCATGGTTTGCTTGTTCCTGTCAAAGTAGCCCTGAGAATCCGGAAGTTATTACTTTGATTCTTATTTAACGCGCTGCTTCATCCTTTTCCTTATCCTTCCAAGCACGCAGATGTACTCTTACAAGAAATCGAATGTTCATTACAGGGAAAACAACACCTGTATCCTCCTCTCTCTCTCTCTCTCTCTCTCTCTCTCTCTCTCTCTCTCTCTCTCTCTCTCTCTTTCTCTCTCCCTCTCTCTCTCTCTCTCTCTCTCTATCTATCTATCTCTCTCTCTCTTTCTCTCTCTCTCTCTCTTTTCCTCTCCCTCCCTCCATCCCCCTCTCTGGCTACCTCTCTCTTTTTCACTCTCTCAAGCGCCCAAGCACACACATACATCCACACTGACACTCACACCCACCCCCACATGCACATACACAAACACACACACACACTCACACACACACACACACACACACACACACACACACACATACACACACACTCACGAACACACAACGCATGCGCATACACAAATACACACACACACACACACACACACACACACACACACACACACACACACACACACACACACACACACACACACACACACACACACACGGACACGGACACACGAACACACACTACTTTGAAGTCGGTGCAAATAGCATACATGAGTAAACATATCGAATGACTTTTCCTCACATATTGTTCCTGAATCACTACTTAAGTTTGGCACTACCGTAGACATTGTAATGGGACAGTCAAGGACATAAGGGGCATGTAAATCCTTTTATTTTCAAAAAAGGAATATTCCCGTATTTAATGTGTGTGATTTTCTAATATTCCTTCTTTCCTACATAAGAGTGATAGGATTCCTATCATTACATGATACTATCAATATACCTACATGTAGAAAAGAGAGTAATTTGTGATATGCCATAAACAGAAACATTATCTTGACTGAATATAAACGAAGTAAAAACTTAAACCATTGTTCTTCCGTCCACACAGAGAAAGCCATGCATGTCTGTCTCTGTCTCTGTCTCTCTGTCTCTGTCTCTGTCTGTCTATCTGTCTGTCTGTTTGTCTGTCTGTCTGTCTGTCTGTCTGTCTGTCTCTGTCTCTGTCTCTGTCTCTTTCTCTTTCTCTTTCTCTCCTTCTCCTCTCTCTGTCTCTGTCTCTGTCTCTGTCTCTGTCTCTCTCTTTTCTCTCTCTCTCTCTCTCTCTCTCTCTCTCTCTCCTCCCCTCTCTCTCTCTCTCTCTCTACCTCCTTTCTAAAGAAAGATTTTTTTTCATGTATGGACAAAAATTCGAAATTCATTTATTTGTCATAATAAAAAAAAATGCTGCTATAAACACGGAATGGTTGTAATAATACAATTGATGATGTAGTATATAATGATTTTACTCTTCATTTTATTATTGTAAACGTCAATGGGATCGTGAAAGAGTAACTAAGAATTTCAGTGTTTTGTGAAACACATTCAAACAGTATTTTTTAATTTGCTTAAATTTGCTTAATGTCGTGTCCTTCTGTCATTTTCTGCCTTGTTTGGTCCATTCATATGTATGAGTTCTATAAAGCCTTGCATAATTCCTAATAGAACTCTCAGTTGGATACGTTTATCAATTATATTTTTTGACTTAAGGCAGTATGGTGTGTGGAATGGTGTGTGGAAGCAATTCTGAGTTATTTAGGCCAATGTGTCTTATTTTCAGTGCACATAGTCATGCTTATATATCTACATTCAGGTTTTTAAGCCCCTCCCTTCCCACCCCCACCCCCTATGAATTGGGCTGAATGATTAACCACACGGTAATATCCTTAGATTGTGAGCGCTAAAACACTGACACTGTGCTTTCAGTTTTGTTTTGTTTGTTTTTTTTGTTTTGTTTTGTTTGTTTGTTTTGTTTTCCGTTTTTCACCCAGGGTTAGCAAGGTTTTGTGCGTGTTTTGAGATGGTTAGAGTCCTGATATGGCTCTGTGCAGTTGCCTGGGATTTGTAGAAGAAAACCAACGACAAAAAATTAATAATAACAATGATGATGATCAGAAGAAGAAGAAGAAGAGAAGTAGGAGTAAGAAAGAAAGAAAGAAAGACAAAGACAAAGAATAAGAATAATGGTGATGATAAGAATAAAAATGATAATAATATTATTGATGATGATGGTGGTGGTGGTGGTGGTGGTGATGATGATGATGATGATGATGATGATGATGATGATGATGATGATGATGATGATGATGATGATGATGATGATGATGATGATGATGATGATGATAGTAAGAAGAAGACGAAGAAGAATTCTGTGTATTATCACTTAGATTTCCTGCATAGACTAACCATATTTCTTTACCAAATCCTGATACAGGAGTGACGACTGTACCATATGGATGCGTCAGTACATCTAGTCTCAATTCCGATCTTTTAGTAGAGGTCGTCAAACTATGACTTTCTATGTTTATATGTTTGGCTGATGTTCCTGAGCATATATAAAGTCGCCAGTTTTGTGGAAAATACAGGTCTGTGGTTTGAATGGTATGAGAACCACGTGCAAATAAATAATACACTTCGGGATTTGTTTTAAAAACAGATTATTACTTTGAGGTTTCTTTCTTTTTTTTCTTTTTTTTTTTCTTTTTTTTTTTTTTGGGGGGGGGGTGTTTATTTTTCGATGAAATAACAATCTTGGTAAAATTAGTTAGATGGTTTTGTCTTTTTTGTGTGTGTGTTAAATCTTAATTATAGAAATTTTCATTTACATTTTCTTAGAAATGTGATTTGGTTACTCATTTTATCACCACAAACATAAAGTACTTAAATTAAACGAAAAATACTGACCAGTCCTTTTTCAAATAAATGATGGAGTGTAGTGCTCACCAAAGAACGAGTGAATCTGTCCTTTCTCCCTCCCAAAAGGCTTTGCCTTATGAACAAGGATAAGTTTTCTTTCTTTTTTCTCACCACAGAAGAGAATTTGATTACTCATGGTGGCCATTTTCACATCCATCATTTTCTCGTAAATAACAGGGGATAGAAATGCACGCAGGACAGGTCTGGGGGGATGTGGTTTTGAATGTTTTGTTGTTGGTCTCCGGTTGCATCCTTTTGCATAGTAGTAAACCTTTTCAAGTAGGCAGAAATTACGATAGAGCAGTGACTTTGGAACAAGCAATACAGTTTGATTTTCTGGTCATTACCGCATTTCCTCGTCTTCTACGCCTAATATCACTGGTCGTGTAGTAAGTCTTTTCAAGTGGACAGACATTACGATAGAGCAGTGACTTCGAACAAACAGTACAATATCTGAATATCTGGTCATAGCAACTTTTCCTTGTCTTCTTCGCCTAATATCTGGTCTTGATGATAAATTGGATAGGTTCAGAGCTATATACAAGAGGTCATCATTTCTATAAAACGGTTTCTTTAATGTTTTAAGCTGTACCGGTATATACCTATTATTCAAGGATTCAGTAAGAGTGCTTCAAATTCTTGACCAACAGACTACTTGATAAAACATCAGTCATTATATCGAGATTGTTCCTGCTGAGATAATGGATGTAGAATTTATGATTAAATCTTTCTCATGCTGAGTTCAGGTAGTTGGGAAGTTAAAGTGATCTTCCCTTCAAGTCTTTGGGCTGAATGCCCAGAATTATTCTTTAAACACGAATGATGCTTGCTAAACATTCTAGCTCTTTGAGTTCTGATGCGTTAATCTACAAACCCAGACCTTTCTCAACGGACTAAGATCCAGTGTAAAAACTACATTCCTTCTCTTTCACAAACAAATGAAATTAAGACATGAGCCGGTCAAGATCTAAGTCCTCTTTCCTCCTTTGAGGAAAGTTGTTTCCTTTTGATATCCAGAATGGATCAATAGGAAGTCCCAGAAGATCCAGACATGACGCAGAAAGCTGGAGAAAATGGAACCGCATGCGTTGGTAGTCTTTGAGCAGCAGACGAGGCCGGGCATGCAATACAACTCACTCCGTGAATAATTTCCATTTCATCCCAGTATGGGATCAGACTTGCCAGATGGGATGATCTTTGACTCTCCTTATTGATTTTGGAAAGTTCCCAGTACCTTGCTTTCTTCCCCGGAAATGAATTGCCACTTTTGTACTGCATTGGCATGCATAGAGTCTTTTTTATTTCTTTTACTTTACACAGTGACGAAGAGAAGAGGGTATGTCAGAGAGAAAGAAAGGAGAGAGACAGACAGACAGACAGAGGAAGAAAGAAAGAAAAAAGACAGACAGACAGAGACAGACAGACACAGAGAGAGACAGAGACAGACACAGACACTAAGAGACATTAGGCAAACACAATACCGACAGATCAAGGGAGAGATAAACAGATGCACTGAAAATGTTCTTGTGATATAACAAAAATCCCAATCAGTTGGGGTGGGCCGTGGGGTTGGTGTGTATGGGAGATTTTTGCTTCTGACCTGGGTCGCTTGTTGACGTGTTGATCAACGGTCTCCTCTTCTTTCTGCCTGTTGGAAATCTTCATACTCCGTTTTTCTGGTACCGTGGGGTTCTGTTCTGGTTCTGGAGTTTGCCAGTGGCTGGTTCCTTATTCTTTCTCTCATATTTATCATTCAAGTCTGGTAATCATTCATTCATTATCTATTCATTATTGCTGATAGATTCCCTTTCTCATTAAGTCATCAAGTCTCTTTTGATTCTGTCTTTTGTTATTTGCAGGTAGAGTCCTTCCCATCCTACTTTATGGTTGGAATGATGGAGGATGACAGAACCAGTATGCCAGGTTGTCAAACTTCCAGAAAAGAAATCTCTGAGGAACCAAGCAAATCTACTGATCCAACAGCATGTCCTCCAGCCGGCAACTACTAACCTGATGAATAAAGAGAGTATGGACACCACCAATATTACAAAAAAGCTAAGAGATGGATTATTGTACGTTGTCTGACGACAGCATGATAGCATCACCTAGACTGTCCTTTTTTCCCCCTCATTTTCTATGTTACCTTAATGGCCTCAGAAACTGGAAAAGGTTTTACAATGCGATGATGATGTCGATGAGGATGATACTCATACTCATGATGCTATGGAGTTCCATCTAGGATTAGGACTGCGTGACAAGGCTTTACTCTGCGCTTACTATCATAATATATCCTGATGTCAACCAGGCCCGAGAGATACAGACACCTGCGGTGCTGGTCGGAAAATTTGAGCAACACCCTCAATGACGCATCCGTGAAGTGGATCAGACTCGACTGAATGGCTCCAATCTTCCCAACGAACCCATAGCATGCTCAGCTCTGGGTAGGAGCCGGTTAGACGCTTAAAAATCCCACAATGTTTTTTCAAGGGACTGGTGAGGATTCGAACTCACAACTTTCCAATGCTTAGTCTCTTGCATTAACCACTACACCACGGCGACTGATGACCTAGGACTATCCTTTACTGGACACCAGAGGGAAGACAGGGTTCAGTTCAGTTCAGTTCAATAGCATTTTATTAATTCATTGGGGATTTGATTTGGGCAGTCAAAGGCTCGTGATAACACATACACAAACTTAAGAAATACATTTCGAAGAAAAAGAATATAAGTCCAAGAGGTGAGAATATCGTATTTATCGTATTCGTTGGTTGAATATGTGAATGGTTGTGGAAATGAATGAATTCAGGTAACGAAATGTTCTTCTGTATGGAGCTCTAAACCGAAGACTTCTGATCAACCGTCTCTTACTAATATTTTCACGCAATGGGTGTGGTTCATCTGTTATAATTCTCATAAGTCTGTCAGTAATTTTCCTCTTGTACATGTCGCTAAAAATGTGTTATCTTTTACCCATACCCTTCTGCTTTCTTAGTGACTTCTTTTTTCAAAATCACCTTACGACTAATAGTATAACTCATGGCTCTAAAACATACCTGAGATATCATGTTGAGGTTATGCAAGAACAGACAGAAGAGGCGGATCTTTCTGTTGTCCTGCATAACAGTGGTATGATTCTAAATAAGAAATCACTCAAAACAAAAATAACAAGGATAAAAAAAAAAGAAGATAGCCGCAGCAGAGCATGTGTCGATCAATTTGTGTTGCCGGGCGAGTTATAGATCAGGCAGAAACGACGTCCAATTTCATCTTTATTTTTCTATCTGCCTGTTCTTTTCTTCATCTACTTGAAAGCTGAGACCATCTCATCACCGTGGAAGTCCTCCCTAATATTCTGACTCTTATACAAAGCACACACATTCTCTCTCTTCTCTCTTTCTTCTCATTCTTATCTCTCCTCTCTCCTCTCTACTCTTCTCTTCTCTCTCTCTCTTTCTTTCTTCTCTTCTCTCTCTCTTCTTCTCTCTCTCTCTCTCTTTCTTTCTTCTTCTCTCTCTCTCTCTCTCTCTCTCTCTCTCTCTCTCTCTCTCTCTCTTTCTTTCTCTTTCATGGTTGTCATAGTTTTATTGTTCTGTTATATGTGTATGTGTTTGTTTTTGTTGTTGCTGTTTGTTGTTTGTTTGTTTGTTTGTTGCTGTTTTATGTGTGTGTGTATGTGTGTGTGGGAGGAGTGTTTCCAGCTTTGCTGTAAATCTTCGTGGTTCTACTGGCATGGACCCACAAGAGTAAAGAGAAATGAACGCGCAGTCAAATTCGCAGACAAATCCACCACAGCATGCAGTTTCTATCTGGAAAGATCCCAGGTCTTCACAATTAAAATGGAAAAACAAAAAGCCATTATCAACCAGTCAACAATGGTACTATCTCAAAGATAAACACTGTGCAGGCTCTTGCATCAGGGAATGGAATACTGGGAACAGGGGTGGGGACTTTTCATTAATCAGAGATCACAGAAAAAAAATAATTAGGAGATAAGAATGAGAGAGAATAAGAGAGACGGACAGATAGACAGAGACAGAGAGAGAGAGAAGAGAAAGAAATAGAGAGAGAGAAGAAAGAGAAAGAGAGAGAGAAGACACCAAGAGAGAGAAAGAAAGTGAGAGAGAGAAGACAGACAGACAGAGAGGGAGAGAGGGAGAGAAGAGAGATAGAGACACAGAGAGAGACAGATAGAAAGACAGAGAAAAAGTGAGAGAGAGAGACAGAGAGAGAAGAGAGACAGACATAGAGATAGAGAAGAGAGACAGACCGACAAACAGACAGACAGACAGATACAGAAAGAGTTAGACACAGAGACAGAGAGAAGGGGGGAGGGCGGTGGCAAAATGGGAAGAGACAAAGCCAGTGGCGTGAAAGAGGAAAACTCGGCATGTGTACAGAGAAGGGTTACAGTACGTTTGGAGGGACGGGTATAGGAGGCTGAAGGATGGGATGACAATAATATAGGTTGGTGTGGACGATGGACTGCTGCAGAGCCAGTGGGGGAGAGAGTTTGGCTGAAGATGGGTTTCTTTGGCGTGGTTGTGGCGAACGTCAGTGCAGGCCATTCATGCTTGTATATCTGATATGCTTAGTCCATTTGAGCCAGGTCAAAAGGTGCTTTGTGGTGACTTTCCTAGTTCAAATCACTGCAACTAATTTTCTTGTCTTGACACAGCCTGAACAATCCTAGATATTGAGCTTTAAATGTTCAGGCTGTGCAAAGGCAAGAAAATTAGTTGCAGTGATTTGAACTAGGAAAGTCACCTCAAAGCACCTTTTCACCCTGGCTCATTTGCATCAGATTTATGTATTATGTCATTGTAATTTTGTTTGTGAGAACTAGAGTGAAATTGGGAAATAATCTATGTTTGAATGAGGTTTGAATGAGGCGTGTAGTTCCATGAGTTTGTGCCTGTGCGTTGACCTTTCAGAAAAGGCCGAGGGGATCTACAGGGAGATGATATGCAGTCTTGGTAGGAAGTAGGTATCCTATTCTAGTGGTCTAACAATTTGGTATGTTTGTGTTGTTGGACTGATTGCTATCCTGGCGATTTCCATGGGATATTTAGGTTCTTACATTGAGTTGGCGCAGGTTTACAGATTTGTTTCTTTTTCTTTTTTTTCATTTTTACATTCACTAACAAAACTGCAGACATACATACACACTGATCACACATATACTTACACTCATACACCATATCATTAAGACATTTTCAAGCAGATATGGTCACAGGATTATCTTACATACATGTTTAATTGAAGGCATAGGAGTCAAGCGGATGTTTGGCCAAAACTAATGATACAGGCTTTGGTTTTAGCTACTCGACACCAAAGTCTTCTCAGTCGTCATTTGTTAATCGTTCGTTTTTTCATTCGTTCGTTCGTTCGTTCGTTCGTTCGTTCGTTCGTTCGTTCGTTCGTTCGTTCGTTCGTTCGTTCGTTCGTTCGTTTCGTTCGTTCGTTCGTTTTGTTCGTTCGTTCGTTCGTTCGTTCGTTTGTTTGTTCATTTCCTGTAGGCTGCCATGGAGCTTGGTGGTCAGATGAGTCCATCCACTTGACGGAGGCAACATCACTGTAGTGTGTGTTCAGATTTTGCCAATGAAACCAGCCACATACTGTGGTACCTACTTGAGCAAACGTAAGCTGAAGCAGGAGTGATAAAGCAAAATGTGTTTTCAGTATCATTTTTCAATATAGGTTTTTCTTTTTTCTTCAGTACTTAACCGAAAACGACAAAAATAATACGTATGTATAATGCAGCCGAGATGTGGTTTCTAAGAAGAATGTTGAGAGTTCCATGGACAGCAAAGAAAACAAACGAGACAGTCTTGATGGAGGCAGACACAAGAAGATCATTCGTAAGGAAGATTAGGAAAAGACGGGCAACATTTATAGGCAATTTTATGAGGAAAAGAGGAATTGGAGCACCTGGTCACAACAGGAAAGCTAGAGGGAAAGAGAGCACCAGTTAGACCCAGGGAAAAGATATTGGACGGACTTGCAGAGTGGCTGAAGACAAAGAGGGTGGAGGATGTGCTTGAGGCAACAAGAGATAGAAACAGATGAAAAGCCATGATCGCCAACGCCATGTGGCAAGGCATTTGATGATGATGATGATAATGCATCGAGCTTGTATCAAAGATACTGATGAAAAATCAACAAATTTTGGAGCTAGAGGGGAATTATGTAAGCAGACACACGTTTTATATGGATAAAAAAAAGATCAACGTTGTCAGCTTGAGATTATTCTGTTCTCTGTCACTACATACCAGCGGCTTCTCGTTTGTCCAGTATAACACCAAGAAGAAAATCTCAGCAACAACAAATATTTACTGTATTAGTTTGGTAATGCGCTGTAACATGTCTGCAACCCACTTAAACACGGAAAATGTTGTACACCTTGGCTGTTCTATTTCTTTTTCTTCAAATGATATAGAAAACTTTTTTGTTCAATTAATTGCAAAAAATGCTTGTAACACTGAATAAATCACTAAATGCGTGTGCTTGAGTGTTCACGCACGTTCGTTCGCTCGTTATTTCTTTTAAAGTCTGCCAGGTGAGTGCATTTAGCCATTGTTTTTAGATTAGAAAAAAAATGTGTTGCTGATCCATTTCACATGCGACTGTTAACGAATACATTGGATTCTTCGTTATTAAAACAGTATTATGTCACCTGATTTTCCATTTTTGATTGGTATAAGGAACAAATAATGCCTATCAATTCACACCTGGAAGAGAGTTCTTGAATGTTATACAGAACAATACTATTGTACTGTTGTGAGGCGTGGACAGTCAACAAGCAAAGCCAGAACAAGACTGAGGCAGCCGAGATGTGGTTTCTAAGAAGAATGTTGAGAGTTCCATGGACAGCAAAGAAAACAAACGAGACAGTCTTGATGGAGGCAGACGCAAGAAGATCATTCGTAAGGAAGATTAGGAAAAGACAGGCAATATTTATAGGCCATTTCATGAGGAAAGGGGAATTGGAGCACCTGGTCACAACAGGAAAGCTGGAGGGAAAGAGAGCACCAGGTAGACCCAGGGAGAAGATATTGGACGGACTGCAGAGTTACTGAAGACAAAGAGGGTGGAAGAGGTGCTTGAGGCAACAAGGGATAGAAACAGATAGTAGGCCATGATCGCCAACGCCATGTGGCAAGGCACCTGATGATGATGATGATGATGATGATGATAAGGAACAACTCCCAATATGTGCCAGGATGAGAGTGGGGCATGTATGTGTTTCATGGGAAAGCTAATTGGTCTTTAAGTGGTGGGACCTGGGAAATTTACCTATCTTTTCCATGTTTAATACCACTGCTCTTCACGATCTTCAACTGCCGTGGAATCTTTAACGTGCACAACCAGAAGGCACACGGGTCCGACTCCTTTTTTCGTTCCCAGCGCATATGTGCACGACTGTGTGCGCGTTCCTCTTCATATTCAAACAAAAATACCGAGCTAGTTCTGATGGAATATGTATGAACAGACAGTCGTTTTTCTTTTTTTTTTTTTTTTTTTTTTTAGTTTATTTTTTTCTTAGTTCTCTTTTGTTTGGTTGTTGTTGTTGTTGTTTCTGTTTTTGTTTGCTTGATTGGTTTGAATTTTTTTTGTCTTTATTTCTTTTCATTTTATTCCGTCATCACCAAACAATTTCAAATTATGTTCACAAACAGACAAAAACTCACCTTTCTGTACTGCTCTTTCCCTGTCAACATCAAAGACTTTGTTCTCAGTCTAGCTTTGTTTTACGATTCAGAAAAAAAATCAAGCAGGCGCCGCCATTTTGTACGGATGTAGAAAAGTTTTCTAGAACTTTCTGATAGACCAAACAAGAAAAAAGAAAAGAAAACCCCAAATAACGAACCGAAAAGAGCAATGTTCGTGAGAAAATTACCTGAATAAGGAGAGCGGCTTGCAGAGCTAGCTGGGTTTTATGAAGTCTGGTAGAGGAACAGGATAATTACTCCAAAGATTTGTAACGAGAAGACACGGCAGCCGAGCTGTACAGCTGTCTAAAAAGATATGTCTGTGGCCAAGCCTGATGAACAGTCTTCCTTTTAACTAGCATGGTCATTTTTCATGGGTGTACAATATGTCAATGGCAAAGCCTGATGAACAGTCTTCCTTTTAACTAGCGCCGGTACTTTTTCATGGGTGTGCAATATGTCAGTGGCAAAGCCTGATGAACAGTCGTCCTGTTAACTAACATTGGTAATTGTTCATGGCTGCACGAAACGAGTAGTCATGTCAGTTTCAACCTAAATATTTTGCATGAGAACTAATTTGAGGATTTTAATAACATGCTGCTGCTGCTGCTGCTGCTGTGTGATGATGATGATGATGATGATGATAGATGATGATGATGAGATGATGATGATGATGATGAAAAAAAATAATAATAATAACAACATTATTAATAATAATAATGATAACAATAACAATATTATTAATAATATAGTAAAAATAACAACAATAATAATAATTACAGCAATAATAATAACGATGATGACATTTATAAGAGTTGGTTATTCACCAAAGCAATTACCAACAACGATCAAAAGTCCAGGTAATAAAGCACACGAACCTCAAATGCATAGGCGTCTATGAAGCACGAGAATTGTCTATTCATCCGTTATTGTATTCCTTTACGTATCTATATCTATATCTATCATTCATGTCTATATCTATAGCTATAGCTATAGCTATGTCAATACCCACATCTATATCTACATATACATTTACATTTATATCTATATCTATATTTACATTTATATCTATATCTATGTATTTATCTATAATTATATCTATCTACAAGATACAAGATACAAGATACAAGATAGTTTATTTGTCCCGAAGGAAATTACGTTGCCAATCACATTACAAATTAGACATAAAATTATACATTATATATTATAAAGGCATTAAAAACAAACAATTAATATTATCACATACATTATAATATCACATTCTCTCGCATATCACAGCGCGCTGCTCTCACATAGACCAAGTGCCAATTATCACAATAAACATTAAAATAGTAAAAATAGAGTGTAGGTTAAGCATAAAGATTTCAAATAAAATTACGAGTATAAGCGTTGTTAAAAGATAATATGGCTTTGGGTATGAAACTATCTTTGTATCTCTTTGTCCGTGTCGTCGGTTGTCGTAGCCTACCACTCCTGTCAATTCGTCTTTTGTCAAACTCGCCCACAAGTGGGTGAGTTTTGTCATTCATTATGTTAACTGTCTTGTCAGTCAGTCGTTTGTGGTAGGCCATGTCCAGCGTCTCATGTCTTTGTCCTGTCACATTTCCAGCTTTTTTGATGATCTTCTCCAGCCTTTCCCTGTCTCTCTCTGACACATTCCCACCCCAGCACACAACCCCAAAGAATAGCAAGCTGCTGATGGCAGATCTGTAAAATGAAGAAAGAATTTCAGAGTTTACTCTAAAAGATCTAAGTTTTCTAAGGCAATAGAGTCTTGGTTGTACCTTCTTAATGATAGAATCTGTGTTTTCTGAAAAGGAGAGCTTGTTGTCAAAGACGATGCCCAGGTACCTGTGCGCATCTACCTATTTACCTATTTGTCTATCTATCCATCTATCTATCTATCTATGTGCCTGTGTGTCTATCTACTTATCTACTTATCTATCTATCTATCTATCCATATGTCTATCTATCTACCTGTCTGTCTATATATCTAGCTAGCTAGCTATGTGTCTATCTATCTGTCTATATACCTATCTATCTATCTAGCTGTCTGTCTATCTAGCTGTCTGTCTACATACATGTGTACATATATATACATATGTATGTATGCATTATGTATGTATGTATAGATAGATAGATAGATAGATAAATAGATAGATAGATAGATAAAGATAGATAGATAAGATAGATAGATAGATATATAGATAGATTAGATAGATGATAGATAGATAGATAAGATACATACATACATACATACATACATACATACATACATACATACATACATACATACACATGTAGATAGATAGATAGATAGATAGATAGAGATAGCTGTGTATCTATCTATCTATCTATCTGACTGTGTATCGATCCATCTACCTATTTATCTAGCTTTCTATCTATCTATCTATCTATCTATCTATCTGTCTGTCTATCTATCTATCTATCTAAATGTATATGTATATAGTCAGGTCAGACAAATAGGTCTGCTACTGGCAAGCTGTAGCCCAGTACTACCTGTCACAGCAGGAGACTTGGAGAGGGGATTGGCGCCACCAAGGATTAACCTAAGCCCACAGAAAAGATATGAGAGACACTATAGCCAACAACATACCGGATCGGTCGGGGCCCGGGTTACAAACGACCGCGCTTACCACTGACAAGCACCAGGGTGGAAGTGAAAAGTCAGCTACTGGGGCAAAGACATCATTCAAACTGCCAACGGAAAAAGCTACGATTGGAACCTGGAATGTCCGTACACTTCATCAGTGCGGCAAAGTAAAAGAACTAGAACACGAGCTGAGACGCTACCAATGGGACATTGTGGGTATATCGGAAGTAAGATGGACAGGCTTCGGAGAAGCAATCACAGAGGAAGGACACAAGATGTGGTACAGTGGCGAAGAGTCACTACATGAAAATGGCGTAGCTTTCATCGTACGCAAAGAAGTCATTGGATGCATCATGAGCTGCACGCCTGTCAACAGCAGAATCATCAGCATTCGGGTGTCAGCCAAACCAAAGAACATCACCATCATACAAGTGTATGCTCCAACTACCAGCCACGAAGACCAGGTGGTTGAAGAATTCTATGAGAAAATAGAAGACACCATCGGAAAAGCCCCCAGGAAAGACATCATCATAGTTCAGGGGACTTCAACGCCAAAGTCGGCCCAGATGCCTACAAAAACTGGGCTGGAACAGTGGGTCAATTTGGCACAGGGGAAACTAATGACAGGGGACTTCGCCTTCTGGAGTTTGCCTGCACCCAACGGCTCACCATTGCCAACACCCTCTACCCCCACAAACTGTCAAGAAGAACAACCTGGCATGCGCCGAACGGAAAGACTCAC
Organism: Monoplex corrugatus; assembly: GCA_030674185.1. Lineage (NCBI taxonomy): Eukaryota > Metazoa > Mollusca > Gastropoda > Littorinimorpha > Ranellidae > Monoplex > Monoplex corrugatus. The sequence goes on from JAPXFY010000013.1 coordinate 61,647,263, forward strand.
AACCAGATCGACTTTGTCCTCACACCGCGGCGCTTCAAATCAAGCATTAATAAAGCAAAGACGAGGACATACCCTGGAGCTGATATAGGCAGCGACCACGACCTCGTGCTGCTCACAATGAAGATCAAATGAAAAAGAAGTACCAAGCTGCGCAGCCACGCATCAAGTTTGACCTGGAAAAGCTAAAAGATCCAGAGATAGAAGAGGCATTCCAGGCACAGCTCGGGGGCGGTTCGCGGCACTCAACTTCCTGGACAGCGACATCAACGACCTCACAAACAACTTTGGTGAGGCAGTCCGCGAAACAGCAGAGGAGGTACTGGGCGACAGAGGAAGAAACACAAGCATGGATCTCAAATGACATCCTTGACCTCTGCGACAACAGAAGATCACTGAAGAAGACGAAAAACTCCAGCCCTGAAGAAGCCGCACAGTATCGTAAAACCAACAACCTTGTAAAGAAGAAAATGATTGAAGCCAAAGAACAATGGATCAACAACCAGTGTGAGAACATCGAGAAAGGCATGAAAAAAGGAAACAGCAAACATGCCTTCACCACACTGAAAAACCTTACCAAGACGCAGCAAAACAGATCGTCAGTCATCGAGGATACCTCAGGCGAGCTGCTGACAGAAAGCTCCGCTGTTCTGAACAGATGGACGCAGTACTGCCAAGAACTATACAACTACCCAATACAGCCAGATGACAGTTTGTTTCAGGGGGACTCAACACCATTGAGGGAATCCTCACCGCTACCAGTGATGAGAGAAGAAGTGGAAGAAGCCATCCGCAGCCTACCAGCAGGGAAATCACCTGGAGCAGACAATATCCCAGCAGAGCTGCTCAAACATGGAGGGAATGATTTGGTCACTCGTGTAACATCGATTTGTCAGAAGATCTGGGAGACAAAACAGTGGCCCACAGAATGGACTCAATCACTCATCATCCCCCTGCCCAAAAAGGGAAATATGCGCCAATGCCAGAACTACAGAACAATAAGTCTCATTAGCCACACCAGCAAGATCATGCTCAGAGTCATATTGAATCGACTGAAGAAAGAAGCGGAAGAACACCTTGCGGAAGAACAAGCTGGATTTAGGGCGGGCAGAAGCACAGTAGAACAGATCTTCACCTGCCGGATAATGATGGAGAAACATCTGCAGCATCAGAGAGACCTGTTCCACAACTTCATAGACTTTAAAAAAGCATTCGACAGGGTGTGGCATAAGGGTTTGTGGCAGGTGCTAAGAAAGTTTGGCATAGAGGAAGGTCTCGTCCAAACCATCCAGGGCGCTGTATAACACTGCCAGCAGCGCAGTTCTCCTCAACAACCAGATAGGGGACTACTTCAAGACCACAGTTGGAGTCCGTCAAGGCTGCCTACTCTCTCTCCCGTGCTGTTCAATCTCTTCCTGGAGAACATCATGCGTGAAGCCCTCCATGACTTCCACTCCACTGTCTCCATCGGAGGAAGAACCATCAACAACCTGAGGTTCGCAGATGACATCGACCTGATGGGAGGCAGCAATGAAGAACTACAAGACCTGACCATGAGACTGGAAGAAAGTGCAGGTGCACACGGAATGGAAGTGAGCACAGAAAAAAGCAAAGTCCTGGTCAACAGCACAACCAACACCCATGCTGAAATCTACATGAACGGGCAACAGCTTGAAGAAGTGGACGCTTTCAAATACCTTGGCGCCACTCTCACCAAAGACGGTCGCTCTACAACAGAAATCAAGACCAGACTAGCGATCGCAACAGCAGCAATGGTAAAGCTAAACAAGATCTGGAAGAGCAGAGAGATCGGCTTTCCATCGAAGATGAAGCTGTACAAGTCCCTGGTGCTCCCCATCCTGCTGTATGGATGCGAGAGCTGGACTATGACAGCAGAGACCACCAAGAGAATCCAGACGTTTGAAACTAAATGCTTCAGGCGCTTGCTCGGGATCTCTTGGCAAGATCGGAAGACAAACGACTTTGTGTGGAGCCAAATAACAACACTCGCAGGCCCACAAGAACCCCTCCTGGCAACAGTCAAGAACAGGAAGCTGTCGTGGTTCGGGCATGTCACACGCCACAACTCACTGCCCAAAACGGTCCTCCAGGGTACACTGGGAGGCGGCAGACGAAGGGGACGACAAGCCAAATGCTGGATGGACAACATCAAAGAATAGACCAGGTTGGATGGCCCCACGCTGGTGCGACAGGCGGAGGACAGGACCGGTTGGCGACGGCTGGCTTCAAGAGTGTCTCTCATCTCTCCTCTACGCCCATCACGGGCAGGAGAATGATGATGATGATGATGTATATAGATATATATATGTATATATATATATATATGTATACATATATACATCTGCCTGTCTATCAATCTACCGATCTATCTATCTACATATTTACATATTTATACATATATATTTATGTATATATATATGTGTGTGTATATATATATATATATATATTCAACGACTACCATGACCATAGTGTCTGCCCCATTTTCATTGAAGCATACCATAGTACTTGCTCTTTGTACCAATAACAAAACAAAAGAGATGTTAGACTTCTGTTTTGAGAACAAACAAAGAATATTACTCGGAATGTAAAAGGCAACAGAAAATGAAATGAATCTACAACTTACTTGTTTAGTTGAGTTGTGTTTATTGTACTCATGCACATGAGTCTAAAGATAATTCGATAATGCCCACACTTACACGTATACCTGAATATACATGTACATAGAAACACACGCACACACACGCACACACACACACACACACACACACACAAACACGCACTAACACACACACACACACACACACACACACACACACACACACACACACACACACACACACACACACACACACACACACTCACGAGAGCAGATCAAACGAACAAACCCTGAACAAAGAAATGTAAATTTTCAACACTGTGTGTAGCACGTACACCATATATCTTCACCCATACCATCGCGCATTAAGGTTTCGCACAGAAATACGAATTTGGGAGAAGCACATATGGAATCGTCCGAATGCACTGAATTCCTTTACAACAAACTTCAAACAAACTCACCAGTCGCTGTGGTGTAGTAGTTAACGCAACGGACTACTGACTGGAAAGTTGTGTGGGTACGAATCCCCATCAGTCCCTTCAGAAATCATTGTGGGATTATTCGGCTCTAACCGGCTCCTAGGCTCATTGGGAAGACTGTGACCACACAGTCGAGTCTCATCCACTCCACGGATGCGCCAGGTGTCTGTATCTCTCTGGCCTGGTTGACGTCAGGATATATTATGATAGTAAGCGTAGAGTACAGCCCTGTCACGCAGTCTCAATCCTAGATGGAACTCCATAGCATCACGATTATCATCCTCATTGACATCATCATCATCGCATTGTAAAAACAAAAACAAAAAAAATGTGCCAGATTCTGTGGCCATTAAGGTGCCGCAAAAAATGGGAAGAAAAAAAAGGTGAGCGCAAAGGTAACCTCCCTAGGTGCGATGATCCTTACAACAACAAAAAAACAAAAAAACAACTTCAAACAAAACTCCATACCATGGACCCTCTATGGCGTAATTTTGAATCCCTCCCATAATACTACTCATCTTTATGCTCCTCTATGCTTGTATGGTTCCCCCCCCCCCCCACCGTTTTTTTTTTTAGCCTATAACGTAATCCAACGATGCCTAAAGAGACGCACTAAACAACCACGTAGTGTTTATTGAGATTCAGTTCTTTAAATTCGTTCGTTAGCAAGTCAGTTAGTCAGTCTGCCTCTCAGTCACCCTAGTTTAGTTTATTTAATTTAGTTTAATTATTTTTGTTTAGTTTGGTCATGTCTAATCTAGCTTGGTTTAATCTAGTCTAGTCTAGTTTAACCTAGTCCAATCTATTCTATTCTATCCTAGTCTATTCAATGCTAGTCTAGTCTTGTCTAGTTAGTTGATTCGTTGCTTGCTTGCTTGCTTAGTTAATCAGTCAGCCAGTCAGTCAGTCCAGTCACTCACTTACTTACTTACTTACTTACTTACTTACTTACCTAGGTTGGCAGTCAGGTAATTCTGTAGGCAGGTAAGTAGGAAGGTAGGTAGGTAGGTAGGTAGGTAGGTAGGTAGGTAGGTGGGTAGGTAGGTAGGTATTCAATCAGTCAGTCAGACAATCATTCAGTCAATCAGTCCGTCGGTCAGTCAGTTAGTTAATCAGGTAGGTAGGTAGGTAGGTAGGTAGTCAGTCAATCAATTAGTCAGTTAGGTAGAAAATAGCTAGTTAGTTTGTTAGTTAGTTAGTCAGTCAGTCAGTCGGTTGATCGGTCGATCGGTCAGTCAGTCAGTGAGTCAGTTTGTTAGTTAATCAGGTAGGTAGGTATGTACGTACGTACGTACGTACGTACATACGTTATAAGGTAGGTAGGTAGATAGGTACGTAGGTAGGTAGTCAGTCAGCCAGTACACAGTCAGTAGGCAGCCTGTGAGTCAGTGAGGTAGGTAGGTAAGTAGGTAGGTAGATAGGTAGATATGTAGATATATAGGTAGGTAGGTAGGTATGTATGTAGGTAGGTAGATATGTAGATATATAGGTAGGTAGGTAGGTAGGTAGGTAGATATGTAGCTATGTAGGTAGGTAGGTAGGTAGGTAGATAGGTAGTAGGTAGATATATAGGTAGGTAGGTAGGTAGGTAGGTAGGTAGGTAGGTAGGCAGGCAGGCAGGTAGGTAGTCAGTATGTCAGTCAGTCCGTCAGTCAATCAATCAGCCAGTCAGTCCATCGGTCGGTCGGTCGGTAAGTCAGTCAGTCATTCAGTCAGTCAGTCGTTTCATACAAACAAACGCAGACATCATTGATAATTCTAATCTTGTCTCCTTTAAAAAAAAAAAAAAAAAAAAAAGAAAAGAAAAGAAAGATGAGAAGGGGAGAGAGATAAGGTTGAAAAACTGTCGACAGCGGAAACTTTTACAACAACAACAAAAAAAGACAGAAGAGAGTTAGAAATGGTGAGAAGGAGGATGAAGTGGAGTGGGGTGGAGGGGAGGGGGTGTATAGGAGAGAGAAATGGTGGAGGTCTTGTGACGTGGTTTAATTAGGTCGTGAACACGTGGAATGGGAAATCGTTAAGGATTTCAGACTGGATAATGTATGTCTCTAGCTTATCTTGGTGCTCCTATCCCCCCTCCTTTATCTGTCTCTGTCTCTGACTCTGTCTCTGACTCTGTCTCTGTCTCTCTCTGTGTCTCTGTCTCTGTTTCTGTCTCTCTGTCTC
>JAPXFY010000013.1:61662524-61667524 GCA_030674185.1 Monoplex corrugatus
TACTGGGATTAATTTAATCTCTTTTGACTGATGTGGGCTATATCACGTTAACTCCAAAAGAAGCCGCTTTATTATAGACTCTGTTTTGTAAAGAGCTGTTTTCATTTGCTTTATTTTGCTTTGTTTGCCGATAATTTAAGAGTAGCTAATAATATGAAAATAATGGTATATTTGTAGAATATGTTAGAAGTGGATATTGAAAGGGTATATAGACACTTAAGGGTCTACTATACATGTTAACAAAAACAAAAAAACAAAAACAAACCAAAAAACAAATAAATAAAAGGCATAGTGATGTCCCTTGTTAACAGAGTATTTTGGGGCAGTTATGTGAAGATTATATTATTATCACTAAATGTAAGGTTTGGGTGGTCTAGCCCAGATGTTTCATCATATTACAGTTTTGATGTGTGTGTGTGTGCGCACGAGCGCGCGCCCGCGTGTGAGCGTATATGGATGCGTGTGAGTGGGTGTGGGTGTGTGAAAAAGATTTTGGTTTGTCTAAACCTAGACAAATTATTGGCCTGAATGTGGGAACACTGTTCTGATATTTTTTGTTGTTGTTTTCTTTGCATTATGTAGTAGTGGTAAAATGGATGATTGTTCATTATATATGATTTGAATATGTTCGACTGTTCAAGGAATGGATGTTCGATATTTTTTTTGATTATGTGTGAAGAATTTGCGCACATACAAAGAGTGGATTATGTGTCGCACTACTGGAAAATTGTTATCCCCCTTGTCAAAAGACCTTTTCGGGTAATGACAATAAACAGTTTCAGTTTCAGTTTCAGTTTCTCTCTCTCTCTCTCTCTCTCTCTCTCTCTCTCTCTTCTCTCTCTCTCTCTCTCTCTCTCTCTCTCTCTCTCTCTCTCTGTCATCTGCTATTGACAAAAAGCAACACAACACTAGAACACACAAAGTGTTATTGCACACATACAGAATATTGATATACAAAAACATATACACGTAATAGCACACACACACGCACATACATGTCCACACACACATACACAAATATATCCCACACACACATACACACACATGCGTGCATACACACACACACACACACACACACACACACACACACACACACACTCACACACACACATACATACATACATACATACATACAACTAAAACATATACACGTATTAGCACACACACACACACACACACACATACACACACAAACACACACACATATACATACACACAAACACACACACTTGTACGTACACACTTGTACGTACACACTCACGTACTTGTATATCGTACACATGTACGTTTGATACAATATCGGGGTCTGGTCAGCTCGTCAAACAGCTCGAATTTTCAGTGCTCCATAAAACTGTCTGATCGTACATGATTTAGTGTTTGTGTGTTGTGATCTTGGCCTGCTACTTCATCATGTGGGACACTTTCATTCGACGTGCATTTTATGTCCCAGCACCACTCCAACTGCTACTCTACTGAACTTTCTTCCCCCCCCCCCCCCCCCAGCGTCTGGTATTTTTAAACGCTGACCGTGGGCCATTTAATCCTGCTACATCAAGAGTCCCACGGACAGCAAAGAAAACAAACGAGACAAGTCTCGAAAGAGGCAAACACAAAAAGAACATTATTTAAGAAGATAAAGAAAAGCGTATAGGGTTTTGCGCAGGCTCAGGAAGTCTGCCAGATAATTGCTGGCAAATTTGGGTGAAGTGCATATGGAATCGTTCCAGACCGATGAATCCTTCTTGAACAAACTCTAACCTCCAAACTCCTCAGCACATGCCGTAAGCTCTCCCGTATTTGCCATCGCATTTACACCGCTGATGTACTTTATGGAATCACAAATATTGTCAATATTGTCCGCGCTTTCCACAACATATGTGTTTTAGACTGTATGAAGAAGAAGATTATGAAAAGACAAGCAACATTTATAGGATAATCTATGAGGCAAGAGAAATTAGAGCTCTGGAGAGGAAAAAAATCACCAGGCAGATCGAGGGAGAAAATACTGGACGGACCTGCGGAGTGGATGAGGACAGAGAGGGTGGGAGACGTACTTGCAGAAACAAAGGATAGATTCGTATGGAGGGTCATGATCGCCAAGGCCATGTGGCAGGGCACATGATGATGATGACATCAGAAGAACATGATGTTCCACCAGGAACCCACCCAACCAAAGAAATAAGATCATGTGCTACTATAAATTCCAGAAGTTGTAGCACTGTTTTCGTTTTCATTTCGTTTTGATTTCTTTAAGGATAATTCTTGTCTTTCATTCGTTAGTGATGTATTTGTGAATTGTGAACACTTGTGTTATATACTATAAATAGTTCATTTATTATATATTTTTCTTCTCTGATCAAAATACTTAACATATCTAAGTTTGATGAAAAAAATAAGAAGATACTGTTCGCAAACATAAAGTGCTGTCTACACTCACGTTCTATACGAAAACGTAGTTTTCTAGCCATTTTGCGTTCAGCATGGACTAAACAATTTTTCATAAACTATTCATATTCAACAACAATTTTTCTTCTGATTTCTTCTTTTTTTTAAATAATTTTTCAAGTTCTAATTCCCAGTGTATGAAGTAGAAATAAATTAAGAAATCTAAGAGCAAAATCATCCTACAAGAGATTTTGTAATTTAAGACATTCATGATAGTTTACGTCAGATATGTTCTTCTCTTTCTCTCTCTCTCTCTCTCTCTCTCTCTCCTCTCTCTCTCTCTCTCCTCTCTCTCTCTCTCTCTCTCTCTCTCTCTCTCTCTCTCTCTCCTCTCATATGACTAATTACGTCGGGTGGTCAATTGTTTTTTCAACTTTTTGTTCAACATTTTGTTCAACATTTTCCGTTCAATTTTTTCTTCATCTTTAGGAAAAAAAATTCAAATGGATGTAATGTCAGACATGACTATATTTATAAATCTTTGTTTCGAGAAAACGTCGCCGAAAAATTTAATGACTTTGTTTTATGCTCCTTGCCACAAGGACAAAAATGTCAATGGCAATAAACCATTTTCAGTTTCAGTTTCAGTTTCAGTTTCTCTCTCTCTCTCTCTCTCTCTCTCCCCCGCTCGCTCGCTCTCCTCTCTCTCTCTCTCTCTCTCTCTTTCTCTCTCTATCTGTTTTGCTGTCTCTTTCTTTGTCTCTGTCTCCCCCATACACACACACACAATGTCTCTCTCCCTCCCTCTACCTCTCCCTCTCACTTTTTCACTAACGCACACACATGTGTGTGTGTGTACACATATATGTATATATATATATACATGTGTATGTATATGTGTATGTGTATATATGTGTGTATACACACACACAAAGACACAGAGAGAGAGAGAGAAGGTGAAATAGACGCACTGACATACTGAAAACTGAGACAAAGACAAGTATGTTTACTGGACGTAAAATTGGTGCGATCATCACCAGTGAAAGTTTACACTGCAGTCTTGACTCTACTTACTATATAAGATAAACCTACTTTAGAGACAAGAGGTCTTCAAACGCGCACTGGGGATTCATCCCAACAATGACGCTTAAATGACATCAGTTCTCTTCTCTCAGTATGCTGCCCTGACTTTTCAAAGACTCACAGAAAAAAAAAAAACAACAGTAGATGGCATGCACCATGTTGCACAAGTTCGTTGATGATACGACTCGAGAAAAGAGACCAAAGAATTCTAACCTCTTCTAATTCCTTGTCATTAGAAGCTCCCCCACCGCAGGCCATCAAGAAAAAGAGATAAGTATTGATTGAGGCTTCGCAATTTTCTTCAGAGTGTGTATAGGATGGGACAGGAACGGTAATAACACGCTAAGTCCTTGCTCCTGCACGTCCTGGCCTGCACAATGGCCAGTATGATGGCACGTTTCCAAACAGTCCCAGTTCTTATTGCACCCTTGTTGTTTTGTCGTATTATTCTTTAATAGATGTGTGTTTGGGTGGGGTTGTTTTTTTTTTTTCTTGTTTTTTTTTTAATTGTTGTAAGTCTTAACACATGTATGCATATGTGTGTGTGAGAGAGAAAGAGAGAGAGAGGGAGTGTGTGTGTGTTTGTTTGTTTGTTTGTTAGTGTGTGTGTGTGTGTGTGTTTGTGTGTGTGTGTTTTTGTTTGCCTGTGTCTGTCTGTTTGTCTGTCTGTCTGTCTGTTTGTCTGTCTATTTGTCTCTGTGTGTAAGTGCATGTGTGTGTGTAAGACTCAGAGAGAGAAGAAATGTGAATGAGTGTATGTGTGTGTGTGTACGTTGTGTGTGTTTGGTGTGTTTTTTGGTTGTGTGTGTGTGGTGGTGTGTGTGTGTGCGCACCGTGCGTGCGTGTGTGTGTGTGTGTGTGTGTGGCGTGTGGTGTGTGTGTGTGTGTGTGTGTGTATGTGTGTGCGAGTATAAATATTATGTGTGTGCGCGCGCGTGCGCGAGTTTGTGAGTATGCGTTTGCAAGTATCTGTGCGTGTAATCAGTTCAAATCTTGATGGAAAAACAACAGGAATGACCTACAGGCCTATCTTTCTGTGAACAAGGCATTTTTTGAAAGACACGATTCCGTAATCGAAAACGAGACCAAGGAATGGTAATCTTCTTTGATTCTTGTCATTAAGAGCTTTCGGTCCAGCAGGCCTTCACAGGAAAGAGGTAAGTATTGAAGTATTGATTGATGGCGTGCAATTTTCTTCTGTATGCGCATTGGGAGGAAAAGGAATGGTAATCACTGATGAGGTCTTGCTGTTTCTGAGTCCTGGCCAACACACTGGATGTGCAGTCCGGAAAATACCATAACTTCTGCCCGCTATCGACTACACCCCCAAAAGAAAGAAGAAGAAAAAAACAGGATGAGCATATTTACTGAAGTAAATATCTTTCTCTGTCTCTCTCTCTCTCTCTCATTCTCTGTCTGTCTGTATCTGTCTCTCTTTGTCTCTTTTTGCCTCTTTGTCTCTGTCTGTCTGTCTGTCTGCCTATCTGTCTGTCTGCCTATCTGTCTGTCCTCTGTCTTTCTCTCTCTCTCTT
>JAPXFY010000013.1:61672524-61677524 GCA_030674185.1 Monoplex corrugatus
ATATCGAGGAATTTGTAAACAACTAGTGTCAGACGCATAACAGAGATGTTGAGCAGAAGTGTACATTCAGAGGTGGCCACAAAGATAAAGAGGTGCAGTAGAATGATATACTTACAGCATGATGAATTGATTTTATATGAAATTCAATGAGAGACAGGCAAACAGTGGAGAACGTGAAGCAAGGCAGTAACAGGATCATGCACTTTTTTTTTACAAAAGGCGAAACAGCTGCAAAATTCTGAATCACACCCACGGAAGACGGAGTATGCAGACTGTGCATCAAATTCTGGCTGCAAAATGTGGGCAAAACAGCATGCATAGACATCTCCGAAAAAAGATTGGAACACTCAAAAACGAAAAAAAGAAAAGAGGACGAGAAAAAAATCACATGGGTGAGAAGACTGAGTACGTGATTGTTTATCATAGGTGTTATAAACAGTTCGTGATATAACATCATAATCATCATGTACCCTGCCGCATGCCGTTGGCGATCATGGCCCTCCATACGAATCTGTCCTTTGTCGTTACAAATAAATGTTCCACCCTCTTTTCTTCATCCACTCCGCAAGTCCGTCCAATATTTTCACCCTGGGTCTACCTTGTGCTCTTTTTCCCCTCCAGTTTTCCTGTTGTGACTAGGTATTTTTATTTCTATTGACGGGAAACCACCATCGTATTTTCCCAGATATCATGGCCAACCGAAGACAGTCTTGAAGGAAGCAGACACAAAAAGAACATTTACGAAGAACATTAGGAAAAAAACCAAGCAACATTTATGGGACATTTTATGAGGCAAGAGAAATTAGAGCAAGAGAAAATTAGGTATAACATATCATCATCATCGTACTGAAGCCCGTATCATCCATCAGTTGGTCGATGAAGGTCTTCTTTGGACGTCCTGGTCTTTGTTTGCCATGGCTGGGTCTCCATACTAGAACATCCCCCACCAGTTCTTCTTTGCTACGCTAGCAGTGTCCCGCGGAGCACAGTCTTTGTTGACGTATTGATTTACTGATTGGTGGGATCTTACCATATAACTCTTTGGACACACGCAAACCAACAGACAGGGACTGGGAGCAACAAAAATGCAGTGGTGGTCCAAAGCCAAAGGGAAGGAAAAAAGAGACATGATCATACAGGAGTTGAAGGAAGAAGAAGATGTCAAAAGAGTGCAGAAGGCAGTCCAGCAAGGTCAACAGGGGCAATGGACAACATGGGACAGTGCACTCCAAAGAAGTCTCAGCTGGAACGATATGTGGCACATGGCTCCTCTAAGGATAAGCTTCCTCCTCAGATCTGTATATGATCTGCTCCCCTCGAATGCAAACTTAGTGAAATGGGGGAAAGCAGACGACCCAGCATGTCCGCTCTGTCAGAAGAAACAAACAGTGGAACATGTCCTAAGCTCTTGCAAAGTAGCGCTAGCCCAAGGAAGGTATACATGGAGGCACAACCAAGTTCTGAAAGTGATCACAGATGTGGTTAGCGACAAAACCATGACCCCAAACGCACCAATTGCTATGACAACGTTCTACAAAGCAGGAGGGAAACAGGTCTGGCCCGAAAGGGCTATGACAACCAGCACATTGCCAAAGGGTCTTCTGGATGGAGCAGTCGACTGGGAGTGTACAGCAGACCTCCCAGAGTGGAGAAATTACCCAGATGTCATCAGCAAGACAGGCATGAGACCAGACATCGCTCTCCACTCTGACTCCTCGAAACAAGTGATTCTGATAGAACTCACTGTGCCATACGAAAGCAGAATGGAAGAAGCACATATCTACAAGACCGAAAAATACGCCGGTCTTGTCAGCACCCTGAAGAAAGCAGGTCTGCGGGTCAAAATCTTCGCCATAGAGGTCGGGGCAAGAGGGTTTGTGGGCACCTCCGCTTATGATCTCATGAAACAACTCGCCATTTCTGGGAAGAAGAGGACTAGAGCCCTTAAAGCGATGGCAGAGGCAGCAGAAAGGAGCTCAAGCTGGATCTGGGCAAGGAGGAACCAAAAAAGTGAACTTCATAAGGATTAAATTCCCTACAGATGATGTGTGCCCCGTTAGCACATTGGTAAAACCGCGTACCGCAGTTCTGAAGCGCAGAATCGCCCAGGTTCGATCCCCGGCGTGGGAAAAAAAAAAAAAAAAAAAAAAAAAAAAATAGACAACAGCAGAAGGGCATCCAGGAGTCATGACCTGGATGTGGCCCGGCCCCCGAGAGTGTAAGGAATTCAGGGCCGAAACACTTGTCTAAAGGGGGTTACTTCTCTGAAGACCTTCTGTTGTCTAGCTCTCCCTAGAGTTTCTTTCTACCTGCACATGGTCAGTCCATTGACTTCCGGGAATAGTTCGGAGGACATTCGGGAAAGACCGAAGGACACTGGGAAAGACTAGATCTGCGGGCTTTGTGGGTTGGCTTCCCACCTTGCCTTTGATAACATGCCACGAGTTTTCCAAATGAAAGATGCTCCCAGGATTCACCGAAAGGGGGAGAGAATGATGAATCCATCGGCACTGACTCCATCACGACTGGAAACGCACAACGGACCATGATTAATGACCAGTTGGAATTTCCGTGTGCGTGTGGAAGGAGATTCACCACCAAACGCGGCATGAAGATCCACAGGACAAAAATGGGCTGTTTGAAGACACATACGAACCAGCAGCAGCGCACTGCGATAGCAGGTGAGACGTTGGATGACCAAGGCCAGGAATTAAACCATAGTGCCAAGGACATCCACGCTGACGGTTCTGATGCGGATTTTGTACAAGCTCTTAACGCCAAACGTGGAAAACTCAATTTGCCGCCTGCCGGTGCAAAAGAACAATGGGAGAAATTAGATGAGGAACTTGTCCTTAAGCTGAATGCGCTAATAGGGAACAGTACGCTGGAACACAAACTTGACACATACGGAGACATCATATACTCTATCTGCAGGGACACTTATGGAGTGAAGCAGCCAAAGACAAAAACGCCTCCCCAGAAATCCAGAAGACAGCAACAGATGGAGAGCATCCGGAGGGAGAAAAGGAAGCTTAAAAAGCGAATGAAAACTGCCTCAGAATTCGAGAAGCAAGGGCTCCTGGAACTCTGGAAAGATCTGAAGGCCAAACACAATGCTCTCAGCAAAGTGGAATCAGCAAGGCGAAGAAAGAGCAAAAAGAAGAAGACTCAAGATCGTTTCTTCAAAGATCCCTTTGACTTTTCAAGAAAGCTGTTTGAACAACCCAAATCAGGGACTCTCACAGTGGGCAAGGAAACCCTAGAGCAGCATCTCAGGGAAACATATTCCGATTCTCAGCGCGAGGCACCACTTGAAATCCAAAATCTGGTTTGGCCTGCAGCGCCAGAAGGAAAATTCAATAACAAACCACCAACACTGGATGAAGTGAAGAACGTAGTAAAGAAAGCCAGAGCCAAGTCAGCACCTGGACCAAACGGAATACCATACCTGCTCTACAAGAAATGCCCAAAAGTGCTCGAGTGGCTCCACAAGATGATTCGATCAGCATGGAGGAACCAGAAGATCAGCGACCAATGGATGAGAGCTGAAGGAGTGTACATTCCGAAGGAGCAGAACTCCAGCAGCATCAATCAGTTCAGGCCAATATCACTTCTGAACGTCGAGGGGAAAATCTTCTTCTCTGTTATGGCAGCAAGATTGACAAAATACCTGACTGAAAACAAGTATCTGGATATGTCAGTCCAAAAGGGAGGCATACCAGGAATGCCTGGATGCTTGGAACATGCCACGTTGATTTGGGATGCCATCCAAAAAGCAAGAACAGAGAAGAGAGACATTGACGTAGTTTGGCTTGATCTGGCGAATGCATATGGATCAGTTCCACACGATATGATCCAGCTGGCTCTTGAAATGTATCACATCCCAGAAAACATCCGAACAATGCTGAGGAAGTATTTCCAAGGGTTCTCAATGCGGTTCTCTACCAAAGAATACACCACGGACTGGATAGACCTAGAGGTGGGCATTGCAATGGGCTGTGCAATCTCTCCCATACTGTTCGTGTTGGCAATGGAAGTCATCTTGAAAGCTGCAATGAAGAGTTCAGGTCCAGTGAATCTGGGAGATGGATACCAGATGCCTCCTCTGAAAGCTTTCATGGATGACACAACAGTCTTGTCCACGGATGAGGAAGAGACACACCAAATCTTAAAGCAGCTGGATGAGCTGGTGGCCTCTTCAAGAATGAGGTTCAAACCTAAGAAATCCCGAAGTCTCTCACTGCGAAAAGGAAAAGTGGCAGATTCAGTCAAATTCATGGTAGCCAACCAAGCCATCCCCACTGTCACAGAAGAGCCAGTAAAAAGTCTCGGAAGATGGTATGATGACTCCCTGAAAGACACACAAAGGGGATGTGAAACCAAGCAAACAGCAGAAGAAGGCCTGAAGAAAATAGATAACTGCGGACTGCCAGGCAAATACAAAGTCTGGTGTCTACAGTTCATGCTGATACCAAAGCTGCTGTGGCCACTGCTAATCTATGACATTTGCACCAGCACAGTCGAAGCAATGGAAGCCAAAATCAACAAATACACAAGAAAATGGCTCGGTGTCCCACCTGGTCTCACTGATGTTGCATTCTACTGTCGTCAAGCAATGCTGAAGCTACCTCTGAAATCCATAGTGGAGGAATACAAAGTTGGAAAAGCAAGACTGTTGAGCATGCTGGAGGAATCGGAGGACAATATCGTGAGAGCAGTTCATCCAAAGCTGAGAACTGGCAGAAAGTGGAAAGTCCAAGAGGCTGTAAACAATGCCAAGAGAAACCTCAGCATCAAAGAAATAATTGGACACACGCAAACCAACAGACAGGGACTGGGAGCAACAAAAATGCAGTGGTGGTCCAAAGCCAAAGGGAAGGAAAAAAGAGACATGATCATACAGGAGTTGAAGGAAGAAGAAGATGTCAAAAGAGTGCAGAAGGCAGTCCAGCAAGGTCAACAGGGGCAATGGACAACATGGGACAGTGCACTCCAAAGAA
>JAPXFY010000013.1:61687524-61692524 GCA_030674185.1 Monoplex corrugatus
ATACAAAGACAGACAGAGGACACAGAGAGAGATATACAAGACAGAAGAGACAAGAGAGATACAAAGACAGAGAGACCAGAGAGAGATACAAAGACAGAGAGACACACAGAGAGAGATACAAAGACAGAGGAGACACACAGAAGACAAAGCAGAGAGACACAGAAGAGAAAGAGGAGATACAAAGACAGAAAGAGACACACAGAGAGATACAAAGACAGAGAGACACACAGAGAGATATACAAAGACAGACAGAGACACAGAGAGAGATACAAAGACAGAGAGAGACACAGAGAGAGATACAAAGACAGAGAGACACAGAGAGAGATACAAAGACAGAGAGAGACACAGAGAGAGATACAAAAACAGAGACACAGAGAGATACAAAGACAGAGAGACACAGAGAGAGATACAAAGACAGAGAGACAGAGAGAGAGATACAAAGACAGAGAGAGACACAGAGAGAGATACAAAGACAGAGAGACACAGAGAGAGATACAAAGACAGAGAGAGACACAGAGAGAGATACAAAGACAGAGACACAGAGAGAGATACAAAGACAGAGAGACACAGAGAGAGATACAAAGACAGAGACACAGAGAGAGATACAAAGACAGAGAGAGACACAGAGAGAGATACAAAGACAGAGACACAGAGAGAGATACAAAGACAGAGAGAGACACAGAGAGAGATACAAAGACAGAGACACAGAGAGAGATACAAAGACAGAGACACAGAGAGAGATACAAAGACAGAGAGAGACACAGAGAGAGATACAAAGACACAGAGAGAGACACACAGAGAGAGATACAGACAGAGAGAGACACAGAGAGAGATACAGACAGAGACACAGAGAGAGATACACACAGAGAGATACAGACAGAGAGAGATACAAAGACAGAGAGAGACACAGAGAGAGATACAAAGACACAGAGAGAGAGACACAGAGAGAGATACAGACAGAGAGAGACATAGAGAGAGATACAGACAGCGAGAGACACAGAGAGAGATACAGAGAGAGATACACACAGAGAGAGATACACACAGAGAGAGATACAGACAGAGAGAGACACAGAGAGAAATACAAAGACAGAGACACAGAGAGAGATACAAAGACAGAGACACACAGAGAGATACAAAGACAGAGACACAGAGAGAGATACAAAGACAGAGAGAGAGAGACACAGAGAGATACACACACAGAGAGATACAGACAGAGAGAGACACAGAGAGAGATACAAAGACAGAGACACAGAGAGAGATACAAAGACAGAGAGAGACACACACACACACAGATATATATACAAAGACAGACAGACAGACAGAGAGAGAGAAAACGAATACGATTACGAAACGTTTTAACATTTAAGGTGTTAGCCTTTTCTCAAAGTACGGCATGGGAGCAGGAGAATGAACATGAAACCAACTGATGGAAAACATCAAAACCATTATACACAAATTCTTCGCAACACAAGAGTTCACATCACGGTACCGAATCCACTAATTCAAGAAATTCAAAACTAGTATGACCGCCCATCTTCAAGCAAACAGGAACCAGAAGAAGAAAAAAAAACACGGAAACTGAATGACAACGTCGTAATTAAGATAACATATATTATTGTCTTGTTATCAAATTTATGTGCTAGAAATTTCCTCTCTTCTGTCATTCTCTTTGTTTCTGTCTTGTGCCTTATTCCTTTGATTTCTGTCATTTTCTTCCTTGCTGGTCCAGTCCCTGGTATGTATTCGATAAAGTCTTACGTACTCTCTCTTAGAATTGATAACTGGGCAGGCACATGTATTAAGTGCATTTTTGGCTGTAGGGAAATGTGATCTGCGGAAGCAATTTTAGATCAGTTACGCCCACTTTACATATATTTAACAGTCCTTATTTCTGTTTAAATTTGTATTTGGTTTGGTTTTTTTTTAATCCTGTGTGATAAATTGCACTGAATGGAGAAATCCAGGGGCATCTCATTAGATTATGTGCGTGAATACATTAATGTTTGTATTTAATTTTCTGTTCCATTTTTTTTTTAATATTGAAGTATTATGTAACAACTCGCCATTTCTGGGAAGAAGAGGACTAGAGCCCTTAAAGCGATGGCAGAGGCAGCAGAAAGGAGCTCAAGCTGGATCTGGGCAAGGAGGAACGAAAAAAGTGAACTTCATAAGGATTAAATTCCCTACAGATGATGTGTGCCCCGTTAGCACATTGGTAAAACCGCGTACCGCAGTTCTGAAGCGCAGAATCGCCCAGGTTCGATCCCCGGCGTGGGAAAAAAAAAAAAAAAAAAAAAAAAAATAGACAACAGCAGAAGGGCATCCAGGAGTCATGACCTGGATGTGGCCCGGCCCCCCGAGAGTGTAAGGAATTCAGGGCCGAAACACTTGTCTAAAGGGGGTTACTTCTCTGAAGACCTTCTGTTGTCTAGCTCTCCCTAGAGTTTCTTTCTACCTATGTTTTGAAACGGTTATAGCCCTAATATGGCTCTACGCAGTCAACAGGGGGTTTAAACAAAAAATGAATAATGCAAGGTTTTACACTGTCCACTCGATCAAATGATCATATTTTCACAGCCAGACAATAAAAAATGTTTCGATCGTCTTCAGGGTGAGCCTTGATAACTCTTGCTGTCGACTAAGTAACATAACTCTTAAGAGTCACGGAGTTATCTCCCATGTAGAATTTCTCAAACCCAACACAGTTTGCGCTACCCATTCAGCTAGCATAGACGCAGCCACAAAGCATAATGTTCTGAGCTTACCACTTTATGCTTTGTGGCTGCGTCTATGCTAGCTGAATGGGTAGCGCAAACTGTTGGGTTTGAGAAATTCTACATGGGAGATAACTCCGTGACTCTCAAGAGTTATGTTACTTAGTTGATATTGAAAATTCTCCCTGCTTCCCTCTTATTTCCTTTGGTCTTGCTGTCGACTTTACAACAGTTTAACACAGAGAGCTGGGAAAAACATCAGCCGACTGTAACAGATGACGTGGTGTGCTCCAGATACAACACAGGCTGGGGTAAAAAGGAGATCCAGATCTTAGCTGAGGGAAAAAACAGTCAGGCGGAAAGCAAGCTTCTGTGAAGGCAATCCCATGGCCAGCATCCATGCATGCAACCAATGTGGCAGAGACTGCTTTCCCGCATCGATCTTACCAGCCACAGCCGACGCTGCTACAGAGGCGTGAACTCGACTCGACACAACACTAGGGCGTACCTTCCATAGACTAACAGAGGCCTACTTACCTTACAACTGTTGGAGTTAACATCCACTGCTTGACAGAAAGAACTGAGAAGTGCGTTCATGTTTTCGGCTGTCTTTTCGATACACTTTCCTCTCCTCATTTCAAGACCTTGCAAGGGTTTTGTGCAAGCTCAGGAAGTCTCCCAGATAATTGCTGGTAAATTTGGATGAAGCGTATGTGGAATAGTTCGAGAGCGACGAATCCCTTTTCTACAAACCCCCAACTTCAAACTCCTCGACACACGCCTTAGGCTCTAGCCGTATTTGCCATCGTATTTACATTGCTGATGTATTTTATAAGATCACATATGTTGTCAATATTGTCTTCGCTTTCCATAACACATGTTTTAGACTGTATGAAGAAGAAAATTAGGAAACGACAAGCAACATTTATAGGATATTTTATGAGGCAAGAGAAATAAGAGCACTTAGTCACAACAGGAAAACTGGAGGGAAAAAAAGAGCTCCAGGTAGACCCAGGGAGAAAATATTGGACTTGTGGAGTGGCTGAAGACAGAGAGGGTGGGAGATATATTTTCAGCGACAAGGGATAGATTCGCATGGAGGGCCATGACCGCCAACGCCATGCCGCAGGGCACATGATGACGATGATGATAATAATGTATACTGCTGATGCATTTTATGGAATCACAAATGTTGTCAATATTGTCCTTACTTTCCACAACACATATGTTTTAGATTGCATGATCCCCGTACACTTGGCACAGTTTGACACTCATTTTCTGATGCAGCATCGTCCACTTCACAAATAATTCCATTGCTGCCATGATCGCCGTTAACAGAAAAATGCATGCTTGACCCAGTTCCTACCACTTGATCATTCTCGTGCCTGAATGTCATTGAGTGCGGGTCTGTGTCGCTGTGGCACTATGCATCATTCATAACCCTTTGACTCCCGCACCCTGTCCACCAGCATCCTGCGTTGTCAATCATACTAACAAAGGAAAAACTTAACCCTTTGATTTCCTCAC
This sequence comes from Monoplex corrugatus, assembly GCA_030674185.1. Lineage (NCBI taxonomy): Eukaryota > Metazoa > Mollusca > Gastropoda > Littorinimorpha > Ranellidae > Monoplex > Monoplex corrugatus. Next base: position 61,691,766 of record JAPXFY010000013.1, read on the forward strand.
CCTATCCACCAGCTTACTGCAGTAAGGGAGTCAAAGGGTTGAGTTTTTGCAGTTGGAGGACAAGGTGTGGGAGCCAAAGGATTAAGCTCAGTGTATAGTGCATTACGTATTCAAACCTATAGCGAGGGGAATGGTCGTCTGAATACATGTTTCAGTTCAAAAACAATTGGTATTGTCCTCATAAAAAAAAATTTAAAAAAATTAAATAAATAAATTTAAAAACGTGGTGGGGTGGAAAAAATAAACCAGAATGGGAAGTGTGGAAGACAAACTTTTACTCGCATCTTGCTGTTTGTAATATGTTTTGTGTGCTTCCGCCCTCGTCCTGTCTCTGTGGAGCTGAGAGCCTTTTTTTCTGTGTGACCTGGATGCGGGGTATGTGACTGACTAGTAAGTCTTGTCAGTCTTCATACAATAACAGTCTTCTGATTTCTGTTTGAATTTTGAAGGATTAAACAATCATTTCCTTCAGTGCCAGGCTAAGCATTCCTTCCTGAATAGACAGGAATCTTTTAGAAGGCTTGTACGTTGGAATACTTTGGAAATCACAATGTGATTTCCTGATGTTAAAAGGTGTCTTCCTGACAAGGGGCAAGGACGGCTACTCCAGAACAGAGGGAGAAAAATTGACAGAATATTTAACAGAGAAAGAAGTAGAAATTGACAAAGCAAAATCTCTTCAACTTCACCAAATAAGTAAACGATAAAGTACTTAGATATGTAAGTAGTCCGTCAATCCATCCATCCATCCATCCATCC
>JAPXFY010000013.1:61697524-61702524 GCA_030674185.1 Monoplex corrugatus
CCTACTCCATCCCCTGTCTGTCCCATCCACCTACCTACTCCATCACCTGTCTGTCCCATCCCCCTACCTACTCCATCCTCTGTCTGTCCCATCACCCTACCTACTCCATCCCCTGTCTGTCCCATCCCCCTACCTACTCCATCCTCTGTCTGTCCCATCCCCCTACCTACTCCATCCTCTGTCTGTCCCATCCCCCTACCTACTCCATACTCTGTCTGTCCCATCACCCTACCTACTCCATCCTCTGTCTGTACCATCCCCCTACCTACTCCATCCTCTGTCTGTCCCATCCCCCTACCTACTCCATCCTGTGTCTGTCCCATCCCCCTACCAACTCCATCCTCTGTCTGTCCCATCCCCCTACCAACTCCATCCTCTGTCGTACCATCACCCTACCCTACTCCATCCTCTGTCTGTCCCATCCCTCTACCAACTACATCCTCTGTCTGTCCCATCCCTCTACCTACTCCATCACCTGTCTGTCCCATCCCCCTACCTACTCCATCCCTGTCTGTCCCATCACCCTACCTACTCCATCCTCTGTCTGTCCCATCACCCTACCTACTCCATCCCCTGTCTGTCCCATCACCCTACCTACTCCATCCTCTGTCTGTCCCATTCCCCTACCTACTCCATCCTCTGTCTGTCCCATCACCCTACCTACTCCATCCTCTGTCTGTCCCATTCCCCTACCTACTCCATCCTCTGTCTGTCCCATCACCCTACCTACTCCATCCTCTGTCTGTCCCATTCCCCTACCTACTCCATCCTCTGTCTGTCCCATCACCCTACCTACTCCATCCTCTGTCTGTCCCATTCCCCTACCTACTCCATCCTTTGTCTGTCCCATCACCCTACCTACTCCATCCTCTGTCTGTCCCATTCCCCTACCTACTCCATCCTCTGTCTGTCCCATCCCCCTACCAACTACATCCCTGTCTGTCCCATCCCCCTACTAACTACATCCTCTGTCTGTCCCATCCCCCTACCAACTACATCCTCTGTCTGTCCCATCCCCCTACTAACTACATCCTCTGTCTGTACCATCCCTCTACCAACTACATCCTCTGTCTGTCCCATCACCCTACCTACTCCATCCTCTGTCTGTCCCATTCCCCTACCTACTCCATCCTCTGTCTGTCCCATCACCCTACCTACTCCATCCTCTGTCTGTCCCATTCCCCTACCTACTCCATCCTCTGTCTGTCCCATCACCCTACCTACTCCATCCTCTGTCTGTCCCATTCCCCTACCTACTCCATCCTTGTCTGTCCCATCACCCTACCTACTCCATCCTGTGTCTGTCCCATCACCCTACCTACTCCATCCTCTGTCTGTCCCATTCCCCTACCTACTCCATCCTCTGTCTGTCCCATCCCCCTACCAACTACATCCTCTGTCTGTCCCATCCCCCTACTAACTACATCCTCTGTCTGTCCCATCCCCCTACCAACTACATCCTCTGTCTGTCCCATCCCCCTACTAACTACATCCTCTGTCTGTACCATCCCTCTACCAACTACATCCTCTGTCTGTCCCATCCCCCTACCAACTACATCCTCTGTCTGTACCATTCCCCTACCTACTCCATCCACTGTCTGTCCCATCACCCTACCACTACATCCACTGTCTGTCCCATCCCCCTACCTACTCCATCCACTGTCTGTACCATTCCCCTACCTACTCCATCCACTGTCTGTACCATCCCCTCTACCTACTCCATCCTCTGTCTGTCCCATTACCCTACCTACTCCATCCACTGTCTGTCCCATCCCTCTACCAACTACATCCTCTGTCTGTACCATTCCCCTACCTACTCCATCCACTGTCTGTCCCATCACCCTACCAACTACATCCTCTGTCTGTCCCATCACCCTACCAACTACATCCTCTGTCTGTCCCATCACCCTACCAACTACATCCTCTGTCTGTCCCATCACCCTACCAACTCCATCCTCTGTCTGTCCCATCCCCTACCTACTCCATCCTCTGTCTGTCCCATCCCCCTACCTACTCCATCCTCTGTCTGTCCCATCCCCCTACCTACTCCATCCTCTGTCTGTCCCATCACCCTACCTACTCCATCCTCTGTCTGTCCCATCCCCCTACCTACCCATCCTCTGTCTGTCCCATCACCCTACCTACTCCATCCTCTGTCTGTCCCATCCCCCTACCTACACCATCCTCTGTCTGTCCCATCACCCTACCTACTCCATCCTCTGTCTGTCCCATCCCCCTACCTACTCCATCCTCTGTCTGTCCCATTCCCCTACCTACTCCATCCCTGTCTGTCCCATCCCCTACCTACTCCATCCCCTGTCTGTCCCATCCCCCTACCTACTCCAACCTCTGTCTGTCCCATCCCCCTACCTACTCCATCCCCTGCCTGTCCCATCACCCTACCAACTCCATCCTCTGTCTCTCCCATCCCCCTACCTACTCCATTCCTCCTGCCTGTCCCTTCCTGCTATCTACTTCGGTTGATCTCCTTCTATTTATGTCCCATCCCCTAATCTATTCCATTCCCTGTCCATCCCATCACCCAACCTTCTCTATTCCCTTGTCTGTCCAATCCCCTTACCTACTCCACTCCTGTTCTATTCTCAGACCTACTTAAGCCCCTCTCTGTCATATCACCATACTTCCTTCGTCCCTTGTTTTTAGCCACCCCTATCTACTCCATCACATGTCTGTCCCATATATATATATATACATATATATTTATATGTATGTATATATCTCTATCTTTATATTTATCTGTCTATCTATCTAGATATATATGTATATAGTTATTGATATACGAATATATATATATATATACATATATATACATATGTATATATATACACACATATACATATATTTATATATGTGTGTGTGCATACATATATATAAATGTGTGTGTAGATATATAATATATATATATATATATATATATGCATATATATATATGCATATATATATATGTCATTGTGTACATGCACATGGATATTCATACATATACGAAAACACACACACACATATATATATATATATATATATATATATATATATATATATATATATATATATATATATATATATATATATATGTGTGTGTGTGTGTGTGTGTATCCCTTTCCCTACTTGTTCCATCTCCTCTGTCCCATTCTCCGATCTAACCCCACTTCTTCTCTCCCCGTCTCTGTCCCATTCCCTACCTGTTCCCTCCCTTTCTATGTCCCATTCACTATCTGTTCTCTCCCCTTCGCTCTTCTGTCCCTTTCTCTGTCCCATTCCCTAACCGTTCCCTCCTTTGTCCCATTCCCTACCTGTTCCCTCCCTGTCTCTGTCCTATTCCTTTCCTGTTCCCTCCCCTTCTCTGTCCTGTTTCCTACCTATTCCCTCCCATTCTCTCTCCCATTCCCTCCCCTTCTCTGTCCCATTCCCTACCTATTCCCTCCCTTTTCTATCCCATTCCCTCTCTGGCTCATTTCTTCCCTTCTCTGTCCCATTCCCTACCTATTCCCTCCCTTTCTATCCCATTCCCTCTCTGGCTCATTTCTCCCCTTCTCTGTCCCATTCCCTACCTATTCCCTCCCTTTCTATCCCATTCCCTCTCTGGCTCATTTCTCCCCTTCTCTGTCCCATTCCCTACCTATTCCCTCCCTTTCTATCCCATTCCCTCTCTGGCTCATTTCTCCCCTTCTCTATCCCATTCCCTACTTGTCCCATTCCCTCCCATCTCTGTCCCATTCCCTACCTATTCCTTCCCATCTCTCTTCCAATCCCTACCCATTTCCTCCCGTTCTCTGTCCCATTCCCTTCCATCTCTGTCCCATTCCCTACCTATTCCCTCCCATCTCTCTTCCAATCCCTACCCATTTCCTCCCGTTTTCTGTCCCATTCCCTTCCATCTCTCTCCCATTCCCTACCTATTCCCTCCCATCTCTCTTCCAATCCCTACCCATTCCTCCCGTTCTCTGTCTCATTCCCTTCCATCTCTGTCCCATTCCCTACCTATTCCCTCCCATCTCTCTTCCAATCCCTACCCATTTCCTCCCGTTCTCTGTCCCATTCCCTTCCATCTCTGTCTCATTCCCTACCTATTCCCTCCCATCTCTCTTCCAATCCCTACCCATTTCCTCCCGTTCTCTGTCCCATTCCCTTCCATCTCTGTCCCATTCCCTACCTATTCCCTCCCATCTCTCTTCCAATCCCTACCCATTTCCTCCCGTTCTCTGTCCCATTCCCTTCCATCTCTGTCCCATTCCCTACCTATTCCCTCCCATCTCTCTTCCAATCCCTACCCATTTCCTCCCGTTCTCTGTCCCATTCCCTTCCATCTCTGTCCCATTCCCTACCTATTCCCTCCCATCTCTCTTCCAATCCCTACCCATTTCCTCCTGTTCTCTGTCTCATTCCCTACCTATTCCCTCCCATCTCTGTTCCATTCCTCTCCTTCTCTGTCCCATTCCCTACCCGTCTCATTCCCTACCTGTTCCCTCCCGTGTCCCATTCCCTTACCTCTTCCCGAACATCTCTGTCCAGCTCCCTCCCTTGTCCCATTGACTACCTGCCCCCTCCCCCATTCCGCCCCACTCCCTATCTTATTCTTCCATCCACCCCATCCCCTTTCAGTACTACTCACCTACCTATTCCATCCTTTGTCCCAGCATTACCTGATTTTCTAGAACTATTCCAAAAAGTAAGACGTAGAACGTCAGTCAGAAGTCAGTTTTCAATGTCACTGTAAGCGAAGGGAGAGTACTGAATATCAACTACTCCTTGGTCGTGAAAATTAAGTTTTCTAAAACAAACAAATTATTTCATTAGGAGCTAAATTCAATAGTCTGTACCTATTTAGTACTGAAGACACCGAGCAGTGTTGGGAACCTTACTGGTTTTGATACATCAGAATCCGTTTAGAATAGAGAAGTTCTTTCTTATTTTTCTTCTTCCTTTCTAATCTCCCTTTAATAAGTGTTTGAAGATGAGCTTATTTCAGATTTCCCTGGAAG
>JAPXFY010000013.1:61712524-61717524 GCA_030674185.1 Monoplex corrugatus
CACACACACTCACACTCACACTCACACACACACACACACACACATACACACACACACACACACACATACACACATACACACACACACACTCACACTCACACTCACACTCACAATCACAATCATACTCACACTCACACTCACACACATAGAGACATACAAATGCACACACATATGCAAATACACGTAGAGACAGAGCAAGAGAGCAAGATAAAGAGGAGAGAGAGGGGGGGAGAGAGAGACAGACAGACAGAGAGAGAGACAGAGAGATGGACAGACAGACAGACAGACAGGCAGGCAGGCAGGCAGGCAAGCAGACAGGCAGACAGGTAGACAGGAATGGAGGCAAGCAGACAGGCAGGCAGGCAGACAGGCAGGCAGAGACAGGCAGAGGGACAGAGATTTGTATGGTAAGGTCATTTATGTCAGCACCCTCCTCATGCAGGTAAAATGACTGACACATGGAAACTGTTTACGGTTCCAGGCAAGTGGGAGAAAGGAAGAATCAACGTAAAAAGAGCGATCAAATATATCTGCTCTTTATACAGTGAGACAAGGAGAGAAAGAGACAGAGGAACAGAGAGTGAGAGAAAGACAGATGGACAGACAGGCAGACAGACAGACAGAAAGAGAGAGGCAGGCAGACAGACAGGCCGACAGAGAGAGACAGAGATAAGAGACAGAGAGAATAAGACAGAGACTGAGAGAGAGAGACAGACAGAAAGACAGACAGACAGACAGACAGAGACAGGGAGAGACAGAGAGAGGAAGAGAAGAAGAAGAAGAAGACGAGGAGGAGGAGGAGACAGAGAGAGAGAGACAGACAGACAGACAGAGACAGAGAGAGATAGAGACAGAGACATCGAGAGACAGACAGACAGAATGAGAGACAGACAGACAGACACAGATAGGAAAAAATAGAAGAGAGAGAGAGGATTCTTATATATGTGTCCCCTAGCGATGGGTGCTATAACTGAGCGCCTAGCACGCTGACCGGGGACTCGAGTTCCATCTTGTTTAGGCACTACTGGGTAAAATGTTGAGATTTTTCCAATCTCCTTGTCAACATATGAGCAACTTCCAATAGTGCCTGAATTCCCTGTACGTTTATATGCACACAGAACACAAAATATAATAAAGTGGGGTTAAAAAGAAAGAAAGAAAGAAAGAAAAAGGCATAAAAAGAAAGAAAGAAAGAAAGAAAAACGCATAAAAATCCGCTAGTATAATGGAATGCGTATGGGAATTGCAACGAAAATCAAAAACAAAACACAAAACGAAACAAAGCAAATACAAAGAAGAAGAAGAAGAAGAAGAAGAAGAAGAAGAAGAAGAAGAAGAAAAGAAGAAGAAGAAATGATGATGATGATGATGATGATGATGATGATGATGATGAACAGGAACAAGAACAAAAGCAAGAGCAAGAACAAGAACAAAAATAACAAGAAGATCCAAAACAAACAAAAACAAAAAACAACAAAAAACAAAACAAAAAACAAAACAAAACAAGCAGAAAGAAAAGAAGACAGAAGTAGAAGAAGGGCTGTTCTAACAAAGTGTGTATGTGTGCCCCTGGGTAAGGCACTTAATTTATTAATATGAGCGACTTTCGCTGTACAATAAAATAATGTTGATCTTTAGATATATCTGTGCTACGGGTGAGTTGAGAAAGACCGATCCAATCTGCTTTTCAAACTTTACAACGGTTGTCAGACTCAATTCTTTTCTCGAGTATGTAGGGAGGGGAGTTTTCCACATAATTATTATCCACTTTTGGTTTTTCGCCAAAACCAACATCCCGTGCTTTCACGCGCAAAAGAGTGTCGCCCCTGTCAACAACAACAACATGGCGGTAAGTTTCAAGGGAGCGCTTTTGTTGCTGTTTGTGTTTCGTTTGGTGACTCGTCCTTCACTTTAACCCTTGCCTTTCACTCGTCACACAGCGTCGAGCACCAGTACTAGTGCGTGCTGTCTAGTAGACAATCCGAGTGTCTGTCACACACAGAGAAATCGTAGCCGAGGCGCGATTGGAGTAATGCGAGTTCCGACTTGCCCCCAAAAATGTCGTCTGCTTATGTTCATGAACCGTAAACCGAACCTCATTCAGTCATTGAAAACAAATCTAGTTCATCGTCGTGGAAAATATCTGGACAAGGCGAAGTGGGATTACTCCTCTCTCTCTCTCTCTCCTCTCTCTCTCTCCTCTCTCTCTCTCTCTCTCTCTCTCATCTCTCTCTCTCTCTCTCTCTCTCCTCTCTCCTCCTCTCACTCTCTCTCTAAGACTAGCTGTAAGAACCAAATGCTACCTGATGTGTGAAGAATGAAGTCTCTGTCTTATTCTCTTTGTCTTGCTCACCCTCTCTTTCAAGGTTGTTACAGATTATTTACATTTTATAGCATAGCAATGACATGAAATCCCTGTGAGAATTTGATTAGTAGTTGTGGAATTGCTCAGAAAGGACTCACCACACATATGAGTGTGTTTGTGTGTGTGTGTCACTTTGTATACATGTGTGTGTGTGTGTGTCTGGGTGTGTGTGTGTGTGTGCCGATACAGATACTTTTAATTCGAAAACACTAATACTGTAATAGCAATTCTAATATTAGTAATAATAATTGATAACGGTGATGATGATGATAATCATGATCATGTTATTCAGTGATTAGATATTTTAGTTAGAACAGAAGGAAAACATCAAATATATCAAGTTTCACAATGCTTTCTCACTTAAAAGCATTGTGGACCACAAATTGTGTAAACTGATCATGTGAAGTTTATTGAGCATGACAAATAATTAAATCAAATCAATCGGTACCTGGTGTTTGATTTAGAATCCAAGACCAATCTTCATCTGATTGAAGCAAATTAAACGTCTAGCCAGCAAATAATGATTTACAGTTTTGAGTGAAACCAAGGAGTCTGATAATTGTTAGCTGATTTGAGCAAAGTTCAGATGGAACTGTCCGGTTATGGTGATTCTTTTTGTTAACAATTTCATTGAAACAAATAACATACTTTTACAAAGAATATTTAACAAAAGTCAGCGTAGGAAAAGAGACCTGGTGCATGTAATTAAAGGAAGTGTAATAAACTATAAATGTTATGGGGAAGGCCTACGTCCAACAAGGGGACTTTAGATGGCTGAAAGATATATGTGCGAACATGCATATGCACACTTAGATATTCATAAACACACACACACACACACACACACACACACACACACACACACATGTATATATATATATATATATAAGAGAGAGAGAGAGAGAGACAACACACACACACACACACACACACACACACACACACACACACACACACACACACAACACACACACACAACACACACCCACACACACACATAAATGATAATATGACACACCGCCACACACACACACACACACACACACACACACACACACACACACACACACACACACACACATACACAATCACACAAACACGCATGCTCTCTCTCCCTTTTTCGTGAATTGCAATTGATGATTACTTAACAGTAATATAATAAAAAGTTACCTATTTTTCAGATGGTCCTGGATATGGAGGCTGAGTGACAAGGATGGAGGAAGTCTACCATGTTTACAGAAATGGACATCCAGCTGTAATCATGCACCAGACAGTAGACCTGCCAGTAAACCAAAACCCTTGTGATGTAGCAGACTGAGCATAGATCAGTGTCAGTAGCATACAGAGAAAATGTTGACCACAACAGAGTCTTCAGAGCCAGTGAAGTGGCGCTTTTATCATGCGTCCCATGTACCCGACCTTGATAGTGGCACCTTCATGGATCTCATTCTCAGTGATTCCCTGGATGGGTCGCTTCAGGTGAGTGCTGATTTGGTAACAGACTGAATTGTTTTTGTGTTTGATGATATGTTGAACATAATCTTGTTATCACACCCTCAGTTTTTGAGGCGAGTTTCTTTTTTGTTTAGTTTTTTTTTTTTGCTTTTTTGTTTCTTGTTGTTTTTTTTGTTTTGTTTTGTTTTTTTGTTGTTGTTGTTAATGCTGGAAAGTTACAATTAATTTTTCATTTTGCACCATTCATTTTACATCGGACATTTTCTGTTAAATGTCAGGACTTCAAACAGTTGCTGTTCAGAACTTACAGCAATTAATGTGATTAGTTATTTGGGTTTGTTTGTTTGTTTTTAAATGGATGGAAATCAGTTGTAAGACAGTTGACAGAGTGTCATTTAAATTAATAAAAACAGTTTATTTATGTAATGTGTATCTCCCTGCAAGAGTACAAGTTTTCTAGAGCTAAAATACAAAAAAGGCATCCTATAGCATATGTAAATGTTTATGAGTGTAAATTGTAATACTTTATGTAAAAATGATGTTTGTTTCTACTTTTAGTAAGTTCTGCTGACAGTGGCTCGTTGATGTAGTATCATCTTTCGAAGAAAAAAAGCGATATCTCATTTTCAGTGCATGGTTGACGCTTAGTGTATTTTTCCTCAGATGTTCTTGCAAACCATAAAACAAGAAAATGCACCACACAGACAATATTTACTTTGTAGTTCAGTGATGAATTACAATGAATCAGGATGAATATTCAGAACAACTGTTCTTGTTAAAGATGATTTGGTTGCATATAATTGATAAATATTCCCACTTTTTCTTTGTATGTTTGTTTAAACATGGCAGATAAGTTGAGAAATGTCTCAAATTAGTATCTGTAAACAGTTACATTTTATCAAATCATTTGAAACAATTCCTTACTTCTTGTCTGACTTTGGGTTATGTGAACGTTTGTATTATTTCATATCAAATGATTTTATTCTAGTGGATTAGGTTGACACTAATGACAGTGAGAATCATGGACTGTGTTTTGTGGACTGAACATCAAAAGATTTTAGATTGAATGTCAGTGGTATCAGTAAGTGTAATATGAACTATAGATTAGTTGGTCAGTAAAAAAAAAACCCATTATTTTTGTGTGTGTGAAAACCTCAACACATTCTGTAACTTAACAATT
>JAPXFY010000013.1:61732524-61740024 GCA_030674185.1 Monoplex corrugatus
TATGTTTTTGTATTTTTTAACTAAGTGAAAAAAAGTTTTTGTTCTATTTTGTACTCTTGTGCTTGTTTATTTTTCTCTCGTTTTTGTTCATTTAATTTCTTGAACATGCTGTGAATTTGATAAGCGGCAAAGGTGTCTGGGATGAGATAAGCAGTAAAGGGGAGAATGTGACAGAGAGCAGCGGATAGAGAATGACAGAACAAGAACATTTTTGTTTTCGAGGGAAGTAACCGTAATGCTTTTTACATTCAGCCATCAGCCACAGAGGTTACACAAATGCAAGCATACTATAATGCTTATAGAGAATCGGTTTTAGTACAGATGAGCTATAACACATTAACAGCAAAAAGTTATCAGATTAATACAAAATCGAAATATCAGAGCGAGAGAGAGAGAGAGAGCACAAAGTGTTAAATACGTAGGAACCATCACAACTACTAATGTTATATATTCTATTGTTAATACAGAAACAGTTTTCATAAAATATAAATACTGACGCTTATGATAACAATCTCTTACTGAAGATAAACATACTATAAAACTTTGTCATTTAACAGTAATAGAGCGAGAGAGAAAGAGAAGGGGGGGGGGGGGGGGGACAAAACGAACAAAAACGGGTTTATTTTCAAATTTCATCCAGTAAAACAAAACTGCAATGAGACAACATAAATGACGCATGCAGTTTCGTTTGTGTTAAAACGCACCGCTGATTACCCTAAGAGAATGTTTGACATAGTGGTTGGTATATTTGTATTATCGATTGTTTTTAATTGTTTGCCTGTGGGACTGGGGGTTTTCCACCACGGATCATAACGCTTTGACCGCGTTATGTGTTTTTATTCTCTTGCCAGCGCTTAAAAAATAGTTTGCTGACATAGGCAGGTTTCAAATAGTTTGCTGACATAGGCAGATTTCAAATAGTTTGCTGACATAGGCAGATTTTAAATAGTTTGCGGACATAGGTAGATTTTTTTTTAATCAAATGAATTATGTCACATGTTATTGGGAAGTTGTTTTGACAAGACTGGAGTTTAAACAGCTTTCGGGAGGGTCAGGATAGAGTCCTATACTCGTCATAATCTTAATGGCAGTGTCTTTCAATTAACGTCCTTCTTTTTGTGGTACAGCCTGTTTGTCATAAGATAATTGTCATCTCGTTTTATCCTATGTTCTCTGAAGAATTTCAATTGGTATTTCGTCCTTGGGGCGAGGTGCAGACTGCACAGTCCTTAGTTTACCAGGTTTTTGGTTACAAGTAGGTTTACAGTTCCTCCACACCTGTCTCAACATCAGAGCCTTCGATCCTCTTAATTTCAGACGTCTTTGAGCTTGAACATTCAACATGCGTTAACTGCATGGTGGCGTTTATTTATCAGCTTATATGTTTGTTTGATTTGTTTCTTTATTTTCATGTTCTATCCAATTGGAGAGAAAAAAACACGATCGTAAACAACGTTACTTTATGTTTTAAAGTCGCTTTGTCTGCCGCTTAATATCCTAGGGGGATGTCGGACAGTATGGTGTGTAAACCATATGTCTTTTTAACGGCTCGCCAGTGGTGCAAATTGTTTTAACAATGAGTCATTGGCCAGCTCTTAGACTATATTAGCGTCTCACCAACGCTTTGAGAACAGTTTTTTGAAATAAGCAAATTGTTGTTTTGTTTCGTTTTAAAATAACTATACGGAACAAACATGATTTAAAGCACATTTTTGTTTTGTTTTGTTTTGTAATGTTTTAAAATACATGTATCGAACAAACAAGCCCAGCGCTGAACTTTCTTGTTTATATGTGACAATAAGCGGATCTTTTATTCAAGTTAACAGTGTCACACATTGTTTGGGAATTATTCTGACTACTGGTGGAGGGAGTTTAAACGACTTTGAAATGCGGAGGGATACAATCCTGCACTACTCATACTACCCCATGGCAGAGTCATGGCTATGTGTCTTTTGTTTTGTGATACATTCTTCGTTATCATGAGACGATCATCACATTCTGCTGTTTGTTTGTTTGTTTGCTTGCTTGTGTGTTTGTTTATTTGTTTGAGGTGGACATAGCAGAGGTGGGAAGATATAATCCAGCAGTAGTCAAATTAACTTATGGCATGTCACTGATCACATGCCCTTCATTTTCTACTACATAATTTCTTTTTCACGAGAAAATTGTTACCTCATCTATCCTAGTCTTTTGTTGTTGTTGTTGTTGTTGTTGTTGTTTGTTTGTTTGTTTGTTTGTTTGTTTTTTGTTTTTGTTTGTTTGTTGTTGTTGTTGAAGAAATTGACTGGTTCTTTTATTGTTGCAGCGAAGATTAAAAGACGCGATTTAGTTTTTTTACAGCGAAGATTAAAGGACGTGGTATGTCAGGCCTTTATTTACAGCTACTTTTACATCACCACTTTCACCATTCCTAACACCAAAGTCTTGCGTTGTCTTATTTTCAAAAGTCGGTGCTGTAAAAAAAAAAATCTACCATACAGTATTGTACGATGGAATTTATTTGTTCATTTAAAATTTGTTCATTTATTTGTGTATGGTCAAGTTGTCACTTCATCTTAAAGAAGATGGGACAGTTGTTCTATCCCCTTTGGATTGTGCAGGTCGTCTTGACGGTATTTTCCCTATTTCTTCCATACCACTCGACGCCTCCTTTCATGGTACGGTATGGGTATAAGGAAAAAAATTAAAATGTAAAAGACAACAAATAGATACATAAGTAAATAAGTAAATGAATGAATGAGTAGATGAACAAATGAATGAAAGAAAAAAAAGAAGAAACAAGAACAAACAAACAAGATAATCAAGCCATTCTAACAGTATTGCTTTTACAATCATTGTTCCAGAAAAATCCAGATTTTGTACTTCTCAAGGTCACTGTGACCTTACAGAAGCATCAGATGAAATAAAAAGTTGATGTAAAAGTGAGAACATCGATGCACTTACTGTCATAAAACAAAGCAGGATGTAAACATGATGAACAGGATGAAAAAAAATGTTGTTCATATACCTTCCTGAAAAAGCGTTGATTTTAGGCTTTCTTCTTCTTCTTCTTGTTTTTTTGTTTGTTTGTTTTTTTTTGTCCCCATGGTTTTGAACATAGCGCCATTACCTCCGGTCTTGTGCATTCATGCCCCTTCACCAGCCACACTTATGACTGAAAATGTGTTTAAGGTCCATCCACAAGCAGCTAAGAAAGTTTTACTCACAGATATGTTATGCAAACACACACACACACACACACACACACACACACACACACACACACACACACAACATCACAACTAACACACATACATACATAGATACATATAGACAGGCACATACACACACAGACAGACACACACACAGATAGACACATACACACACACAAACACACATACACACACAGATAAACACTCCGCGCGCTCACAAACAATCGCGCGCACGCAGACACACAGACATGCACAAATAGATACACACAAGACAGAGACAGACAGACAGAGAGAGAGAGAGAGAGAGAGGAAAGAGAGAGAGAGAAACACACACATGCGCTCACAGAGAGAAACACACACACATAATAATATACACACACACCCCACACACACACACACACACACACACACACACAGAGAGAGAGAGAGAGGAAGAGAGAGCTCCAGTCAGTATGAAACGGTCAGTGTGAATTTTTTTTTCAAAGGATTCTTGGGGGGAAAAGAAGAAAGCAAGAGAAGAGAAAAGATCTTTTGTGCTAGGTTAGAGCCAGTGTTTATCCTTTGATTTTATTAACTGATTACACCAACAAAAGATTACACGTGCCACTAACCCAAAATAATATTTCGACGATTTGCTTTTGTGTTGAGAGTGCATGTGCGTGCAATTTATGAAAAAGATAACATATTCCCCCATGAAACTAGCAGAACGCCATAGGTAATATTCGTCTCTCGGCACAAGACGAGGGGGGATCCCGCGGCATAAGCATGTCCAGTCCTGTCCTCTTGTTTTCCCTCCTCACTCCCCCCTCCCCCATTCGCTTGGCTTCCAAAGACGACTTGTCATACTTTACTAACCCCCCCTAACACCGACACCCTACCCCTACCTCACCCTCCTGTTCCAGCGGGATTCGCTGTGGTTCCAGCCTTGCTTGCTTGCTTGTTCGCCGTCTATAGCTTTGTTAGTTAGCAAGTCTTTGGTTGGCAGTGGTGGTGGTGGTGGGGTTAGTGAGGTGGAGGTGACATGGAAGTATGACTGTAGGCCTACAGGGTGACAGGTTATGCCGTGTGAGAGACGCGGCGTCATCTGTGTGTTGGTGTTAAATGGGGGGCTGTTTTGTGGCCTGGTTCAAACTGCCCGTCTGTGTCTTGGTGAATTAAAAATGGGGCCCGTTATTGTCGTCTGGTCGTTTTGACAGTTTGTCATACACCGTACGTGTTTGTGTGCGACTTTGTGTGAAAGGCGGGGGTGTTTTATTCTTCGTCTTTTCGGTGACTTCGAAAGCGGGTTTTCGATATTGTTGGGGTGAGGTGATGTGTGTGTGTGTGTGTGTGTGTGTGGTGTGTGTGTGTGGTGCGTGCGTGCGTGCGTGCGTGCGTGCGTGCGTGGTGTGTGTGTGTGTGTGAATATGTGTCTGTGTATATGCGTGTGAGTATATGTGTGTATGTGTGTATATGGGGTGAGGTGAGTGAGTGTGTGTGTGTGTGTGTGTGTGTGTGTGTGTGTGTGTGTGTGTGTGTGTGTGTGTGTGTGTGTGAAAATGTATGTCAGTGAAGATTTTCTCAGCTGTTCATGGACGGATCTTTTACCAAATTTGGATCCCTGTGGGGATGACGGAGGCTCTTTCAGTATAAATAGTATCCCCACCTTCTGGAAATTCTGTGCTAGAAATTTCCTCTTTTCTGTCACTCTTTTTGTTTCTGCCTTGTTCCTTTGCTTTCTGTCATTTCTTCCTATCATTTTCTGCTTTGCTGGTCCGTTCACCTGTATTTGTTCGATAAAATCTTGCATACTTTCTCTTAGGATTGATAGTTGGGACTTGTATTAAGTGCATTTTTGGCTCTAGGGAAATGTGATATGCGGAAGCCCGTTTTATATGTTTTAGTGTCCGTAGATCTGTTTATATTTGTATTCAGGTACTTTTGTTTTAAATAAATTGGACGGAGTGGGCAACGCCAGGGGCATCTTCTGAGATTGTGTGCGCGAGTGCATTGATATGTGTACTTAATTTTCTTTTGTTTTTGTTTGTTTGTTTGTTTTTTGTTGTTGTTATTGTTTTTTGTTTGTTTTGTTTGTTTGTTTGTTTTTCCTGTTGAGGTATTGTGTATGTTTTGAAACGCTTATAGCCCTGATCTGGCTGTACGCAGTCGACTGGGCTTTTTAAACAAAAATAACAATAATAATAACCAGATTTGGACAACAGATTCAGATCGACGAGATATGTTTTCTGTTTTTCTGAACTATTTTTTTAATTGTTATTACTGTGAATATGAAAACGTTTGAGCAGGGGTTATTTGGCTGTTCATTAAAGTTGTTTCCTTTCCTTCCTGATTTTTTGTGTATTTGTTTCCTTTCCTTCCTGATTTTTTGTTTCTTTCTTTGTTTTAATCATTTTGTAAAATCATACTCGGCGTATGAAAAGTTGTAACCTTGTAGATATAACTTCGTAATCTCGCAGATTGCAGAAAATGAAAGGGACCTACAAAACCTTGTGAATATACTAGAAATAGAAAGCAAAGGTAAGGGGCTGGAACTAAACAGCAGAAATAACAGCAAATGGCACAACCTTGACACAGGTTGATAAATTCAAATACCTGGAAACGATCATTTCATCAGACGGCAGATGCACATCAGAAATAGCCGGCAGAATCGGCCAAGCCAAAACAGCATTCAAGAAGATGAAAAGCATTTTTACCAACAGATGCCTATCAATTAACATCAGGAAGAGAGTTCTTGAATGTTATATAGAACCAATACTGTTGTACGGATGTGAGGCGTGGACAGTCAACAAGCAAAGCCAGAACAAGATTGAGGCAGCCGAGATGTGGTTTCTAAGAAGAATGTTGAGAGTTCCATGGACAGCAAAGAAAACAAACGAGACAGTCTTGATGGAGGCAGACACAAGTAGATCACTCATAAGGAAGATTAGGAAAAGACAGGCAACATTTATAGGCCATTTTATGAGGAAGGGGGATTTGGAGCACCTGGTCACAACGGGAAAGCTGGTGGGAAAGAGAGCACCAGGTAGAACCAGGGAGAAAATGCTGGACGGACTTGCAGAGTGGCTGGGGACGAGGAGGGTGGGGGAGATGCAAGGGGCAACGAGAGATAGAGACAGATGGAAGTCCATGATCGCCAACGCCATGCGGCAGGGCACCTGATGATGAATCTCGCAGAGGCATTCAGGGCCGTTGAAGTTCTTGTTTATGAAAACTGTATTATAACTGTTAAGGAACTGAATTAACTAACTGTTTGACTTGTGATTATGTCTCTTGTTTTCGACGTATGTTGATTTTGCTTGAAGACTTCGTGTCTCAATTTTGTCTCAAGTTGATATGACAGCAATATCCAATTTTCAAGTGAAAGCATCTCCAAAGCACGTAATTGTCAGTATGAGTGAGTGCCTCGCAATATTATGTCTGTTGGTTTCGTACTGCTTATGTTTTCAATCGATAAAGTGTTTCTAGTAATAGCATAACTATCTTGGTGGTTGTTGTATAGAAATTTAACATGGTTTAATTTCTTCTTGCAGAGTAACAACGTCGAGCGTGTACGCATGGATAGTTGTGAATTCGGCTTCTAATTATTTGCGCGAGCACGAGAGAGAGAGACAGACAGACAGACAGACAGACAGACAGACACAGAGACAGAGAGAGGGAGAGAGAGTGTGTGTGTGTGTATATATATATATATATATATATATATATACATATGTGTGTGTGTGTGTGCGTGTGTGTATGTGTGCGTGTATATGTGTGCGTGTTCGTGTATGTGTGTGCGTGCGTGCATATGTATTCTCATCATTATGCCTGTTTGTCCCTGCATGCATGTATGAGTGAGTGCAAAGGCACGCGCGTGTGTTTATAGACTCGCAGAGAAGTGAGAAAACGTTCTGAAGAAAAGATAATGAAATCAGAGATAGGTATGATAAAATCGACAGATGTCATGGTAAAGTCGAAGTGGGGATCCAGTGAAATGGGTGCGGGACGGGGAGAACTCCAGTGTGGTGTTTCTGTACAAAGAATAAATTAATCAGCACTTTGTGGATTTATGGCTAACAGGGCACGCAGTACTCTCGTGACCCCACTCTTGCTTTGTTGGTGTAGATAGAATTCGGTCATTCCCTCACCCTCCACCCTCTACTCTCTCTGCCTTCCCACCCACCCCCTCCACACTTTTTTAAAACCTCGCTTAATGAAACAAAAAAATCGTATCGCCCAGAGAGGAAGGGGTGTGTGTGTGTGTGTTAGTGTGTGTGTGTGTGTGTGTGTGTGTGTGTGTGTGTGTGTGTGTGTGTGTGTGTGTGTGTAT
>JAPXFY010000013.1:61750024-61752524 GCA_030674185.1 Monoplex corrugatus
AATTTTTGTATTTGGTGTTTGTTCTTTTTATGTTCTGTTCTTTTTATGTTCTTACGTTTACGCTTGATAAAGGCCAGTTGGCCGAAAATTTGAGCCTGTCTTGTCTGGTTGTATCAAATACGCGTTGTGATTTTTTCGTTTCTTTTAAAAAAGATTTTCTGGTTCCTATGTTATTAACTTTCCAAATTGACAGAACCAGACTCATTGGCTCCTTGGGATAGTCTGCGGACAAACAAGTTGTAACTAGGCTGATTGCGTGTAAACTAGTATAGTGATATCTTGAATGAAAACTAGCTCGTAATCATGCTGCTTCCGACTGCACTGGAGATCTCAAAGATGAAAATCGACTTGTAGTCATGCGGTTTGCGACTGATAATCGTAATCATGCGGTTTGCGACTGATACTTGTAAATCATGCTGTTTGTGACTGATACTTGTAATCATACTGTTTGCGACTGATACTTGTAATCATGATGATTGCAATTGATACTCGTAGCATGCTGTTTGCGACTGATACTCGTAATCATGCTGTTTGCGACTGATACTCGTAATCATGCTGTTTGCGACTGATACTCGTAATCATGCTGATTGTGACTGATACTCGTAATCATGCTGATTGTGACTGATACTCGTAATCATGCTGTTTGTGACTGATACTTGTAATCGTGCTGATTGTGACTGATACTTGTAATCATGCTGATTGCGACTGATACTCGTAATCATGCTGCTTGCGACTGAATAGCGAAATCTAAATAAAAACCTACTCGTCGTCACGTAGATCGTGACTAAACCAGTAGTAGTAGTAGCAGCAGCAGCAGTAGTAGTAGAAGTAGTAGTAGTGGGCGTTCACTATGGATGATGCGCCATAAAGTCGTGTCGAGTCGAATTGACGCCTTTGGAGCAGCGTCAGCTGTAGCTGGTAAGACCCATGAGGGGAAGGTAGACTCTGCGACATTGGATGCGTGTATGGATGGTGGTTATGGGATTGTCTTAACAGGAGCTTGCTTTCCGCCTGACTCTCTTTTCCTCAGCTAAGGTCTGGATCTTCTTTCCTCCCGACCCGAGTTGTTTCTGGAGCAACTGCGCCATCTGCTGCGGTCACCAGATGTGTTTTCCCAGCTCTCTGTGTTGACGTCCAGAGCTTTCATATCGCGCTTGCAGACGTCTTTATGTCGTAGATGGGGGCGGCCAACAGATCTCTTGCCAGAGATTAATTCATCTTAAAAACTAGAGATTTTTTTAAATCAAAACCATGGCTCAGATCCGAAGACCATTCAAACCACTTGTTAGCCTAATGACATATAGTAGTACGTGAGAATACTGCTTGCAGGATTGTCATTATTAAATGAACATAATGTAATAATGTAAGGTGATAAAGCTGTACTTCGTCGTTTTAATCTCACTTGCTTGTTATGTGTGTGCGTGCGTGCGTGCGTGCGTGCGTGCATGTGTGTGTGTGTGTGTGTGTGTGTGTGTGTGTGTGTGTGTATGTGTATGTGTAAAGTGTATTGTGAGAGACAAGGAGCCCGCATGTGTTATGTGTGTGTGCCTTTGTGTGTGTGCCTTTTTGTGTGTCTGTGTATCTGTCTGTGTGTGGAAGGGTGTTTGCGAGCGCGCGCGCACGCGCATGTGTGTGTGTGTGTGTGTGTGTGTGTGTGTGTGTGTGTGTGTGTGAATAGCATCAAGCTGGACTTAGTTGTTTTTAAAGGCAGTTTACGAAGATCTTCAATTCTGCTGACAGTGTGGGCACTGGGACCAGGATACAAGATATTCTTTTGTCAGTGAGAGAATCACACGATTAGGTTCACAGATATATGATCCCACTCATAACCGATGGCTACCTGCCAGGATCGTATATCTGCCTCCTCTGTTCCCTTCGATATGATCCGTTTTGACAAGCAGTCTTTGAATTGTCTTTTCACCCCGAAGTCAACCATGACTGACACCACCATTAAAGCCCCTGGTAAAATTGGTCCTGAGTGTCTCAGGCCCAGAAAGACTTACCATGGATTTCCCTCAAAAGTCCTGAATACCTCAGTCCAGAAAGGCATACCATGGATTTCCCTCAAAAACCCTGAATACCTCAGGTCCAGAAAGACATGCCATGGATTTCACTGTAAAGTCCTGAATACCTCAGGCCCAGAAAGACATGCCATGGATTTCACTCTAAAGTCCTGAATACCTCAGGCCCAGAAAGACATGCCATGGATTTCACTCTAAAGTCCTGAATACCTCAGGCCCAGAAAGACATGCCATGGATTTCACTGTAAAGTCCTGAATACCTCAGGCCCAGAAAGACATGCCATGGATTTCACTCTAAAGTCCTAAATACCTCAGGTCCAGAAAGACATACCATGGATTTCACTATAAAGTCCTGAATATATCAGGCCCAGAAAGACATACTATGGATTTCACTGTAAAGTCCTGAATACCTCAGGCCCAGAAAGACATACCATGGATTTCACTATAAAGTCCTGAATACCTCAGGTCCAGAAAGACAT